>OZ025289.1:327252475-328462649 GCA_964019185.1 Maratus speculifer
AATCATATATTAATGGACAATTTACAGATAACTTACTCACAGCAAGATTACAAAGTGTAGGGAAAAATGAAATAAAAAAGAGAAAAAAAATAATATTTAAGGAATATAAAATAAATTTTTAAAAATGCTAAATTGAGATACTTCAGCTGGTCCTCTACTCTTTACAAGCAAATAATGTGGGATAAATGCCGGGTGTCTTAAAATGGACGGACAGATTTTAAATTCTATAACTTACAAGCACTGACAGCTATTAAAAAATTCTTGTAGGACGGTTATGTAATATGCCAGGAGTTTCTTTAATTGCGATTCCTGATTTTAGTTCAAAATAGCAGCGATAGATGGCGCTGCAGGAACTATCTCTCTTCTCCCAATGTTTATGCAAAAGAAGGTGGTTAAATAAGAGTTATTCTTAGCTGCCAATGCAATCTTCAGTTTATTAATTTTAATTTCTATATTATAAAGTGTAATTTCAATAGTTTTATACGTGTATGTGACTGAATTAAATTTTAGCTTAATATTTGGCGTGTATGAAAATATGTAGATGTATGTAATATACAAATCTCGGCAAAAGAATGCAAGGTTTTTTTTTTTTTTTTTTTTTTTTTTTTTTTTTTTTTTTTCATAATAATAATAATTGTTGACATCGATTTATTATCATTTTGCGTTTTGTTACTAAACCGAATTTTAACATTCATATAAATTTTTAGATCAAGGATGCACAGTAATTCTTCATTTCTGCTTTTCAAATATATTATGCGTTTTTTGAAATGAGTACTTTGGTATAATTAACATTATTAAACGCCAAAGTATTGTTAAAATACTTTGTATGCATTGGAACATGATGTAATTCAATTTCATAAAGAAAAACTTTTACCTAACTTTCTTAAAATTTTTAGACAGCAGATTTCTAAACTTAAAGAATACAAATGAAATTACTACTAAAATAACTAAGAATGTAATTTCCTTTTCTGTTTCATCATTTTCATTTAAAATGCATTCATTCAAGCGTTGTAGTTTATCGTACCATCTGAGGAAAAATCTCTACCGTTGCTTTATAAACCATTGTTGTAACATCATCGAACCATGAAAATGTTATAATTGGTGATTCTTTTTCAAAAAATCGTAATGGATGTGTTCGTCAATAATGATGTCATGATTATGTTAGTGATAAAAAGAGTGGAGAAAAAAATTCGTATAAAACTAATAACTTACATTAAACGTTCCCCTATTTTTCTTTTGTTTTCCCTTAAATGTAGATTACTAGGACTTATACACTGTTAATGTTTTGATAAAGATATGTCAAAAAAATTATGGCTATTCAGGTAGAGAATATTATTTCCATTTACGATAATCTGATATCCAATCCGCTACCTATTGCTGTAGTTTAATGGTTCTCAAACGGTAAGACATGACGTCATCAGAGATACACGGAAATGCCGTAGAAATTTTTTATAACATAAAATCAAGATTCTACGAATAAAAAAAAGTATTATAAAATGCAACATTCAAGGTTCTTCAATTTACTAGATGTTATTAAGTTTAGTGCGAAAAAGTTGTATTTTTTTCCAATTTTTTCCCGGTGTTTTTAAATTCTTAATCTGAAGTGTCAAGAATTGCATTCAAAATAATTATAAAACGCATTTTAATCTATCAATTTTTTCTTCGATTGCAAAATTGCAGTTATAACAAAAAATATCTCAATGTCACATTTACATAAAGTAAGTTTGTCTTGCTGTGAGTAATGTTCAAAATTAAAATAGATACGGCTTAGATTCTGAGGATTTATCAGTATGGCTAGTTGAAAACCTCATCTTGTAAGAAAGATTTTGAGATATTAAAAATGATGTTTTTTATTACAAATAGTAACAAACTGTTTTACAATAGAAACAAAATATTTCAATTTGTTTACTTACGACGCAATATTTTTGTTGTTATTAAATAAATAAATAAATAATGAAAAAGTTTCCTTAGTTTTCCTCTGTCATAAATTTAATATGCCACGCAGGCTTAACCATGGTTTTGAATTTTCATTGGTTTTCAATCATCATAAATTAAGCTTGTTATGCAAGCTTAATCACGGGTTCGAATTTTCAAAGGTTTTCAACCAGCATAAATTTCGCGTAGTGCAGAAGCTTAATCACGGATTTCAATTTTCATAAGTTTTCATTTAGCATAAGTTTAGTATTCTGCTGAAGCTTAGCTATGGGTTGGAATTTTCATCGGTTTTCAATCATCATAGTTTAACGTGTTATAAAAGCTTAATCACAGCTTCGAATTTTCAATCAGCATAATCTTAATCACGGATTTGAATTTTCGTAAGTTTTTATCAGCAAATTTTTTTTAGTATTCTGCGGAAGCTTAGCTATGGGTTGGAATTTTTATCGATTTTCAATCATCGTAGTTTATAGCGTGTTATAAAAGCTTAATCGCAGGTTCGAATTTTCAATCAACATAAGCTTAATCACGGATTTGAATTTTCATAAGTTTTTTTCAGCAAAAGTTTTTTAGTATTCTGCGGAAGCTTGACTATGGCTTGAATTTGATAGGTTTTCAGTCATCATAAGTTTAATGCGTTATGGATAGTTAACTATGGATTCGAATGTGCTGCGAGGTTTAAAAAAGTGAAGCACTACTGTAGTGAATAAATCGGATAATCAAAAAGTTCCCTAAAATATTAAGATTTAAAATTAGCTTGTAACTTGTAAATTTCATAAATGCTAAGATGATGCGAATAAAAATTTTGTTGAAAGAATCATTTTATTCATTTTTTGTATTACAGAGTTCTGAATCACATCTTTATGGGGGAAAACTGCCCGAATGATTGCACCCAGGTATAAGATAATAGAAACCTGCATGGTTCTATTTTTATTCACGGTATTCGGGCCCGGTCAGGCCAGATCTTCACTGTTTTCTGTCCGGGACCAGTCCTTACTTGGACCCTACTTTTTTGTGAAGGATCGAGGAGGATAAATTATTTTTTCCGTACTAAGCCGGGACTTGTTTAATTCTTCCTAGGAGTAAAAAGATCGGGATTTTCAGTCTCAGTCTCGACCTGCCCGTATGAAAATAATTGTCTTGGCGTGGCTTGGTCCGATCGAAAATGTATAATTTGGTCAGATCAAAAAATTTTGCAAAAACTGTATAAATTTTAAATCATTATTATTCAGCAATTAAGCATTAAAATTTATTATTTTTAAATAACGGTAGATTTGTAGGGAATAAAATTAAAATGCAGTAAAATGTGAAAAGATAAAATGAGAGAGAAATAAGAGAAAGAAATGATAAAATGTGGGGAGGGGGGACGTGCTTATGAGTGAATCTTGTCTTAAAATGAAAAATGTGTTAAAGTATGCAAAATTAACATAATAATACGCAAGAAAATAATGTAATACATTTACATGTACTATGAAAAAACTTGTCTAATGTCTATAACGCTTTTTTTTTCGATGCGATTTTCTGTTAGAAGATTTTACTGTATAGCATTTTTATGATTTTTCAGTCCCCAATGCATGGAATATGGATTAAAAATATTCAATAATAAATGAAACATTCAAATAATAGGTTTATTAAAAAAATAAATTTCGTAGCTTAGGTCACTTCTTTAAAAATTAAGATTACAGATACACGCCCCCCCCCCCCCCCCCAAAAAAAAAAAAAGCTAAAATAAGTATTGTTTGTTAGAACTCTTCGTATGAAACAATTTTTAACTGGATCGACGTAAAAATCCATGTTACGCAGAAATTTAATCGAAGACCAATTTTTTTTTTTTTTTTTTTTTTTTTTTTTTTTTTTTTTTTTTGAGCCGGACCAGTGTCGAGCCGAACTTTTAGCTTTTATATCGGTCTTTTTTTTTTTTTTTTTTTTTTTTTTTTGCACGGGCCAGGTTTGAACCCAACTTTAAACTTTATACCGGGTCAGTCCGGACCATTAATTCTTTTGTAGGTTCCGGTCCGGGATGAGTCAACTTTTCCTCTATGAGTGATCAGGCCGGGCCCGAGTCAGGAAATTTCAGCTTATGTAGACCTCTATGATACCTCTACTAGAAGACTACATCTATCTGAAACATAATTCTGCTCAGCAAGTTTTATAGACATGCAACGGATAATGGGGTTATTAAACTTTAATTTTGTCGACCATGTAAATTTAATGGAAAAGGCTTGTGGTTTTAGTAAATTTCGATTGAGGCTAGTTTTAAATTGTCGGTTGAAAAAAAAAATCAATACATATTTGAATATCCTCAATTGAGAATTCAAATATTAACTCCCAGTCAAATGCTGGTATTCAGTAATCTACACTTTAATATTTTGTATAATGTACAATTCTTTTTTTAAAAAAATCAATGGTGATCAATTTTGTAATTTTAAAAATCTCCATAATAAATCCGGTTACAACGAATCTACTCTTATTACTTATACAATCCTATTTTAGAGAAATGTATTTAAGAGATCGTCTAGATATTGAAATTGTCAATACTAACATCCAATTTTCATATTCGCATTTGGTTTTTCCGTCAAAATTTACTTCGGACACCAAATGGGAAATCATTAGGTCAAGTAGTTTAGGATCTAATCAAAATTTAAATTTAAAACTCTTCAAATTAAATTTATTTTCAACCATTAAAAAACTTAACAAAATAAAAGTGTTTTTTTTTTTTTTTTTTTTTTTTTTTTTTTTTTTCCTAAGCAAAACTCAAAATTTACTTGATGAAACTACTCTTTTTAGAACCCTTTTTTAAAGTTTTAAGTAACAGATTTGTGTTAAAACATTCATCAGTTAGAAATCATATTTATTTTCCGATAATTAATTTCAAATAATAAGATATTTTGAAACTGCAACTCATACTGCCAAGCGAATTTTGAGTGATGCATTAAAAAAAAAAAAAAAAAAAAAAAATGGAATTTTTATCTTTTTTTTTTTTTTTTTTTTTTTTTTTGGGGGGGGGGGGGAAATTAGTTTATAAAAATATGCTGTAGTAGCTTAGTTCTGATTTTTTATTTCATCATGTTTACAGTATCGTAACAAAATCAAAATGCAGCACAACTAATTTTTCCATGTAATCACAATGTAATAGAATACTTTTGGGACTCCCTGTAAACGAACTATAAATGCTACTTATTCTATCTCCTAAGAAAACATGTCCATTTAAATAATGCATATCAATTTCATTATGTCAGAATATCGTTGCACCATGTACGAGTTCTTCCACTTGCACGCTAATTATAGCGCCTAAAAAATTACGGCAATCGACCAATCAAAAAGTGATTTTAAAAAATGAATCGCATAAATGTTGAAAGATGCTGAACAATAAATGGCTATCGCAGCGACATTTGGTCGTTCAAGCGTAAACATTCTAATTCTAAATGATTCAATTTACGAAAGTGTTCGATGGGTGAAGAGCTAGTTATCAGATGTCGCTGCGACCGACTTCTGTTGTTCAGTATCGTTAAACATTTATGGGAATCAATTTTTTCGTTTTCTTTTTAAGCATTACTAGAATACCCGGTTGCCACACTAATATATCTTCTACAAACGCTATACTCTAAAGTAAAAAAAAAAAAAAAAAAATGTTCTTTTGATTGTCCCTGTAAGCAAACCATAAATGGTATACTTTTCTTTCGTAATATCGAACATATATACCTCAATATATATACCTCAATATTATATATCTTTTATAGGCCAAATTAAAATCCATATACATGCATTATTTTTTTTCACATTATGCCTTCTAATGTTTTAGATAAGGGATATTCGTCACTAATATGGTGGGAAAAAAATTTGTACATAATTTTCAGAATGTTCCCAGATGGAAACATTGGTTACTTCCCGTGGTCATTGATCATTTTTATGATTTTCTGTACATTTCTCTGTTATTGATAGAAATGTAATAGTTTCAAAAAATCAAATCATCTATTTAAGAAAAAATCTTTTTATGATTGTTTTTTTCCGGTGGTCATTAGTTATGTTTATGTATATTTACATTTCACCATTAATGATAGAAATGTAACTTTTATTTTAAAAAAATGAGTCATCTGTTTGCTATTTCTGCTACTTTTTTCAAGTCTATTTTGATGAAATTTAATTTTCATTAAACTTTTAATTTTATGTTCCTAATTGGGAATATTGTCCTGTAAAAGGTTTTAAATTACATGGTAATCCCTCTATATTTACAATATCAGCACGGATAGATATACAGAGAGGAAAACAGATTTCGTAACCATTTCTTAACTGCTGTTAGCGGTCTGAGTTTTTCAAGTTTCACAGTTTAACTTGTAATATTTAGTTTAACTGCAGATATTGCTCAAATTTTGTTTAGTTAGGAGTCTTATTACTGTCTCTAGATACTTTTGAATAACTGAATTTTATTTATAATAGTCTTGTATATAAATTATAATACAAATAGTATTCTGAGAGTTAATGTAACATTTTATTCCTCTTTAGATTAAGCGGTCTGTCAAACCGCTCGCAGTAGTTATGTGCCAATTTTTATCACAGCAGTTAAGGGTTAAATTTGTTGAAAGTGTAAAAAACAAAGAAACGAAGTGACGATATAGTTATTTTTAGAAACGATCAATTGCCTTAAAAATTTAAAAACTATAATTAGTACAGTCGCTTGTAACGCACTTAAATTATCCCATTTACAAAATGTCACATTGTCTCGTAATTGCTTTCAATGCAAGGCAATAAAAATGTATCACTTAGAAACCAAATAAAAACTTTCTGTTGAACATTAAAAAAGAGTTAATAACTTTATAGGCCTTGTGCAAAAAGCAAACGGTCTCTCGGAACTTGATTAGTCAGCCCAAAAACAGATGTAATGACACGTAACGTTGACGACACGTCATAATCACGATTGCGTGTTCGAAGAGGAGAAACAGTAAAATAAATTTTGTTTTTAACTATTTGAAAAGAGTATTGGAGAATATCGTGTAGTAGTTAAATTGCGATGCAATAATTTTTTTTTTCTTTTTCTTTCTTTTATTTATTTATTTTTTAGTTGACAGATCGCAATTTCAACTTGCCCCGCCCTGGATTTCGAAATTAGTAGAATTATATTTTCCTTATATATCTTATTTAAAATAACTGTTTTTATTTACCCATCATACGTAGTATAGGGTAAACCTTGCAATCGTTTTGAAAATCGAAAAAAAAAATTTTTGACGGATTTACACGTTTTGACAATGAAAATTTCGAAAAACATATTTTTAGAAAAAAAAAAAAAAAAAAAAAAAAAAAATGCCGTCTGTGTGTCTGTAAACGCTTTTTCTCCCGAACAAATTGAAATTTTGTATGTACTTAGTATGTAAAAATGGGACGAAGTCTATTTAATATCAATAATCTCGATTATCCGGAACTATTTTTTTCGGATTCTCAAAAAATAATTCATTCTGATGAAAGGTATATAAAAATTTCCGAATTTTTTTACTTTAAGGAGTGGACATAAAAGACAATAAAATAACATAAATTTTTCATAAAAAACGAAGTAGATCGGATTAAAGATATTTGTAATCTTGTTCTCACATTCTTTGATTTTTCATGACCCTATATTTCATTCAAATTCCAGTTCAAAGATATATTTTAATTGGAAATGAGACGCTTAATCCGATGCAGTAAACCGTTCGTTAATATGATTATTATTTTTGGAGTTACAAGGATGTTTATTTTACGCAATTCGATGCTACTTCTATAGTTTGGCGTTTTATATAATCTGTCGAAATTGGTTCATCAGCAGTTTATTAATAGAGCATTACTACGCATATTAAAAATATTTAAATTTACGTTTAAATTTTGTTTTGGAATTGCAATGCGTTTTATAAATAGTTTTCACACGATTTATTTTACTATGCATATCCATTATGGGTAAGTATTGCGGGGCCCCAAACGAATAGTTTTAGTTGACAGATTGCAATTTCGACTTACCCCGCCCTGGATTACGAAATTAGTAAAATTATATTTTCCTTGTATATCTTATTTAAAATAACTGTTTTTTGTATTCTGATGATTTAGGAAAGGAGGAAAAATGGTAAAATTTATTCTTTTCAAAAAATTTTAAAATATTTTAACATTTGGGGGGAAAAGAAACGTAGGAGTTTTCTGAAGAATAAGGTGCAGTTGTAATCCTCGGAAACTCTTCAAACATAAAAACATCATTATAGGAATAAATACTAGAATTTATTTATTTAAAATTTTGAAAAAAAGGGTATGTAAACAGATATTAAAAACGTACATGAAATTATTTAATTCTTATAGTTTTACTTGCTTTAATACCTGAAAAAATACATAAAAATTGCATAAAATCTGCAATATCCGAATTTAAAAAGCATCATTATTGCAATAAAAACAAGAAGTTATATCTTTAAAATTTAGAGAAAGTGTTTATACATGAATTTTAAAAACATACATTACATTATTTAATTGTTACAATTTTAATTACTCAACTATTATTTGAAAAATTAATAGTTTTATTTATTTTTACAAAATTTAAGTTATTGGTATGAAAATGTTTTGGAAAAATGAAAATATAAAAAGCATAAATGTTATATATATATATATATATAAATAACAGCAGTAAGCCATTATTGAAACTAAATAATTTAATATATTAATTAATATATTAAATGAATATACAGGAATATATTGTTGCAGCGTATATAGGGTTCTTTCGATCTTATGGTTAGACAACTTCAAACTCTTTTCTCTTAGAAAAGTAGAAAATAATTTATTTACAGATCTTCAGAACAACAGAGTCTTCGAAACTCACAAATATTACAAGATATTCCAAAATAACTGTTTAAATCTATCGAACAAGTACAAATATAGGTCGCAGAGACTCTTTATACAATGTCTCAACACTATATCACATTCAAAACAACGTAGATAAAACTCAATACATCAAGCAAACTTGCTTGGACAATCTCTAGTAGCTCACTCAATGACTGACTGGTAAATAATAATAACAACAGCTCGTATCGCTCTCCTTATATATAGTCTCGTAGCATGTGCTAGAAATTTCTAGAAAAACCTGGAGAACCACGGAACAACAAACAATGTATCAGTAGACCTAAGGGGGTTACCATAAATAGGGAAGGGTTACCATCGCCAACAATCGCCAAGTTTGTCGCCAACTTGGCGATATATCGCCAAATTTGGAGACCAAAATTAGTCGCCAAAAGTGACGCCAACTTGGCGATATCTCAAATATTTCGCAAAGCTGCCATAGACATTCACTGAAAATAATAGACAAGTTTGCTTGATAACAGAGACAATGTAACAAAAACTAATATTAGTAAAGAAATGGAGCTTAATAAGATTATTTACATTATTTTACAGTACAAACACTAACTATTTACAAAATTCGTAACACTACCCCCTCCTCAAAGACTGCACGTCCCGGGCAGTGCAATCCTTGAGTTAGAGGAAAACACTTAAAATAAATAAACAAATAAATAAATAAATAAATAAATAAATAAATAATAACAATAATAATAAAATTTACATAAATAAGAACTAATTACTATTTACATATTTACAAAAAGTGACTTTCATGACCATGGTCTGAAATTCAAGTTTCGAATTTCTAATCACTTTGGCCAAAATAAGGGGCTAGCCGGTTATAGTGTACGACCTTCGGTTTGGCGTGTGGTGATTTTTGTATGCGTACAACGACGTCATTCAGCCTGTTGACGACTGTGTAAGGACCGTCCCAGTTTCTTTGTAATTTTGGCGACAGTCCCTTACGACGTATCGGATTCCACAACCAAACTTTGTCACCTTCGTTGAACTCATGTCCTGTTGCCTTTGTGTCGTACCGTGTTTTCATCTTTTCTGATGCCAGTCCAATTCGGTTCCTCGCTAGACAATGAATCTCCTCAATCCGCGCCTGGAGTTCATCGACATATTCCTCAGGCGATGAAGGAGCATCAGGAGGACGGCCAAACAAAAGATCCTCAGGTAGACGAAGATCACGACCAAAGAGCATTTGAGAAGGGGAGTAACCAGTGGCCTCATGAGTGGCACTCCTGTAAGCAAGCAGGAAAAGAGGCAATTTCTTGTCCCAGTCCTGTTGGTCTCTAGACACCAGGAGAGAGAGGCTATTTAGGATGGTACGATTGAACCGCTCTACCATGCCGTCCGATTGAGGGTGTAGAGGTGTTGTTCGGGTTTTGTCCATGCCGAGGAGTTCACACATTTCCTTGAACACAGCCGAATCAAAATTTCTTCCTTGATCGGAATGGATTTGAAGAGGAACTCCGTATCTGGAAACCCAGTGTTGAATCAGTATGTCTGCTACGGTTACCGCCTCTTGATTAGGAATGGCATAGGCTTCAGGCCACTTAGTGAAGTAGTCCATGACAACGAGGATGTACTTATTGCCATCAGATGTTCTAGGAAGTGGACCCAGGATGTCTAGGGCAATTCGTTCGAAAGGAGCTCCTACATTATAACGTTGCAATCGTCCACGGGTGCGCCTCTTAGGACCTTTACGTGCTACACAGGTGTCACAAGCTCGACACCACTTCTCCACGTCACTGCGAACATTATTCCAGTAGAAACGCTCTCGAACCTTTTGCAGGGTCTTCATTACACCAAAATGACCTCCTGTGGGACTACCATGCAGTTCTTGAAGGACCATAGAAATTCTCGACTTAGGGAGTAGTAGTTGCCATCTACATGTCTTTCCATCGTCAGACTCCCATTTTCGGTACAAGATGCCGTTCTTCAAATGTAAGGAATCCCAGAGAGCCCAATAACGTTTAGTCGTAGGATGGTAATGGGCCATGTCTTGCCAGCTGGGCTTCCTGTTGGACTCCTCTTTCAGCTCTAGAATTGGCTTAATTTCAGGATCAGCAAGTTGATCTTTACGCAGGCTCTCGTCACTCCACGGATCTTGCGATGATGTAGACCCAGTTGTAACTTGTCTTACTATAGGACCTTTGACATTAAATTTCTTCTCAGCCCGGTCGCAGTATCTACAATTCTCTGAGCAGGGTCTTCTTGAGAGAGCATCTGCATTTCCATGTGATGAGCCTTTTCGATGGCGTATCTCCATATCGTACTCTTGAAGCTTTTGTATCCACCTGGCTATCTGGCCTTCAGGGTTCTTAAAATTCAATAGCCAAGTTAGAGAAGCATGATCAGTTCGGATCAGGAACTTTCGACCGTAAAGATAGTGATGAAAGTGGTCTATGGCTTTCACTACAGCAAGAAGCTCTTTTCTTGTTACGCAGTAGTTTCGCTCGGCCTTTGACAAGCACTTGCTGAAATAGGCGATAACACGCTCCTGGCCGTCGATTTCCTGGGACAGTACAGCGCCAATGCTTTCGTTGCTTGCATCCGTATCAAGTATAAACTGTTTATCGATTTGAGGATACGACAGAATTGGAGTGGATGTCAAGGCCTCCTTCAGCTTTTCGAAAGCAGCGTCACATTCCTGTGTCCACATAAATTTTTGATTGGCTTCTGTTAATTTATGAAGTGGTCTTGCAATCATCGAGAAGCCTTTGACGAATTTTCTGTAATAGGTGCATAATCCTAGAAAACTTCGAAGCTGGTGAACATCTGCTGGACGATTCCAATTTTTCACGGCGGATATCTTCTCCGGATCAGTCCTAACTCCTTCCGCCGAAATGATGTGTCCAAGGTAGGCGACTTCATTGCGAAACAAACTGCACTTCGAAGGGCTTAACTTCAAATTAGCTTCCTTTAATTTTTGTAGCACCCGCCTGAGGTTGTTCAGATGTTCATCAAAAGATTTTCCTATGATTATGATATCGTCTAAATAAACAAGACATGCCTCATATGACAGTCCCCGAAGAACCGTTTCCATAAGGCGTTCAAAAGTTGCAGGTGCGTTACATAGACCAAAAGGCATTACCTTGAACTGCCATAATCCTTGTCCCGTTGTAAAGGCAGTCTTCTCGCGGTCGTTGGGATGGATCTCTACCTGCCAGTAACCACTCTTCAAGTCTAAAGTCGAGAACCAAGTGTTGCCCGCAAGTGTGTCAAGAGTGTCGTCAATCCTTGGCAGAGGGTAACTATCCTTTTTGGTGACGTCATTCAGTCGGCGGTAGTCTACACAAAATCTTGTAGAACCATCCTTCTTTCTTACTAATACAATGGGAGACGCCCATGGACTTGTTGATGGTTCGATGACGTCATTTTCTTCCATATCTTTAATTAAATTCTGCACCTCTTCTTGCTTGGCAAAAGGTAATCGTCTAGGGTGCTGTTTAATAGGAGAGTGATCTCCCGTGTCAATTCGGTGTTGTGCCATTTTAGTTCGTCCAAAGTCTTCAGATGTTGGGAAAATAAACTTTGGAATTCTCTAATTAAATTTTCCGCAGCTTCCAACTGTTTTGGATTTAAGTCTGTATTTTGTAACAAATCCTTGACTAAATTATCTGAAGATTTCTCAGAGTGACTGGAATTTTGACTTATGCACGTCACAGGAGCACATGACGCTATCACCTCTCCTTTCTTGATAGTCCTCGTCTTATCACTGATGTTAGCAATTCTGACTGGAATGGTCTTTTTCGAGAGGTCTACCACAGAAGAAGCCACCAATACTCCTGCTTGTGTACTATTGTCTTCTGGATAATCTATATGGCCAAATCGATAATTAGTTTTATTTTTAATTACAGCAGGAACCAAACATTCTGTTCTTGCATCTAGATTAATGTCTTCTTTGGCTATTACTATTTGTTTACATTCAATTTCGTTATTTAATCCAAAAAGACTTATTTCTTCAAATTTTGAGATCATTTTGTTATTTTTGAAATCAAGTCTGAAGTCAAACTTCTTCAGAAAATCTAGTCCGATTAAGCAAGGATCTGTTATGTCAGCCACATATGCCGTATGGTAATATTTCGTTCCTCCAAAGTTGATAGTTAAATTGGCCTTTCCATATATGCCTATCTTGTCGCCCGTCACAGTTTGCAGGGTAACGCATGGTGGAGTCCAGATGAGTTTACATTTCAATTTTCGAGCCAAATCTTCTCTTATTATTGTCACATTGGCTCCTGTATCGACAATCATACGGCACTGAATTCCGTTAATAAAGCCTATCACATATAATTCGTTATCACCGCCGCTCATTTTTGATATCTGGAGGATCTTCAGGTGGGGCTTTTCATTCTCTGGCAACCTCCGCCCCGCGAGATGGCCAAAATTTAGTTTCCCTGCTGACTGTTTGAATTTATCTCACGTTCGTGGATTTGGGGGCAATTTCTTCGGAGATGTCCTGTATCACCGCATCCCCAGCACGTGAGATTCTGTCTTCTTGAACTTGTTCTTCCGTATTTTAAAGCTTCAATTTCTTGATTTATTTTCCTAATTTCTTTCAAGACGTCGTTCTCAGTGTCTGAGCTTTTGTTCACCGTTGCCCCTCGGACTGAATGACGATCTCTTCGGCTGGCTTGTGTAGCTGCTTCCAACTTTAAGGCATATAGTAGTGCAGCCTTTAAATCCTGTACATCTGCCATTCGTACCGCTCTCTGCACTTCTGGATCTTTTTTTCCGTCTACAAAATATTGCAGTGACAGCATTTCCCGTACATTTGTTGGACAGTCAATGAATGCTAAATTTGCAAGCCGTTCAATTTCCGAGGCAAACTCTTGAAGGGTTTCACTCGATTTTTGATGGCGGCTCTTCATTTGTATTCTCGTATAATCCTTGAAGAATTTTTCGCCGAATCTCATTTCAAGTGCACAACTTAAAGTCTCAAAATTGAGTTGCGTCATATCGGGCAATGTTTGCAGCACGTCGGCGGCTTCTCCTCTTAAAGATGCTGCCAGTTGACAAGCTTTCACCTCGTCACTCCATTTGTTCGCTTCAGCTACAATGGTGAATTGGGTCTTGTAAACTTGCCAGGAACTCTTTCCATCGTATGTCGACAGCTTAATGTGCACGGGAGAAGCAGGCGGATTCCTAAATTCTTCATAATTACCACTAGACGCTGAAAGTTTCTTCTCAAGATCTTGTACTTTTTTATTTAGCTTTTCATCTACTTCACCTAGTATTTTCTCTTCAACGTTACTGATTTTCTCTTCAACTTTACAAACTTCATTCTGAATTTTCTCTTCTACTTCCGCCATTTTCCGTTCCATTTTCTGTTCAACATTACTAACTTCATTCTGAATTTTCTCTTCTACTTCCTCTATTTTCTCTTCTACCGAGCCTATTCTTCTCTCTACCGACGAGAACTTTTCTTCTAAAGTTTTCTTCATTTCTTCTTGGCCTTTATTAATCTTTTCAGTCACATCTTCTTGGCATTTGTTCATCTTTTCCGCCAACTCTTCTTGGCCTTTATTCATTTTTTCCGCCAACTCTTCTTGGCCTTTATTCATTTTTTCCGCCAACTCTTCTTGGCCTTTCGTCAATTCTGCCTTTATTCCATTAATAGCTTCTAACAGTTCTTTCAGTTGACCATCCATTGTTCTTGTTTTCGCCATAAGATCCCGACTCCTGACACCAAATGTTGCAGCGTATATAGGGTTCTTTCGATCTTATGGTTAGACAACTTCAAACTCTTTTCTCTTAGAAAAGTAGAAAATAATTTATTTACAGATCTTCAGAACAACAGAGTCTTCGAAACTCACAAATATTACAAGATATTCCAAAATAACTGTTTAAATCTATCGAACAAGTACAAATATAGGTCGCAGAGACTCTTTATACAATGTCTCAACACTATATCACATTCAAAACAACGTAGATAAAACTCAATACATCAAGCAAACTTGCTTGGACAATCTCTAGTAGCTCACTCAATGACTGACTGGTAAATAATAATAACAACAGCTCGTATCGCTCTCCTTATATATAGTCTCGTAGCATGTGCTAGAAATTTCTAGAAAAACCTGGAGAACCACGGAACAACAAACAATGTATCAGTAGACCTAAGGGGGGTTACCATAAATAGGGAAGGGTTACCATCGCCAACAATCGCCAAGTTTGTCGCCAACTTGGCGATATATCGCCAAATTTGGCGACCAAAATTAGTCGCCAAAAGTGACGCCAACTTGGCGATACCTCAAATATTTCGCAAAGCTGCCATAGACATTCACTGAAAATAATAGACAAGTTTGCTTGATAACAGAGACAATGTAACAAAAACTAATATTAGTAAAGAAATGGAGCTTAATAAGATTATTTACATTATTTTACAGTACAAACACTAACTATTTACAAAATTCGTAACAATATTTAAAGGTCTGTATTTATTATTATATGGCGATTATAAACTTTTTTTTTTTTTTTTTTTTTTGTAAAAGTATCTTTTTGTTTTGTTTTGGAGAGAAGTATTCTTGTCTTTTTACAATACATTCATCGGACGGAAACGTGCGCCATGTTTATTTACTGTCATGGCCTTGTGTTCCGAGGGTTACGGTTCAGTCCCTCCCTCTGAACCACCGTTAAAGATATTTTTTTATGTATATATTTTACTTGTTTATGTGCTATTTAAAATTTAATTTAAACGGACTGGCGAGAGCAAGGCAAAACTCCCTGGTTTTTCCCCCAAGTGTCCTTATTTTAAAAAAATTGCTAAAATATATTTTTAATTTTTTTTTTTTTTTTTGGGGGGGGGGGGGAATTTTTGGAATTTTTACCAGAGGTTTTGAGTAAAAAAAGTTTTAGTTTAGAATATTTTATTTTACAGTCTCTATTTTAAAAAGCATGAACAAGACTATAGGCCACAGGCAAATTTATTGTAACATCTTGCCCCTCCGTCGATTTACATCTGCCAACGCTCATGCGTACTAAAAGATAAATACGAATCTTATGTTTTAGGAAATATCAAAGTTTGCTACTTTTTTCTTTTAACATTTAAAAAAAATTACGAACATATAACTCTTGCGCAAGAGCAAATGGGCTCTCGTAAGAAATCGCTCGATTAGTCAACACAAAAACAGATGTTATGATAATGATAATGGCACGTAACATTAGCGATATGTCATAATCACGATTGCACGTTAGAAGAGGGGAAAAATAAAGTTATTTTTTATCACTTCTATTATTGAAAAATTTAACTATTTGGAAAAAGAGACATATAACTATTGGAGAACACCTTGTATTTAATGTACGGTACAATTAGTTTTTTTTTTTTTTTTTTTTTTTTTTTTTTTTTTTTTAGTTGATAGAATGACGTTATAGATTTACCTTTTTATGGGCTCCCGTTTAAGAGGACTGTTATCCCAAGTTTGACTTTGAAATTAACCGTACTAAATTTTTCAATACATGTTTTCATTTTAAATAAAATGTTCTTTTCCAATAATGATTTTAAAGGCCAATTATCAAAATAGTCAAATTTATTATATTCAAGTGACTTGAACTAATTAAACATTAAGATAAAAAGAAACAAGGGACTTTTCATCAGGGAGTTCCACTTTCCTGAACACCTAGTGCAAGGATTTTTTATGAACATTTTTTTTTTTTTAAATCTTCGTTTATGTACTTAACCCTTTGGGGACGAGACACACGAGCAGGAAAAAGGCTTAAGAATCTTTGTAAAATCTCCACCAGTGAAATTTTAGTGTAAAATTTTCCTTATATAATCGGAGCATTTTCTCGATTTAGAAAGGCACAAATTTTGTTATTTAAAAATCGCTGACAAAACATTAAAATTTTCTTAAAAGGCTCCTGCTACGAAGGGGTTAAAATGTATCTTAAACGTATAGTTTAGGAGAGCAGAGCCATCTTGCAAAAGAAAAAAAAAAGTTTCTGTTCAAAAAATATTTATGCTTTTGCATTTTTAATACATCCTTTTTAAGCCATTTCTATTTTTCTTTTAATGTTGAATGTTAAAAAATTGCTCTATACGTTGAAAAGTTAAATTATTGAAGAGTCCTATCAAATATCAAATATTCCCCCACTAGGGGCCGCGAGGTTCTGACCTCCAAACTGGTAGACGGTAGGTGCTGGGTTCGAACCCAATCGCGACCGTCGGCCTAACCGTTCGGAGTTTTCCGTGGTTTTCTTCGAACCTTGCGTAAATACGGGTTAGGTTCCCCCAGAAAGACCCCCCACGGAGGGCATCCCACCCCTTAGGGCCTATATCCCATAGTGTAGATAATTGGCTGACATAAATACAAACAAACAAATCTATCAAATATTTTTTAGTTTAGAATATTTCATATTTAGATTCTCCATATTAAATGTGGCTTAAGCTGCAGTATACCAAAATAATCGTAGCTAGATTTAGTCCTACTGACATCTTGCATCTTTTTTTTATGCTTCAAAACTACATTGCGTATCTTATGACTTATGAAAGGTTTGGTTTGGTTTGGTTTATTTTTGTCGTCCGATTATCTACGCTAGGGATATAGGACCAGGGGGGAGTGCCCTTCGTGGGGGTCTTTCTAAGGGAACCTAACCCGTATTTACGCAAGGTTCGAAGAAAACCACGAAAACTCCGAACGGTTAGGCCGACAGCCGCGATTAGGTTCGAACCCAGCACCTGCCGTCTACCAGTTGAGAGGTCCGTACCTCTCGGCCACTGGTGGGGCCCTTATGAAAGGAGAATCGACTTTCTTAATATTTTTTATAAATAATTGTTTTAGGCTGTTTTTCGTTATTATAAAAACATTAATGTAAAAATTTAAATATTTATTTTAAAATAATATAAATGGAGAAAAATAAGTATAAAACCATTAAAAACTAACGAAAATGATCATTTACAATTGTGAATAAAATAAATTAAAAAATAATAATAAATTAAATGTGAATAAATTAAAAAGTAAAGTTTTATCCTATTATTAAAAAAATGCATTATATTAAACGAGACAAGGTATTAAAAATGTAGTAAAGCACTGTATTTCATACAAATTTATATATGTTTTAATAGAAGTATTTGTGAAACAAAGGCAGAATCATCAAGCCCAAACTACCTTAACTTACCTTAGTTCCACAAATAACACGTACGATTGCATTATTGCATTAGTCATAACAAGTATAAATTGCAAAATCTGCGCTATCGTACACAATTAATCCAGCAAAAAGAAGCCAGCAATAATTCAAAAATAACCAAAGATAGAATAATGGAATTAATTAAAGAAAGCTTATTTAAATAAATTGCTTTATTTTTCAGCGCGCAAAATAGATATTACATGTATTGCAAGGCAAATTTTCGTACAAAGGATACACTGCCAACGAAAAATAGAATTCGATATTCTAATGTGTGTAAATGGAATAATAATTTCGGTAACAGACAAACTAGAAATATAATTACAAATACATTTAATTACTATCAAAACATAAACTTTATAATATAATCAGTGCGTTTTCTGGCAATGTTGTTTTCCAATGATATCAACTATAACAGGGTTAAAACTTATTAATTTTAACCTTAATCCCCTTTCAACACATAGTTTTTTCAACTCTTGTTTTTCTAAAACAGCAAACTAAAAAGTGTGTTCACAAGAGTATGCTGTAATGAACTCCACAAAGGAATTCAAAGTTCATTTAGGTGTTTCTGGATATTCTGCTAGTATATTTCTTCATATGGAAATTAAGGAATTTCCCTTAATATTATTTGCTGGTGAAATTGTTATATTTTTTAACAGATGAAATACAAACTATATTTTTTATGACAAACCCGGATTGTTTCCGCGACCTACTAAAATAGCCGCCGCGTCCCACCAGTAGGTCGCGACCTATAGTTTGGAAAACGCTGACGTAGATGCATCTTTTCATGAACATTGGTGAGGGAAGACCTCCTCTAAAATTGAAATTTATAATTTTTGATTATGAAATCAATAATTCTTCATTACATGTCTTTTCATTAAAAAAAAAAAAAAACTATTATTTTGTACTAATTCCAGAAAGAAGGAACTTAACTGTATGTCTGTCCGCAATAACAACGCAAAAACTACCCAACCGAATCGTTTGAAATTTAAAATATATTTGTTAAGAAATTTTGTCGAGTCATTTCAAATTTTAGGAAAATCGGAAATACCGGAACGATCAAAAGTATTCCATTACATTACGGCCAATGGAGAAAAATAGTTTCAAATGCATTTTAATGATGTTACATTCTTTCAAACATAAAAAAATTTATATGCATCTATGAAGTATATACTAAAATATACATTCTGTACAATCTGTGGTGGAAAGACTATTTGATATTCATTTACAGGGCCACACAAAAGTACTGAGTACCCAAGATCTGAATGTTTTTAAAATTTCTTTATTGCACGAACGCTTATCGTTTGCTATGTTTGATGAAGAATTTCCGATTTGTTTTGAACAGAGAAGAAATTAAATTCCAAAATTTTTTCTACTAAAATCCCTGTTATTAGTTTTTAAAATATTGTCAAAATTAATAAATTAAAGATTCGGATCTCTGTAATAACATCATTTTTCCAGAAAGATAAATAAAACTACAAACACAGGATTAAAAAAAAAAAAAAAAAAAAAAAAAATCCTTCAATTTCAGTTTCTAACTTTTCCGAAAAAAATAAAAATAGAAATTATAAGACAAACGTAGCATATGAGAATTATATTTAGTTTTATAAACATTCATATCTTGAAGTATTAGCAGTTGCACTTTTATGAAAACTTGTATATATTCAAAATTTATTATGATTATTTGTATTAAAATCAGTAATATTGAAATGATGGGACTCCACCTTAAATAGGATTTTATTACCATGGAAACTAGAATCATTTCCTATCATTGAATTAATTACATATGAAAGGATGTAATAGAATGAAGAAAACTTTTATTACTATCTTTTTAAGTTTTGATTCGATTTCTTAAAATTTGAAATGACTCGGCAAAATTCTAAAATTAATATATATATTTTAATTTTCAAACCATTTAGTTGAATAGTTTTTGGCTATTATATGCGGAGTCAGACGGACGGATGGACGAATCGGAAGACAATTGTAGGTGCTATATTCCTATGTATCTATATTATAAAGGCCAAACGTATCTGCGCGTAACGCATACGTCATGTTGTGAATGGCAACACTTTCAAATTTTAAATGGTTTGGTTTGGTTTGGTTTGGTTTATTTTTGTCGTCCGATTATCTACACTAGGGATATAGGACCAGGGGGGAGGTGCCCTTCGTGGGGGTCTTTCTAAGGGAACCTAACCCGTATTTACGCAAGGTTCTCAAATTTTAAATGAAATTTTGGTATTGCAATTTTTGCTACTACAAGTTTCTAAACTTCTTAATATCGCCCATTTTCAATTTTTACACCATCGTGTAGGGAAAAAAATGTACTTTTAAATGAATTTTGTTTGAAATTTGTATCTTAATTTGTTTTTGAAATATTATTATTATTATTATTATTTGTAGTTTTTAATACCGCTTTTCCAATCATGGCAACAGGGGTATTTCATTTCTATTAAAAGCAAAGGAAAAAAGGAAGAAAAATGAGTGCTGTATCTTTATGTTGCCATTTTCTCATTAAAAGTTTAAAAATTGAAATTTAAAAATCTTCTGTTATAAAACCCGGTGAATTTTGGTTTCATTTATAAAAATTTGATTTACAGGTAAAAAAAAATATCAGCAGTTTAATATCCGTTTCAGCTAATAGCATCGAGGCTTCAAGTTTTAAATCAAAATGATTAAATTAAAATGCCAATTTTTTTGAAAAGGTAAATACAGATACGAAATGTGCATTTGTAAATTTTGATATGATGAAAACGATGCCGGATTTAGATTTCACGGGAAGACTTCTGTGATTGAGTCAAACTTTAATAAATTTTGCTATTTTTCATTTTGGAATACTAGCACAAGAACCTTAATTGATAACTTTATCATAATAAGAGATCTTTATTATTTTTACTGCTTACATGTACGATAAAAGTTAACAATTTCAACAACTGAGTTTCATAGAAATTGTATTTTGTTACTTTGGCGTTCAATATCGTTTGTTTAAAAGTTGGACGTACCAATATAAAATGTGTATTTTACAATAACTAATTTTGTAGGTTTATTATAAGTTAATGAAACAGTTCCTTCTTAAACATTTTCTTTCGTCAAAATTTGACGGTTCTATCTTGTTTATATAATTACGAACACACCTAAAAAGATTAATTTTACATTTCAAATGTTTTTCTGTTCATTACATTTTCAAGTCTTACACACAATATAATTAAAGTGTCTAGATGTGGATTTTTGAGGAGCAGTTCTGAGTTTAAAATTAATATCCCGGTGTCCCTTTTTTTCTGAAACATCCCTATTTTTAACGAAACCCATAATTTATCCTGGCTTACAGAAATCTGGCTTTAAAAAAATGAACTCCGATTCTTTGAAAGGAATCCAAGGAAGACAGCAATTCCTTCTATTAACAAATTGCTGAAAAACTTCACTAAAATAATGCTTTCAACAGAACAGTACAAATAAAAGAAATTGTAATTTAAATTGAATCTTTGTATTTTATTTATTTTATAAATGGAGAATCAATTTATTGCTCATTCAGAGGAAAAGGGGTGTTTGTAACACTTTTTATTTTAGCCGAAAATTTTGGTAGTGTGTTTATGATATTAGTTTGCTATCCATTCATCTTTTTCTACAGTAAAAATGGCAAGTACTGTCACATATGTTATTGAAATGTACTAGAGCATGATCTGTAATGAAAATGTTTCATTTATAGTTCGTTTACAGGGGCACTCTAAAGAATTCCGATTCATTATTCTAAGGCAAAATTTTTGGCCATGTATTTTAGTGATATTATGCTATTTCAAGCATATTGAAAATGTAATTTAACCCTCATCCCATTCGGATCCGATGCACTGTTAATAGTATTCGTTTTTTCGTTGAGTATTATTTTGCTGTTCAATTACTTTTTATTGCTATCTATATGTAGTAATGGTAGTACGTCGATATGCATTCCTTATTATGCCCTCATATTTAGGCATTTAATAATAATATTATGGATTTTTTTTAATTCTTTTTTGCACTGTGAGAAATTCTTTTATTTTAAACATATATTACCCGCATTGAATTTAAAATCTAGATTACTTTTCTCAAAGAATTATGTATAATAAAACACAAAAAATATTAGAAAATTGTAATATCGGTTAAATCCTGTTGATAACGATATTTGTAAGTATGGTATTTTCCAAACATTTTTTAAAAACATTTCCTTAGTCTACCTTCATTTTGAATATGAAATGAATAATTAGACAAAATAACTATATTCGTTAGATTTCAGACAATGAGATATTACTTAAATTAAAGTAAATTTATTTGGACAGTTAATATAAAAATTCTCAAAATTGAACCGAAAGTATTAAGTACAGTACGAGATGCTTATTGTAGAATTAGTGTGCATAGTATTTATCGTTCATTTGCTGGAACACGCAGAAAAAGTCGCCTACTGCAATGTAATGAAAATGTTAAAAACATTATTTTATTAAATGATGTTTTAAATTATATACTACTTACATTATATACTTTAAATTATATACTACATACATTGTTAGGTAGCTTTCATGTAAAAAATTAAAAAGCTATCTATTGCAGTAGTCCGGAGGAAAGCACTTTCGGAAATTTTTGGTATATTTTCACCGATCTTGATCCCCCAGATCCCAAAACAACCTTCCGTTTAAATATTGAAATGTATATCTAATGTTTGTCATGATGTAAATATCGTATTTATGAACCGATTTGTTATGTATATATCACATGCTAATGTCTCGACAGAGTTCGTTGGCCAGCATCCTCTGTCATCTTGTTTCAAATTGACGGCCATTTAGTTTTTTTTTTAATTTAAAAATTCAAATTAAGTACAAAAAAAATTAGATATTGAAAAATATTTTTCTTCTATGTGTTTGACCTTGATACAAAAATTCCAGATCATTTTTTATTTTGTCAATATTTTTAAAAATGGCTGAGTTATAGTACTTTGAATTTCTAAAGTGTGGCACATTTTGAAAAATCTACAACACTCGGATATATCAATCGATTTCGATATGAGTGAGCATGTGCAAAGGACTTACTAAGATCTCAATAAAGCTCATTGGTTCATTTCACCTATCATTTTGTTTTTAAATGGCAGGCACTTCATTATATAGCCAAATTTGGCCATCGAATATAAATCGATTTAGATAAAAACATATTGTATAAAATTGATTAAGTTCTCGAAACTCCCATTCCTAGATATATTACATATACATATACCGTGTGTCCCAAAAATGACTGATGGATTTTAATATTCAATAACTTGCAAACGGTGACAGCTATTTAAAAAATTTTTTGTAGGAGGGTTATGTATAATGACAGGAGTTTTTTTTAACCGTAATTTTTTATTTTAGTTCGAATTTCAAACAATAGGTGGCGCTGACGGCGATTGAAGGCCAGGTGATCAGTGCTGAGTGAAGCGTCGACCTGGCTTTCAATCGCCGTCATCGCCACCTATTGTCTGAAATTCGAACTAAAATAAAAAATTACGGTAAAAAAACTCCTGACATTATACATAACCCTCCTGCAAAAAATTTTTAAATAGCTGTCACCGTTTGCAATGAACCATGAATTTTAAAATCCATCAGTCATTTTTGGGACACCCGGTATAATCGTATTGATAAAAACAAGTAGTGAATCGTCTACTATCGTGTTCCACTAATTTGAACTTTGTATAGTTAAATATAGCTTTTTTTTTTAAAGTAAAGAATATTAAAGCTAGCTCTTGCTCCCGGTACTGGCCGGTAGGATTTTTAACCAACAAACCCGTACGAAGCTTTCGAACTGCAGTCTTAAGTTTTTTTCGATACATTTTTTTATTAATTTATAATTAACTGCGATTTTTTTAGTCAAGCGATTTGTTCCAAAAAAATGTCAGCATACTGTGTTCAAAGGCTGTTCAAAAAATTTTTTTGTATCATAGATGTACCAGTAATAATCACTCTTAAAAATTTCTTCCGAAATTAATTTTTTTATTAATAGCTATAATTATTATATTTCAGTTTTTTCAATATTATATTAATTTATAAATAATATTTAATCATCAATCTTATAGTCTCATTTCCCAATATGAATCAAAATTCAATTTTAAGTGGCAGAAATACATCAAAACACCCGAAAACCAGTAGTGGATATGCACCCTCTGTTCCAATAATGGACACACCACAAAAATTAATAAATATAATTGTTTTTATGACTGCGTCAGATTTTAATAAAAACATACTAATGAAACAAAATTGTTATTTTCAAATAAATTTAACAATTGGAATACCAATAATTAATAAAATATTTATGATAATCATTTACTATTTACATCAATTATATCAATATTTTAATTATTATGGATTGGATAATATAAAGTACTAAATATTAAGCAATTATAGCTAACAAATTATTGAGAGCGGAAGATTTGAAAGGTAATAATTAAAAAAAAAGTTTTGGAATATTAAGGTATAATTTTGTCTAACTATTTTTAACAATTAAATTTTCAGAGACTATTTGATATATCACTTATAATAATTAATATTACAAATATGAAAGAAATGATACTGTAAGTTGCATATTTTAAATAATAAATAAAATAGGTTCAAAATAAAATTGTGCGACTGATGTCTGAGGTCACTGATCTGCAGATTTACTAGTTTCATAGTTACTATAACTTTTAGAGGTGAATAAGCAAACGTTTAAGACAGAAAATAGAATTTTAACAGCTTTTGTAACTTAATTCTTTTCATTTAAATTGGAAAGGATTAAGCCCTCTTGAGCACCTCTTTGACCTTGCCTTTAAACAATATTTTCTATTTTATTGGATTTATTGCTATGTTATAAAATATTCAAGGAAAAAGTTATATACTGCAGACACAAGGAGTAAAATATTGAAATTTTATTAACCACATAAAATAAATTAAAAGCCGCTATTTATATATATTTAAAAAAATGGTGTTGTTACATTTTGATAAGTATAATTTAAAAATTAAATTTGATTATTTATGTTTTCAGTTAAGTCAAAATATTTTATGCACTGTAAACTGTAAACACTTAATGATATTGCATTTTTAGCAATGTCTACATGGGGTGTCCATTACTGGAAAATGACTAATTGACCATCCTAGTAATGTACATCCCCTCTTAAAACCTAAAAATAAATAAAATTTTATAAATGGCTATAAGTATATAAAATTCAAACTTTTCTAGCACATATGTCATATACGCACCACATTTGCAAGTGCTCTTCTCTCCCGCCAATTTGGCTAGAATTTTGTTTTTGAATATAAGTTACAAATTACATGCAATAACAGGTCGCGATTTTTTATTGCTATATAAAAATAAAATAATGTGAAAAAATTATAGAGATTCTAGTAATTTAAGAAAGGAAATTATACAAGTAAATAAATGATAGTTTGATATCAATAATTATTAATATAGTATATAAAAAATAATTTAAAGAATTAAAATAAAAAATAACAGTGAATAAACATGAATTTAATAAAAAAGGAAACAATAAATAAACAATTATAAATAATAAACTTAATAAGTAACAAAGCAGTAAATATAATTTTCACAATAAATCGTAAATAGTAATACTTATAGCCATGTTGAATGCATGCAATTGTATCGCTTATTCAACACATTTTACTGAAATATTTAACTTTTTCCATTTTATATTCCTAACAACTGCTATAAACTTGTATTTTAACAAATACGTTCTTAGTTATTATAAACATATTAAACGGATCCTCTCCTTGGCACAGATGTGCAATGCCAAATTGGCGGAAGAAAAGAGCACGTGCAAATGTGGTGCGCATATGTCATCTGTGCCACTTTTCTATTACCAAATCAAAAAGTTGCAAATTTTGAAAGAATAATAAATTTATTAAATGAAGCCAGCTCTTAGCATGCTCATTAAGATTTTCTCTGACAAGCAGTGGAACTTCGAAACATTCTTTTCTGAGACTCTGCTTTCTGATTGGTTTAAGAGTCTCAGCAATAATGCAAGATTATAAAATATGTAAAGGGGTGTCATGAAAAAAATAATAAAAGCTAAATTTTTATTGTTTTTTTTTTGTTTTTTTTTTTTTTTTTTTTTTTTTTTTTATCTAAACCAGAAACATTGACGGATATCCATTACTGGTACATCTACCTCATAATGTTTTTATTTATTTATTTATTTTATTTATTTTATTTATTTATTTTATTTATTTATTTTATTTATTTATTTTACTTATTTATTTATTTATTTATTTTTGTGCTATGGGAAAAAGGATGTTGACACATCAGAAATAATATGTATGAATATACTTGAAAAAGTATAATAAAAATTCAGTATGCAATATCATCTAGCCTGTCCAATGATACCTCATTCATCGTTGTACAGAAAACATAGTATGCAATAGATTGAGTAAAGACGGTAAATGTTTTAATAATTTACACAGGGGTTTTTTTTTACGTAAGATTTTTTTTTGTGTTATTTATTTTACAATGGCTATTAGATTTACATCATCCTATTATAAATTTGATAAAAGTTGTCAAATTCCTTTTATTTATTTATTTATAAATTTCAGCAACATTTTGAGATTCATGTTTAATTTGACAAATATAATTATATATATAATGCCTATGGGGTAATTCCATGAACACATGTCGTGTAAGTCACATACTGCGATTCTGGATACCAGTATTTTAGAACGGAAAAATGTGACTTATTTTATCAGATATATTTCATTAATTGAATAAGGTCATGCAAACCTTTCGAAAATAACGGTGGCCAACTATTTTTACAGTTACTAGAAATGTGACTTACACGACAAGTGCTCGTGGAAATACCCTATGACATTTTTTTGTATTAGAGCAATAAATAATATTTGAAGTTAATTATTTATTATCTTTTTGTTATTAATAGTAGGAAATAAGTAAATTATTTTATAACATAGTAACTGCAACACATAATCAATGCAATAGTTTTGAAATTAAAATTTCATTAATTTTAAAAGCTGCTTTTCGTTTTAAATATTAAAATAAAATTAACTTACATCAGTAAAACGTGAGTAAATTTAAACTTTTAAGTACATTTCAAGTGTGATTTCATTTGTTCAGAACTATTTATTTCATCTATTTATATTGCCTTCAGCTTCACAAATATTATATTTGATTACAACGGAAATTAGAGAAATGTAAAATTACATTCCTCTCGCATTTGTTAGAAAACACTTGTCCACGTACATTCGCCAAATGAATATCTTCATTCAATTTTGTTTGTTTGTTTTCAATTAACTTTTGAGAGTATTAGATTCCAAGGAGAGTGGTACATTTGAAGAGAAACATTAGTCAACAATTGTAGCTCTTTGATGTGATGATATTCTTCTCTAATTAAAAATAAAGAGCCAAATAATAACCAGAGGTATCATGTTTCGAAAAAGAATACTGAATCAGACGGTTCGTGCCTCCGAGGTCGGTGGAATTTTTTTCGCTGCGAGCAAAAACTACTTTTAGGCGTATCGTATCTTGCTTTTGTAATTGTATTCATTCAGTAGTGTTAAAAAATATTATGTGAAATAACAATGAAAGCACTTAAAAACACTGTTAAAAACATTTGTATTCTAAAAAGAACACAGAATCGGACGTTTCATTCTTCCCATGTCGGGAATATCTATTTTGTGAAGAGCAAAATTTATTTTTCGACCGTACCTCTCTTATAATTGTTTTTATTCACTGTTAAAAACACTTATATTCTAAAAAGAACACAGAATCGGACGTTTCATTCTTCCTATGTCGGGAATATCTATTTTGTGAAGAGCAAAAATTATTTTTCGACCGTATCTCTTTTATAATTCTTTTTATTCACTGTTAAAAATATTTTGTGAAATAGTAATGAAAACTTTTAAAAACACTGTTAAAAACATTTTCGCAAAATATTAATGTTCGGAAAAGTACACAGAATCAGACGTGTCGACCTTCAATGTCGGAAATACCTATTTCATTAGAAGCAAAAACTCCTTTTGTCCATATCACTGTTGTACTTGTTCACTGTTAAAACAATGTTTTTGATATTGTGAAATAATAGAAATTTGTTCTTAACTTAAAACTGAAATTTCTTAAAAAAAAAAAAAAAAAAAAAAAAAAAAAAAAAAACAGAAAGAAAAAAATGCTTGTAAAACTTCAATGTAATTTGTAAATTTACAGATCTAAAAGTAACCAAGATTCTGTAAATTTATATTTATATAAAATAATATAAAACTACTTAATTTAGATTTCTAAAAATTCTGAAGATTTTCTAAATTTGCATGCGTTAAAATACAAAAGACTGTAATAGCTTTAATTGCTAGTAAATTAATCCCTTACAAATTTTGATGTGGAATCGGAAATATGTGTTATTAAAAAAAAAAATCATTCACGTTATAATTACTCAATCATCTCAAAAATACGTTTATTATTTTCTTTTCAATGTTTAACTGTGTTATTAACTTTTTTTATTTAATTATTTTAGTAAATGTAGAAAATTAATCATTTTATAATATGACACCTGAATTTCATAATCAATGTGAAAGTCAATTTTCAGTTAATCGTTTGAGAATTTTGAAATATTTGTTTTGTACTATACTAAAATAAAAAGTGGCTATATATATATAGATGAAAATAAATTTAATACTATTCACCTGTCATTTGGATTGTTTAGAGCTATTTATTTAATCTTTTATTATATTGAACTTCGTAGATATACTTTATTCATGTAGATATAGAGAAATGTAAAATTATATTCTTCTCGTCTTAGTTAGAAAATATTTATTTCTAAGTCTATTATGTTCCCGAATCAATATCTTCATTCAACCTTGTTTATTTGTTTCTAATTAACTTTTACGAGTATTACATTCCAAGACAAGAGTAATAAATAATCTTACACTTGAAGAGAAACATTAGTCAACAATTGTAATCCTTTGATGTGATATTCTTCTGCAATTAAAAATAAAGAGACAAATAACAACACGGAGAGTCGTATTACTTGAAAAGAATACAGACGCAGACGATTTACAATTTCGTGCCTCCAAGGTCAGAGGTATTTATTTCCCTACACAACACAAATTACTCTTCGACCATATCTCGCTGTTGTCCTCATTCTTCGAATTTCTCTTTATCAGAGAAAAATCTCAATTCGTTTCATATCGAACTGCAGAAATTTTCATATCGTGTTTAAAATCTCAACGCTTGATAATCAACGAATTTCTGTTATTTTAAGTTTTTAGGAAATAGGAAGCCATATTTGGTTTGTTTTTGTTGTCATTTTTATTCTCGTAATTGTTTTTGATTTCAATAGCAGGAAATGTGAAATAATATATTCTAAGAAGCACTTCAATTGTTTTCAAAGTTCCTTTACCTATAAAAATGTATCTTGATATCTGAATTTTTTGGCAGTAAATTACTTAAACAATTAAATCTTAAATTATCCTTTTACACATGAATCGTTTACAACGATAAAAGTACTTTTTTTATTCTTTCATATTAAAGGTAACGTAGCGAAACAATAAGATGCAATGTCTAAATCAATGTACTAATATTAAATATTATCGTTATGCTACAGATACTAATTACTATATATATTAGTTTACCCTTAATTTACATTGATTATTTGTTATTATGGTATACTATAAATACTAATTACCATGTGGAAGAATATCACAAAATACGAAATTTGCAGTCTGCACAGTAAAATTCCTATAAAGTGTTATATATTTACATTATAATAAAAAGTATTCTTAGAAGTATTTTCAAGAGACATTACATATTTAATAACACAAATAAAGCAATTAAAAGACTTAAAATTTCAGATTGTCATTTTTCTGGCATGTCACACTGCACAAAGTAAACGGTCTTCTGCTATACTATACAAATATATTTTTCTAATATTTTTAAATTTCTAATTAATATTTATACATTATAAAAATATATGAGGAAGGTAACAAATTTTGTATTATATAAATATTTTTCCATGAGTAAAATATGATTGTCACTAAAAATAAATATTATTTTCCGGCCTGCAAATTGTACTCTTTATCAAGTGTACGTAAATATGGCTATTTTTTCTTATTTTTGATTTAATTCAAGTCAGAAGTAATAAAGTCATAGCTATCAACAAGATATTTTAGATATTTGTTTGAAAATAAGAAAGTTCTTGAATTTTTTTAAATAAAATGTTCCACCCCCACCCCAAAAAAAGAGAGTGTAAAAAATATTTTAGAGTCAAATTATCATTAACGTGGCATACATATGCCAGGAAATGACACATAATTACATAAAAATTAACTTGTTATTTAAGCTCTTCAAAATTTAACTTTTTTACATAGAAAATTCTTTATCTTCAACATAAAATGAATTTACCTTTTGAAATTTTGAATTGTTTTCAATGGATAATTTTAATGTATCAGATAATCAAAATCTCACATTTTGTAATATTCACCCATATATACTAGTACTGTCAATTTACATTAATTATTTATTTGTTATTATGGTACTATTGGTGCATAAAAAACTCATTTCTAAATAAAATATTAAGTATTTAATTAACGATCAAATCCCATTTCTTTCACTGCAGACATTTTTGTAGTCGTCAAAAAAGTGTTCATTTTTGGATGACCGCTAAACAGCAGTGTAGTTATTTTTTAAATGTATAACAATGATAACAACAGGCGCATAAAATGTAAAAAAAAAAAAATTGCCCATTATTCTTTTGTCAGTTAAATGACACAAATTTTGTGTTTTGATTTAAATATTTTTTTTAAGTGTACTTAAAACACATTGTAATCATAGAAATAAAATTCACGCAAAAGGAGGTGGAGTCTATAAGACCAAGAGATGCTTGCACAGTCTATCACCTCATCGAGCTGACGGCTGAAGTTGCATCATTAGACAGAACACGATTAGCATATTAAAATGCAACTGGTCTGCCTTGTCATATCTTGATGGAAATCACTTTCGGACCTGATTTTAGTGATTGATCGATAGGTTTATTATTCCTGCACACAAAAGTATGAAAACATGGAGGACTGTGAGCCGCCACAAATACAATAGTAAATCAACTAGTCAACCACTAAAGCTCAGTTTGCAATTTTTTTCCACGGAGATGTGATTTTGACAGACCAGTCGCATTTAAACTTGCGAATCGAGTTCTTTCTAATCATAGAATTTCATCAATCAACTTTATGAGGTGAGACAGCTGCCGGTCTACGTAGACATGATTATTTTACATATATCAGTGCAAAAGATGGGAGGGGGGTGTAAACATTTTACTTTTTGAAAATGTGCATATATCGCAAAAACAATTTCGTTCAGTCTGATGAAAAGGTTGAAAATCAGTTGGAGTCTGTATTAACGTACCATATATTAGTTGAAATTTGGCGGTTTTAATTTGAATATCTGCTCGCAGTTGATACTGTTCTATTCAGAATTAGATAACTTTTTTTTAATATTAAAAACACCAGTTTTTTTTTAAGTTTAAAACTGTTAAGCTTTCTTAAAATGTTAAAAAAAAAAAGATATTTCTCACAAAAATTCAAGTTGACATTAAAATCTACAAACAATAAAACAATGCTTAATGTGTATGGTTTTTTCTTCTTTCTTTTATGCAATAGCTTCTCATAACAAGATGCAGTCTAAAAAAGAAAATAAACTAAATCTTGCAAAAAAAAATCATACTTAGGACTGAACAAATAGTTGAAAATAAAGCATAAAAAAGAAAGAAAAACAACTAATCATCTGCCTATAAAAAAAAAAAAAAAAAAAAAAAAAAAAAAAAAAAAAACCAGAAAAAAGAATTTTGACATTCTTGACATTAAAAATAAAATCGGTACAGAAAAAGCAGAATGAAAAGAAACTTAACTTGAGAAAACATCACGATTGAATCTCTTTTCCTCTCCCACTTAGTTATGCTACAGTTTCAACCAGATTTCGAAAGGAAATTTTTCCTTTCGGATGATAAATGACGTCTTTTGAAAGTATTCTAAATATTCAATTATTCAAAATAATATTTTGTTTCAATTGAAAGTGACAGTATGAAATTTCGTAAATAATTGCTGTTTGTTTTTATATTTAGTTTATTAGTATTATTAATGATTAGAATATGGAAATTTTAAATTTATCGGCAGTTTCTTTTCTTTTTTTTTTTTTTTTTTTTAAGGGAAATATTTCATGGTCGCCTAAAAAAAAATCAACATCAATCAATCTTTTATGAATGCTTCAAATTGTTTCGCTTTTAGTCATAAATTTAATTAAATGGTATATCACGGCTGAATGTTAATATAAAGAAATAGTATATGAATAGTGATTCATACATTTATTTTTTATTTATAGTGTAGTAAGTGTGAATTAGCATTTTGTTTTTAAAACATATATATACTCGCTCATGTGTATTGACTAAAAGTAATAATCAATTTTTTCATAAATATTTTAACTGAACTACTAATAATGTATACTAACGGTTAAATTAACCTTGAGTGATAATTTAAAAAAATTCTGAAAGTGTGCTACTAGGAACAATGTAGAAAAAATCTTATTTCATAATGTAAGCTGGTATAAATTATTATTATTATTATTATTTTCATATTAATACTTTCATATTTTATTTGGTTATTCTTCTAGTCGATAGGGTGCATAGGGGATCAATTTTTTTCAAATTATAGCTTGATCTTCGACAGAAGTCGATTTGTTTTTGCTCCTATTTGTAAATTATGTGTCGCTGAAGAAGTGGTTTACAATATAAGCTTTCTTCTGTATACTTGCTATTCACTTGTTTGTTCATAAGTCATTTCATTGAGCTACATAATTTTACTAGCATTTTATTTTGTTTGTTAAACCATTTCAAAGAACTACATAACTTTACTAGTATTTTATTTTGTTTGTTTATAAAAGGTGATTACATAATTTTTTATCAATTTCATATGCTTAAGCCTTTCGAATCTGGTGTACTATTAATAGTACATGTCTTTTAGAGGGATATTATTTTGTTTTAAGAATTAATTTTGCTAATATTTACATGTAGTAATGTTAGTATGTGTTTATGCATTTACTATATTACTTCATTTATGTTTAGGCATTCCTTAATATTAATAATAATTATTATTTGCTTAATTCTCTTAGCGCCGTTTGCGATTCTTTTCTTTTAAACATATGTTTCACTCTTTAAATTTAAAATAAAATTTACTTTCCTGAAAGTGTCATGTATTATAAGGCACAAAAAAAATTATAAAGTTGTAATATAAGTTAAATCTTATTGTAATGCAATATTTTCTAAGTATCTCCAAAAATTCTTCCTTAGCTTATTGTCATAAGAATATGAATTGAATAATACGCAAAACACCAACATTAGTTATCTTTTAGGCTATAACACATTCGTTAAACACCAATTAATCGATTTGGACAGCTAGTGTTAATGTAATTAACGTAAAAATATTTTTTTCTAAAAATTGAAAAAAAAAAAATTCAGACCCGAAAAGGTTAAAGAAGGATTTTATAGTAATTTTATGATTTTTGGTTAACATCATACGTTTCAATGGTTTTATTTAAAGAAAGTTTATATAAACGGAAAAGGACATTATTGTCTCGATAATACGCAACGTTTTTTTTTTTTTTTGTTTTTTTTTTTAATGAGGGAAAGGCATCTGCTAAATTAGAATAATACATTTTAAACTGTATGTTGAATTAGGGTATTTCCATGAGCACATGTCGTGTAAGTCACATACTACGATTTTGAATACCAGTATTTTAGATCGGGAAAATGTGACTTATTTTATCAGAGATATTTCATAAATTGAATAAGACCATACTAACCTTTCGAAAATAACGGTGGCCAACAACTTAGCAGTTACTAATAATGTGACTTACACGACAAGTGCTCATGGAAATACCCATTAACAAATATATATGAATAATTGTAAAGTTATATTCATTAAATATATTAATATTATTTAATAATGAACGTTAATGAATAACTTGTATCTAAATTTTAGCAATTTGGACAATATCTAAAATATTATTTCTAAGTGTATAAAATACATACATTAACTATGTATTATTTTCTTGTTTTGTCTTATAATACTATATAATTTATTTTAGGTCAGTAATGTCACACTAAATGAAATTAATTCAATTTTTATTTTTATTTTTTCACTTTTTCATTTTAAATACCTAAATATTATTATATTGATTACAAATTCATTATCATTATAATATTTACTTTTAAGTAATTAGGATACGATATTTTATTTGGTTAAAAAAATTATTATTGAATTAATATTGATATTACATAATTTTGAATATTTAATTATGAAATCATTATAGTGATTCCCTCTATATCAAAATTTTACATATTTATAATATTTAATAAGTTAATTGCATATTATTTATAATGTTTTTCCTTGATAAAATATTTTAAATTTTACTTATATCTAAATTGAGAATACACAAGGCATCTTCTAATAGAAATAATGCATTTAAGTAATTTATAAAAATAAGTATATAATCATTTAATTTCATTTATTTTACTATTTTCTTAAGAGATGGTAGCACTAAAGCATTTTATAGGATTATAAGGTAGTTTCATTGTACTAGAAGATGCTTGTCCAATATAATGAATACTGTATCTTAAAAAGCAGACTTACTCCTTGATCTATTTTTACAATATCATTTATTTTTGGCAACAGTTGTATGTAATCATGACAGGCTATTTTTCGCTACATCATACTAGGGATAACTTTAGTATTCTGGTATGTGTTTTTCCTATTCTATCCATTTCAATCATGTTGTTATGATTTTATTTTAATGTTTTCATTCACTTTATTTCGCTATTATGTTTATTGGTAATCCCAAATTCGTATTATTTTCCTTTTATTCGCCTGATGCGAAGATGAAATCATACACTTTATGTGTCGTTCCATAGTATTTGAGATCTGAAAAGTTTACTGTGGTTCTACAAATTCGAAATATATTCTTTTTAATTCATTTTTTCATGCTTTATTAATGTATATTGTTTCAAAATTAATGGTTATATATATATATATATATATATATATATATATATATATATATATATATATATATATAATATTGGTTGACCCAATAAATATATAATCGCGAAAAATATTGAATTAAATGTACATGCTTTTTGATATTTTATTTTCTCTTCAATGTTATTTTGGAGTCTATGCGTACTGATTGCGAGCGAAACCGCGACGAAACACTCAGGATTTTTACTGATTTCGTAAAATTTTCACACATTTTATTTTGTAAAATATATTTCTACTTATCCGAACGTTTCAAATTTTTTGTAAGTGGTTTAAATCTATTCTTTATAGATGGGCTAAAATGTTTCTATAGAAATACAGACGTTTAGTTACTTTTAGCGTAGAAAAACATGTCGTCTTCGTAAAGATCGAAAAGACCTGAGTTTGCCTGCATATTTAAAAAGATTAAAAATCTCTGTCGGCTTGGCCTATAGGTGGAGGTAGAGCTCATTTCAACAACAAGAAATAAAATGTAATTAGAGAAAAACCTAGTTTAACAGTTTTATTTGGTTGCTTTTCAAGAAAATTTAATTTGAGCCGGTTTTATCAGAACCATCTTAAGCTAAATTTGGCTCAAATGCCCACTTTGAGAGCATTTTTCTGAAATATATTCTGACTTTATGAAAAAATTGACCAATATGGTAAATTATATAGTTCCTAAATAAGAAAAGCTGCCAACTGAATGAATTTGAGAGCAAAAATGGTTTTAAAAATGAGTCATAAAATAAGCAATTTGATATTTGAATACATCCTCAAATTTTCAATCACGATCGCTTCTTTAAATTTTGTTCAAAATGGCTATTTTAACAGCATTTTTTGAAATATATTCTGACTTTATCGAAAAACTGACCAATACGGCACATTATATAGTTTCTAAATAAGAGAACCTGTCAATTAGATGTGTTTGAGAGCAAGAATGGTTTTAAAAATGAGTCATAAAAAAAGCAATTTGTTTTTTGAATACATCCTCAAATCTTCAATCTCGATGGCTTCGGGAAATTTTGTTCAAAATGGCTACTGTGACAACATTTTTTGAAATATATTCGCCCTTTATCGAAAAACTGACCAATGCGGTACATTATACAATTTGTAAATAAGAGAACCTGTCAATTGGATGCATTTGAGAGCAAAAATAGTTTTAAAACTGAATCATAAAAAAAGCAATTTTTTATTTGGATACATCCTCAAATCTTCAATCACGGTCACTTCGAGAAATTTTGTTCAAAATGGCTACTTTGACAGTATTTTTTGAAATATATTCTGCCTTTATCGAAAAACTGACCAATACGGCACATTATGCAGTTTCTAAATAAGAGAACCTGTCAATTGGATGCGTTTGAGAGCAAAAGTGGTTTTAAAAATTAGTCATAAAATAAGCAATTTGTTATTTGAGTACTTTCGCAATTTTTCAATCGAGTCGCTTAGGGAAATTCAATTCAAAGTGCCTCTTTTGGCATCTTTTTTTTAAATATATTCTGCCTTTATTGAGAAACTGGCCAATTCGTCACATTATATAGTTCCTATATAAGAGAAACCTCCCATTTGGATGCGTTTAAAATCAAAAATGAATTTAAAAGTGAGTCATGATATAAGCAGTTTGGATTTGCTGTTTTTTCTTCAACTCCAACTATTCTTTAATTTATTTTCGCTATAAGAATTGATCCTACAAAAAACTTGTCAGTATAAAAGTTGTAGATATTATTGAGTAGATGTAAAATAAATTTAGTTGGATTTGATAGCTTAAGAATTGACGAAGTTATAGATTTTTTTCTTTTTCCTATCCCCTTTTACTTTTCGTTTTAATTTTTTTTTTTTTTTTTTTTTTTTTTGATCGGTAAAAGTTGGTCCTATTAAGAACTTGTAAATACAAAAGTTTTAGATAATTTTTAAAACACTTATAAAAAATTTAGTTGGATTTGACATCTTGAGAATTGACGAAGTTATACATTTTTTTTCTCCCAAAACCCCCTTTTTTTTGGGGGGGGGGGGCTTTTGAGCCTACTTTTAATTTTATAACATATCTGTTATGCATAAACTCTTGGCCAATTTTTTAGAAGTAGAACAAAGTTTAAACTGATTCGATATCTATTTTATTTAAGAATTTATGACGTTTTATCGGTTTTTACAAAAATCCTCCCTATTTCCATCCCCTTGGTCCGATTTTGTCCATTAACGAACTTGACCGAGATTTTATGTCCTTTAATTTTATGTATGAGTTAGATTTGAGCAGAAATGGAGACGTTATCGTGTCCATAAAAAAGTTATATAGACCGATAGACAGATAGATAGATAAGCTTTTTTACTGGTGGTAGTTTTGGGGTCTACAGGTCATAATCGGCATAGATCAACAAAAAATTTTCAGAATTTTCAGAATTTTTTTTTTATTTAAATAAAAATCAATTTTTTATTTATTTATTTATTTATTAGAATTTTTTTTTTTTTTTTTTTTTTTTTTTTTTTCAGAGCGACCGCAATAGGTAGTATTTCATACCAAATCTACCTAAAATTGATATTTTTAAAAACCTATTGCATCATTGATTATAAAAAGGCTTTAAGAACATATTTTTGAACTATTGCACCTCTAAAACTGTATACAGGAGGTTAGGTCACAATAAGGGGGGAAACTTTTTTTGGAAAAAGATCCTTTCAAAAAGAACCCAAAAGATTGAATTTTTTAAAACAGTATTCTGATGAAAGTAACAATTTGAAATTTCGTAAATTATCAGTGTTTTATTTTGTATTTTGTGTGATATTATTGTTATTATTAATGATTATAATAGGAGATTTCTAAATTTATTTGTTCTACTTATTTTAAGAGGTCTTTTAAGAAATCTTCTTTATTTTTGAAAAAGGCAAAAGACAAGCGAAGTAAGTGTGATCGCAGATAGCACAGATGGTTTCGTTTATTTTTTCTTTCAAAACAACTTATCCTTTAATTAATAAATCCAAATTGTTAATTTATATAACTTTTAAATTCTAAAATAGATGGTAGCACCATGAAATTTGATTTAAAAATAATTATAAAAGGAAGTTATTTATTTTAGTCTAATTAAAAATGTTCTGTGCAGTTACAAACTTCCTCTTATCGTTCGATCTATTTCTATCAAATACTGTCAAGGGAAATCTAAATTTTGAAAATATTTTTAGAATTTATTTCTTTCCGGTATTTTCGCTAAATTTCATTTTTCAAAAATTCGACGCCATGAAAAAAATTGTATCAACCATTTCATTACTTGTGCACTAACGAGAAAGCATAAAAAAAATAAAATAAAATAAAATAAAGCACTAATCGAGAGACACCTGGTATTGTTACTTAATTATTGTTTGATCTAATGAATGAAAATATTATGAATCGTAATTTTGCACAAATAAATTATATTAAATAACTAAGCAACTCCTAAATTATAATTTAAAGTTTTATTTTCAGCTTGAAATTTAAATTATATTTTACATATTTAAAAAAGTCATTAATTTTTCGTCAAATATTTTAATTATTCATACAAAACTTCGTTTAAATTTGTGTTTAATAATTATTGTTTGAATTAAAATGCGAGAGAAATATATAAGTATACCAATGCAATCAAAATTTTTCTGGAAATTTAATTTCTCTTTTTTTTTATTTGATTGGAGAAATATTCTATTTGTATTTTTGAAATCGCTTTAAAAATTCAGAAATTAAACAATTAATATAATGCACATATGAATAAACAATTTGTTGAGATCTTTTTATTTTCATATTGTAGTTGCAAAATTTGTCATTTCAATTTTACTTTTTTACAGTAGATAAATTATTTAAATTATGTGGGTATAATAACAGCTATTCGAATAAAGCCTTTATTTATTTTGTTCGGTATCTAGTTATTGCTAATAAAGTTTTTTTTTTTTTTTTTTTCAAATTATGTTTATTGAAATAATTTTATTAGAAATTAAAAATTGTACAAGTATAATGACAATACAAAATATATAAATGGGATAATTATTTATGTCAGTTTACCTTCATCTTTGTTTTTTATTTTCAAAATAACTGCTTAGAAATCGTTGATTTTATTGAATATTACTTATTACGTTTAACGATCGTAAAAAATCTTTTGTGTAAGCATATTTTCTTATTTAAAAGTATTATATTTGACAATTTAATTTAATTTTAATGAATAGAAATCCATTTTTACAAAGTATTATCCTATATAAAGGGACTACTTCAAGCTTTGTTTTAGGCGAAATTAGGGTGGGATGGGATTTTAGCAATAATTCTTAAAATAAGCTTTATTTTTAATTTATGACTCTTCCACCAGATGGAATAATCAATGCTTTATGCTTGTTACTAAAAATCTTTTTAGTTATTATTTTCTTTAGTTATTATTTATCTTTTTAGCAACTGTAAATTTGTGACTTTAAAAAACTGTCTTACAGTATCAAAAGTAAGTAATAATTATGATTACTCTGATTTTTAAAGTAAATTTTCTATCTCATTCTTGGTTGCTAATAATTGTTTTTAATATTTTTTGTAAACTCAACAATGTGCGTTTTATAAGTGATTAGTTAAGTAAAATCTAGAAGCCACATGCTGGTTGTAAATTCCTTTATTATTATTACTATTATTGTTGTTGTTAATGTTGCTCTAACGGAAAGATGAGACATTGTCCCATCCTTCCCAAATGCTATCTCTATACAAATAATTATTTTCATTTACATATAATTTTTTGGTTTTGTATATCGTAATTTTGGAGGAAAAAAGTTATATTAAATAAATATGAAGATTCTAAAGTATAATTCAAAATTTTATTTTCATCTTCAAATTTCAATTATATTTTGCATGCTTAAAAAAGTCATTAATTTTTCGTTAAATATTTTAATTATTCATGCAAAACTTCGTTGAAATTTGCGTTTAAAAATTATTGTTTGAATTAAAATGCGAAAGACATATAATTATACCAATGCAATTAAAATTTTTCTGGAAATTTAACTAAATTTCTTTTATTTGATTGCATTCGAGAAATATTCTATTTATATTTTTGAAATCGCTTTAAAAATTCAGAAATTAAACAATTAATATAATGCACCATATGAATGAATAATTTGTTGAAATCTTTTTATTTTCATATGTGTAAAATTAAGTGCACACATTACACAAATTATTCCATAGGCACTGATTATATTAAAAAACACTTTATTAAAAGAATAACACTCACTCGCAGCTCACTGCTGCATTATCGTCTGCACATTTCTCAAACACAACTTTAGAATAAAAACAGAAAAAACACTTCACTTCTCTTCACTTTCTGGACACTGCGATTTTAATTATAGGTAGCACGGTATCGTCTGCCTACATGGAACATACCGGCCCCCATTGACATGTTTCACATTCAATAATAACTCTTTTTTTACCAAGTACACTAATTACACAAATAAATACAAAAGGTCACTATATATGTTTACTAAAATATAAAATTGAAAGAAAAAACAATATAACACTCACATATATATATATATTTATCTTTTTTTTTTAAATACTATGGTTTTTAGGCATAGGAAAATACATAATTTACTAATCGATCTTTTAAAAATTCCATTCTGAGATTTTACCTGAACTACGCGAAATTTCTCATCATTACCATAATATACTTCAATAATTCTGCCTAATGGCCACTTATTGTTTGGTGTATTTTCCTCTACTAACAACACTAGATCTCCTATTTTTACATTATCCTTTTCAATTCTCCACTTACCAAATCTTACAATTAATTTCAATTATTGATTAAATTAAATAGAACTTTAACTTTAAATTTAATTTTTTAACAATTGATAAATAAACTTTTTAGCCTTGCTTTAAATAGCATTTAAACTTTAATGCTAAACAGAAATATTAGAAAGAAGATAAAAGTGATTAAAACTGCTAGTATATTAATAAATCTTTAAAGAAGACACAATAACCGGGAATAAACAATAAAAATTAGCCAAAGTTCCAGCTCAGCCCAACACCCAAAATATTCAAACATATTTATACACAAAATAAAAACTTTTATATAATATTTACACACATCAAAAAACAACTTTTACCAGGTAGGTAGTCACTTAAAATTACTCTCATATCAACAAGATCCACTCGATCTGGCTCCTAGGTTTTAAAACATATTCAAAGATATTGATATATACTGCTTTTATATACCTTATACACACTTGAAAAAACCCTACATATATTTCAACAAGAACACAGCATGTCAATATCTTACACTTATTAAACTTTTTCAATATTGTAATATTCATTAAACAATCTTCAAAGTCCATAATAGGAAGAAATTTTGAATTATCATATACATTAATAATATATCTTACACAATTAAATGTTTTAAACAATATAAAAGTATTATTTTCACATATTGAAAAATAGATCAAAAATCATTAATATTCAATTATAAAATTTAAGAATAGTGGAACCTCATGAATCAATTCAAAGGTACCCAATTCTCATTTTTACAACTTACAAACTTCCAGGTCTGGCATCAACACATGACTCCATCCTCAAAAATAATCCTATCCTTCACAGCAACAATTTCCAATAAAAACAAAGTTTCAGCTGCAACATCTCCTAAGAATCCGGAGGACACATATAATTAAATTGGTACATAACATTCATACAACTTTCAGCGCCGTGTACACCCGGCTACACTATCACTCTCTCCCAATTTGCCTGGGGCCCTAGGTCTTCATACCTCACTCTCTCGAAAAACACAAAATCACATAGGCAAGAGTTGTAGCACGGATACAGATTACTTTAATTCAGACAATCACAAATAAACCTCAAATAATAAACTATTGTTTCCATACTTAATATATTAGGACAGATCAACCAATGTTGACACCAAGACCATAGAAACTCCTTATTGCCGAGAAATAGTCCACCAGTACAAAAACACTTTCACAAAAATTAGACTCTCCTCACAAGCCCTAAAACTTACACAGCTGACTGAATATACTATCACATGATTGCTTCTGTCACTCAGCGAGGAGCAAAGTTAACATCTGAAAATCAATCCCCCTCCACTAAAAACAGAAACATTTAGCAAATTTAACATCAGTTTTCAAAACAAATATTTTCATTCTGAAAAATCTCCATTAAATATTCAAGAATTCAGCCCAAGAATTGAAAACAAGCAATTCCATGAGAGTCCATCACATACTAAACACCTCCAACTAAACCAAGTTTATCCCACAGGGTTCATTCGCTCTTACACTACAACATGGTTCCAACAAACTATTGCTCTTATATTCACTGGAGATTGAATTTTATCTGACCAAGTCTAACACATTTAGAAAACTTGACAAGCCAGCTGAAAGATGTTCCTTCCACATTCAGGAGACAATTCTAACAACTTCAAAAAAATGGAATCCTACAGTTGAATCTAACACAAAATATTTACTTCTGTTCTATTACATTAATATAACAAAAACTTTATTAATTTATTTCCATATCTAATACAACATTTTACAATTGCTTAAACTCAATACCAAAAAAAAAAAAAAAAGATCCGCAAAAAGATCCATCATCTCAATCAAAAAATGGATCAGATCTTCAAAGACTCCTTCATCAAAAATGTTGAATTTTTAGCCTTACACATGATCAACTTTCAACTTCCAATTAACAAAAGTCAACTTTAAAAATTATTTCTGAAATTAGCACTGAGCAGAAATGACACTAAACAACTGCAAAAAATCCTTTAACCAAAACTCCATATCAGAAGTTTCCAAATTCTGATTACACCAAACTTGCTTAAACCATACTCCACTATGACAACTACCATGCCTTTCACATTTCCCAAAATAGAAAGTATCTATTGCTAATTTTGTGATTTATATTAAAAAAATATTGCAGAATTACAGAAAAACTACATACTAAATACACTATACTTAAAACAGAAATAAACAAACATTAATTATTCATTTTATCTGTAAAAATAAATCATATTAATACATATTTCATTAAACATTTGCATATACATTTAACAGGACAAAAATAAATGTACCAGACCAAACTCGAAAATCCTAACACTTAGAATGGTGGATCTCTTCCATGGCTCTAAAACTCTAAATCAACTCTAAAACTCTAAATCAACTCTAGAACTCTAAATCAACTCTAAAACTCTAAATCAACTCTAAAACTCTAACTCAACTCTAAAACTCTAAATCAACTCTAACACTCTAACTCAACTCTAAAACTCTAACTCAACTCCAAAACTCTAAATCAAATCTAAAACTCTAACTCAACTCTAAAACTCTAAATCAACTCTAAAACTCTAAATCAACTCTAAAACTCTAACTCAACTCTAAAACTCTAACTCAACTCTAAAACTCTAAATCAACTCTAACACTCTAAATCAACTCTAGAACTCTAACTCAACTCTAGAACTCTAAATCAACTCTAAAACTCTAAATCAACTCTAAAACTCTAAATCAACTCTAAAACTCAAAATCAACTCTAAAACTCTAAATCAGCTCTTAAACTCTAAATCAACTCTAAAACAAACTCTCAATCAACTCTAAAACTCTCAATCAACTCTAAAACTCTCAATCAACTCTCAAACTCTCAATACTCTAAATCAACTCTAACACCCTAACTCAACTCTAAAACTCTAACTCAACTCTAAAACTCTAACTCAACTCTAAAACTAAATCAACTCTAACACTCTAACTCAACTCTAAAACTAAATCAACTCTAAAACTCTAAATCAACTCTAACACTCTAAATCAACTCTAAAACTCTAACTCAACTCTAGAACTCTAAATCAACTCTAACACTCTAACTCAACTCTAAAACTAAATCAACTCTTAAACTCTAAATCAACTCTAACACTCTAACTCAACTCTAAAACTCTAAAAAAAAAGAATCTGTAAAACATAATGCAAAAATTAATATTTTTATGAGAACTCAAAAAAAGAAAAGAAATATTTATCTACGATTATAGATTATATGCACTAAATCAATGACTGGTGTAAAGTAAATAATAAAATTCATCCAGTAAATAAAAATTCAAATTTATTTAGAATATTCTGTACTTAATATGCCAAAATTTTCGTGAGATCATGTTTCCCTAAATCTAACACTAATAATCAAAAAACCTCTCATACTGAAAAAAATATATTTGATTTTTTAAAACATAATATGCTAAACTTTAATATTATATATATAAAAAAATACCAAACTTTTAAACTAAAAAGAATAGGACATAAACTCCAGGAAATCAGCAAGATCAAGTAAACCTCTGGAGCCATGTCACAAAACAAAATTTAAAATATTAAATTACTCAAAAATATCTATAAACTTTCATTAATAATTCATAAATCTCCGCCCGTAGACAGCACCAAAAACTGATTTCCTACCATTTAAGCACCTTATAAGTTTTTTAAAAACTTTAAATTTATTAAAAATTTTAAATATATAAAAGAGTATTAAAACATTACACACTTTATTAAAGTTCAAATATACTCTCAAATCTTATATTTTTCAAAAATCCTCAAATGCAGGCCTGTTAATTAAAATATATATATAAATAGATAGATGTAACAATTTTTAACTTCATTATACTTAAACTTCAAAATTAAATTTAACAGTTTAAATTTAAAAGTATAGCAAAACTATTAAGGTTTTAACACTTCATTTTTAATAAATATCTCTATATAATATTTTTCACATAAACTACTTAAAATTTATCCATTTAATTATTTTCTATTAAACTAAAGAAAATCATTTAATTTTCAATAAAAAGAATTTTAAAAATTTCACTTTTACTGCAGAAGTCCTCTATCACACAAAGTACCAGAACCGATAGTTCTGTCGAGAAAATATGCAAAAACGTCATGGCCAAGTAGATTTCCAGTTTATCAGAGCTCTTGAAGGTATGCAGGATACAGTCTGTCACAACTAAGTCCATGATTCCTTGGAACAAAAGCTCATTCATAAACTCATTTCAAGCACTGTAGATCACAGTTCGTGATCCAAACAAAAACTCATCAGGATGAAGTCCTTTTAGGCACCATAAGGCATCACAGGAAAAAGTCCAACTGGGCAAAGTCGTCATAGGCTATGTAGAGTACAGTTCAAGAAACACAAAGCTGAAAGGTTCTTGTGAGCATTCAGGGCAATCAAACTTTCATACTGCCCACACACTTCACTTGCTGCACCATGACATTCACGACAAAAATGCATAAACTCCAATGTTTGGGACGCAGACCATACTCAGGTCTTATCGCCGTTCTTCACACTAATAAAATAAAACCAGCACTGTCTCTCTAGAGGCGATAAACTTTTAAAGAAATCAGCACAGTTCCTCTTATCATATCCCACGAAAACAGACTGAAAACTTTATTCTCTCAATATGCAAAAAGTCCACTGAATATATAAAAAGCCAACTTATTTGTCCATATCTTAATCACACAATAATTTAAACAGTTCATCTTCAGATTTAACCAACATATGACTTCTTTATTTTTCATTGGCAAAGTCATTTCAAAGAAAATTTTCATGAAATATGAAGAGCAGCATCTAAACTTCTGACTGCTTCCATAAAGCATAGTTCCAAAAAAATTTCCAGCGATCGGTATCAAAAAAATTTTTTCTCAAAATATTCATTAACTCTTAAAACAATATCTTCTTAAACACAACACTTCCATTATTTGAGCACAACACTTCACTAATTTAAGCAGAATATTATTCGAAGACTCTCATGTTCAACGTGGACAGATCTTTAATAGAACTCTTAACATAACATCAGCACATAGTTAATTCGAAGATTATTTACTCACATTAATAATTATTTTCACCTCCTCCGAGACGGACCATGTAAAATTAAGTGCACACATTACACAAATTATTCCATAGGCACTGATTATATTAAAAAACACTTTATTAAAAGAATAACACTCACTCGCAGCTCACTGCTGCATTATCGTCTGCACATTTCTCAAACACAACTTTAGAATAAAAACAGAAAAAACACTTCACTTCTCTTCACTTTCTGGACACTGAGATTTTAATTATAGGTAGCACGGTATCGTCTGCCTACATGGAACAATATGGTACTTGCAAAATTTGTCATTTCAATTTTAGTTTTTTATAGTAGATAAATTATTTTAATTATGTGGATATAATAACAATAACAGCTATTCGATTAAAGTCTTTATTTATTTTGTTCGGTTATCTAGTTATTGCTAAAGATGTTGTATTGATTTTTTTTTTATATATAATTAAGATAATTAAGAGGATAATTATTTATGTCAGTTTACCTTCATCTTTGCTCTAAAGTCTTCAAAATAACTGCTTGGAAATCGTTAATTTGATTTAATATTAATTATTACATTTAACGATCGTAAAAAAAATTTTGTGTAAGTATATATATTTTTTAAGAGTATTATATTTGACTATTTAATCTTATTTTAATGAATGAAAATCATTTTTATAAAGTGGTATCCTAAATAAATTGATTGCTTACAAGCTTTGTTTTAGGAGAAAGTAGGGTGGGATGGGACTTCTGCAATAATTCTTAAAATGCGCTTTATTTTTAATTTATGACTCTTCAAACAGATGAAATAATCAGTGCTTTTTATATTTGTTACTATAAATCTTTTTAGTTCTTATTTTATTTAGTTATTATTTATTTTTTTAGCAACTGTAAATTTGTGACTTTAAAAAACTATCTTACAGTAAAAGTAAGTAATAATTATGATTATTCTGATTTTTAATGTAAATTTTCTATCTCATTCTTTGTTGCTAATAATTATTTTTAATATTTTTTGTAAACTCAACAATAAGCCTTTTATAAATGATTAGTTAAGTAAAATCTAAATCCACACGCTGGTTGTAAATACCTTTATTTTTATTATTATTATTAATGTTGCTCTAACGGAAGGATAAGACATGTCCCATCCTTCCAATGATATCTCTATACAAATAATTATGTTCAATTACATACAATTTTTTTATATTATATATCGCAATTTTGCACAAATAAGTTTATATTAAATAACTATGCAGCTCCTAAATTATATTTTAAAATTTTAATTTCATCTTCAAATTTCAATTATATTTTGTATGTTTAAAAAAGTCATTAATTTTTCGTTAAATATTTTAATTATTCATACAAAACTTCGTTTAAATTTGTGTTTAAAAATTATTGTTTGAATTAAAATGCGAAAAAAATATAACTATACCAATAACTATACCAAATACTATTTCTGGAAATTTAATTTAATTACTCTTTTTTTATTTGATTGCATTCGAGAAATATTTTATTTGTGTTTTTGAAATCACTTTAAAAATTCAGAAATGAATCAATTAATATAATGCACCATATGAATAACCAATTTGTTGAGATCTTTTTTTTTTCATATTGCACTTGCAAAATTCGTCATTTCAAATTTTATTTTTTTACAGTAGATAAATTATTTAAATCGTGTGCATATAATAACAGTAACAGCTATTCGAATAAAGCCATTATTTATTTTCTACGGTATCTAGTTGTTGCTAATGAAGTTGCGTTGATTTTTTTCAAATTATGATTATTGAAATAATTTTATTAGAAATTTAAAATTTTGCGAGTGTTATGACAATACAAAATATACAAACGGAATAATTATTTATGTCAGTTTACGTTCATCTTAGCTTTAAAGTCTTAAAAATAACTGATTAGAAATCGTTAATTTGATTTAATATTAATTATAACATTTAACGATCGTAAAAAATCTTTTGTGTAGGTATATTTTTCTTTTTAAGAGTTTTATATTTGACTATTTAATCTTATTTTAATGAATGAAAATCATTTTTATAAAGTGGTATCCTAAATGAAGGGACTACTTACAAGCTTTGTTTTAGGAGAAATCAGGGTGGGATGGAACTTTTTCAATAATTCTTAAAAGAAGCTTTATTTTTAATTTATGACTCTTCCACCAGATGGAATAATCAATGCTTTATGCTTGTTACTATAAATCTTTTTAGTTATTATTTTCTTTAGTTACTATTTATCCTTTTCAGCAAGTATGAATTTGTAACTTTAAAAAAAACTATCCTACAATATCAAAAGTAAGGAATTATTATGATTACTCTGACTTTTAATGTAAATTTTTTGTTGCTAATAATTGTTTTTAATATATTTTTTAGCTCAATACTATGCCTTTTATAAATAAACAGTTAAATAAAATCAAAAAACCACACGCTGGTTGTAAATACCCCCTTTTTTTTTTTTTTTTTTTTTTTTTTTTATGTTGTTCTAAGATAAGGATGGGACAGGTTCCATTTTTCCCAAATGATATCTCTATGCAAATAATTATGTTCAATTACATACAATATTTTGATATTTTATAGTTATAGGTCTACGTAGAGGTTCAACAATTACTGTCCCTAATGTACATAAAATATTTGTATTGCGATGATTGATGTGGAATATCGAAGCCTTAGATGACATATGCTCAATATCAAAACCGTAATTGCTATATTAGCACATTTTGGGTGGGAAGAGTGAAAGAGGAGTGGAGGTTAAAGGCTGTTTTTTAGCTTATAGAACTATAATTGTGACAGAGACATGATTACTGTCATTTGGATGAGACATGCCTACTGTCGTTTGGATGAGCCATGCCTACATCATAGTGATGTAGGCATGTCTCATCTGTTGACAAAAGAGAATGTCACATCACCTCAATTGCGCAGCAGAAGTTTTGCGCTTGCATATTGAAGCTTAAAAAGAAAAAAAAAATTCTAGCCCATACATACCAACTGACAATATCAGTATTCGATAAATGTATAAAGTGATATAGGTAAAATTCTAACCTGTATTAATCTTCGTATTCTTTTCCTTCTAATATAGCCGACGTTGGCTAAACCGTAAAAATCTTCTTATTCCATGAATTCATTGTTTTATTTTAATTAGCAGATGTTCTATAACTAAATTAAATGCATAAGTTGAGGAATTATTTAAGCACTAAATATATTTCCATGGTAATAGGTTTGTTTTAAAGGTATTATATTGTAAAAAAAAAAGTTATACAAAGCTACATTATAGCAGCGCAAGAAGTTACATCTTTACTTTTTAAGTCACACACAATATATATATATATATACATACATATATATATATATATATATATATATATATATATATATATATATATATATATTTCTTCATTTTCTAATAAAACTGTTTTAAACATTTATTTTCATTTTTGTTTAGTCTGTTTTTCTGTTTTTTATTTGTTCACTTTAATACTTGCGTTCATAATAATGTTAGCAAAGTGCAATTAAATTTTATTGCTTACAAAATAAAGTTTTCATGCAATTTTGTTTTGATATCATAATTTTTCAAGAATTTTGTAGTTATTTTTTAGAAAATTATTTCTATATTATTTCGTAACCCGAGATGTCCATGATAAGAGTGATTTAAGATAAAAATAAACATTATAAGAATGGTCTGGGATGAAATATATAACTCTAAAGAAACCAAATATATGAAACTTGAAGCTGCATTGAAAATATTTCTCTATTATTAAAATGTTCAGTAATGTATGCATAAATCATGAATCTTCCATTTAGACTCCGTTTTTGCTCAAAAGCGCTTATGATGGAAAGATTTTATTTAAATTGCAAAGCAAAATAACAACAGCGGAAGATCATACATCCTTATAAAAATCAAACGGAATAAAATAAACCCAGAGATACTTCCCCTGAATACGTGCCAAAATACAACTCATACCAGATTACGATGATGAGGAAGATTATCTAGCTGATGCCATTTTGAACGAAGTAATCTAACAAATAAATGAATCAGAATCACTGAAGCATGCGATATGCAAAGCAGCTTTTGTTGTTATCGCTTCATCTTACGTACCCACTTTATGAAAGAGAAACGGGCAAGGGGGGAAAAGCAACATCTAACCGGTGTTGCATGCACAATGTGTCATTGGACATCGTTTGCCTAAAGGTAATGAAATAACCAAGGACATGTTACTTTTTCTTCTTTTTTTATTATTCTACGAATGTATATTAGATTGCTATATATAGGGGAATTGTTTGGTGTTAAAGAAAAAAAAATCTAAATAATATGTGGAATATATTGAAATAAAAGACATAAAAAAGTGATATATTATAATTTGATAGTTAAATATATTGAGGAAAGGATATCGTTTGCTCATTTTTCACAAAAAAATATGAAAAGCTGAGTGAAAAAGTCAAGGCAGTTTGATGGGTTTATCATTTTATGGAAGAAAATTCGAATGGTGTTTTCATAAGATGGAATAAATGGGTTATTTCCTAGAGGATAAAAATTTTTATTTTATTTATTTGCTTTGGATAAACATTCTTATGATGAATTGTTTTATAAAAAAATATTATTAATGTTTCAACTGTCGTAAAATAAAGTTTCAGTTGCGAAGTTTCCTTTTGTAAATAGAAATTTTAAGAGCGTTCATCGTTGAATTTTATTTCCGTTATAAAACAATTCCTTCTATAATTTTGTTCTGAGAACATGTTCGCATATATATATATATATATATATATATATATATATATATATATAATAAAATAAAACAAATAAATAATAATAATAATAATAATGAATATATATATATATATATATATATATATAAATCCTTAAGCGTGAAAAAAGAAAAAAATACAATTAGTAATATTTAATTTGAACAAATTATGGTTTAAAGCATGAACACTAATAATAAGTATTATCTTTTTATTATTATTGTTATTATTATTATTATTATTATTATTATTATTATTATTATTAAAAGTTATGAAAATCTATCAATATATCATCCTGTAAATATTTCTTTTCATTATTTATTTTATTTATCTCGAAGATTTCAAAAGTATAAATCATTTTCTATTAAATTTATAAATATTTATAAAATAACTTGAAAGAGAAATAAATGTCTGCTAGAGGGCAGGCGAGAGTCATATTTTAAAATAAAAATCCAGTAGTAAAATAACATACGTGCATCAGAAAACGAACTCGGGAATTTCTAAAGACAAAAAATAAAAAAGTATAAATTTTTAAATAAGGAAAAAACTTATGAAATTTTATAAGAAAATTCAGTACAATATCAATAGCAATTTTTTTAAATTATTTTCGAACTCTTAATTAGATGATAATATATCTTCATGAGCCATATGTATGTAAACAATATAGCTAAGTTCAAAACTTAAATTACTTTTTTACATTGCAATTGGAGTGTTTTCTATTTTATTATTATTATTATTATTATTATTATTATTAAAAGTTATCCAAATCTATCAATATATGATTCTGTAAATATTTCATTACATTATTTATTTTATTTATTTCGAAGATTTCAAAAGTATAAATCATTTTCTATTAAATTTATAAATATTTATAAAATAACTTGAAAGAGAAATAAATGTCTGCTAGAGGGCAGGCGAGAGTCATATTTTAAAATAAAATCCAGTAGTAAAATAACATACGTGCATCAGAAAACGAACTCGGAAATTTCTAGAGACAAAAAATAAAAAAGTAGAAATTTTTAAATAAGGAAAAAACTTATGAAATTTTATAAGAAAATTCAGTATAATATCAATAGCAATTCTTTAAAATTATTTTCTGACTTTTAATTAGATGATAATATATCTTCATGAACCATATGTATGTAAACAATATAGCTAAGTTCAAAACTTAAATTACTTTTTTACATTGCAATTGGAGTGTTTTCTAATATTTTATCTTTAAATTGTAAAAAATGCAACAATTATCATCATAAATTCTTTCTTTCAACGATACTTTTCACTTCCATTTAAAAAAATTAATTAATCCTTTTATAAATAAAAATAGATTTTTTGTTTAAAATATTTTTCTACTCATAAGATACTCAACAAATTATTATTATTATTATTATTATTATTATTATTATTATTATTATTATTATTATTATTATTATTATTATTATTATTATTATTATTATTATTATTATTATTTTCTCAACTTAGCTGTATTTTTTCTCATAATATAGCAGGGTGATTCTCAAAATAGGGGACAATTTCAAAAGTGAAATCTTAAAAAAAATACTGTTAGCAAAATTTCTGAAAAAAATAGGTGTTGTTAATATAGTATTAGGTATACTTTACATGTAGTCAGCAGAGCTAAATACTTAAAAATTAACTTTTAAAAAAATAATTAGTATTTTTTGAGCCATGCTAATGACAAACAAATTTCATGGAATAAATATATTAAGAAAGTTTTATTTTCTTCCTGTTTAAATATTTTTTCTATATTTATTAGCCTTCCTTTTCAGCAAATGGTTTCCATTTTTACATATATACATATAAGGAGAATAAAAACATTACCAAAGAGCAAACTTTGTTTACATGAGCAACATTCTGACACTAACAATGTAAGGAGCTGTCTTAGTGATTTTCTGACAGATTTAATGCATATTTTAGGGATAATAAATTCAATAACTAAATTTATATGTAAAATTAAACTTTATAAAAGATACAATATAAGCAATGGTTACATTTATGCACATAGGAGTCTTTAGCATGGACAGAAAAACCATGCTAATGACACTGATATTTGTCCATGCTAATGACAAATTTTAATTTAAATACAGTTATGAGCCACAATATAATCACAATGCAATAGTCCTTTCTGGGGCTTTTTAAAACACAAAAGTCCTATGCAAATAAGTAAAATAAAAATTTTAATTATAAAATAAACATGAAAATTATTATCCATTCTAATGACATACAATTGATGTACGCCCCTAATATTCAACTTCTATTCTTAAAATACAATACATGCTTCTATTTTCAGGCTGGGATAAAATGGCTACTTGTTGCCATGGAGGAACTTTATATTTTCAAACTATTGTCATATGTGAAAATGAAATTTTGATTAATAACCAGCTGTTATAGTATGACCTTGTTTTGAAAATAGAATATGGAGGACAAACTTTAATTCTTTTTTTATATACTATAATTTTATTTTTAAAAAGAAATTTATTGGATAAATCCTCTCCTTGATTAATTTAAAGAAAGAATAACTTTTGTTTTATTTTATAAACATGATATTAACTCTTGAAAAAGCTAGTATATACAAGGCACAGCTACTGTGGACATCCATGCTAATGACATTTTGAACATTTATTCTGTTATTTTAAGGTGTTTTTAACTAAAAAGTGAGTAATTCTTGAGTGCAAATAATGAATAATATTAAGACAAACATATCTAAATATAAAAACATGACAGAAAACCTCTCAATTTTTTTTTTTGTATGCCGAAAGACATAAATTGTCCCCTATTTTGAGAATCACCCAGCACATCATATAAAAATTTGCAGCTTCAGACCTTTCCATTTATCTATAATATCCGAATGCGTTTATGTAAAAAAATAAATAAATAAATAAATAAATACATGATTTTAAAAAAGTTATTTATTTATTTATTTATTTATTTAAATCTCGTATTTATTTATTTATTTAAATCGGATATGTTATCTTAAATCGGATAATTATGATTCCTATTCCTACCCCCTCTCACAGCTTCAAATACTGAATAGCTACCAACGGTTTTAGGTTTTCGAAACAATTAAAATCTAATTGCAAACATAATCTGTGTTTTTACAGTTTCATTAATAAAATTACCAGTTAGTAATTACATAAATTATGAGAACTGCAAGTAAGCAGATTCATTAGTTAGTAAACAAAGAGTAATGGTATATACATTTATATTTTGTAATAATTATGTTAAATTATGTTAAATACTAGTGGTAATTATCTACTAGTGAACATTTATTAAAATTATTAATAACTGCATTTAAAATTAGATTATTTAACGCTATTTAAAATTAATACATATTTATTAAACAATTAACTCTGTAATTAGAGACATAATATACATTTTTATGTTTTAATTACTAAGATAATAATTAATAATTTACTATTCATTCTAGAAAGTAAAAGGGGCAGGGTGATGTTTGCATAAAAGGGCATTATTTCTTAAGGAAATGCATTAGTGCTAATGTGTTTAGTAACTACATAAGAAAAAAATATATAATTTCTTAATATGATGTATAAAGTGTCATTAATTTTAGCAATTTAATGAATTCCAAATTTAAATATACAATTAAATAACAATACATTTTATTATTTTTTCTAATGAAAAATAGTCCTATCCATTTTGTAAGGTCTTGGACTCATTATATTTATAGAAATACTGTGAGATTTGGAAGATTTTTACAAATAATCTCTGTCTACAACTTCAGGTGAATTTCGTTATTTTTAAAAAAGGCATCATTAAAAGAGTGCAATTTGCCAATTTCAAAGGGGGCAGATTATGACCCTCTAAAAAAAATCTGTAGGAAACAGTAAGAATGACGGAATTAATAAAAACTGTAGATAAGTCATTTCATTAATTAGTAGTACAAATAACAAAACTAACAAAGATTATTTGCAACTAATTTTACATTTGTACTGATAATTTCCTAAATCTAAACTTACACACATGTATGCATATGCTTACCACCCCAAAATATGGAAATGTTTTAACTAATTTATGCACACATACGAAGAATACATAAAAAAAATACAGGTTATATCTAAAATCCTCAAAACATTAAGCAGCAGCATTATTAATATTCAGTGGGAATTCTCGGCATTCAGCATTTCAAATAGTTTTACCACTTTTTTAACCCCTAAAAATTTTTATTTGGTGTGTATGAAGTCAAATATATATATATATATATATATTATTTAATTTTTATTGAAGAAGCTCTTTCTGTGCTTAACATTTTTATACCAATTGTTTGGTTTTTTCTCTCTTATATATTCTTATACATTTCTCTTAAACACAATAGCGATTCAGCCTTAGCTCCAGTATTTGCTATAAATTTATTACTGCAAAAGTAGAGTGAGAAAGTAAAATTTTGGATATTTTATTCTTTTACTTGCAGAAAATTGTTATATTTGCTGTGCTTATTTTATCTAAAGAATGAATAATTTGATTACTAAAGAAATTATGACATTGAAAGTTATATTAGATTTAAATATAATTTTGAATTAAAAGCTTTTTGTGTTAGATAAAAATAAGACTTTTTAAAAACTTGCTGTACTTAAACCTTTTACCATAGTCAGGAATTAAGATTAAAAACAATTATTTAAAGCTTTTTGTGTATTCATGAGTCAAAACAGCTGTAAAAATTTTGCAAACTATTTTCATTTTAAATTTTAGTACTTTTTTATGCCATTTTAAACATTTAGAATATTTATGATTTTAATCATTAATTTATATATAAAAAAAGCAATTGATTAAAATCACGATTTAATCACTGAATAAAACCAATTGATTAAAATCATTGACACCCGAGTACGAAAAAAAAAAAAAAAATATTAAGAGAGAAAAAAATGAAATGACGAATGATTCACATTTTTAAAAAGTGTATTGGGGCTTGCTGATATTGTGACTAGCTAGTATTCTTTTCTAAGAAAAAAAAAAATCTGATACAAATTAATAAATACAGTCAAGGATCGATAATCCTCAATTTTCTATAATTCGCATTGCTTTACGAATGTAAACAGTGAAATAAGCAGTTAAGAAAATGCACAAATTTGTGACCCAAAAATTATTTTTAAACAAATAATAAAAAAATTGAAAAAATCATAATAAAACATCTATTATATATATATATATATATATATATATATATATATATATATATATATATATATATAGCGTTCGAAATCCTTGGTGGTCCGCTGGTCCGAGACCACCGATAATTCAATCGGACTACTAATTTGAAAAATTTAGTGGTCCGCTGGACCAGTGCCTTTTTTCAGGTCCTGAGAAAACCGCAACCGATCGCACATAAGATTTCTTTTTATTATCAGCGATGCCACGGACGCCCTATAGCGCGTAAATTGCGCAAAAAATCGGCGATGGGACACAAAAAAATAGCTCTTACGCGTCCCACGGGATGCGTAATTTCGCTAAAGGATCGCGAAAAAACGGCAAATTTCGTTAAAAAAATCGCGAAATAAAGACTAATTTCCCGCAAATTTTGTCAAACAATTCTCGAAAAAATGGCTAATTTTAATTTAATAACTCGAAAAAAGGCAGGCTTCTTTAAAAGATCGCAAAAAAACCCGACAAATTTTGTCAAAAAAATCGCCAAAAACGGCAGATTTTTTCAAAAAATTGCGAAAAAAGGCAGATTTCTTCAAAAAATCGCAAAAAACGACAAATTTCCTCAAAAAATTACGAAAAAACGATAAATTTTGTTAAAAAATCGCTAAATAACGACTAATTTCCGGCAAATATCGTAAAAAATTGGCGAAAAAATGGCTAATTTCATCCTGACACCCGAAAAAACGGCAGATTTTTTCAAAAAATCTCGAAAAAACGGCAAATTTCGACCAAAAATCGCGAAAAAACGGCAAATTTTATCAAAAAATATCGGGAAAAATGGTATATTTCGTCAATAAATCTCAAAAAACAAAAGATTTCGTCAAAATAACACGAAAAACGGAAATTTCGACAAAAAAGTATGAAAAAAAAAATAAGTGAATGCCGGGAGAGAATTTTTCTGTTTTAAAAACTAATTTTCCTGCTTCAAAATTGTTGTTGCTGCTCCAAAAACTAATTTTTTTACTTCCCAATCGGTTTTTTATTGCTCCAAATCTTTCTGAGTGAATGTGACTCCTGAAAGCACCATTTCATTAAGCAAAGTATCCATTTATTCAAAAAAAAAAAAAAAAAAAAACCTTTTTTAGCAAAAATGTTTTTTTTAATAAACCTGTCTTGCCCCATTTTAAAAGAAATGAAAACAATAGTGATACTTGTTATCTTCTACACTTAAATAAGCATTATTTTATAATTAAATTTGTATCTTGCACATTTATTCTTTAACCCTTTCCAGCACACTGTGCCCGGTCTGGGATACCTAATTTTAATTCCAAATTTGCAAACGGCATCAATAATATTTTAGTAAAGTTTTGCTTTTACAATAAAAGCTTGAATTAAGGCATTCAAAATATCTAAAAAATTCGTTTGTGAATTCCGGTGTCAGTCGATAATTTCTCATTTTTCTACAGATTTTGCCCGTGCCGGAAAGGGTTAAAAAGTACAGAAAATTTCTCTCACATTAATATTGGTTTTAATTATTTATTATTATTAAAACAATTATTGCATTTTATTTTTCTTGTGGAAATGAACAAGTTCAATTTTTGCATTGAAAAATATGACTTATTATTAGTGGGGACCCGCTTTTGTCGAAAAGGGATCCAGAATTTTAGAAGTCCCGGGGACCCAGGATTTTTCAAATCCAGCTGCATCACTGCCACTAGCTACAATTCATCCCCTCTGGCTACAATCTGGAGAAAAATCGAAAAAAAAAATTGCATTAAACCTTAGTCACTTGAAATAAGTAATTGCAAATAAAATATGTAATTAATAATTTGATAGTTTTTCTTTACGTACTGTTAATTTAATTTTTGGCAAATTATAATTTTACATTTTATTATGTTGAAAAATTTGGATAAATGCAAAGTAAGATTGGTTTATATTCCAGGGAGAGGAGGGGAGGCCCCTCTAAGTGTTAAAATTTAATAGAATTTTATGTAGCGGACCAGTGATGATGTCTGCGGACCAGTAAATTCTCATGCTGACTGGTCCTTGAGACCAGTGACTTTTTTTTAGGAATTCTAACGCTGTATATATATATACTTTTATAAATACATCCAAAGTTATTCAGACAATACCAATAAAAGAACCAATGAAACCAGTATTTTTACAATCATATTATTAAAAACAGTTGAAGTTTGAAGAGAAATAGAAGTCAGATTACCAAATTACTAAGAAATATATGGATATATATATATATATATATATATATATATATATATATATATACTCTTTTTTCTATTAACAGTTAAAAACAAACTTTATTATGGAACATATAAGTTATTATTTTTATTTAAATGCACATATCTATCAATTTTTTTAATAAAATAACTTCATAAAGGCATTTTTTGAGATAGCAAATTAAATTAATTATTAGATTTCTTATTTATCTTTTTATATTAGACTGATTATATAATGTAAATGCTGTCTAAGAATAATAAAATGACACATAATCCATAATACTCTATAATCCACAATATTCCATAATTCGCACAACCTTTGGCCCCAGCTTGTGCGGATTATAGAACTTTCACTCGAAAAAAAAAGTCCACCTTAATTTTCAAAATTTATTCAAGTTCAGCATTTTAGGAATGAGATCAATATTTAAAAGTTTTCTATATACATACAGAGTAAATCAATATATAGTTTGTTATGACCAACAAGAATCCCATTAAGAAATAATCTTTTTTTACAGAAAAAAAGAGAGAGAGAGAGAAAGAAAGACTGAAATGACAAATTATTCTTATTTCTGAATTGTCCGTTCGGACTTGTTCACACACTTCTAATACTCTTTTCTCAAAACATTCTGATAATAATTCGTAAAATTCTGCTCCAATTTTCTATGCTTATATATGAGAGGAGATTTAATTTGTTTAATATAAAGTAACCAATATCAATCTCATAAAGAAATAATGACTTTTAAAGAAAAAGAGAGACATTGAAATAACAAATAATTCACATGTTTGAAAAGTGCATTTGATCTTGCTTACACCTTTCCAATGCTCTTTTCTCAAAAACAATCTGATATAAGTTAGTAAATTAATAAAATAAAATAAAATGGAAAGAAAGTCAATCTTCAAGTATATTCAAAATTTATGCAAGTTTTTTGCAATTTTAAGAATGAAATCGAGATTTAAATATTTTCTATAATATAGGAGTGTGTGTGTGTGTGTGGGGGGGGGGGGGTGATTTGGTTTGTTTCAAATGCCTTGAATTTTTTATCGTAACATTTCGCCAATAAAACATATTCTAAACTTTAAAAATTTTACTTTGAATATATTGATACTTAATATAAAATCAACGCCAGTCTTAATAAGAAATATTGATTTTTAAAGAAAAAAATATTCACATTTATAAAAAATTTGTTTTGTCGTCGTCAGATCCCTCCAATGTTCTATTTTTAAATAAATTTTGATACTAGTTAATAAACTGAATAAATAAAATTGGTCTAATTGATTTTTAAATTTTGGTAAATATATATGTTCCATTGCATTTATTTATAAAAAGTATTTATATATTTCGGCTTTAATTTTATTATTTTTATTATTACTCAGGTTCAACATTTTTGAAACGCGATTCTCAACTGATCCGCTCAACAAGCGCAAAACGTTTTGACACATTTACAAATTCCTTTTTTAACGGAAAGATATAAAATTAGAATGTCTGACTATGGAAGCGATTTCGAATTGAATTTAAGTTTCCATTTTATGATAGTTAAATTACCCATCCAGTTCTAAGCTATTTTGATCACGTGATCACCCATTTTTCTCCTGCTTTTCAACCGATTTTTCTGCTTTTGTCGAGAAATGGGCTCAAAAACATCAACTTTGAAGGCTTGTTATGAAAAATCTGTTGTGTTAAAAAAAAAAAAAAAAAAAAAAAAAAAAACAGAAAACTGAGTGCAATTAGACAGTTTCTGAATAACAGCACCTGCTATTTTCATGCATTTCCGAACAAAAATAAATTAAAACATGTGTCAGAAAATGGCCCTTTTTGATTTAAGAACATCCTTAAAATATTTTAGAGGTTTTTTTTAATTGGTAAAAAGAAAAAAAAATTCTTAAGTATAGGAATATTTAAAAATAGAACAGCGAATATCAACTGTATTTCAGAACTCTTGCTACGTAATTGCAACCTGATTTTGATGTTATGAGAGAATGCAGAACAATATAATCTACGCTACCGGTTTATTCAGCTTACAGATCATTGTTTCCTTTATGAACAGAACACCTTCCGAACGAGAAAAGAATGTAAGCTTTCTTGTAATAACTAATTTATTAGCCACTTTATCTGATACAGGTGTGACGACATACTTTTATCGCTTTCTCGATAGAGAACTTAAAAGCCCTGTAACCACTTCCTGATTTTTACCCATCTGCTCCAAACAATAAAGCCTCAAAACTGACAGTTTTACGTCGAAAAACCTGTTCTAAAAGAAGCAAAAATAAAATATCAGCAAACGACTTTTCAAACGGTTCCAGTTAACAATCGAAAATGGAATGGTAAAATCTGGAGCGAGGCAGATCGTTTATTATATATATAGCATATAGAAGGAATATTCCATCTGCTTAATGATTATCATTTTTCTTCCAATCAAAGAAATGAATGGAAATATTGTCTTAGTATTTTCTTCCTTATCTTTATCTTTGTTTAATTTCAATTTCTCATTGCTTAAGCATTTTCCTAAATGACTTAATTTATCAACGGAAGATAAATAGAAATTTATCTTCTGCTAAGAATGGAATGTAATTACGTTAAATTAAGATTGCAAATTTTTGTTAGTTTTCAGTTGTCTTTCTTTACGAGTTTTGATTATTTATTTTACCTAATTTCATCACACCCTTGTAATTTGTGCATGATGCATGCAAAAAAATGCTAAATATTTCCTCATGTAACATGGTATGCATTTACACAACGTGATTCATGTTCCACAGTTGGAAAAGTAAAAAACGTTAATAGTAAATTTATTTTTATATTTCTATGAATAAATATTCAAAAAAAATATATATATATATATAAAAGATTACCAAGTGAATATGGTTTTTATTATATTAGTCAAAATATCTGTATTTATCATAGTGTTTCCAGATTTCTCTATTTTTAAAAGAAACAAAATTTTTATTGATATCAGTTTTCTTTTTATCTCATGATCTCCATTTTTCATATCGCTCTAACTACCTTGAATGTGCAAATAATGTCTTTAATAAAATTTCCTTAAACGATTTTTTAATAATATTTACATGTATCATTTTTCTAGAATACTCTTACCCGATTCTATCAGCACTTCTTAAGTAAATTTTTTAGTCATTAAAAGTTAACTGTAGCAATTAAAACAAATAAAAAAAATTAAAAGATCATTAATGTTCAGTCATTAATTTTAATAAGAGAATCCCTACCAAAAAAATGTTGTTTGTTTTTATTTAAAATAAGATAATAAAATAAATAAAGCTCGGAAACTTGAGATAAATGTAATACTGCATTAAAATCTTAGAATGGGATGCTTTTAGATAGAAACAATATCAATTAAGTAAAATGCAGGCAATTAAATGAAAATCTATCTTTGTTCATGTCATCATCTGTATGAAGTGTACAATAATTACACAAAGGTTTTCATAATGATGCTTTAGAATTGTTTACGGTAAGTATATGTAATTAATTACTTAAAATAAATGTTATAATGATGATAAAAAAAGTGGAATTAAAAAAATTACCATAAAAATGTACAATCTGGCCAATCAAACTTTAATATAAGAAACTTTAAACAACTTTAATGTACTGAAATAGACGAACTGCATTACTTTGTGCAGCTTACTTCAAATATGATAGCATTTAAATTTCCAGTTAAAAAAATTTAGTAGCATTTACTACCATTATGGCATAGAAAATTTAAAAAGATGTAGATTATTTTTTATATTTATATTGGAGACATTAAATTTATAATCTCCGTTAAATCTAAAATTTTTAATGCACATAATTTTCCCACATCTCACTAATGTGTAGCCTTTTAAAACATCGACTTTGTTAGTTGAATTAAAGATTTTTAATAACGTTCGCAAGAGGAATATATGTAATTAATTGGTTAATTTTTTATTTTTTACTATAACCTCAGAAAATATAAATATGTAACGATGATTTATAAATAAATAAATAAAAGATATTTTGAAAAAAAATGTTCCAAAGATAAATATTTTTTGTTTAGGAATCTATTAATCTATTAATGGCATATCTTAAACGCACATAATAATACTCAAGAAAATTTTAAGCGCATTTTAAATCACAACTTTTACTCTTTAATAAACTAGATATTTTAAGATTCAAAACTATTAAATTTTTTTTTCGATATATTTAGTATACTAATAATTAATGTTTACAACTCTTTGATTATTTCCTTTATATGAAAAATAAATGATCTAGCTTTCTTTCCGCTGCATATTAATTTTTTTATAAATAAAATTAAGTTGCACGGGCGAATCTCCAATTAAATGCGTAATTTATTTCCCTTGGGGCTACATGCTACATTTTATCATTTATATCATTTTCGTTATCATAAAATGTATTCTATGATGCATATCTACACTTTCGAATAGAATTTTTTTTTTTTTTAAAAAAGAGCAGTAAATTTTACGCCAATGATAGTTTAAATATTGAAATTGCTTCTGTCCCTTGTCACTTCTGTCCTATATCCCCTACTTCATGAATGAACTTCTGGAACAAATGTAGGTGTAATGATAAACTATTTTCACAAATTTTATTACAAAAAATAAAAATGTACATTCTAAAGTATAATTTTTTATTTTTGTTTTTGTTTAGTTTAGTAATAGTTTTACGTTTATTCTGTCCAGAGAAATGTTATCTCCACACCCTTATATAAAACTGTCCATGTAAACACCCAGGTCAGATAAAATTTGAAGGGCAGTTACATTTACTAGAAGCAGCAATCTTGATTCTTAAAAAGTCACAAGTTTTAATTATCTGTACTTCAAAAGCAGTTACAAGCACCAAAATAAACAGAGAGATAAGGATATTTTTACTATCTGTCACTACTGTCCCGTACTTAAAACTTTCATATTATTTTCAATTATTTATGATTTTGTCATGATGTCACATTCTTTTGCTTAGTTCAAAATGTCATATTGCAATCTACTATGAGTACAGAAGCCGTATTATTGATTTTGGCGTTAGTGTCCCTGTCATTTCTATCCTTTTTCAATAAAATTGTATCAGCTCTCACTATATTGTTAGAATTTTACTCAACTTTGTTTTTAAAAAATGTACACCAGAATTTTTATTTAAAATTATTTAACATATTTATTCAACTAAATTGAATAAATTCCTGGTTCGAATCGAATGCAATAAGTTATAGGAACCGGTCGTAAACAGATAAATGGGTTAAAATATATATATATACTGTTCGAACTTTCTTGCTAGAATATTGTACATTACTCACTACATTATGTCTTGTCCATTTCTTAAAAAAAAAAAAAAAAAAAAAAAAAAATGGAAAATTACATAGGAAATTACTTACTTATTTTAGAATCGCCCATTTTATAAATCCTACTTAACTGTTGTTATATATAATATTCAAAATCGCGATTTAACAATGTATAATTTTTTTTTTAAATAAAACCCCTATAAAGTATAAAAAAAACTCATTCTTTTAATGTTTAAAAAAAAAAAATACAAGTTTTATTATTTCATTATATTTTAGGCATTCATTTAACACTAACCAAAGATAAATTAAAAAATATATGCACATTCAGGGAGAGATATCAAGCTGGTCATTTTCCTAGCTTAATGGTAGAATATTGAAGTATTATTCCAAAGATCCTATTCCGATTCCCGGCGTGGACATTTTTACACTAAACATTCACAATTAGTTAGCAATGCGAAAATTTTCACACATTTTAATATTCAAGAAAACTTATTTAAGATTTTTTTAAAATTTAAGATAACAGATATTTGCGGAACATTTTCCAATTAAACAACAAAGTAAATAAACAGATAAATCCTTTTTCTGAAGACTTATTATTATTATTTTTTATAACATCTTTAAGTCACTGTATAATGTTCGATATTCTGATAAAAATATATATATTATCCTCTATATTACTTTAAATATCGCATAACTTGGAATAAATAAATTAAATGATATTAGATTGAAAATGTAATTAAAATTTATTACAAAATGTACAATTATTAACATTGCTGTTAAATTTTAATTAATAAACTAAATGAATAAAAACCTATTATTAATAATTCTAAAATTAATAACATTTTTTAGTTCTATTATTAAAAAACTACATAACATTTTCTTTAGTTGTCTTAACTAAACAGTTAACAGTTAACTTAACATATAACAGTTTATTATTATTTTATTATTATTTATTATCCTATTGTAAATTCATAAAATGATTTAAATCAAAGAAAATTATTTCTGAAATTTTATCATGAATATTCAAAATAATTTAGATTCGATTTCCAAACTGAAAAGTAAGCATAAATTCATTTTGTTTCATAATCGTACATATCATAGTTTTCATAGGCATACTTATAAATACTAAAATTAATTTAAATGAAAGAAAACTATTTTTTTTCCTCACGAATATTCGAAATAGCAATTAATTGGATTTCTCGTCCAAAACAAAGAAAAAAGAAAACTAAAATATTGTTTTTTCTTTTTTTAATTTTTTTTATTAGCCGCAGACATATATTTCAGTTTTTCTTATTATATCATAAATTACGAAAATTAATATTACTCAAAGAAAATCAGCTTTGAGATTTCTCTAAGAATATTGGAAATAGAATTAACTATTTTTGTTATGCACAAAATATTTCTACAAATTTAAATAAATTTAATATCTGTATTTTAGTTTTATTATCTTATTCTAAAATCATAAAATTAATTTAAATTTTTAAAAAATATTTTTGACATTTTTTTTTTTTCAAAATTAAAATACATTTTTGAAAATTTTTCATGCATATTCAAAATAGATCAGATTGCGTTTCTAAAATTAAAAGAAAAAAGAAATTTATAATTTCAATTTTTAATATTAACAATCATATATCATAGTATATATCACAGTTTTTGTTATCGTATTTAAAACTTATAAAATTGATTAAATAAAAAAATTACTTTTTTTTTTCATTTCTATTTTTCATTTTTATTAAAAGAATGAAGATAACTAAAATTAATTTATTTTTAAGTTTTGTTTTAACTAGACATATATTACAGTTTTTGTTAGCATATTGTAAATTGACAAAATAAAAGAAATTTATTCCTAATATTTTCATGATTACTGAAAACGGTAGTAATTAGCTCTATCTCCAATAAAAAAAAAAGAAAGAGGAAGAGAAACAAAGGAAACACATACTCCTTTTTTTCTGTTTAAAAGAACAAGCTTTTTTGCGAAATGTAAATATTTAGACAAGAATGTAAGTAATGTGCGAAATGTAAATAATTAGTCAGAAGTCAAAAATGTTTCCTTTCTGATTCATTGACACAAATAACGATTTTTTTAAAAACATTTTTTAAGCTAAAATAAAATGTGGATCAAGTAAAAAACTCTGTATAATCCCATACGCGACACGCAAATCTTTTCTTTTCTTTTCTTTTTCTTTAAGTGAATATTTTGCAATTTTTAGTATTTTATTTTTGATTTCCTCTACCCAAATCTAACCCAGGAGAATGTTACCCTTCGTAATTTTTTCTTCTTTTTTCTCCATTGGAGTCTCCTGCTCCCCCTGTCTTTTTTAAGAGTAACGTTCCGAATATTCTCCACATTCTTCCTGTCAAGTGTCTATAAAACATACTTTCTGGAAGCGAGTTATTTGTGTTCAAATACTTTCTTTAAATCTTCATATCTTTCATTGGTAATTAAAGTTATTGTCGTGGAAAGATTTGTTGATGCTTAACATATTTTTCAGTATGCACATGTCAAATAAATTAACAATTCTTCCATATTAAGAAATAATTAGCAATGAATATGTCTCAAAAAGAAAAACAAATTTTAAAATAAAAATATAATATTAAATAATGAGAACTATAAAAATGTTAACTATTTATGTAAATCTTTAAAAAAAAAAAAAAAAAAAAAAAAAAAAAACCCGCAGGAAAGATAAATTAAGGGTAAATAATAATCGTTTTTTCTCTGTTTTTAATAATTCTAAATTTAAGGAACGCGGATGAGTAATTCTCAGATAAGTGGGAATTCTGTGCTACAGGGATGTGAAACCGATTTTAAAATTACGAAAAAGGTAAATGATTTGAAAGATCAATTTGGATTACTTATGTATATAAACGTTGCTTATAGGAATATAGTATTGATTTCTTTTTAATGCAAATATTCCCTCACTGTATCCTCATTGTGACGTATGAATTTAAAAAAATTCAATGAGTAATTCAGTTAAAAATGGCAGTTTCGTGTTCCAGATGCTTTATGGACATGATTTTAAAATTATGAAAAGAACAAATGATTTAAACTATCAATATTGATTAATTATATGTATAAACTGTGATTATTTACTCATAGAAATATAATATCAAGATTTTTTTTTTCTAAATCTAAGTGTCGTTTCTTTATACATGGATGATATAAAATAGTTTTCCTACTGTTATAACATGCATGTTTATATATATATTTATAAAATTTACTAAACATACTTAAATAAATATTTAGCCACTTATTTTTATTTAAATTTTTGCAATGAAGGAAATTAAGACGCTTATCGATATCATTGTCTATATTACTATAAACTGTTACTATTTACTCAGTAAATGATAGCACATGCATTTATATATAATATCTGTATAGGAGTTAAGTAAAGATATCGTCTTGTTTTACACAACAACTTTCTTTAATAACTAGCACACGGTTTTCAAATATTAAATTAAATTGAGTATTTCTATTACCCCGTCATTCCATCATTAATTATATTTTCAATATAAGCAAATAACTTTTCTTTTTCCTTCTATTACATTATTGAAAATGCGTTTTGTAAGACATTTAGCAACTGAAATTATACGCTTAATCATTTTTTGTGTAAAAGGATTTTGAGAAGTATCGTCTTTCTTTCAGAATCATTCCCTCAAAATTTTAATATGTATGAGGAAATTATCTAAATCCACTTGTATGCATATTATACAATAAAACTAGTCTAATGTAAGACTAGTCTAATGTAATAAACTAGGAAAAACACAACTATATTACACATATTAAAACACTCATAATATTTTTAATTAGAGTATATAGGGTTGATCTATTTCAGAAATTACATTTGGACTCATTCTAAAATAAATAAAAAAACAGGCATTTTCAGAGAATGACCCTATTTAGTTTTTGAATTATGTTGTATTTTCTATAAAACAATTCTTCTTTTAGCGAATTTACAATTATTATGTTTAAAGAAAGTTCTCATGGAAATTAAATCAAAAATCATTAATTCTTTTATTAAAGAATATTAAAAACAACGGCAATGAATCTTAACATAACAAAGAAAATGATAAAATGAAAAATAAAATTAATGTTTATGACATAATACTTAGATTCTCAAAGTGTTAAAAATTACTAAAATATGTTGGATGTTCGAGAGGTTTCGTTATTAAAATATTTATCTTTATTTCCCCTATAAATGAAATTATTATAAGTTAACTGGAAAAATAGAACCAAAATCTATAAACTAGATGTTCTTTTCATTACTTTCTTCTTTATTATTTTGTAAATAGGAGAAAGTTGGGTTTTAAAAAATGCGTAGTAAATCAGTGCAAAGTAATTCGTATTTTACATAATATTGTATTTTTGAATTATTTTTTATTGTAGTTTATTATTATTATTATTATTATTGTTGTATTAGTGTATTTTTTATATTGTATTTTAATTATTATTATTTATTATATTTTATTGTTGTATTTATTAGTTTATTTGTAATTATAAATAATTACTTAATATTTTATTAACTTTCTCACAGCAAATAAAATAAGACGCTTAACGAATATCACACAATAAATTAAAATTGAATATATATATATATATATATATATATATTAATCCCTAAATTACTATGTAAAATTAAATATAAATGAACATGTCCTTCTTTTTGAATAAGAAAAAATAAAAAAAGCAATCTGTTATACAAGCAATCTCATCTATTTGCTTATTTATTTATTTACTTCCTCAATATCTCTTTTTCCATAACACTACTTACAACAAAACTGCTAATACTCTATTCCAAACGATGCCAAGAAAGCTGTTTCATCGCCAGTCAATAAAATCCCTACATAAGAGACGAAAATCCCCACTTTTTTCACCCCCCCCCCCCATCTTTGTTTCAATACAGATGATAATTTCGCCAAAGACTACCCCTCTAATGTTTGCTGCCGCCCCCTGGTGGAATAAATAAATCACCTCCGAGATATTCATTCTGTCTTACTGTAATTACCTTGCTAAATTAACAGTTGCTAAACAGAAATGAACCACTTGCTGTTGAGGTATAAATAAAAAAACGATAAAACCAATAAGTTAATAATTGTTATTGTAGAAAATATAAAAACATTCTTTAGGAATTTGATTTCAACCCTACTTGATCTGCGATACATTTTAAGCTATTCAATTGTCATAATATAATTTGGTACAGCAAGCATACAATTCCGTTCTACGGTAAACTAGGTTATGCTAAAAGAATATGATGACGTGTCTAAATGAAACCCGTTTTAATTTTTTAAGAATTCAATTATAGGATAAATGACGAAGAATTTTTTTTTATTATTTAATTTATTATTATTTTTTTGATTAAATTTAGTTAAGGTTTAATAAACATCCAATTTCAAATGTTTAATTTTAAAATACAAGATCTGAAATAGGTGCTAAATACAAACATGCTTTAAATATTTTTTAATTTAAATTCAATCTATTATTAAGCTATCTCAATAAAATAAAATAATATTCATACACGATCTCATATTGCATTCTTTTTTATATTTACTAATATTACACATTAAATATGAACCATTTAGAATACTAAAATCTACGACAAATATGTTGCATTGTATTAATTCAAAATATTAACTGTAAAATTTAACTCTATCTAAATTGAAAGAAAGATAATAATCAGCATTTATGATCTTTTATGTATCATAGTTATTAAAATAATTAATCGCCTTGGCGAGCGCTATTTGCGCCAACAATGGTATCCTTATTTTATTCTATCTAGCGAAGAGAGATTTCGTCTGTGCAAAGCATCTTGGGATTGATAACTGACAGAACGAACGGGCGCTAGCCCTCCACTGATATTGTTTGCAATTTGTTTTTATTTATCCGTGTGGTCTTTGAGGCGCTGTAGAACTCTTTACATGTCAAATGTTTCTTCGTGCTAGTGCTATGGGATTTTTAAACATTTTTCAATGTTTGTGTCCTCACATGTGATTATAATATTTATTAGGTTGTTATTTATATGACAAATTTCACGCTTAGGTTATTTAAAATAAGGATTTCATAAATGCGATTATAGAATATTATTAAGATGCCAATGGAGGCACCTCAGCCACCCCAGGTAAATATATATATATATATATATATACTGTATATTTTTTTAATTGATAATATACCATTGAATGTTATTTATTTTCTAAATGGAATATGAAATGGAATATTTAACTCCGCGTATCGTTATGTAAATAGCCGGAATTACGTGGAATGGGATTATCTTTTGAACTCGCAATATGATACTTTGCGCTCGCATCACTTTATCGATTTTGCCTTTGAGGTGAAGTAATTAGGTAACTTTGCATTTTGATTGTAAGCAGGAAAATAATTAATTTAACTTCTTATCTCAATATTAATATGGTAGATAAAGTAATGTCCAATTTTTATTTATTGATATTTATTAATATTGTTAAAATATTAATAAACATTTTTTCAATATAATTTGATAAAATTTTCATTAATTTAATTAATTATTTTTCTATATTTATTTATGAAATATTACGTATAACTAAACAGAAAAAAATCATATTATTCAAATAGTAACAAATAGTTTTTATATTTTAATATCAATCTGTTTATTAATTTAATTATGAAACTTTGTCTAAAAATATGGCATATGATAATTAAATGTGACTAAAATAATATAATGTTGTACTGTTTTTTTCCCTTTTCCTTTTCTTTTTAGTAATAATTTAAAACTCAAAGAAGTTTATTAATTGAATTATAGAATTTTACCAAGGTTATGATAGATTCATTTACGAGTTATTAAATGTTGCCATATTAATAACAAAAAAATTATTTATTTAAAAAATATATATATTAGTAAACAATGAAAAATAACAGATTTGCTTAACATTTACATTGATCATGGCGAAAAATATTATATTAAGCCAATTGAATTTTAAGATTTTTTTTTTTTTTTTTTTTTTTTGTTAAATTATATTACTATTTTTCCTTATTATTCAAACTCAATATAATTTCTTTATTTCTGAATATTTTCTTTTATCGTATTGTATATATATATATATATATATATATTAATGATTTATTGAGAAACATATGCAGTATTTATTTATTTATTTTATTTTAAATACAAGTAAATATTTTAATATTGATGTTTATTTTAATTAACTTGTGACATACTCTCTCAAAATTGTAAATTAGTCGAAAACTATCAAAGCTGCGATGCATGTAACATTTTTATTGATTTTAAGTTTCGCGTTAAGATGTAAAGAATAAAAGGTTTGTTATCGATTGAATGGTATTTTAAATAAATCCGAATTCGTTCAAAATATTTGCGCTGATTCTAAATTTTTTAAAATAGCTTAATTAAAATTTCAAAATTATTTATGGCATATGTTCATTAAGTTTTGGTTTAATAATTCAATTATTATTTTTAAATGCTTTTCTATTTGTAAACAACAATCTTTTTCTTTTTGTTCTTTTGTAACAACAGTTTTTATAGTTTTATAATCAAAATTTCAAAATTACGATCGAATACATATTAATTAAATTTTGAATTAAATAGCTAGTTAATTCATTTTAATTACAAATGCATGATCAATTTTTAAAGTATTTAAGTATCAATATTTTTTATTTAAATTTCATAACTTTATTTAGTCTGCAATATCTTACTCGATCAAAAATAAATACTTAATGTTAGACAAACTCAGTTTTTATTTTTTGTGTCTTTAATTACTTTAACTGTGTATATTTTTCAAATTCCATTCGTTTATTTTTTACATAACGTATTAAGTAATAAAATTGAAAATATATTAATAATAAAAATTATTAAAATAAATTCCACAAATTAAAATGTTTAAAGCTAGACAAACCCCTTACTTGTTATTTTTACCTTTTTAATGAACTGAATTTAGAAACATTTATTATTAGATTCTTTCGTGTTATTCTCCACTTCAATGACAAAGGAAATATTGAGCATTGCGAAATATGAAAAGCAGTCTATCGGAGTGAATTTTAATCACTTGTTATGTAGCGTCAGTGAATGGGGTGGAAAGGGGGAGAAAAAGAGATGACTGGTATAGTTGGAGAAGGTGGAAGTCGGGGGTTGAGGGGGGAGGGGGAAGCCAGGCTAAACGCTGTTTTTCTGTGTTCCTTTTCAGTCGAGTGCTGGACTTTGTAGCATGTGTTATATCGTAGAAAATTACAAATGCGGAATTCTCAGTTCACAGGTTCGCCGTGCGGTCATCATGGGACATACACTTTTTATCGTGGATTTCGTTACACAAAAAATGGAATATCCAAGGATCTAAGTCTTGGAGAATTTTTCTTCGTGAGGATTTCTGCGGAGGTGGATCCTTGTATCGGTGAATTGCAATTATTGTGTTCGAACAGGAATAATGAACAACAGTTGTCAGCTCTCAGGTTATACTTTCTCCCGGAGCAGACGCCTGAAGGAAGGCTATCCCATCATGGGGAGGTAAGTCTTTTAATTTCATAATTTGTGATTTCTTTAATAATTTAATCATTTTTCCTAATAACTAATGTATGTCTTTATTTCCATGTTGTGCCATATTGTCTTAAATATATAAATACTTTATGCTTAGATAAGAAAAAATATATAATATTCAAATGTATTTTAATTTAAACAATATTAAAGTAACATAATTTAAATATGCTGTAAACATTTTTATCATTAAATATGCCGTTTTAATTATTATTATTATTGTTATTATTTCTATTATTTACTTTTTTATTTGGAATATTTCAATTTGTTTTATTTCACAACAATTTATTGGAAATTTTTAAGATTACCAAATAATAATTATTATTCATTATTTTATCTTGTTAAGCATGAGATTCTATTGTAGTAATATTATAATAGAAAAGGTAAGTCATGATTCCTCAATCGGTATTTTTTGTTATTTTAATTAAATAATATATTTTATCTACGACTGATTGATACATAAATCTCTTGTATCAAAAAAGATTATTTTCATATATTTTATGACTTTCTATTCTATTTATATATATATATTATATAAAACTCGTAATTTATCCGGAAATATTGAGTAAGATTTAATAATATTTTGTTAAATTCCTATTAAAAGCAGCTAAATATCTCAGATATTACATGTTAAATAAAGTTGTATGTAGCGCCGTCAAATTATGGCTTCAGTTTTATTTTACCTAGTAAGCAAATATTGATTATTTTGCCATCGTATTATAAATAGCAGAGTGACATACTTTTTTTTATTTATAATCTAGTATCTAATAATAACTAAACTTTCTATACTTTTATTTATTTTAAATAATTATTTTACTTTAATAATTGCTATTTCTTTCAATTTTTTTATTAATATGTTAGAAAAAATTTCGTCTTTGTGTTTTTATTAAAGAATGATTATGTGACTCTTTAAAATAAATTAAAAAATGTAATGATTTTTGTATGTTAATACATGAAAAAAATACATATATTTAACTTAAATTATATATTACATTGTAGCTAATATAAATGCCAATTATTAAACTCATCATTTTTTTTTTTTTTTTTTTTAATATATAAAAGTTAAAGGAAGATTTTTCCTTTTTGAAATATCAATGTATATTACTTGAAAAAAATATTTAAAAAAAAAAATCATATTTTCAAAATGTATATTTTACGACCACATGCACTTTACTAATAAATATTATATTTCATTAAATAATTAAAATCAGATATTTCAAAAGATAAAATGTGTTTTTCAAATATATCTTGATCAAGAATAATGATTTACGATAGCATAATCAACTTTGTTATTTCTTCACCAATCAATATGCTACTTCAATAATTATTTTTTAACACTCTTTATTTAAGTAAAATTTAATTTGCTTGTTTGAATATTCGAACTTTGAATATTATTACATTAAATGTTTAGAGTAGTTGTATTGTACTCTAAAAATTTCGTTGCGAAATATGTTATTATAATCGTCCTATTTTATGTTATATTATAAATAAACAAAATGTCCACGTTTCATTAATATAATATATAGCAAATATAATGCAGAGAAAAATGTATTTTGTTACAATTTTTATTTTACTATTACATTTAAATACTAAAGATCATATTTAATGTCATAATTTCTTGAATATTCAACAAAAAAAAAAAAATTAAATATTTAAACAAAGAAACAGTTTTTAAATATATTTTTATTAAAAATATTAAAATAGCATATTTAATCATATTATAAATATGTGTTAATAAATAAATATTTCTATTTTTATCCATTTTTTTTAAATCAAAGTTTTGAAAATAAAAGGAAAATGAATATCATTAAAGATGCATTTATAATATCATTATTATTATCGCCTTGATTGGTGCAGTATTAAAAAAATATTTAATGTCATAATTTCTTAAATATTCAAATACTGAATGTTTAAACAAAGAAGCTGTATTTAACTATTTTTTTAATAAAAAATTAAAATAGCTTATTTAATTTTATTATAAATATGTGTTAATGAATAAATATTAATATTTTTATCTTTATTTTATTTTATTTTATTTTATTATTACTTTTTTCAAATCTAGGTTTTGAAAATAAAGGTAAAATGAATATCATTAAAGATGCATTTAGAATATCATTATTATATCGTCTTGTTTGGCGTAGTATTATAAAAATATTTAAAGTAATAATTTCTTGAATGTTCAAATACTAAATGTTTTAAACAAAAAAAAAAGGGGGGGGAAACTGCATTTAAATATTTTTTTTTATTAAAAATATAAAAATGGCATATTTAATTATATTATAACTGTGTGTTAATGAATAAATATTACTATTTTTATTTTATTTATTTATTTATTTTAATAAAGATTTTGAAAATAAAGAAAAAAGGAATAACATTAAAGATGCATTAGTAATCTCATTAATTGGCCTTGTTTGGAGTAATGTTATAAAATGAAGTTTAAAAAAAAGATCGAATCTGAGGTTTCGCTTTCCGAAGTTTGTTTTTCATTGTTAGAACAATTTTTGTAAACGAGTTCCGCTTCATTATAAATAACTCTGTCATGAGTGTGTACCCTGTTATTCAACATATGCTGCGCAGTGCTCCTTTACGAAGATAAAAATACATTTCGCAACATTTCCTACATCATGGCGCTTTTCGGAGAGGTACGACAGTATCAAAAAATCAATATAGCTGATTCAGGTGGAATTCAAGCAATATATTAGAAATTTCGCTCGCCATATATTTATATTCGCTGCAATATTGATTATTCTGCTCTGCATTATTGAGCGTTTGTGTATCATAGCATTGTAATACGTTGTTACGACCGTGCTGAGTGTTTTCCTTCTTGTTATCTTTTTATGTTTCAAGGGTTGCCGCGTCAAGATGAAAGATCTCGTGGCCTGTTTCATTAACTTTTAATGAAAGAAGTTACTTTATACAAATGTTTTAATTTTTTCTGCTGTTTATCTCGCCTATTTTGAGAAGATAGTCATGTTTGTGTTTTGTTTTAAATAAAATTAATGAAAATAACCGTGCATAATTGCATTTTTATTTAATTTATAAAATTTTATTTTCAATATTAAAATAAATATTATTATGACGTTCAGATTACCAGCGTCTAATAGAATTCTGTTTCGATATTTCTTTCTCTAAAATTTATAATAAAATAAAAACTGGGACAAAAGAGTTACATTATTCAAATTAATAATTATTTTCTACGTAGTAAAACAATGATTTTATTTTTCAAATTTATTGAAATATATAAAAAACATTTTGATTAAAAAAAAAGAATATTAAAAATATGAATATTTATTTATTCATATTTTTAATAATTTGGAATTCGGTATTAATACACTAATAACTATATTTCACTTTGTGCATCCCCCCCCTTTTTTTCTGGAGTTCATAAGGTTTATAATACCAATTAAAGAAATAAAAATAAAATCGCGAAAATGATGCAATTATACTTATTTTATTAACTAAAACTAATAATTTGCATTTGATTGAATTTATTATATGTAAATTTACAATGTACCTCATATTTTGTTTCATGCTTATACATAAAATTAAAGCATCTTATGATATAAAATCATCAAATACGATACATATATTTATATGTACAACATTTTCTCACATTAATTCATAAATATTAATATTATGCACGGTTTCTAAATCATTATTGAAAAATTAGTTTTCGTATGTAAAAGGTTATTTAAAAAAATTTAATTGTCTTTCTTCTACTAGAACATATACTAATGTATGTTTACAGAACGAATTCCGTTAATTACACTGTAAAGAAAGAAGTTGTAATGGCTTGAAATTGTTCTTCTTACATGGAAGGGAATAAATACCTCTAACCTATTAAGGGGACTTACTCGAAGAGAAGCTACGTTGTCGATTCCCATGTTAGTCTATGGGAGAAAATAGATCGCTGTTCTTTCATTCAAATATCAAAATTTCAGAATTTTCTTTTTTTCAGCATATAAATTCGAAAGCTCTTCACGTCATTATAAGCTTAAAATATTTTTTAAACAGTTTTAAGTATTTTTAAATTCATGTTAAAGTTTCAAAAACCCCCCAAAAGCGAGATGTGTTGTCTTTATTCGTTTATAACTTTGGATTGAAGAAAGATATAAAAAATTAGAGCTTATGCATGCAAAATTTGATTTGTTTTCTTTTACGTAATTAAGCAACTTTTCAATTTTATTCTAATTAAAACGTTGTAATTCTTAAATTAAAATTAGTTACATCAAAAATCCTTTACAAAACTGTCAAGCTGTCAGCATTATCAAATATATTAGTTTAGCTCCCGACGTAAGAGGATTCGCACCGGGGGGTGTAGGGTTGCTAAAAGTAGAAAGACGCCAGATTTTTGCAAAAGAATTCATTCTTGGCATAGTACTTTTGAATAGGTCATTCAAAGATATCCCCCTTTATTATTCACTTTATCTCTCTATCTCTTTTGACCGTGTGTCACGTGACTGCAATAAAGAGTCAAATTACACCCTCTCCTTTTGACCACAACCTTCTAATAATGTAAACTTTGGGAGACTTCTCATTCGAGGTGAAGTGAAAGCAAGCGGACATTTTCTGTTTTGCTACTTTGCTTTATTCCGAGAAGAAACTATTTGCTGAAGATTTTACTATGGGTCTCTATGGAAAAGGAGGATAGCTGTATTTATCAGCTAGAAGACGCAAAAGAGGGCAATATTTATCTAATTGAAAAAACAGATAAGAATGAAATGGCATTCTTTTATTAACCTTATAAATATTCTTTATAATTCTGTATTATACTATTGTTTTGTTTTTCCCATTATATAAAAAAAGTAGATTTTTCCATATCTGTTTAAAAAAAAACTTATGTATTTGCAATCCGTTTATTTTTGGATATATTATTGTTGATATTTTATTGTTTACATTTTTTGAATTAAATTAATGTAGTTTAATACATAGCTTATCAGGAAGATAAATTAAAAAAAATAAATCATGAATTATGTTATTTGTTTCCATTGCTAATAAAATCAACTTCAGTTTCAGAATAATAATTTCGAGTACACAAAAACAGAATTTAAAGGAAAAATATGAAAAACAAAATATTGATCTTTTTACGTAAAAATCTTCTTTAAATTTATTCATGGGACCGTTCAAATATTACGCAAGCATATTTTTAGACATTTTGTATACCTCGCTTCCTTTTCTAAGGAAAATAGGCAAATGCTACCCCCCCCCCCCCTTGCTTACGTAAGGTTTTATGACGTTTTAACATTAACACTGTCATAAAAAAATACCATAGGCGATAAATTACATTATTAATCCAAATAAATAAACATATAAGGATTGTGTTATCGAAGAAAAACAAAATCGGTTTAATATAAATACATGATATGAACTCTAAAATGTCCAGATTTACTTAAAAGGCTTTTCAAAAAGTCAAATTAAAGATGTTAATTTTATTTAAAAACGGTGTTGAATGATTTTATATTTTTAAATGGCAATATGTCCAAACGCGTCTACTGTTTGTGAGGAGAGGCGATTACCTTCAGCAATACGCACTGCACATTTTGGTCTTTTTTCAGCAAACGAACCCTGAATTCATATGATTATATATTTTTTTAACCACAATTTATCCAATAGAACTAAGAGGCCTCCGTTTTATCGATTGTTGATTTAATTTCGGATATTTAGATGTATTAACTTTTTAACTCTGACCAAAATTTCCTCAGAAAATTTTAATAATATTACCCTCTCCCCGCACCCATTTATTTTTATTTTTTTCTATTACAGATAGAAGAAAGTATTGTAATCGAAAATTTTTTTTGTTTTTCTACGGATTTACACATTTTTGGGGTCAGAGATTCCAAAAGACATGCTTATGCAAAATGTGTATCTGTCCGTGCGTCGCTATAATACTATCATAAAGAGTGAAGTTATGCATAGAATCAAACTAAATATTTTGTGCATGTTTTTGGCTATGGCAAACAAGTTCTCCTTCAATTTAGTAATATTTCGCCGGAATTGGGTGCTGTAATAGCGATGTCTGTGCCATTTTTATTATTGTACCATCGAAAAGTGCATGAAACTATGCATAGAATTGAACTAAAAATTTCCCTGCGTGTTTATAGCTATGGCCAGCAGATCCTCCTTGAATTTAAAAATAATCCCCAGGAAAGCGGCACTGCGATGGCGATTTTTGTATAATTTTCTCGATTTTTCGTAGTTTTTTTTTTTTTTTTTTTTTTTTTTTGTCTATCGGTGACTTGTGCAGCGACGGAAACTTGCATTCTACTAAGCCGGCTATTCACAAAAAGTTGATGGCAACAGATTAAAGGAAAAAATGCTTATAATAAATATGATCTAGATTAACTCGTTTTTACTTTAATTAGCTGAATCAGGAATTTAACCCTTTGCTTACGGGGTTGGGATATATGTCGTCCCAGGGAAGATTGCTTTATTATATTCGCGCCACTTTTTTAACTAATAAGTGCCATACATTCGCACCAGAAAAATTTCAAGACAAATCTATGACAAACATTTTTTTTTCGTAAATTGTGGTACGAATGAATATATAAAAATCGCAATTTCTATCCCGTAATCAAAAGGTTAAGATGAAAATCAAAATGGTATAGCATTGAATTAATAATATTGGAGTATTAACAAATGTAACTGCTTTTTAAAATAATAAGACATGTGAGACAGAAGAAAATTTAGGGACTGCCATATACAACTAGTTAAACATTATATATGGTAAATGCATTACATATTTCTGATTAGAGATGGGAATGCTTGAAAAAAAAAAAAAAAAAAAAAAAAAAAGTTTTTTTTTCCGTTTTTTCTGAAGGCTTGTTTTTCCAAATCGGAAAAAATGGAACTTTCATTTGTAAAATAATATATTGGAAATTTTGTAACAGCTACATTCTCATGCTTTTTATTTTATTTATTTTTATGTTGAGTGTCCCACATGAAAATTTTAATATCTAATCTCTGATCTATCTGATATCTCAGCAGAAATCTGTTTGAGAAGATTTGAAAGGATCCTTCACATTTTTTTCTTCTTTGAAACTCAAGACTCTTCACAAAATTTCTCTGGAAAATAGACATTTCAGAAAAAAGTTTAATCTCCAAATTGAATCTTTCGTAAATGCAATAATTGAAGAAAAAAATATTCATGCCATATAGCAGAGGAATCTAATGAAGTTATATGGTATATGTATGAATAATTTTATTGAAAATGGTCTAAATAGGAATCTAAATATAGTAATTTCTAATTCTCAAATTCCAATTACATTTTGTACAAGTGTATGCAAAAAGTTCACAATTTCACAGAAACATGATTACATGGAAGAAAAAAAAAAATTCTAGATATATAATTAAATGGAACTTCTCTTGTTAAAAGTGAATACATATGCAAAAGAATTATTTCAATAATTTGCTGATTAATGGAAATTGTAAAATTAAAAATTTAACATAAAATTTGAAGCATGCATTTATTACTTTCTTTTATCTTTACAAGAAGTAAGTATTAAATTCGTGAAAAATTTTATTTCCAGTTTTTAATGGATTTATATGTTTCAGCAGGTCCTGAACGCGATTTGGTGGTTTTCGTAAACATGTGTAACTCTGTGAGTCTGTATGTGACAAAAATTTTATGGTTGCTCTATATCAAGAACTGATGCATTTAATTTCACAAAACTTTAGATTCAGTTACACCTTGATATAAACTCAAGATGTTTAGTTATTGGTGTATATCGTCCAACAGATGCTGCTTTATTCATTATTTCCACAATAGCTCTATCTCAAGAACGAATGCACGGATTTTCATAAAACTTCAGATTAAGTTAATCCTTGATATAATTTGGTGCTGATTACTTTTTGTGTAAATTGCTCAACAGATGACGCTGCTATGCTGCTATAACTTAAGATTGTGGAGTTTTAGGTAGAAACGAGTTTTGTCATAAAGTTATAAAAAAAACGAAAAAATGCGACAAAGGCGAAAAGAATTATTCTTTATTAACAAATTAAAATATTTTATTTAATGCTGTTTATTGTTTTAATATTATCAAAAATGTTTTACTTAATGTTTTGACATTAATAATTGAAAAAGAAACTAGGCAAATTATGAGATTTTGATACACAAGAAATCATTTTTTACAAACTTCGTACTTCTCGGATTTAATTAAGCATGAAATAACCCACAATTTGTAGCCCTCTTTCCCTTCCCCCACCAAAAATAAATAAATATTATGAGCATTTTTTTTTCGCATTCTAAATGGAAATGTCAATCAAATCAACTGTGAAGCGAATAATGCCACTACTTCCCCGAACTTGATTGTTTTTTTTTTTTTTTTGTTTTTTTTTAACAACGGACAATAATATGCAACTAAAAATGTATAAATTGGTTTTATATTCGGAAGAGATACATTGTAAAATTGTATTAAAATTACAATGTGTCGGTTTTTTGTCGGAAATAATTAAACTACAATCATTGGAAGGATAAAAAATTAGAAGTATATAAAATGCATTAGAATTTATTAACGAGTAAAACGTCAGAAACGTATCATGAAGAGTTCATGATATCATGGGAAAAACATTTTTATACATGCAACTCAATTTCAAAAAATTCGAATTCCCATTACAGCTATTCACCCAAACAGTTATTCATATAACTGCAATTCAAGATATCCTATATATATATATATATATATATATATACATATATTAAAGATATTGAGCCAATCCCTGTCACGGTATCTCATAGTTAAATACGCTAATAAACGAACTTAAATACACATAGTTTTTAAAAAATTAAAGTTTAGTTAAGTTAGTTTTAAAAATTAACTTAAATATTCAAAGTTTTAAAAAATTCTCGCAGATTTATATATGATTCATTTCCTTTTTATGGTATATCAATGTCTTTAATACCAATTACTTTCTTTTTACTTTACGAGAAAACTATCACTCATTCTACAATAAAAATGAAACAAGAAAGAAAAAATCAAGCGCCAAGCATAGATTATGAAGCACTTTTCAATACATTCGAAATAACGTAACAAACTGCACCATTTAAAAAATTAAAATATTGCGCCTTATTTCACCATATAAAAAATGTATACCATTTCAAAACCGATTTTCAGCTGTTTTTACCTACATTCGGAAAATTATCTGGAATTTTTAGCAGCTATGTATATATTGTATTTATTAACAAGTATTAAAAAATTCAATTCATTTTAGAAATACACATATTTCAGTTGAAAATTCTCCTTCAGTAATTTTCTGTAATAATGAGAATGGTATGGGAATTCTCCTGTGTACGCCTGTATATGAGTTATAGATTTTATACATAAAGCAAAATATGCAAAAGAATAATTAAATTTAAAAGTGTAAACCGATTTTTAAAACGTACTCTACAGCAATTACTACGCAAAGATAGTACTGTAACTTATTTCCTTTGTGTATTCTTGTAAATTAATAAAAAATGCTATGAATGCTCTGTTTTAACGTGATTGTAGTGAAATTCAGTGATTTATAACATTTTCAATACATTTGAAATAGCGTAATGTCCTTAAAATACTCTTCAAATTATTTCCCACCATATACCATAATGTCACCGAATTCTTTTGAGTGTCCCTTTAAATGGACCATTAATTGTACATATTTCATATGCAATACCAAACATGCTTTGATGACCCTAAATAACATTTATCAATTGCATGAAAACCCGGGAGTTTGAGCGTGGACAGACGGAAAAGCAAACCGAATGCATAAGCACTTTTCAACTTTGTTGGAAAGTGCTAGAGGAAAGAATATTTAAACATTAAAACTATTTAATTGAAAGTGAGCATATCAAAAATCTTTCTATAGATATCAATAACTAATAATTTGAATTATGTGTGATAGAAATGTTCTTCTCTATAATTCTGTTCATATTCATATATGATGCAGAGTATTGATAGAAAAAAACAGCGACACAGCTGAATGCTGTAATAGGGGAAAGAATGACTTGAAAAAGACTTTAAAAAATTACTATTTTTGCAAAATCTATAATTGTGAAAAAATTATAAAGTTTTGCGAAGAAAAATCAAATCTAATTCCTACTGCCAAAATTTTCTTTTTTGGAGAGCTCATTTTGTTTTCGAAATTTCAAATTTTAGCAAATTAATAATAATAACAACAACAATAATAATAACAATAATAATAATATTGGCTTTTATGGATTGTAATTTTGTAAATAGACCTTTTTTGTGAAAAGGATTCTATGAAAGACCCTCTTTTTATTAAGTGAAATGTTGTGAGAGGATCGCAAAGAGGACCCAATTTTGACCAGGTTCGACTACTGATGCTGCATATTATAAGCATAGAAATAATCATGGAAAATACATCAGTTGTGAAAAATTTTCCAATTTTATCGGTAAAATTTACTGCTCGCATTTTCGAACATACATTTTATTAGCTTTGATAAAAATGCATAAGGACAGAAAGCTGGTATTAAATTTCAACAGTTGTGTTACAGATTCTGGGCTTAGCAGATTTTGTAATCCCTTATTACTCTTGAATAATTTCGTTCCAGAAATCTATATTATAAAGGCCAAAAGTATCTGTGCGTAACGCATATGTCATTTTGAGAATGGCAACACTTTCCCACGTAATTCCGGTTTTGCAATTTTCGCTACTGCAAATTTTACACTTCTAAACATCACACATTTTAAATTTTTACATCGTCGTATAGAGAAAAAAATGTACTTTTAAATGCTATTTGTTTGAAAGCTATATCGTAATTTGTTTTTGAGATATTAATTTTTTTATAGTTTTTAGTACCATTTTTCTGATTGTGGCAACAAGATCACTCCATTTTTTCTTAAAATTGAAAAAAAAATAAATAAAATGCTTATATTTTGTCAAAAATATCGTCTGTTATAAAATTCGGTGATTTTGGTTTTATTTCGTTTTTATTCGTGAATTAAATATCTTCAAATTTTGAGTTAAAGAGATTTTAAAATAATAAAATTAAAATACCATTTTTTTTAAACATGGTGAAAACGGATATGAGAAGTACGTGTGTAAATTTTGACAAGATGAAAATGATGACGGGTTTTAATTTTGCGTGAAATTCTATGATCGTGTCAATTTGGAATAAATTTTGTTTTTTCATTCGTATTTCTACCAAACATAAGAGCCTCAATTAATAACTTCATCATAATGATAATAACTGATCTTTATTATATTTTACTGATTACATGTGCGATTAAAGTTTAATAATTTGGACAACTGACTTTTATAGTATTTTGTTAATTTTAACTTAAAATAATATTTATTTGAGAATTAGCCTGATCAATATGAGATGCATTTTTTACTGTAACTAATTTTGTAGATTTATTATTGATGAATGGAAAAGCTCTTTCTTAAGCGTTTTCTTTCGTCGAATTTCGACGGGTTCCACCTCGTAATGTTAATTTTCAAGTAACTACAAGGTATAAAAATGGAAATTGTAGCCAAAATAAATTAAGTATATGTTTTCTAATTCATGTGTCCCAGGCTGTTTTTTCCCCTTTCCTGTGTTGTCGCTTCCGGTAATTCGGTTCATATCACCAAGTTTGACATAGTTTACTGAAAGATTTTATGCTTTTACTGAAAAATGGAAAAAACTTTTCGATTATCTAGTTTCTGAATAAGAAAAAGCATTATAAATAATTCTGTAAAAATGGTATAAGTAATAAAATGACATGCATTATAATATTGTACTAATTCACAATTTATAGAAGTGCTATTTTTAAGCTACATATATACAATATAACGAACTTTTCAGTTTGTTGGTTTTGAATGCATTTTGAAATCTAATGATAAATATGTCAAAAATGTTATAATGAAGAATATTAAAAATAAAGTGTTTTCGTAACCAACCTGAGAAGGTTAATGATAAATGTTGATGATTATACTAATACTAGTGTATGGATTTCTTGATATATTTTTCTTTCCATTTTCAGTTATTTTCTAATGCTAGTTTGAATTCCTAATGCAATTTACATTTCGTTATACAATTTTCTGAATAGGTAATTTTTTAAAACTCTATTAATAATTAATTGTGTAAAAATAGTAAAAAAAATAAAATAATTTATTATAATATTATAATAGTTTACGATTTTAAGAATTAAAACTTTAAAACTACACAAGTACAATATACTAGAGTTTTTACATAAATTTTGCTACTAGGAAACAAATAATTAAAAAAAAAAGTGAAAAAATCGATGAACAATTCATGTAGTTTCTAGATAATTAATTAGATGTTCTGCCCATTTTTAACTCTTCAAGAACTTCATTTTTGTTACCATTATTTGTTTGACCATTCTGTTTTTTTTTTTTTTTTCTTTTCTTTTCCTATTCATTTAAAATGCTTACAAGATTCAGTACTTCGGTTTTGTGAGAACTGGTGAAACGGGGGATAAATTGCCAAATCTGTCATCTATGTACCGGTCACTTCACTGTTTGATCATCCCGCTAAAAAGTGGGGAGATTCCCCAAAGTCGTAAATTATACCCGCCCACAAATAGTTAGCCAATTTGAGATGCAGGTGGCGCTCGCTGCAATTTTGACTTGTATTCCCGTAAATAAGCCCCCTTAAATTGCACCTCTGAGAAAAAGCTGCTTAGCGGATAGACCGAAACAAAATAGAAAATAGGAGAGGGGGATAGAAGGGAGTGAACTGAAATCAGGGAAGCCAAGCAGCCTTCCCCCACCTGACTGGGGGTGTACCCTTCCAGATAAGTGCTTTCTATGTGTGTGTGGATTTAGCTATATCAAAGTGCAGTCTCTGAGGTCAACAGTATTTCGAGATTCCCCCAATTATTTTTTTACTCCTTTCTTTCTTTCTTTCTTTTTTGCATTTAAGTTTTGCGATTTTCATCACCCTTTTGCAAGAAAATAAATAATCAATAAACTAAAATGTATAATATGAACTTTAAAATTTAAATAATTAATTTTAAATAAAATTTTCTATTAACATCTGTAGTTGATTATTTTAATCGCCTTTTAAATAAACCTGAACATTTTAAAGTTCATTTTATGTTAAAAGCAAGCCGAAAATTTCATTCTGTCATACATTTCATATCTATTTATAGATATTTATATTTATTTATCAATTAAATTAATTTCTTTTAATTGTTGTAGTTTCAAATAGGGTGAAAATATTTTATTTTAAAGAAATCAATAACAAGTTTTTTTTTTTTAAGCATTAAGAATATAAAATTATCGTTTATTAGATGTGCATTGCAATGCAGTGCAATATTATGTTTTTGTTTTTAAATACTTTTTTCTTTTAACTCCCTAACCCGTTTTTATCTTTTTTTTTTATTATTATTATTATTTTTTTATAAAAGAAGTTTGTTTCAAATAGTACGTTATTTATTCAATTGTATGTCGATTTTGTAACATGTTATTAAATGTGAAATAGTTAGGATTTAAAATATTTCGAAACTTGAGTAATTTTTTAACATGAAATAGAATTATTACTTAAATAAGAATAATTTGTTTTTTTTTTTTTTTTTTTTTTTCTGAAAATTATTGATTATTGATCATATTCAAGTTTTATAGTAACCTTCTAAACTATCAAAGAACCTAGCAGCATTTCCCCTGACTAAATATTAAACAGGGAATAAAGAAATAATAATCTAGTTTAGTTTTAATTTCAGCATAAGCGTCAGATATCACCGATCTTTCGAAAATATATAGGAAATTGACATTAGCATTTCTAGCTGATATAGATTAATTTTCGGCTATTAAATTTTTTCTTTAATCAAAACGTAGCATTTAATAAGCATTGAAACACACTTACTTTTTCATTAAAATAATTGGTATTTATATTACTAGATGTTATTTCTTATTTATTAGCGGGTTTTTTTTTTAATTTATTAGTAAGAATTAAAATTATATATATTTTTTGAAAGATTTTATTTTAGAATTTCCGAATTATTTATTAATTTATTTCAACAATTCTGACACTTTTATGTAGACAATACGGTGATGATGGCACTTCTAGAATTCATTTACAAATCAAAAAACTTTTAATTTGAAATAGAAAGGGGGAAAATCACTTTAAGACAATCAGAAAAACCCATGTTAAGTATTTAAGTACAACTTATTTTCTCATGAAAACTTTCGGCATTTTTTTTCATTAAAATATAAGATTTAATTCGATTTTAGAATTTTGTAACTATTTATTAGTTTATTTCAATAATTCTGACACTTTTATTTAGGCGATGGTGACAGTTCTAGCCTTCCATTTATAAATCAAAGAAGTTTTAATCTGAAATAGAAAGAAAAGAAAAAAATCGCTTTAAGACAATCAAAATAACCTATTTTAAATCCTCAAGTACAACTTATTTTCTATTGAAAACGCTCAGCATTCATTCAGTTTCAAAAACATTTCGCAAGCTCAAATCACAATTTGCTCGTTAAATATCATTTTTCTAAAGTAGTAATACCATTCTCCAGCTTCTTATTTTTCTTTCTCTCTCTCTCTCTCTTCTTCCATTTTGGACATTTCTTTTCAAGACTAACTGTAAACACGCCATATTCATTGTTTGGACGTATTCAGAATGGTTCGAGGGAGGGGGAAAGGGAGGAGCCGCAAATCATCCATTACGGATACTAGCATTCAGTTCCAAACTGCCCCGGGGGGGAAGAAAGCACCTTGCTGCGTGTTCAGTTTATCGTTTTCAAGATTTTCTTTTCTTCCTTTTTCTTTTCCTCTTTTCCCGACAGCGGTTTAATTTAATATCTTTAGTTCGTGATATATTCAGACTACGAAATACGATTATTTCTGAATAGCCGGTTCTGCGTTTAAAATATTATTGCGTTTTACACTATTATTACTCTTTTTTTTTTTTTTTTTTTTCATTTATTGTCTAAATAAGTGCTAATGTACGTTTCTAAGTAATTGGGAAATATATTTCGTTTATGGTTAGTATTACATTTCAGTTACTCATATAGCTTAAAAAAGTATATTATTAAAAAGATAATATATTTAATTGTTTATTGCCAGTGTTACATTTCGGTTATGTAAGTATTTGATAAATACTTGTAATTAGCATTTCGCTTTTTTATTTTTAATAGATCATTTTTTCTTTAATATAATGTTTGTTCGTTTTGAAAGTTATTATTTTTATTTCTTTTTTTTAACAAATAATTTTATTAAGTGAGGCATAAATTACAAAAGGGTTAATAATTAATATTAAATGCAGAAAGTGGATAACGTTTCATTTTTAATGAAATGGATTTATTTCCCCCCCCCCCCCCAAAAAAAAAAAAATTTTCTTTTAGACACAGCTTTTTACGGACAATATCGACATTTGAATTGTTTTATAGAACTTCTCGTATATATATATTTTTCCCCTTTTTACATCTTTACTTTATTAGCAAAATTAAAAATTACAACAACAAGCATTCCAGAATAGAATAATAATAGAAATAATTTATCATTTTATAATCTGTTTTGTAATCACCTGTGGCTTACTGAGTCGATACAAATACAAATAATGTTTTATTCTGAGTAAGAATCAACGCTGAAGAGTTTATCTATCAGTCTATTTACTTATTTGTATATATTTCTTTTGATACTTTCGAAGTTTATTCTTGGACAAGCTTTTGGGGGGGAATCAAATTTATTCTACTTATATTTATGATCTTTCTGTAAGTTTATAAGTAGTTTTTATTTATTTTTTTTATTACTAACTTTCTATGCTTTTCTCTGATTATAATGGGTGGCCACAGCCTCCCTTCCCTTCGGGCTGTCATCAGTCAAAATCCTTTTCCTTCTAGAAGCAGGTCAACAATAATGCTTTTAACATACTTGTTCATTTCCAAGGTTGTGACGATCATTAATTTTTAAAGTTATCTATTAAATTTTAACGTACGGCTTGTGTTTCATTTAACGACTTTTTAAACGTTTCAATTTTCAAATCGCATTTCAACTGATTGTCGCATTGTATGATTATTTCTACTAATTTTTATTTATTTTTTTTTCTTTATAAATAAATAAAATGTTGAGTATCCTTTAAAATTGCTCTTTAAAAAATTCTTCAGCTAAAATAGTAATCTACTTTTTTTTTTTTAATTACATTTATTTTTACGTTATGGGGGGGGGGGATAACAAATCTCATTGAGTAAACAATAGGTCATATCTTTTGTGAAAAATATATTCACCAAATATATTTTTCATTTTACTTTTAAAGTTTCAAATCAATCATGTAAGCTTATGTTAAAAAAAAAGAAAAAAAAAAGAAAAAAGAAAAAAAAGAAAAAAAAAAAAAAACGAAAATACAGAAACCCATTTTACATTTTTAATTTTTCTGTTTTAATAAAATAGCAAAGGAAAACCTGTGTATTTATTTTGCGAGTACTTTTAATTGAAGAGTTCAAGGTACATGAACGTTAGGATAAGAAAACAAGTAAAATCAGAGTACCGCTGATAATAAGAAAATAGATAAACAACGTGTTCGATAAATTTCACTGTTTAAACACAAATGTGTTTAAAGATATTTTTTAAAAAAAGGTGCTTATTATCGTAATAAACCCAAAAAAGAAAAATATCTAAAAATTTGCACTATTTCATATGAAAAGTTGCTATCATTTTATCTTCTTTATCTACTCATCAAGTTTTATTAAGCTAGTATCTAATGAGATTTTAGCTCTTTTTTTCGACCTGAAGAACTGACTTTACAGATAAAATAATGTTTTATCTCTTATCACTAACATTATCACTTCCTCATAACCCTTAGATAAGGATTTTTAAGTAACATGACCAAAATCGAATGATGTTGACTATGTAAATATTACTTTGCATTTTGTTTAATTTAAGTAATGTTGTTTTCTACATACTGTTAATAATAAATTAAAAAACGAAAAAAAATAGTTTTGATATTAATAACACTTTTGCTATTTAATATTAGCTCTGTTTATTAATATCGCAGTTACGATTTTCATAATGGAAACACAAAATTTACTTTTAATAGCCAACTCTTTTCCCATCCCTCCTCTTAATAAATTATATTAAAAAAAATTGTTATCGCTTAAATATGTATCTTCGAAACGCACAATTATTATTATTATTATTTTAATCTATAATCGATTGTTTTTTATTAGTCAATCTTGACATAATTACGAGACAAACTCCTATTAACTTGGTTCATTCTAACGGAGGAGAAAATTCTTTTAATTGAATGCTGGGATGTTACTTTTTTGCACTCTAAAAATCAGAAATAATATTCCGTTTTATTTCGTTCCATTAAAAAAGAAAAAAAAAGAAAGAAACTGACAAGTTCGCTTCTAAAAAGATCAATAAATCCTACGAAACTTCAAAAGAGATTTCTTATTACGTAGATATATTTCTGGAAAAGTACAGTATTTATCGATCGATAATTTTTTTTAATATCATAATTTTTTTTTTCATTTTCTGAGTAATAAATCATTAATGTAATTAAAAACTAAAACTGAGTTATTTTAATTGTTACTAATTTAATCTCATTATTTCTTTCAATCGTGTTACATAATGCTACTTACTGCCAGATATTTTATAAAGAGCTAAAAAACAATATTCAGTTTTATTTCGTTCCGCTAAATGGAATAAAAAAAAAAAAAAAAAATATATATATATATATATATATATATATATATATATATATATCTTTTTCAGTTCCCCTTCTCTTAATCCTTAAATAGGTAGGGCGTTCTGCAGTGCAGAGAAATTTAAATTCTGATATATTGCCATTTTACATTATTAGATTGAATGTAATCTTACATATGTACATACATTTACAGTACTTTTTCAATTGTTTTTATACAAGGAAATAATGCAAAATTCATTGGAATTTTTCATGTTTTAATTCTCTAAGTTACTTGGAGTACAGAAGAAATCAAATTTTGGGGTTACATAGCCCCCACTTCCACTTACGGAAAAAAAAAAAAAAAAAAAAAAAAAAAAAAAAAACGAATTGTATTTGATATTTTAATCGTTTCAAAACATAATTATTTTCTCATTTATTTTATTTTATTACTTTAAATTTTCTCATAATCTATCAAGATTTATTAACCTGATTAGTTTTATACAATAAGAAATTTTACTTAATTATTTTCGTTTAATTGCTTTTTCGGATTTTACTTTCCAACTTGAATTCCTAGTTTTCCCCGATCGCAAGTTTTATCCCTTTTCTTAGATTGAATAAGAATGACAAACTCTTTTCTCCCATTGCCTTTCCAAAAGATCGATAAATCCTGCTATTTTGAAAATGTTCTTTTATACGCAGACATATATCCGGGAGGCGTTTAATGTATATTGAAAATTAATATATCCTAAAGTAAAGTTTTTATTTTTATTTTGAATTGTCAAACCTTTACATAATAACAAACCATTAATCGTATAATTACAAGCCGTTAACATTATTTATTTGTTATAGACAAAGCCAGTTTTTTGTTTCATCATTCTTGTTTAGCTGCAAAAGTTTTATTTTACTTGCTAAATTAAATAGAAATAAATTGGCGAAATTCATTTCTCTCATCTCCTTTTCAAAAGATCAATAAATCGTATGCTATTTGAAGGAGTTCTCTTATTACGTAAACATGCATCCGAGTTTGCAAAACTATATCATCAAATCATTTTATTATTAATATAAATCTAAAATTATTATTTTCTAAGAAACTCTTAATTATTTAAAGTCTTCACATAATAATTACAAATAGACAATGCCAATTTTTTCTTTCATCATTCTTGTTTAGCTGCTTAAATACTTTTTCCAAGAGCTAGACACAATATTTAGTTTTATTTTGCTTGCTAAATTAAATAGAATTAAACTGTCAAAATTACTTTCTCCAATCTCTTTTTCGAAAGATCAATAAATCGTATGCTATTTGGAAGGAGTTCTCTTATTACGCAAACATGTATCAGAGTTTGCAAAACATTATCACCAAATCATTTTATTATTGATGTAAATCTAAATTTATTATTTACTAAAAAACTTTTAATTATTTAAAGTCTTCAAATAATAATTACGAATAGACAATGCCAATTTTTTCTTTCATCATTCTTGTTTAGCTGCATATAATGCTTTTTTTCCAAAAGCCAGACACAATATTCAGTTTTATTTCGTTTGCTAAATTAAATAGAATAAAAATGATAAAATTTATTTTCTCCCATCTCCTTTTCAAAAGATCAATAAATCCTATGCTATTTGGAAGGAGTTCTCTTCTTATTACACAAACATACATCCGAGTTAGCAAAACATTATGACCAAATTATTTTATTGTTAATATAAATCTAAATTTATTATTATCTAAAAAACTGTTAATTATTTAAAGTGTTCATATATATATATATTCTCTAGAGCCAGACACAATATTTAGTTTTATTTTGCTTGCTAAATTAAATAGAATTAAAATGACGAAATTCCTTGCTCCCATCTCTTTTTCAAAAGATCAATAAATCATGTATTGTTTGGAAGGAATTCTGTTATTACGCAAATACATATCAGTATTTGCAAAACATTATAATCAAATCATTTTTTTTTAATTAATATAAATCTAAATTTATTAGCACATTTCATCAATTATGTTCCAATGCGTGCAATACTTTCATCCAAGTTTATCCAGACACAATATTCATTCCGCTAAATAGAATGAAAACGGCAAACTCCTCTCCCCCTCTCCTCCTCCTCAAGAAAGAATGATGACTCCCCCCACCTATCCCAACCCCCTTTTGCCATCTCCCCCAGGCTATACAATTTCTTTCCACAGAGAAGAACGAGAAGGGATTATCAGTTACCACCAACTCCTATTTTTTTTTACCCTTCGACCTTGTTATGCAAAAAATATATACGCAAAGTTTGTATTTAAAGTTATCCACATATTGAAAAATGATAAACAAATCGACTACTTTATACTTTTATTTAATTCAAATAAAATTTATTTATAAATATGCATTTTTTCCCTTTTATATAACTTGTCATCAAAGTATATTTAATCTCCACCGAATCTCCCTTCTTTCTACCTTAAAACAAAGATATAAATTAATAAAATTATAATTAAATGAAGAAAAAGTAAAAATAAAAATATTAATCTACTGCTTTTCTCATTAAAGTATTATTAAAATAATTTGTTAATTTTTTCTTTTCCTGTTTACTTTTACTTATTAGGTTTTGGGGCGATAAAATATATTTATCAGTTTAAGCTGTTAAAATCAAGATTCGAGTTAAAAATTGGGATTCTGCAAAATCTTTCCTGCCACTTTCATTTTTAATTGTATTTAACAATAGCATGTCTTTTAGTTATCTTAAAATTATTGATTCTCTTTTTTCTATTTTTCAAAATCAAAGAAGGTATATATCGTAGTATAAAATTATTATTCTAGCTTATTGACTTTAACTGATAATACATTTTTTCTTTTACTTAATGCAGGGTTCAGAAATTATAAATTCATTAATTAAATATTTTAGTATCGTAATAAATTTATTATTATTTTAATATTACTTGAGCGATGTTATACAAAACATGTGAAGTGTCATTGAAATAAAATAATTAACTGAAAACAAATGCTCTGAGAAATTAATTTACAGAACAGAAAAATTAAAAGAACATAAAATTAAAAGGACATTTAAAGAACAGAAAATTAAAAGGAACTTAAAAAAAAAAAAAACTTGTATAGATGTTATTTTTATCATGATAATAATTTATTATATGATAAATATTTATATATTTTTAATAATATTAATATATATTGTATTTATTTTAATTTTCATATTTATTGCATTATTGAAATGTAAGATTATTAAAATACAAATTCAGTTTAAAAAAATAATAATCAATTTCATATACAGCTTTTAAAATGCCCTCTTGTTAAAACTGTGTATATTTTGCAAAGCAAAATTGTGTTTTTTTTTTTTTTTTTTTTTTTTTTTTTTTTTTTAAATAACCTAAAATATCTTAAGAATAAAAAGCTCATTCCCCTCATAACTGTCTGAAATAAAAGCAATAAAAACCTTTTACTCCTGAGAGTGATAAATCAAAAAAAGTTCAACAAAGGTATGACAATGGGGCTTGTTTACACAAAGGAAACTGAAACGCTCCAGTCGGACAGGTGGCGTTCAGTGAAGCTTTAAGGTAGTAATAAGGGCACAGGTAATTTATGCATGAGTGTTATCGCGTGTTGCAAATGTTTTCGCTTTGTTTATTACGTAATTGCACACGTTTGCTTTAACAGCAATTTCGCTGTAAACATAAGTATAGTTATTTATTTCATTTAAATTGTTATTGTGTTAAAATATTGGATTATAATTTTGATGACTAAGATATTTAATGTGGGAATTAGTTTTATGTCATCTTTATCAGAAAAACAGTAGAAGAGAATGTTACAGTAAAAACTTAATTTCAACTTTTTAACTAATTGGAAAAAAAAAAAAAAAAAAAAAAAAAAAAAAAAAATTCTCCACCTTATTTAATTTAGTTTGGAATTAGCAAAATAAGTCACTTGGTTAATTGATTCTATTTTAAGATATTTATCTTTAAAAATTCTAGTTCAGAATGCTAAAATTAATTTTTATAATACAGTATCAAGTTATAAAAAGGATTCTCTACTTAAAAGATGATTAAACAATTAAAAACATACTGAAAAAAAAAATGTTAAGCATCTTTTTAATTTTTTAATCTTCTTTCAAGAAATGAATCAATTATGTAATTTTATATTGATATTAATTTCATGCCAAGTAAAACTTATTAATAGATATCTTTAATTATTGTATTAATTAATTTAACTAAATTAGAATTATTATTCTACTAATTTTAGATACAGTCCTTTAAGCAAATTCAGTTATGAAAATTAAATGACTGCATTATTTTCCAAGAATTCATTTAATTTTTCCTGCCTCTAACAGAAATCTAAACATAACAATTTGCATTTAAAAATAAATATTTTACTAGATTTTTTTTTTTTTTTTTTTTTTTTTTTTTTTACATTTACGTTTGAATTTTAATTTGCAGTCCTTTTACTAATAACAATAACACTTTAATATTAATTTATATTTTAGATTTAAAAAAGTTTTGCGAAATTATTTGTATCTGACATATTTTTCTTTTTAAAATAATTTGCCTTCTGATGCAAATGTAAAAATAACAATTAAAAATTGAAATATTTCGGGATTAATGTAAAATGATTTTTTTTCCTTTGACATCTTAAATAAATAAAATGAACCACATTTTATTGTGGTTCTCCATTTTTATAAACTTTCGCCACAACTTACACGGATATAGAAATAACAATGTACTTAAAAAATATTTTCATATTTTCAATATTTAAAATTTGATTTCATTTTTTTATATTTTAAATAAAAAGCTTTAATAAAAATATCTTAACAAATTAAAACATATCTAGTTTTCAATAAGTATTTGCCTGAAAATTTTTACGTCTTATTATAAATCACTCAAGACTTTTATCTGTTAGTTAAAGTTAATTTATTCATTTTCTGTCTCCGGGAAACCTTGAAATACGTGTTTATGTTATATTTAAAACGAATCCTTAAAGTGTATCTTTCCTTTGTTGACGTTGAGAAAGTACGGGTATGTTTTTTCCTTTAACGCGATGCTTTCATTTTTGCCCAAAATAAAGTAATCTTATCTTTATATGATTCTATTTCCCTCTGCATCGGCAGCTGCATTGCAAACTAAGGGTTACTTTGCTTTCTTCTTTCCCTCCCCCTACTCTGCTTTCCTCCGTAAATATATTAGGCTACTAGTGGTATTGGAGATGGCGAGAGGGAGGTTGCCATATTCAGTAGTTTATTCTACTTGGCGTTTAATGGTTGTGGGAAGTTAATTGATTGACTTTCAAAAAGGGGAAGAATGAAATTGCATTTATTGATCTGCTTTAGAATTAATGTATTGTTGAATCTTTTATTATTACGTGTTTTGCATCGAACTAAATAACTATTTTCTTCTGATGTTATTATTATTATTATTATTATTTTTTTTACTGACGAAATGTTTACTTTTGAGGGGGCTTATTCTGAATGTGTTTAAGAGATCGAGGAAAAAGATTAAATATTCCGTTATAATGAATGAATAAATTTTAGAAGTATTTATTCAAGTATTCAAGTCATTATCTAAATTTATTCAAGTATATAATTCATTAATGTAAATATTTAATTCAATCTATTAAAACCATTACTATTTTTTGAAATATTAATAAGAAAATTTACTGACGCCTTTATTTATGCAAAATTGAAAGCCATTTTATCAGAAGAATGATTAGTTGTGTAGTGTCTTTTATTTATTTATTTATTTAAAGATTTATATTTTTATATGCTTGATTATTCTCCTTTTCATTGTGATATAATAAAATTTCTATAATGTATTTAAATTAATTTATATATTTTCCTGAAATTATTTTCGAAAGATTTATTTATAAAAGTAAATGTAGTTGCGCAATTATAATTTAGTTTTTTAGAAACATATTTCGATCATGATTAAAATATCAAAATTTGAATATTAAAATATCAACATCTTATTATTATTATTTAATTTGTTGTTAATTTATTTATTAAAACAAAATTACTAGTTTTAAATTATATGTATAAAAATGCATATTTTTATAGATATAAGTAAATAAATTTTGTCTTAAAAATTATAAATTTATTTGAAGTTTTTAAATATTAGCAAAGTATGTTATAAATCGAATACTTAAAATAAAATATTATCAATAATACTATCAAATTAAATTTTTATTTATTAATATTTTAATATTACTTTCATTTATTGTTATGTAATCAGAAATAAGAGATTTAAATTCTTCTCACTAATTGTGTTGAATTTAACTAACTATTTGACATCAAACCTATATATTAAAAGGAAAGTTCATAATATCGAGTTCTACATCAAATTAAACATCGGAATACATTATTTAAAAAGATTAACAGTTTGCTTTTTTTAGACCCACCCGATTAACTTTTTGTTACCTTCTGTTTGTTCATTTTTATTAACTTTGCTTTAAAATGAAAATTTTCAAAATATCTACGAAAATTAATCGAATCTAAATGATTTTTAAGTATATATATATATATGTATATATATATATAAATTTCAAACTGTATTAATAACTTAACGTTAGACTAAAAAAACATTGACGCAAAAGAAAATCTAATAGAATGAACAAAATCTTAGTAAAAATTATAAAGATTTAAATTCATTTTTAAGATGACACTGAATTGTAGTTCATTAAATGCAATTCAAAATTATAATTTTCATATCTAAAATCTATTTCTAAATGTTCAAAGTAAAAGCTAAAATGAAATGAATATATATATATATATATATATATATATATTCATTTCATTTTAGCTTTTACTTTGAACATTTAGAAATAAATTATAATTTTCATATCTAAAATCTATTGCTAAATGTTCAAAGTAAAAGCTAAAATGAAATGAATATATATATATATATATATTCATTTCATTTTAGCTTTTACTTTGAACATTTAGAAATAGATTTTAGATATGAAAATTATAATTTTGAATTGCATTTAATGAACTACAATTCAGTGTCATCTTAAAAATGAATTTAAATCTTTATAACTTTTACTAAGATTTTGTTCATTCTATTAGATTTTCTTTTGCGTCAATGTTTTTTTAGTCTAACGTTAAGTTATTAATACAGTTTGAAAATGATATTCGGCTGTTAAAATTATTTATGTTACAATTTACTTAAATGTGGTTATGCATTTACTTGTTTACTAATGTGTGTGTGGGAGGGGCCATATTATTATTTAATAATATGTTCCGTATTTCGTTTGTAAAATAAATAAATTAATTTAAAAATCAGTATTTGTATAATTTAAATGATTGACAAAAATATTTGACGCTTAAGGATAAAAAATTATAAAAATTAAAGTTTTTTTTAAGTAATATATTATTTTTAATTGCTAAAAATTATTAGATTAAACTTATAAAAGCAGTAAAATAATTTTATTTGACTGTTGGCATGTTTCAACTCTTCCCAAGTCATTTTCAAATACAAATAATGAAATAAAGTAAAAATGATATAACCTATCACCCTTTTTTATACATAAAACCATAATAAAATACACAAATTACTTAAAGGTGTTTTTCTATTTACAATGATTAATAAAACCTGGTAATTTCGAGCATATCATGCTCATCATCAGGGTTAAAAACAATAAAAGAGTAAAAGTCAAAGGCTGAGTTCTTTTATACGAAGTGGACTGATCCAAAAGCCAATGTAAAAAGGGGTAGATTCATTCCGACAACTCCCCCCCCCCCTTTTTTTTACGTTGGCTTTTGGATCAGTGCACTGCGTATAAAAGAACTCAGTCTTTGACTTTTACTCTTTTATTGTTTTTAACCCTGATGATGAGCATGATATGCTCGAAAGTACTAGGTTTTATTAATCATTGTAAATAAAAAACACCTTTAAGTAATTTTTTGTATTTTATTATGGTTTTATGTCAAATAATGAAAGTAGATAATTTTTCTCTTCAACCTCCAAATCAGTATTATTCATCCATTATAAGGGAAACAATACAGATTCCAATTTGTAAAACTTTCATATGTAACGATACAGCATGAGTCAACTCACCAAAACTATGGTACGAGTTACTCAATCGTTTCGATAATAGAGATAGACATCCAAGTAAAAAAAAAAAAAAAAAAAAAAAAAAAAAAAATGCATTACATGAAAAATTGAAAGATGGTGTTTCAGTTCATTGCACCATATACCGTACAATTTCAGGATATTATTATTTATTTGTTTTGAAAATGAGAGTTGAAACATGTCAACAGTCAAATAAAATTATTTTATTGTTTTTAAAGTTTTAATTGTATATATATTTTAGCATTAGAAATAATGTATTAAACTAAAACTTTTGCTATTGAAGATTACTTCAATTAAGTCTGATTTCGCTATTGGAAAAGTCTTTTACCAAGTTTAAAATCAAAATTTTAAAAATAATAATAATAGAAATAATCATTAATTTGTGAATAACGTATTGCAGTTTGCTGATTTTATAAGATAAATTATTTTAGAGCGATATCATCGTCCAAAATTTCGTTTATTTAAAAAAAAAAAAAAAAAAAAGTTTTAAAATAAACATTTGTCATTTTATATACATTTTTTTAAAGTGCAAAAAATTCTTATATTAGTAACAACAGTATGAGAAAAAACAGCAAATACTGATGTTGCAGAAAAACATTGGCTATTAAAGACGTCTTTCAATTAACGTACTCGGATCCACCTCATACACTTTTCGCTCTCGTAACTCAGCGTTTAATCACCTAATTTAAGCAAAGTCTCGTTACGCCATAGTTATTTCCAACTCTTTAAAGCCATTCACCGCTTCTATCAAATCATGCATTCTGTTTGGAAAAGCGCCAGAATTTCTGCTTTCGCCTTTGTCCCCAACTCCCGCCAAGATGCCTTTTTAGTCATCCTTATTTTGCAGCTTCTTTTTAATCTCAAAGATGACAGCACTCTTCATCTGAGAGGGATGAAACAGATTAATTTTTTTTCTTCGTTTGCTCCCCTCTATTTATATTGCGTGAAAAAATGCCAATTCTTTTTTAATTATCTTTATTAAATTATTTTTTTAATGCACAAAAGTTTCTGTATTGACAACGATAGAAAAAATAAGTCATTTTTTAGAAAATTTTGCATAAAGCAAGTTTTTTGGCTTCATAGATGATCCGTCTATCTACAAAACATAAAAAAATGCTGTTTTTCTTAATTTAAGATAATTTTTAACATTGTATTTAAGCGTCTATATTACATTGTTCCCAACGAATTGTGGAAATCAGAAAATTTTGGAGTAGCCAGGAAAAAAAAAATAATAATAATAAATGAAAAATCAAGGATTTTACAGATATGTATTATGAAATAAAAATGTCTAGATCAAGGGGGAAAAAGTGTCGAAATTCATCAAATGATCTCGGTAAGAAAAAAAACTCAAACAACCTCAAAAGAAAAAAAAAATCCAAAGAGCGATCACAGGAAAAAAAATTGCTAATTTTGTGAAAAGATTTCAGAAATAAATAGATAATTTCGTTATATGCCCTCACGCATTTCTTTCTTTTCTTTCTTTCTTTCTTTCTTTTTTTTTAAGATTTGGCCAGGCTATTTGCCAGAAATGTTTTGTTGGAAACTCTGTATTAAATGCAGTGTGCATGACAACCAACGTAAATACAATCACAGATACATAAAAGCTTCTGTATTGTCAATGCAAGAAAAAGAAGTATATATCTGAAAATTTAATACAATAAAGCATTTTTTTTTTACTTCACAGACGATTTTTTTATTTACAAACCCTTAAAAAAATGCTGTGTTTAGGACAATTTTTAACATACAGAAACCTCTATATTAAATTCATGGTTTACGACAACCAACGTAAATAAAATCTTAGATAATGAGATAACTCAGCATAAAATTATTATATGGCTTCTTAGAAAAATCTTTATCTGCACGAAAATAAAGCAATATCGTTATAGTAACCTCATTAAACATAAAATAAGAATAAAGAATATTGTTTTAATATTGATTATTCTTGTACATATTCATTAAAATACAAATTTATTGCATACATATAAGAAAAAATATTTTTAACTAGCAACTATTTCTTAATGTTTTTTCAAATATTGGCATCGGCAAAAACAATTACGTATGCATTTCCAAAACATGACCCTATTAATATTGACAAAGTTGATCTAAATTATCGAATATTATAGAAATATTTGCTGTTGGAGAATAAATAAATCAATATATATTGGCCCAACTCTGCTGCTTGTATATTTTTGATAAAAAGTCGACTGAATATTGCTATATTATATTGCAATTCAAAACTGGTCAGATGGCGGAAATATTAATTCTTAAAGATAATAACTAACTATTCGCAGGTACTATCGGCTATATATTTCCGATTTATTGCCACAAGTTGTAGAAAAATTATAAAAGATCTAATGTGATGCAAATATTAATTTACTATTCAGTTAATAAATAAATATCCTGCCGTAATCGTGTTTTAAATGAAAAATAATTGAATTTGTTCAGTATTCATCTGATTTCCAGTTTTCTTACAATGTTTCTTTTATTAGTCATGAAAAATTTTGTAACTGATGTACACTGGTGTCCAAAATTTAAGCATAATTGGTAATTAAGTAATTATTTTTAAGTAATGAAAGAAATATGAATCGGAATGTGCTGAAACTCCAGGTGTGTAAACAAAATAGTACGCGTCACATATTTTCGCGAAGAGTTTTTCCCGAAATCGAACAGGGGACCGTCAACAAATTGAAAAAGAACGAAGATCTTTTGGATAACCCTGTCAAAACTAATGTAGCAAAAGCGTTCAAACTGCACATTATGATTAATTGGCTTATTGTAATGTACTGTGTTAATTTTTACAAGGATAGCATGTATACTCGTAGAGAAATTAAGGTTTTTATAAAAACAGTCCTAAATTTTTCCAAGTTTTTTGCTTATAATTTGCAGAGTTCTTATTATAAAATAATGTTCTTTTCTGAAAATATGACAAACATCATTGTACACAATACCCTGTCATAAATATTTAAAAATAATAAAAATTGTATGAAAAATGAGTATGTTTAGTAAATAATTTTTCATTGCGCATGCGTCAACGATATCAAAATGTCATTTGCATATTATGTTAGCTAAGTGTATAGAGCAACTTCTGTAAAAGTTTCAAAAACATAGCTTGAAAATTCTGAAAATGGGAGCCTATAGAATCAACTCAAAATCCATTATTCCTAAAGGAAGCAAAAAAATCAGGGGTTTTACCTAAATATAGTTGTACGTGCAATATTGTGTAGGCACTAAACAATGGAATATGGATACAGCCCCTCATCTTTTTGCTTCATTTAGGGAATAAAGGATTTTGATCTCATTCTATCAACGATAATTTTCAGAATTTTTAAGCTATGTTTTTGAAACTTTCACAAATGTTGCTCTATACATTTAACTAACATAATATGCAAATGAAATTTTAATAGCGTTCACGCATGCGCAGTAAAAAATTATTTAGTAAACCTGCTGATTTGTCATACAATTTTTATTATTTTTTAATTCTGATGACAGGATATTGTGTACAATGATGTTTGTCATTTTTTTCAAAAAAGAACACTATTTTATATTAAGAACTCTGCAAATTATAAGCAAAAAACTTAGGATTGTTTTTATAAAAACCTTAATTTCTCTACGAGTATGCATGCTATCCTTGTAAAAATTAACACAGTACATTACAATAAGCCAATTAATCATAATGTGCAGTTTGAACGCTTTTGCTACATTAGTTTTGACAGGGTTATCCAAAAGATCTTCGTTCTTTTTCAATTTGTTGACGGTCCCCTGTTCGATTTCGGGGAAAACTCTTCGCGAAAATATGTGACGCGTACTATTTTGTTTACACACCTGGAGTTTCTGCACATTCCGATTCATATTTCTTTCATTACTTAAAAATAATTACTTAATTACCAATTATGCTTAAATTTTGGACACCAGTGTAACTACTCTGTTCTTACTTCATTAAGTATCCTGTCGAAAACTTCCTCTAATAATATGGCTGATGCATTATATATAGTAGTGTTTATTTGGGAATGTTTTTTCTTTCTCATTGTTATATTTTTTTTCTTATTGTTATTTAACTTGGTAAAATAGTATTTCAAATAACGAAATTTTCTAGAATTTCTTAATTTTCTAGAATCTAAAATACCCAAATTCTTTTTCTAGAAACTAAAAAATAGCGCTTTTAATGTGAAAAATATTTTGTTATATTTATTTACATCTGCAAAAAATAAAACTGATGAGAAAAATTTGTTAGACCATTTTTTTAATGTGATTTTCATCTAAATATCCTTAAAAATGTCATTCGATATTTCGCCATTTCAATTTTATCTGACTTATTTTCTATGTATCAATATTATGCAAGTAAATTTACTGGAATATTCTGCTTGATCAGTTCTTTTATCATGCGATTACATATTTATATATATATATATTTTCCTATTTTAAAAGTTACTATTCTTAAACAATTTTTAAATCATTTACCTAAACAATGCTAATGAGATAGGTTTTATGGATTTTTCCTCTATATTTTCCTCAAAAAGCACAACTTTATATTTTGCATTTTAAATATCATATCACTTTAAAATTTATTTTCGACTTTGTGCTACATTCATATGAATTTAATGGCATTTTCTGTTTTATCAGCATTTTCAGTTATCTACAACTCTATTTCAAACGGTTGATAAATCTCCTTGACATAAGCAAATGTATCATCGTATCGCATAAAGTTGTTGAGAGCTTTCCTGATAGGCAACATTTTTCTTTTCTCTTTTTATCTGTGTTTCGGCAGATTGCACTATCAGTATAAAAATTGTAATATTAATCATTTAATTGTATATTTTTCAGCATCTACATTAAAGTCGGTTATCAGCACAGTTGTATAATTATTGAAAATATTTATAACTTATTGCGTTAATATGTAAGATGATATTCCAAATTCCTTTCGGTTTTATCACATTTTTATTTATTTATTTTCTATTTCGTTTCCTATATACAATTTTACAAATAAATGATTTATATTTATTAATGAATCTAAATTTACAGAAGTCTGATTATTTCGTTGCGTATCTTCAGTTATTAAATATACGTGCATGTATTTGAAATAACAAGCAAATAAAGTTAATTTACCAACCAAAACCATTTTAGCTATTTCCATAGTTGCTTCACATTTATTGCAAAATTTTTAATAATTATTATTAAAAAATAATTTGAACATCCCAATTAAAATTATTGTTATTATTGAATTATATATTAGATATTTTAATGTTTCTACCACGTGGACATAACTATGAAAGTAGTGTTATTTTAAAAATGATATGGGTTTCGCTGTTTTTTTACATTCGAGCAGTTTTTCATAAATAATTCCAATTATTTTACTATTAAATATAACTAAGATAGTAATTGGTATAATCAGTTAAATGGTGTAACCATCATGATTCACTGACAACTTACATAACATGTGTCTAATTTGAAAAAAAAAAAAAAAAAAAAAAAAAAAGTATTTTGTTTGTGTAGGTAATAAATCAAAATTTGTTACTCTTGTTACCAGAGTGTCACAAGATTAACAAAATTTTGATTTAATATATAACCAAAGTAAAAATATTTTTGTTGAAAATTAATTAATTTTTTGTGAGTAGAACACAGTGGTTAACTGGTTATATCAGCTTTTATCGTAAATATATTTTCTAATAAAATAATTGAAATTTGTCTGTGGAAAATAACTCTAATTGTCATAAGAGTAGCGAATGGACGTTCCCATTTCTATTGAGTAACTGAATTTTATTTATTTACAGTTTTATTTAATAGAAAATTATATTCAAAAATCATCTTAAATATTTTTTAACAAATAAATTTGAAATACTGAATAATTTTAATTTATAAATTTTGCGTCCCAGATAATGAAACAAAAATAAAACTGCGCGCACATAATCTGTTTATACAATGCAGAATAAAACTTTTTTTACCTTTTTTCCCCCGATGACAATCCGATATTTTTAGAATTTAATTACAAATTATTGAATTATACTTAAAGTACTTTTCTGTTAGCTTTACGCAAGTAATAAACCATGTTATAAAATGTTTACAATTTGCAAAAACAATGGAGTTAATTATGCGCTAAACCACTTTCGTTAAAATACTCCAATGGACTGTGAAACACCAGAGCGAAATATTTTAAGCAGTAAAAAGTAGGAAAAAAAATTATATATATATATATAATGTAATGTATATGTTTTTAAAAACACTGTTTTGTCCTTTAATAGTTGAATACTATATTTATTATTTTTTCTTAAGCAGTATGAAAATCTATTAACATATTTAGCTAAAAATTAATTAGTGCATATGAATATCTTATAAATAAATTATGTTGAAGCATACTTTGATGTTGTCCTTTCTATCTTTATTCGTACATGTCTTTGCCAACGAAGTTTACGCTTGAGAGGAATATATATATATACATATACATATAAATCAATCATAAACCCCACGAGACTGAGTCATCGTTTTATATCTGAAAACATAATCGTAATGTTAATCGTAATCGAGTATGAAATGACAGGGAAATTTCATTCTTCTGAGAAGCTTCTTGCCCTTGCCCACACTCATGCATACGAAATAATTTCAAGGAAAAGAGAATAATGTTCTGAAAGGAATAAAAACATTGTCAAGCGCTAACCGGTTCCGTGAGCTTTATTCTTTTTAAGGTTACTGTAATTACCTCTCACGCGCAGAATGATTTGTCTTCATTTTTTACCTTAGTTTCGTTACATAAAAATTGTTTGGACATGCATTACCGTTTGCATTGTTGACTGAGGAGCACTTTCTTATAGATGCCTCGTTCTAAATCTGATTTTTTTTTTTACTTTTATTGCTGCTCTATTTTAGTTATAAATATCACTTAACTTACAATTTTTCTCACCTTGACAAATTTTTTATCTCATTTCCATTAAAATATTTCAGTTTTGTAAAAACTTATTAAAGCATTATGAATTCTCTCTAGAAAGTTTTAATAGTTATTTTTTATTTAAATAATAGATTGTTATGTTATTATTATTATTATTTTTAAGTATATATTATTCAAAATTTTCTTGTGTGGATTAGAATTTCTTAAATAAATAATAATAATAGTAATAATTACCAGATCTAATATTACCGTAATTATCTCTCTCGATTGAGAGTTATTTATCTACGTTTTACTTTAGTTTCTTTATATAAAATTTGTTTGGACATATATTACCGTTTGCATTGTTGATTCAGGAGCATTTGCTTATATGTAGATATCTTGTTCTAAATCTGGTAAAATTTATTTTTATTGCTGATTTAGGAGCATTTGATTAGATATAGGTGCTTTGTCTAAATCTGATAAAATTTATTTTTATTGCTGATTTATTTCAGATATAATTACGACCTATAATTATTTACATCCACATATACTTTAGCTTATCACACTAACAAACTTTTTATTCCATTCCCATAAAAATTCAGTTAATTAATTTAGTCAAATTAATAATTTAGTTTTGTAAAAAATATAGTATAGAAAAAAAAATATATTATTCAAAAATTTCTGATGCAAATTAGAAATTTCTTAAAGGAAGGGGGCCCTAGATTTGGCGATGATGCTTTCAAATCGGACATTTCATACTTAATGAGCTATTATATTCGATATTTTCAAAATAGTTTGACTTATGGATACTTATAAATGTTTAAAATTTTAATACAAATTATAAACTGAAATATATTGCACGCACTTTGCATGGCAACTTAATAAAGCAACATTTTTTAATGTATTATTTTTTTACTCAAGTAACAAAATCGAAGATCAACTAATTGGAAACAGACACAGTTTGCTTTTTATACTCATAAACAACACAATATAGGATATAGTATTTAAAAAAATATGATTAATACAGCATAATTTTAAATGCAGAATAACTTGTTTATATATATATATATATATATATATATATATATATATATATATATATATATATATATATATATATATATATATATATATATATATATATATATATATATATATATATATATATAAATGAACATAAATGTCCTCGCCTGCTTTTTAATTACCCACCCTGTTGAGTAGTTCATATTGAGCTAGAACAAAACTAGAAAAAAAAAAGTATTTGTAATGAAGATTTAAATAATTTTTTTTCCTAAATAAATCATCTTTCAGTGATTTATCTTAGTAGAGCATTGTCCGGGATATTTGATTTTACAATATTCAATTTTAGACACAAAGCTCGATATTTTTGTTTATTTATTTATTTGCTAAAATTGCCAGTTAATTGTTCTTTACCTACAAAATGGCACAATCTATAACAATTGAAAAATTCATGGAGTTTACCCTTGTACATACCTTCTAATTTACCCTTGTTTTTACTGAAAACATAAAATGTCATACACAATGAATATTTCGACAGAAAATATCAATACATGAAATATCGAAAATATCAAACATCATAATATTTTAAATTAAATATCATATGTCCATTGTTTTATATCAAATAATTCTAAAAGTGCCATTTTTAAATTTTTCTTAGTTCTTATCTTACTATAAATTTATGTAACATTTACATAAACCCCTAGAATGAATTTCCGTTTTCTCAATGCGTTTGTATTTTTTCATTTTCTTTATACAAAAAATATTGCAAACACTTAAAGAGAAAAGGTAAAAAATCATATTTTTACAAGTAACTATGGGTTCTAACCATAAATAATATAAGAACATTTTTTTTTTTGGGGGGGGGGATAATTCTTAAATATTATACATATATATATAGCATTTACGTAATTACAATGAACTTTCTTTTTTCTTTTTGCATTTGTATTTTTTAATTTTCTTTATACAGAAATTATTGCATTTACATTAAAAAGAAAAATGAAAAATCAGACGTTTTTACATTAACTATAAGTTACAACTATAAATAATTTTGATCTTTTCGTATTTCTTAATTCTTATCTTGTTATAAATTTATATATAACAATTACGTAATCACACTAAAATGAATTTTCTTTTTTCTCATAGCATTTGTATTTTTTTTAATTTCTATTTACGCAAAAATTATTTCGAATACTCTAAAAAGAAAAACAAGACATTTTTACTTTTACTAATAGTTATAGGTTGCAACGATAAATATTTTTACCAAGTACTGTTATCCATCTGTTTAAATAACAGCGATAGTTTTAACAACTTGGTACGCTTCGCTGAATTTTCAGCAACCCTAAGCAGTGAATCAAAATTCAACTGACTCGCTCTTAGCTTACACTCTGCTTCAAGGAAATGGCGGCGATTAATTTTGTGCTAAAAGGAAATGTTTTTATTTTATTATTCTTTTTCAGGATTCTCGATGCCCGTTTTGCAGCCTCTCTTTATTCTAACAGACTCCTTTGTCTTTTATTCTAATATTTATCGAACAAATGTATTTTGGAAGGATGTAAAGTTCAAATTTAATTAGAAGCAATCGGTAAAATAAACTATTTTACTTTCGATGATGGAATCGACTTGTATATTGCGTGCAAGCTGTATTCTGAAGCATTTTGAAAAAAGTTTCGAGCTGTTTCATAATATATATTTTTTCATTCTGAAGAAATATTGTCCATTTGCTTTGAAAATTTTCCATTAAATTTCTGGTTACATTAAAAATATACAGAAATTACTTCTTTTATTTTTATGACTAATAGTATTATTGCATTTCTCCTGATAAATGAATTAAAGATTAATAAATTATAGATTAAATGGATATTTATAAAATTAAAAGAAAAATATTTTCTTTATTTTTTAAACCAAGAATTATATTATTTAAATTCTAATTATGAAAATATCATTGATAGGGATTTGTTTCTCTCCTTTTTTTCTTTTGAGAAAGAATATATATATATATATATATATATATATATATATACACACACAAATGAAAACTTATATTTATTTTTATTTATACGTATACCTTTTCTGAAAGATAAAAAAAAGTTTAATATATATATTAACAGATATTTCAGCTCGTTAAAGTTTCATATTAAAATATGCCTTTTCTAAAAGATAAAAAAGTGTATAATATATATTTTAAAAGATACTTCAGCTCATTAAAGTTTCATATTAAAATATAAAAAAATATAATGAAGAATCTTAAGCCGCGTCAATCACCGGTGACTGACAGTCTAAAATACGATATAAAACTAAAACATTTATATTGTTTTAAGTAATTACTGAAAATTTATTTAAAATTTACTTAGCTTTTATTTATTAAAGGATTATACTTTCTTAATTATTACTTGAAATAATATATTTGTTTTTAGTTTTATATAATATTTTACACTGTCAGTCACCGGTGAGTGATACGGCCTAAATGCCAAGTTCACTGTCAGTTGCCGTGACACTTAACGTGTTAACGTGCGGATAATGACATTTAACGGTATTTTAGTCATTTTTTTTTTAAACTTCCACACTATATAAATAAAGATGTTTCGTCAGAAGCATTTTCGTCATTTTTAAGAAATTTTTAAATTACTCCAACTGATTTTTTTTTAACCCCAAAGAAAAAAGAAACCTTAAATCCCATGACAATTAATCCTATTTCGTAGAACTCGTTTACCTTTTAAAGAAACTGTAAATATGCATAAATACCTGTCAAAGTGAGCACTTTTGTGAATTGACCACCTGCCTATTCTGACCTCTAAATTTTATTATACGTTTGTTCCGAGGTTTTTCTTTTCAGAATAGAAATCATATTTTAAAGCTTTTTTCCCCCTCTTCTTTCATTCCGAGGAATGGTCTTTTTAAACAAGGTCCCGGCTAGCAAGTCTCTGTGCCCAAGAGACTTTCAATTTTTCGAGCACCCTTAGATTGGTAAATTTATTTATACTATAGTTTTTTTTTTCTTTTTTAACATGTTGCATATTTATTCCAAAAATATTAACTCAAAAAATTAAATTTTCTAAAAAATTAAAAAACGGTTCCATGAATAAAAATAAAATATATTTTCTATTTATTGAAATGTATTTTCAAACAAACACTACTTTTTTTTTCTTTTTTTTTACCATTTTATTATATTAATATTTCAAATATCACATTTTTTCACTCTCATGATTTTTTTTTATTTTATGGAAATTTAGATGCAATTAAATTATTAAAATTTTCGTGTCCCTCAGAAATTTCGTGTCTAGGGCATGGGCCCCGGTGCTCATGCGATAGGCAGGGTCTGCTTTGAATAACATGTAATATAATTTGAAATTTAATATAACAGCATGTAATGTATCGGGTCCTAAATTGGGTCAGGTATTACCCGGTGAAATGTGCCGGGTTCTTCATTCAGGACTCTAATCTGAAGTTCTCGAGCTTGTCTTATTCTCTAAATCTCTCTTTTTTTCGTGTGTGTGTGTATGTATGTGTATGTTTACTAAAGTATGTAATGATTTCAGGTTACATTAAACATTTAAACGGAATTCAGTTGTTTTATCGCTTTTATCATCGAGGAAAAAAATTGTTGTGGCAAATGTAAAGCATACAGATTTTTCAATGAATTTTTAAGTATTATACATGCATAAAGGCAAAACTTCGTAAAAATATTTAACTTTTTAAACGGTTTTAAGTACAAACAGGTTAATTTTTCTTACTTGTGCTGCGCGCGATAAAATATATTATCTATACATTTAATCATTGTTTAAAATTATATTTAAAAACATAAAAAATCAATGAATTGAAATACAGTTTTTATACAAGTAGCATTTTAAAAAGTACTTTTTCTCCTATTCGGCGATATGAAAAATGAAGTTGTCTATGTTTAGAAATTAAGAATATTTCGAATTTTATTAGTCAAGTGTTGCTACCGTGAATATGGTGTCAGAGTTACGGGCATGTTTTTTATTTATCAAGCAAATGTGTTATTGAAAAATACTCTTTAACCCTTTCAAGGGCGATGGTATACTTATGAAACCACTTAATTTTAATTACCTGGCACCAGAATTCTTGTGAAATATTTTTCATTCAATATATATGTGAAATGTAGCATTTTTTTCTTTCTTTTCTTTTTAATAAATTAATTTGCAAGTTCCAATGCCAATCATTAATTACTTTGCCCCTGAAAGTCTTAAATAATTTATAATATTGGAAACGATCTTACTAAGTAATTTCTAAATATCATATTCTCATGTAGCACATCTAAATAATAATTAAATATACAATGCATAAATAAGTTATCCTAGTTTAAAAGTTTAAAAATACGACTGTCATGAAGACATGATAAATGTTTATTACTCGCATACACTGTTTAAGAAAGAAAGGGGGAAAAAAATATTCTCTTTCTTTTTATGCATAACACATTTTGAGAAAATATTTTGCAATAAAATATTTCGAAGCCATAAAAAATAACTATATGTTATGCATTCTAAGACAAACAACTTTAACAAAAATTCAAACATGAGTAATGACGGAGAGTAAAAAGAAGTTTTAGAATATTTCTTGTCTGGAATGCTCTCCAAAATAATAATTGAAAATGTTTCGTTTCGAAGAAACAGCCATTTTTATTTGCTGAACAAAGAAAAGGAACACGTTAATAGGAAAAAGAAATTTTCTTTTTCTGGCAACCCTTGAACGAACGAACGGAGTATAAGTCTGTCAAAATAAAGTGTTTATCGCTCGGGCCAGTGATTAAACAAAAGAAGAGTGCATGACAGTGTGACCGTTTTTGGATTATTGTAAGAAATCTGGACTGTTGTAGGACTTACAACAAGCTAAATCAAGCTAAAAAGTCAGGCTGAAGGATAGTTGTCAGTCTATTAATATACTGACCATCAATAGATGGCAGGACCGTCGAATTTATTTTTAGCTTGTTGTCAGTCCAAATCTATCCTGCTTTTCGCTTGAAAAAACGGTCACACTGGTGCATGATGTAAAGCACGTGTTTACTTATGCTGGTCTGCGGACATCCGCTAGAATTTATATACGTTTTTTAGTTATGCTAATGATACAGATATTAAGTATAAGATGGACGGTGACAAAAGTTAGAAAATAATAGTCACAACTACCACCATTCTTGTGTATCCTGTTACGTAGACAATTTTTACTCCAATCTTTTTTCCTCTTGATTACTTTTCCTGCCATCTTTTACAGCTTGTCAGATTCGCCTGCGGTCTAGCGGAAATGCTTATCGCCCGTAATTTTGCAAATATGTTTGAACATGCTGTGACCACTTTGATGAGACATAATTTTGAATTTAATACGTGACTTTTAACTTAATTAGACTCAAATATAAAATTACAATTATTCTGCCCTTTTTTTTTTTTATTGTAAATGATTTTAAATATTATTTACGCTTGGGTTAATGTTAATATAGTCATATGTCAAAACTATAAATGACTTTAAAATTTGTAATATTTTCTTGTTTCTATTGCCATTTTCGTCATCTATTATTAGTGTAATTGACTTTTAATATTTTGCTTTATTTTAACAACTTTTCTGGCGCCAGGGCGCTCTTTCAATATTTTATTTTGACATTGTATTTCTGTCTATGGCTTTGCACGTCGCAGAGAGTACTTTTCTGTCAGTGGTTCTTGCCTGTGCCATTTTAGGTTGGTTCTCTGGCAGAGTGATCCTGATCCTGCTTTTAGATAATAATTTCAGAAGTATGGTTTAGTAATTTTTAGATGAGGGAAGGGAAGGGGAGGGGAGTGTACACTTATATGGCCATTGATTATTGGACACTTGCGATTTTAGACATTTTGTTAAATATCTAGAAAACTACATGAGGAATCATCTCAAAACTCTTAGTGTGTAAATATAATAGTATAAGTCATACATCTCCGTGAAGATTTTTTCCCGAAACTCCATAGGGGACCGTCAACAAATTAAAAAAGAATGAATATCTTTTGAATAACCTTGTCAAAACTAATGTAGCAAAAATCGCTCAAACTCTAGATTATGATTGAATGCCTTATTGTAATACGACTTGTTCATTTTTATGCAAATAGCATGCATACTCGCAGAGTATTTAAGGTTTTTATAAAAATGGTCCCAAATTTTTCCAAGTTTTTTCCTTATAATTTTCAGAGTTCTTAATATAAAATAATATGTTTTTCATAAAATATGACAAACAACATTGCACACAGTACCCTGTAATCAGAATTTAAAAATAATGAAAATTGTATACAAAATGAGTTGGTTTACTAAATAATTTTTTACTGCGCATGCGTCAACGATATCAAAATTTCATTTGCATATTGTGTTAGCGAAATGTATAGAGCAACTTTTGTGAAAGTCACAAAATCATGACTTGAAAATTCTGAAAATAATCGTCAATTGAATAAGTTGAAAATCCGTTATTTTCAAAATGAAGCAAAAACAAAAGGGGTTGTATCCATATATTCATTGATTAGTGTCAATATAGAATACACAATACGGGATGTACTACTACATTTGGATAAAATCCCTCATTTTTTTTTGCTTCATTTTGGAAACAACGGATTTTGTCCTTTTTCTATAGACGATTACTTTCAGAATTTTCAAGCTATGATTTTGAGACTTTTACAAAAGTTGCTCTATACATTTTGCTAACATAATATGCAAATGAAATTTTGATATCTTTGACGCATGCGCAGTAAAAAATTATTTAGTAAACCTACTCATTTTTCATACAATTTTTATTATTTTTTAATTCTGATTACAAGGTACTGTGTGCAATGTTGTTTGTCATATTTTCTGAAAAAAATATTATTTTATATTAAGAACTCTGAAAATTATAAGGGAAAAACTTGGAAAAATTTGGGACCATTTTTATAGAAACCTTAATTATTCTGCGAGTATGCATGCTATTTGCATAAAAATGAACGCAGTGTATTACAATAAGGCATTCAATCATAATCTAGAGTTTGAGCGCTTTTGCTACATTAGTTTTGACAGCGTTATTCAAAAGATATTCATTCTTTTTTAATTTGTTGACGGTCCCCTATGGAGTTTCGGTAAAAAAATCTTCACGGAGATGTATGACGTATACTGTTATATTTATACACTAAGAGTTTCGAGATGATTCCTCATGTATTTTTCTAGATATTTAGTAAAATGTCTTAAATCGCAAGTGTCCAATAATCAATGGCCATATAGTGTATTTTGTCGCAAACAATTTTTAAATTTCTAGATGTCATTTGAATATAATTTGTTAGATTAAAAAATCATTTGTGAATTATCGCAGTTCTATAAGATAATTATTTTAGTTTTTAAATTAAATTCAATTATGAATGATAAAGTTGTAAATAAATAAATAAATAAATAAATAAATAAAAATAAAAAAAATCTGGGAGTGTATTTAATTTCAAAGAATTATTTGTTTTTATATTTTAGCGAAAGTTACTGCTATTTTTTTTTTTTAAGCCGTTTTACGAAAATCATAGAACAATTTATCAATTTTAAAATATTTTCGCTCATAAAGAAATTTTGACAATTAAGCATCCTCCCCCCTTCTTAATTTCTTTTATTTTTAATTTAAGTGTTCTATATAAGTTTATTTTTATCATTAAAAAAATATCATAAACCCTTTGAAAATTTAAATGTTATTTAAAAAACACCCCTTATGCACAGTAAATGTTTTTCTGTTTTTTTGCAGATAATGTAGTAAAAATAAAATGGAGATAAATTAATCTAGATCTTCGCCTTACGCATTACAATTGTCCTGTTTTATATTTATAAGTTTAAAAAAAACGATACACTTATTTACGTGCGTTGTTTCTAAAATAGAAAACTGTTTACTATTTTCCTTACGAAATTAGTATACATGTATTATACGGAATCTATTTGCCATTCTGATTATTTACACATGAAAATATTGTTTTTTTATGTTTTACTAAGCGGAAAGAAGAAATTGATTTTTAATTATGAAATAATAGCTAAATCACAAAATCATTTGTTTACTTAAAAATACCAGGCAAACATGTATTTTATAATGGCAAATTTAATATATCTTGTCTTTTAAAATCGTATCAAAGCATTATTTTTTCTCCTTTTCCGCACTTATAGAAGCTGTTCCTTTCTTTTGAAATATGCCTAGTATTCTATAAATAAATTATATAGCTTTTAAAAACAATTGTAAATTTATCTTCCAAATTTCGTAAGAAATATTTACAGAGAAATCACTACATTAGCTTGAAATTTAACTCATTAAAAACAAAATTTGTGTAATTTTGCAATATCTAGTTCATTTTAATCAAGCTTGTAATAATAAATGTTATTAAGAATACTTATGGAAAATTATTTCCCTCAGATATTCGAAATATCATTTTTAATCAACAGTTTCCGGATAACTTTTTGATGCCTATTTTTCTTTCCTTCTGTTTTTTTTCATCCCTTAATCTCAAATAGAAAGGTGATAAAGTCACGTCCTTAAAAGTGACATATATTTTTCTTTTAAATTTCGCATATTTGTGTTAAAATCAACTGTTTTGAAACGCGTTTTTATACTTAAAAATAAATTATATATTTATATTTTTAAAAAAATCCGTATTATGTAATTTAATTATTACGAAATTTAATGTATTTACAAACAAAATGTTTGTCCTCTACCTCATTTTAAACAAGCTTAATGTTTCACTTGAAATAAATTTCCTCGTGTACACAAAATGCCGTTCGGAATTTGCAGTTCTCCGATTTTTATTGGCTGCACAAAAGTAAGACCATTTATTCCTACTTGTTTTGATTCCTAATAGAATGTGAGTTATTCATGTCATATCCGCCAAACAGCTGTTCATACAGGTGATGTGTTTTAGAAATACAAATGGCTGCCGTTCTTTTTTCCCTTTCTCCCCTTTTCTCTGTGGTTCATCCTGATAATATTAATGACTCAGTGAATGCGCTTCAAAAAATTTGACCCAGATAGTTAAACATTTTTGTAACTTGGGGTTGCAATTAAATTAAAAATACACTGTTCAGTGTTGTTTTGAAATAACAGTCATCCATTAATACGTAAATGCTTCAAGACTTTTTTAGTGACAAATAATGATATAAATGTTCTTGTAATATATCTGTGAAAGTAATGTATTTCATGAAGCTTTGCCGAAATTAAAATGAGTTAAATGTAGAAGTGGTATATCTTTAATGACGCATTACCGAAGTTTAAATTAAATAAATGCTTATTGTTTCCAAATGATTTTTTATGGTTGTTGTTGTTGTTTTAGGTAAATTGAGAACAAGAAAGTTGTTGCTTTAATCCTGCGAAAAAAAATAATATTGTAATTAATATCTATTTTACATACAAATAAAATTAACTTTATAAAATCGTTGTGTATATTTGGAATGCATATTTGGTTGTAAATGTGTGCAACATTTCATATCACACTCATTTAGGACATAAATGCAAGAATGTTATGTTAGGGTATTTTGTTAACGTTAATTGTAACAATACAAAGGACTATAAGAGGATTTTTTTAAAAAAAGAAATAAGAATATATTAATGATGAACTTATAAAATTTTATATTGCATTAATGAACAAGAATAATTTAAATATTAAATAGATTCTTTAATAAACCATTTCACACACGCATACCCCCCCCCCCCCAAAAAAAAAAGTAATAATGGCAGCAATTATTATTTGGGAGAGATGGTAACACCAAAAATGCTATTTCTCTTTTCCTTACATTTAATGATTAGATTTTTAGTTTTCAATTACTCAAATTAAAAAAAAAAAAAAAAAAAAAAAAAATCAAAGTTTTTGAGAAAAAAGGAATGAAAATAAGTTAACATAATTTGAGGGTTTTTAAAAATTACTTTAAATATTATTTATGAAATTTCATTTTATACTTTTCTTTTTTTATTATGTGTCAGTGAATGCATATTAAGATGGATTGTCGTCGACATATGCTATCAATCATTCTTTTTTTCTTTCTTTAACATTGGCAAGTTTACTAAAAATATTCTATTATAGAGAACAATACAAAGTTAAAGTATTCTTTACATTTAATATTTTTGCATGAGACTTTTTTCTCCTATATAAAATAATAATACATTATTTTTTCTTTTCAAAAATTCCTTTTTCTCTTTCTTGAGAAAAAAAAAAAAAAAAAAAAAAAAAAAAAAGGTATAACGGAAAAAGCAAAACGCAAAACTTATTGTAAAAAAAATGAGTTATTTGCTTAGAAGAGTGTATTTTATATATATATATATATCACTTTTTATTTCATAAATTCAAAATGTTTTACTTGAAATTATTAACTTTATTTCGCCTATCTTTATAAATATCCTTTTACCATAGATTATGTAAATTTTTCTTAACAAAATGTCCTCCGGCGCTGTTAATATCTATCGCACCGAAACTTGCTTTAAACAAATTTCAGAAAATTGTCAGCTTGATTTGATTTATGTATATTTTACCATGAAATATTTGTTTATGATTACAGGTTAAATTTCAGGCTCTATTGAATTTACTTAATGCACGCATATTTTAGTTATTAACATAAATAAGAATTATAGCCGTGCGTATTTTTAAGTTGTCTTATTTTGCGTGCTTATATTGCGTAGATGATGATACTATGTTTAGCAAACATATAGTTTTATAATGAGAGATTTAAATAATTAAATAACTTCGTGCATTAATTTTTTAATTTATAACAATTTAAGATATCCCATACATTTTTTGTTTAAATTAAGTTTACTGCAATATATTAACATACTACAGATTTATATTTTAATTATTATTCTTCTTATTATTATTATTATTTAAGTTAATCAAACAAATTTTGATTTAATAAGTCCGAAAACAAAAACGAGTTTTTGGTCTATCTCTAACAATAAAGTTATTAAAACGATTTTCCAATAAATATATCGCCGTGTATGCCATTTTGTAGATTTAATTTATTTAAAAACTATTTAAAATTGTTTCTATTTCACGTATTCTAGAAAGAAAAAATGATTTCAAATTTAAGTTATTGCAAAAATAGATTTAAAAAAATAACATTTTATATGCGTATGTTGGCAATATTCTAAGCATACAAATAAGATAGATTTTCATGCATTTTATTTGATCATTGAAAAAACTGACTAATATTTTCTTTTATCCTCCTCAGACCTGATGTGTCGTATAAGACACACATCTTTGCAATTTCCCTCCCTTTACATATATAAATAATGTCAATGAAAATAAATAAATAAATAAAATATGTGAATGGAGCCTAACAGATAGCAGAACTTAAAAAAAAAAAAAAAAAAAAAAAAAAAAAAAAAAAAAAAAAATCTATCCATTTATTTCTTATAGCGCTGTTTTAGCAAGCTACGTGTTATATAAAAATGGCTAGCAGCACGAAATGTACAAAAATGAAAGCGTAGATAATTTTACTGTGCGTTAAGATACCATTTGTTGAATCCATTAGTAATAACAAATTATTAAATATATATTTATTATATGATTTTCAATGTTAAAAAGTAACATAAAAAAAAAATCCTAAGAATTTGTCAAAAAATGCACTGTTTGATTCCCCATGTATCTTCAAATTTTATGTGGAAAAAAAATTTAATTTTTTTTTTTTTTTTTTTTTTTTTTTTTTTTAGTCGTTCAATCTTTTATCTTAGTTATCAGTTTAATATAAACCCATAATTGAATTTTTTTTTTTTTTTTTTAAATAGTGCATAAATAAACGCTGGGGTCTGAAGAGGTTATATTAATGTTTCTCATTACACTTTTTTATGACATTATTTTTTATTATATTTTATAAATTAATACTTACTTAAATATTTCTTACTAAGCTTTATAAATGTATTTTTTCTGATAAGTAATTCATAAATTAATCTAATTATACATTTGCTGTTGTTTTTATTATTATTGATATCGAGATAATGACTAAGTTTATCTAAATGTACCACAGCTTAATATTTTTTTTTTTTCTTGTAACAATTTTACTTCTAATCATCTGCTTCGATAAATTGAGTTCGGGAGGAAGGAGGAAATTTGCTTCGACGTAAATGACATTATTCTTCTAAACATAATAATCCTTCCTTTTATACTCTGTTGATGGGTTCATTTTGTATAATTCTAGAGATACTGCAATTTTTAGATGTGTTTCAGAACATAAAAACCTTCACCAACTGTTCAATTTATTACGTTGATATATTATTTCACTTTATATCTCTTTCTTTTCATTTGTTATTTGCTAATTTGATTTCGATTACAATATCTTTTTTCGCGGCGAATGAAAAAAATACGAAACCGGTTTTATCTCCTTTTTAACCTTGATTATTACATGGAAAGGGGAGAAAAAATGACCTAATATCGTGAAATGTTTCCATTGTGAATATGTTTGCGCTTTTGTATGAAGAAAAAATTAATTTCCTTGAACAAAGCTCTAAAAATGTGAAGATTTTTTTTTTTTTTTTTTGGAATAAAATATTATTTAATTATACATTCGCAGATAGTTCGTTATGAATAGAAAGGAATTTCAATTTTGATTGAATTCGCCAAGTTAATTCGGTAACAGAGAAAGAGATTATTAGTTGAGTCTCTGAAAATGAATTGTATTGCTGAAAGAAAAATATTTTTAATTTTGAAATTATTTTTTGAAGTCAAATAATTATTTTATTAAAATTGGATTTTAGAAAAGTAGTTTTTGTGAAGAATTATTTAGAATTTTCTCGTTGTTAATAAAAAATATGTGAAATAAAGAGCAAAAATATTGGCTACCAGTGGCTACAAAGCCACTAAATGAAAAAAGTGACTAGTAAAAAATATAAATCTACTAACGATCAGGTTACGGCTGCCCTACTGTTCGAAAATATCTCAGGAATGTCTCCATATGCTCCAAAATACAATATTTTTATTATTTGTCATATGGTTTCTTAGAAGATTTACATTTAGTGTTTCTTTCTGTTTTATTTAAATACCTAAATGCCGGTAAACTATGGTCTTCTCTACTTTTTGCCTTGATACTGCTTACTATGAAAGGGTAAAAAATTTATGAATGCTATCAATGATTTCATTTTTTGCTAGATACAATATGTTAAAATTAATGCATATTTTTAGGTTACTTAATTTTAGATTAATACTATTAGAAGTTTTTCTGCATTCTACAATTAAAAAGTGTTCTCTAATGAAATTACTATTTCTGGCCGCAGACTATTATTTAAATTTCTCAGTTTCACCTTTTATAGTAAAAGTTATTTTTGAAAAGATTAAGATTTTTCTAATTAATAGAAAGATAAAGTTTGTTGTTTAAAGTTTACCAACAATAAAAATGAATACTATTTTACAGAGCCATCGATTTATATCTCATCCAAAAATAAATTAAAAATGCCGGGCTTATTGAGATTTCAAGCGGAAAGATAATTGTTAGAATTGCATTTTAAAGTTATTTGAATTGTTTTATCTTACTATTTTTTTTTTCATTGAATAAAATGTAATCTATTATCAATATATAGCTATATTCTAATAAAAAAGAAAACCCCGTGATTATCTTAAATTTATTGTTAAAGGTACCGTTTCTATTTAATTCGTATACACCTTTTCCATGCATTAAAAAGAAAAATCTTTATGAAGTCGCAATGTCATGGTATATGGACTAATTTAAAATATCTGCGAAAATTTTTATTTTCTTTCTTCAAAAGTTACAGTGTCGAGAAATGTACAGATCATTTTATGTAAACATTTCATATATACATCATCACACGTATATTTTTATCAGATCATTTAGATTAATAATATTGGACATTAGCATTCTATATTATAATAATAGTATAAATTTGTTTAAAGGAAATGAGAATTTTTTATCAATTTAATATGGGTATCATGTTTGGAAAATTCATTTTAGAAAATTATTAGTATACAAGTAATAATTAATTTTATTTATTTTATTCTGAAACGGCAATCGAGAGTTTTATTATTATTATTTTGAATGCTGAACATACTATTTTTTAAGATAAAATTTACAAAAAGTAAAACTATAAAAAAGAGGAGGGCATGTCTTCTTTTACATTTAAAGTATTATTTCATTTATTTTAGTTAATATATTTTTAAATCCACCTCCGTATTTTAAGCATATGCTAAATATTAAAAAATCGCTTAAAAGTAAATAAATATATAAATAATACCATTATAATTGTAGTCTTACGAGATAAACATGTTAAATTATAAAATAGGCCTAATATATCAATTTTTCTTGTTAAGTTTGTTTTATAAATCATTAATCTTTAATAATTCCCATATTTATTAAAAATTATTGATAAAACAAATTAATCTACTTTTATTTCTTTAAAAAATCATGAAACCTGTATGAAAAATAGTCTTATTACTAATTTTTACGCTGCTGTATTTAATTCAGCAGCAAAATATCCGCAGCAGCATATTCTAGTGTTACAGTTCATCAATTCACTTTCCCGTTGCTCTACTGAATCATGTTTTCTTGGATTAAATAGACCATGAAATTACTGTCGCTAACAAGGAGAATTAAAGAGTTTTCATTTCAGAAACTAAATGTATGCCAACTTTACAAGACTCACTAATTCTTGACTGGTCTCGAACATTAATGCGTTTTCCAAATCTATTCGAAGCACCTGTCGACCATTATTAATTATAGACTTGGCATCGCTAACAGCCTACTCATTCATTTGCGAATTCGACTATCAGGCGTTTGTGATTCAAATTACTCGGTTTTACCGGTTGAATGATTTGAAAACTGGTTTTGATCAAAAACATTATCGATAAAACTGTGTTTAATATTATTACCTTAATAGTATGACGCATGAGATAAGCTATTACTTATTTATAGAGTCTTTGTTATTCAAGGAAATTATGACTAATTCGTTTTTCTTGTGATTTGGATATTTTTTTTACTAGTAAAGTTTCTTATTGCAAAAGAAAAATAAGTTATATTTTACTGTAAAATATAACTTATTCAATTATACTGTTAAATATAGTTTTTTTTTTTTTTTTTTTTTTTTTTGAAATGTTAATAAGTTTTAATTATGTGAGTGCTGTATGTTTTCTAAATTTATAAAGATTTTTATAAATTTTATCTCAAAAGCTATTCTTATTATGTCGATAGTAAAATAAATAAAAATAACAAAAATTCACTTCGCTTTTACGAAATAGTTATGGCAAAATACATAATTTTTAAGAGATTAAAAGTCGATTTTGTGTATGATATTTCCAGTATAAAAAAGTGCCCCCCCCCCCCCGCCTTTTTTAATACTGTATGATGCTATTTGTTTATAGATTCTTCTTCATTATTTACTGTAGCTGAACATTTTAGATTTTCTTTTTCTTTCTTTCTTTTTCTTTTTCTTTTTTTTTTTTTCCTTGGTTAATGCAAATTGTTTGCTGTCTTTTTATTGTTATTTATAAATTAAAATTTAGATAATTTAGAAATTGTGTTATAAATAAAAATAATCTTTGTTATTCAAGGAAATTATGACTCATTCGTTTTTCTTGTGATTTGGTTATTTTTTTTACTAGTAAAGTTTCTTATTGCAAAAGAAAAATAAGTTATATTTTATTGTAAAATATAACTTATTCAATTATACTGTTAAATATAGTTTTTTTTTTTTTTGAAATGTTAATAAGTTTTAATTATGTGAGTGCTGTATGTTTTCTAAATTTATAAAGATTTTTATAAATTTTATCTCAAAAGCTATTCTTATTATGTCGATAGTAAAATAAAAAAAAATAACAAAAAATCACTTCGCTTTTACGAAATAGTTATGGCAAAATACATAATTTTTAAGAGATTAAAAGTCGATTTTGTGTATGATATTTCCAGTATAAAAAAGTGCCCCCCCCCCCCGCCTTTTTTAATACTGTATGATGCTATTTGTTTATAGATTCTTCTTCATTATTTACTGTAGCTGAACATTTTAGATTTTCTTTTTCTTTCTTTCTTTTTCTTTTCTTTTCTTTTCTTTTTTTTTTTTTTCTTTGGTTAATGCAAATTGTTTGCTGTCTTTTTATTGTTATTTATAAATTAAAATTTAGATAATTTAGAAATTGTGTTATAAATAAAAAAGTAGTTACAATTTAACATAAAATATATGCATAAAATTTTCAAAATTCTCAAATTCAATCTTAGAAATGTAAAGAGAGTTAAAATAAATGAATAAAAAAGTTTTATATTAAAGTTAGTTTTTTTGTGATTTAAAAATATCTTGACTTGCATCAAATTTAAAGTTAAAATTTCATATGTAGAATTTCAGGACTTTTTTAAAAGTAATTTTGTTTTTATTTTTAAGTATTAACAATTTCTTGCACTTTAAAGTAACCAAGCTTTAATAAATATAATTTTGCAATGTCTATTTCTAGTGATTTTTTTAAAACTAATTATATTTGTTAATACTTAATAAATTTATTTAAAACTTTTTTCTTACGTTTATTTCTCTTTCCTGTTTGTATAAGTACTTAAATATCTTAGAAAATTTTAATTAAATGATAAACTGCTTTATCCTTCTGTTTATATTTTCAATGATTTATCCAGTTTTACAAAAACATTCCTATTTGTTTTGAAGAAGGAAATAAAAATTTAGTTTACTAAATGTTTTATCATCTTCCTTTTTTTTTTTTATCTGAGGAAACATCAAATATTGAACGTTTGTTGTTTTTCGCTTGATTGAAGAGGGATAAGCTGTTGTGTTTTCAGTTGATGTATGCGTCCATTCTCTTTCTTGCTACTATCTATTTTGATTCTTCTCCCCTTTTCCTGAATTTGTTTTTTAATGTTTCAGTTTGTTTTAGCCGCAATGCTTTTGTAAATTTATTTCTATATGTATAACTTGGGGATTTAGTGTACTTATTTTTTTATGATCAAGAAAAAGATATAAGATTTCTAATTATATGTTAAAGGATTGCAAAATACATTTATGTAATGAAATAAAGCTTTAAACTTTTTTACGATGAATTCATTAGTGAAAATGATTTTCAATAAAATATTTCCATAAAATTCAATAAAAGGATTTTCAATAATTGATAAATCTTATTTGCACAATTACATTTGCATTAAGCCTTTTACACATCTATTTGATTTTGCCATTTATCAGTCTATAACAAAATAATAATAATAATAATAATAATAATAATAATAATAATAATAATAATAATAATAATAATTTACAGTTACTTTATGAATGTTTTTATTGCATTTTATTATCATTACAAAATGAGGAGTGAAAGATACTATAAGGCAGCGGTTCCCAAACTTTCTTTGTACGCGACCCATCTTTCAATAAAAAATAAAATTTCGCGACCCACCCAAGATAAAGTTGTATATCAGTATAGAAATTTTTGTATGATCGCTATTCACTCGGCTATCCTACCCTACGAAAAACGCAAATTTTCGTACGGAAGATACATTAACAACAAAAATGAGAATCGGTAATCTCAATGTGTGTAAATGAATAGTAATTAAAACAATGCACAAACTACAAAGATAGTTAAAAATACGTTTAATTATTATGAAAACATAACTTTATAATCAGAGAGATTTCTGGTACTGGGGCCATACCAATGTGGAAAAATATATTAACACGCCGTTTGTCTCAGTACTTGCCTTTCAAAAGCAGCAAAGTAGAAAAAACATGTTCTCATAAGCACAAAGTGTTGAATTTCATCAACGACCTCAAAGCTGGTTTTTGTATATTCTGTTTGTATATTAATCTAGAAAGAAATTTAGCATTTTACATTGAAATATTTCCTGTTGAAATTGCCATATATTTTTAAACAGATGAAATAAAAGATATATTTTGATGACAAACCTCGATTGTTCCGCGACACACATAAACAACTGCCGCGGCCCACCAGTGGGTCGCGACCCATAGATTGGGAACCCCTGCTATAAGGTATGTTTTTCCAAATTTTACATTTTCATTTGTTTTCTGTGTTGCCAATCATGCTCACTGATCTAGTTATCAATGATTTAAAATAATGTAATATTTATTTTCGTGAACATTAACTTCGTAAAATAAATAAATACGTGACATTTGATTTTCATCATACTACTGTTTTCTTCCTCTTTACGTTATTTAAAATCTACAGACTTATTTGCATTAAATTTCAATACACAATTAAATTAGCTTTTTTGATAATTAGGAATTATTTAAAAAAGATTTAATTACCAATTAAAACATATTAAAATTAAACATATTAAACATAAAACAAAATAATTAAAATCATATCCAATATTAAAATTTATGTTATTTTTTAACAAAGTATTACGTTTTTATGAAAATGATATCTTTTATTTATCAGGATTTATTGATAAGGAAACATTAAATTATTTCAGCAGTTTGAATGTGTGGATATATTTTTAATGTTGACCGAATATTTTTTAAAGGATTTTTTTAAATTTTTAACTAAATTTTATTAAGCTAAGATGGATTATTTAATAAATATTATTCATTATTTTAGGGGGGGGGGACTTTAGAGCGCAAAAATAGCACTAGCCGCCGGTCACAGCGCCACTAAATGAGAAAAAATGGCTTTTAAAAAATTGCATGTTAGCGCCCACTTTATGGCCACTTTCCTACAAAGAGAGATGTAGTAAAATTTTGTTTCATTTCATCAAAAATTCTATTTTTTCTGATTGAAATATGTTTATGATAACAAATTTATTTGGGCTATTCTATGTCAGATTAATATTCATTGAAATGTTTACAAAAATGAAAGTGGCCACTTATAAAACTGGCAGTACTGGCCACTAATGAAAATTCCCAGTTTATCTCTTTAGGTTTTTCCCGCGTACCAAAATATAAAGTGTAAAGGATTGAAATTAAATTTCGAAATATGTGTCCATCTTCGAGAAAAACTGCGAAGTTACAATGATCAAAATATTTATATCAATTGAGGTCACGATTGTTGCTTGCCTTGATAGCCTTATTCTAAAAAACATGTCGATTGTTTTCGATCACAATGTATACACTATTCTATGATTTGTTTCTGGAACATGGATATTGAATTAGTTGAAGGGTATTTTTATGCTAATGTATAAATATATATATATATATATATTAAAAACCTGTCTTTTATTACTTTTATGTTTTATAAATCTCTTGCTGCCAGATTTTGTGAATGCAAAATGTATTATTTCAATGAATCGTTTGTCTTTTTTGGGGCTGTCATATTCTTCTTTCAGTTCAATTGTATTTATCAAAATATTGAATAAATGCATTTAATTTAATGGGCCCAAAAGCGATAGCAAGAGTGTATTTATGATAAGGAATGGAAGATATAAATATGATTTCTAGTAGTTTTAAATGATGTGTCATAAGACGATCGAAGTGGAATTCCATATTATCAAAAAGGGAAGAAACACTTATCCTTCTTGTTTGAAATTTGGAAATTTCAATAATATTTCTTTTCAGGACGCATGTAGAAAGGTTTTTTATCCCTCTGTAAGCTCTCTATTTTTTTTTTTTTTTTTTTTTTTTCAAGTTTAAAGTTACAAATGATAAAGAGTACTTTTTTATAGTTTTCAGAATTTTTTCAAGCATTAACATAAATTTTAACCCTTTCGGGTTTGGTGTACTATTAATAGTACATGTCTTTTCATCGAGTATTATTTTGTTATTTTCTTTATATACAAATGATAATATATGTTTGTGCCTTTCTTATTATGACTTCACTTATGTTTTGACATTTAGTAATAACTATAATAATAAAAGTTTACTTATTTCTCTTTGCACCGTTGGCAATACCTTTATTTTAAACATATATTTCACTCTTTAAATTTAAAATATAGGTTATTTTTCAGAATGAATCACCTGTGATAAAACGTAAAAAACATTAGAAAGTTGCAATATCTGTCAAACCCTGTTATATTACGATATTTTCCAAATGTCTCCAAAATCTCTTCCTTAGCCCTTTATCATATCAATATGAATTGGATAGTGCACAAAATAAGCATATTCGTTGCATTTCAGACAACGAGATAATCTTTAAACATCAGTATATCTATTTGGATAGCTAAAATCAACATTATTAAAGTAATAATAACTTTGTTCTCAAAACGAACAAAAATCGGACCTGAAAAGATTATAACACTCATAATTATCTTTAAATTATTTTAAGCTTACAGAGTATTTAAAAAATCTTCCTATCACAATGTATACACTATTCTATGATTTATTTCTGGAACATGGCTATTGAATTAGTTGAAGGATATTTTTATGCTAATGTATAAATATTTAAATTAAAAAAAAAAAAAAAAAAAAAAAAAAAAAAAAAAAAAAAACCTCTCTTTTTATTGTTGATTTGTTTTATAAGTCTCTTGCTGCCAGATTTTGTGAATGAAAAATGTATTATTTCAATGAATCGTTTGTCTTTTTTGGGCTCTCATATTCTTCTAGCAGTTCAATTGTATTTATCAAAATATTGAATAAGTGCATTTAATTTAATGGGTTCAAATGCGATAACAAGAGTGTATTTAAGATAAAGAATGAAATATATAAATATACGATTTCAAGTAGTTTTAAACGATGTGTCACATTAGATGATCGAAGTGGAATATTATAAAGCGGAAAAAACATTTATCTTTTCTCTTTCAAATTTAGAAATTTCAACAATATTTCTTTTCAGTACGTATGTAAGAAGGTTTTTTTTTAATACCTCTGTAAGCTCTAAATTTTTGTTTTTTTATTTAAGTTCAAAGTTACAAATGATAAAGAGTACTTTTTATACTTTTCAGATTTTTTTGATAAATTAACATAAATTTTAAAATACCCATAGTTATCTTTAAATTATTTTAAGCTTACAGAGTATTAAAAAACCTTCCTATCTACATGCTGAAAAGTTATTTTGTTGAAATTTCCAAATTTGAATGGACCAGAAGGAGACGTATTTCCCTCTATAGGATGGAATTCGACTTTTTTCCCCCTTCAAATTCTATCAAAAATTTACAAAACATCAGAAGTAATTCATTGAAATTAAATTATGCTATTTACTTTCTAATGATATTTATCGTAAAAATAACTGCGTTATGTACGTAAACAAATATTAAAAAAAGAAAGAAAGTTAATCAAAATTAAAAATAGCAAAAAAAGTGGTAAAAAAAATGGCTAGTATTAACCCCAAAACGAAAAGGGCAGATTACTAAGTGGTTAAAAGAAAAAGGGGACACCAGTTAACAAAGGAGCATTATTTCAAGAGTAGATGCGTTATGATTTTTAGCAACAATTTTTAAAAAATGCAAGTTTTAGATTTAATAGATAAAGTAACATTAATCTTTAATAGTTTTTATTAATTATAAATAAATAAATTCAGCATTCAATAGGATCTTGTAATATCTTTTAAATAAATGGGGATGTTCTTTAATTTTCCCAAACTCTCAAGCTCACAGATTTAGATAAAATTTGGTGCTGAAAAGATTTTTACAACAAATCTCCGGGTGGAACTTAGGACTGCATTTCACTGGGTTTTTTTTTTTTTTTTTTTTTTTTTTTTTTTTTAAGCATTATTTGTTTTGAAAACTTTAAAAAGAGCAGCCGCTGCACTTTTAAATAAAGGCCTAGAGTGACGCTAGATATAAATCTGTTGCTTCTCCCTTAATTATGAATTTTCAAATATTAAAAAGAAATATTCTATCTCAACCTACGATTTATTACAACTTTTGCAAAGAATAATACTTAAAAATATAGGTCTCATTTCTACTTATATTTGTTAAAAATGCATTCTAAAAAACACCAAAGTCAGGAACAACATTAAATATTAATGTATGAAAAATAAAAATATGCAAGTTTTTAAGATTTTTATTTGTTAAATTTGTGTTTGTATTTGATAAATTATTTTGATTTTCTAGACGTAATAGCTTCTTTTGTTTAATGGATAAATTTTTAAAATATACTTTTTATTTATACTTTTTTATCACCTGAACTTAAGTTAACCCTGACCTGAATGTGAGATGAAAAAGTTTAAAAAATGCTGACTTGAGATTTAAAAATTTTAGCATTTCGTCCTTTAAAAAAAAATATGTTTTTTACTTTATCCTTTTTTTTTTTTTTTTTTTTTTTTTTTTTTTTTTTTTGTGCGTGTGTTGGGGGGGGGGGGGAAGAGGAAGCGGGAGGACTAAAAATGTTAGTTTAAAAATTAATATTATTAAAAATAATTGCAATATATATTTAGTAATCCATGCTAGAATCCGAACCCGAATTCAGCCTAAATTCAACTCAAACCCGATACATTCCAACCAGTAAATGATCCGAAACCGAAGTGATTGACCGAGTATGCCATATATTATCCAATTTCTTGTGATAATGTTTAAATTGCATAAAATTTCATTTTTTTTATAATATATTTTTTAAATTATTGATTATAGTTTATGTACCATTTTAAAACTCATAAGAAATTATTTATTTTATATATATTTTTAGTAATCCATGCTAGAATCCGAACCCGAATTCAGCCTAAATTCAACTCAAACCCGATACATTCCAACCAGTAAATGATCCGAAACCGAAGTGATTGACCGAGTATGCCATATATTATCCAATTTCTTGTGATAATGTTTAAATTGCATAAAATTTCATTTTTTTATAATATATTTTTTAAATTATTGATTAGAGTTTATGTACCATTTTAAAACTCATAAGAAATTATTTATTCTAAATGGCATAATTTTGCATGTAATTCTCTTAATAACAAGCAGTTAACCAAAATGAACAGCGATAATGTGCAACATTTCCTAAAAGTTAACTAATAATTCCCCTAACTTTAATTGGAAATCGATTTATCTTCATCATAACTGCCAAATAAGAAAATCTAAGTTTAAACAAGACGATTACATTATAAGCATAAAGACGTGTAATGATTTTCATTATAATTCTTTTTCATTTTTACCCCTCCTTAAAGAAAGAATCATGGCGCTAATCGTCATTTAAGGCTGAAAAGCTGTATCATAATCTTGAACATTTTTTTCTCTCCCTCTCCTGTAATGAATAGAGAGAGAGAAAAAAAATCTCCAAGCTTGTTTCCTTCTTTTTTTTTTTTTTTTTTTTTTTTTTTTTCCCACTTCTCACGGTTTATTGAAGATTAAAGCTTTTTATTTTTTAACCTACGCATTTTTAATTTAACTTGGCGATCCTATCTGGCGACTGATATTATTTCGCCAACTCATAAAGGGTGAAAAAAAAAAAGTTAAACAGGCATGATTATTTAATGCTGAGTTTTGAAGGCTAAAACGGTAATTACTGTTTTTAAGCATGCGAATTCGCAGTTTTTTTTTTTTTTTTTTTTTTTTTTTTTTTTTTTTTTGTAGCAAGTGGAAAGAGATTTGTTTTTGTTTGTTGTATATTATAGCTTATAAATTCTCAGATTCTTAATGCGCACTTTTATAATGCACTATTTTCAGCGTTCCGTAATATATATGAGTGGATAAATATGATACATATATAAAGTCGATATTTATTTTCAAAATATCATTGTTTGGTATTTTCATATTTTATATTAATTTTCAAAATATCATGTTTGATATTTTCGATAATTTCATATATGTGATATTTATTTTTAAAAGCATCATATGCTTTGATATTTTTAACAAAAACATGTGTAGGGAAATTTGTCAACAAGTCATTAACTAGATTGTTTTGTAGATAAAGTGCTTTTCCTTCGTGCAGTGACTATTTTTAGTGGGGAAAAAAATACAGTAAAGGGGGAGGGGGTCAGTGTTTGTTTATTTTTTGCTGACAAGAGGGAGAAGGGGGATCACGAGAATTCTTACGTAAGCATTAGACAGCGAATTAACTATAGTTTAACAAAAAGCAAAAGAGCATGATTTGGATGAGAGTTCTGTGGATGTTGAACGACTTGAGATGAAGTATATGGGGTAAACAAGGACTGGAAACGAGAAACGGACATTTATTTATTTTTCTATTTTTCACCAACAAAAAATGAAGACCCCTAAAAACATTATTAGTCCGATCCCGCATCTAGCCATCAATATAAGAGAAGCTTCAATGAGACAAAAGAATAAATAATAATAATAATAAAAACTTTTTTCCTCTTGAAAGTAATTTAGTGTCTTAAACATTTTGTTGATTTCGCATCACTACAAAGAGAAAGCCGACCCTGCCCTCGCTTTCAAGTTTATTTAACATGACACTTGGACATTCGCCATGTGTTTAAATATCCGTTGCTTTATAAGCGAGGGAAATTTTGGCAGTCATGGAGAGAAATTTTAAAATTCTCTACAGGTGAATTCTTTTCAAAGTTATGAAGCGGATTTTCCTTTTTATCACGTTAGTCATCCCATTATGAATGCAGTTCATCAAAATCTAATATATTTTTATTCTTAAAACGTAATTTTTAACAGAATAAGAAAGGATTAAAATGTTAAACCAAGTCAGATTGGAAAGAAATAAGTACAAAATCCCGTGTTTATGGTTTCTAAATTTTGAAATTTAACACAGACTAGATAGAAGCTCAAAGAGTGTAACTAATTCGCATACATATTGCATGATTTACGAAAAGCTAAACCTTTTTTATGTATAATTCTTTTTTTTATAATCTCTTTTAAAAATGAAGCATTATCCTGAGCTGGCCACTTGCCAATTCTGAAAAGAATAAAATTTGATGGAGTATATTACCTGTGTTAAATCTTACATCCTAATGTTTTTCATGAAGTAAACTCATTGTTCACAATTTCTGCATCATAGTGCCGTTACTTTTCTTTAGTTTGTTATTTTGTAAGCGAAGCGTGTCGGGAGTATGGCAACCCGTTTATCTCTTTGCGTCGTTGACTGTAACCATGACTCATTGTGGTTTTCCAAACAACAACACTGTCCAAAAGGATCTGTAATATATATATATAAATATATATTAAATCAACATTTGATTATGAGTAACTATAATTATTTAAGCACTGCAAAAGAAAAATATATTTTCAGGATATATTCAAAGGAACTTTTTGCAAGAATTTTATTAAGAAAAAATATTTATAATTGCATCATCCATCATTGCATGATTTTTTTTTTTCAAAAAATAAATAAGACATTTACTTTTTTTAAGCCTTTATCTTTGCAACTGTATTCAAAAGGTTTTGAGAACATTGTCAACAAGTGATGAAACGCTGGTTTAAAAAGATTATAGAATTAAATAAATTGAAATAAAGCATGTACTTTGACATCTGTTTTAAAGTTCATATATTTAAAAAAGAGTTATATCCCTTTTAGTACACTAATTTACATTTATTTCAAATTACTTTTTTACTTTCATTACATAAAACTTTCTGTCTGTCTTTTTACTTCTTTCTTTCTTCCTTTTTTCTTTTCCTTTTTTTAATGCTTGAATGAATATGCTTGAAAATTTTAATATTTTTTTTCTTTATTTCTAATGAACTTATAATCAAAAATAATTCAGACAGATTTAAGCATGCATGTTAATTTTTTTTTATTTTCCAATTCAATTTTCTTTATTTTATTTTCATTTTTTTTTTTCATTTCATTTCTTTTTGTCTTCTTTATTTTGTTTTCATTTTTTTTTCATTTCATTTCATTTCATTTTTTTTTTTTTTTTTTTTTTTTTTTTTTGTTATTTAACAATTAAAATTAAGTGTATCTAAATTTTATTGTCTTTTTCCTTTTCATTGACATAATTTTAAGCTAAACATTCACTTTCAGCGGTGGATGTAAAGTTGCTGTATTCACGAGGCACTTAAAAATAAATAAGTAAATAAATTCTTTTTTGTAAAATTTACTATATTTTTGTGAAAAATAGCGTTTTTAAAACAAAGGCTAACCATTAAAAGCAGTTGCCCGAATTTTCACCAAGCATTTGGTAATAAAAATTTCTTAAAAGTCCTGAAAAAGTTTTCATTTCTTGAGATTTTGTTTTTTGTTAACAAATTACACATTTTAAAATCTAACATAATAGAAATATTTAATGAAAAGTGTGTATTTATGAAATACAATTTTGTGAAAGAGGCTTTTGTAATAAAAGAAATTTGTGGAGGGACCTGTTATATTAAGTAGTTTTTTTAAAGGTTTTTAAGTAGGACCGAATGTTGGCTACATTGAACCGTGATTTTAAATCTTATTAAAGTTTAGAACATTATTAAATAATTTTAAAACTATTATGATTTTTTTTTATTATACATTCTTAAATCTGATAATTCTTGAAATTCCATTAAATTCTGTACGCTTATATATTTGTCTGAAAATAATTTCTTGTTAAAACGTCTTTTAAAGTAATAAAAAATATTACGAGAAATTTTTTCGTACACCGTCTAATTACACGAAAAATTAATTTTTTCAGTGACTAATATCGCATACCAAAATATTCTTTGTTTTAAAGGATTGAATTCTGTCAAAACTGAGACATTATTTGGAATTTTCGTTGCTTATATTCTTTTAAATTTGAAAATTCATTGAAATAAGTAAAAGAATTTGGTAGTGTTATTACATACCGAATTCAAGAATCTAATTAATTTGACAATAATATTTTTATGTTATGAGCTAGAACAGTGTATTTTTATTATCTATTTTCTTTCTTTCTTTTTTTTTATCTTCTTATTTATTTATTTATTTATTTATTAGTAACTTTTTACATTTTAATAAAACTTTAGTATTTATAAAACCGTATATTGTTAATTATTTATTGTATGAGAATTCAAATAATTGATTGCATGTTTATCTGTGCTCTTTGTTTATCTTCCTGTTTGTCTATTTACCTATCTCCCCTTTTCAATATTTTTAAAGTTATTTAATATAAAAATTTACGTCTGCTCTTAATTAAATCCCTATCTTTAAAGGAAAGGAGAGGAGGGAGAATCAAACAATGGTGCTAAATATTTAATAAATATTGATATAATAATACATAATCAATGCAAATCTAATGAACTGAATAGAACTTAAAATAAATCTTCAATATCATTTAAATCTCTTTTTCACTATTTCTCATTAATTAAATAACTATTATGGGTTGACATTATTATTAGAATCTGTGTTATTCAATATTTAATCTTACTTGAAATTAGCATCGAATAAGTGCACTGGATTGTGCTGATTGAGAGAGATAATTCACATCTTGATTAATTTACTGAATTAATCAAACGTCGTATTTCTAAGTTCATCCACGTTCTCTTCAACCTGGATAAATTTATTATAGATACAATCTTGAGCAGGAACAGGAATTAAATCCATTATGCAACATTCACTTTGTAACAAAGCCCATTATTTACATAGGACTAGTTTACTATCTTAAATAAATAAATAAAACAAAATGAAATAATAACTCAGAGATTATAGTTTCCATTGCATAAGGATCTATATTTCTCATTTTTCTAAATCGTTTAAATTTTTATTTCATTTACTTGTTAAAAGTTTTTAATTTTTGTATCTCTGATATTAGATTTAATCTTTCTTAAAATTATTATTGGAGTAATCTCCAGCAGGAATTAACTCTTGTTATGCAGTTCACTTTGTAACAAAGCTCATTCTTTATATAGAATAATAATAATAAAAATAATAAAAATAAATTGTTGAATTCTCTTTGCAGCGTTGGCAATTATTTTATTTTAAACATATATTTTCCCCCTTAAATTTAAATTATAGGTTACTTTTCTGAACGAATAATGAGTGATAAAACGCAAAAAATATTAGAAAGTGGTAATATCGGTAAATCCTTTTTATAATATGATATTCTCCAAATGTTACGAAAACCTCTTACTTAACCTATTATCATATGAATAATAATCAAATAGAACGCAAAATAACTTTTGTTAAATTTTAGACAATGACATAATTGTTTAAGTTCAGGAAAACTATTTTTTAATAATTGCTATTAACATTATTAAAATAAAAGTTATTTCCCCCCCCCTCTCCCCCCCATAAAAAAGACCCAAAGGATTAGATTTTTATTCATTTACTTGTTAATTTTTTTAAATTTTTATTTCTCTGATATTAGATTTAATCTTTCTTAAAATTATGGAGTAAATGCTTTGATTTGCCCTAACATAGAGAGGTAATTCACATCTTTATTCACATGATTTACCATACTGTAGCCATATAATGCCGCTCTTCGAAATACATCTGCATCCGCACTCTCTCTTCAACCTGAATAAATTTAGAAGTGCAATTTACTAGAGCTGGAATGAACTGTATTATGCTGTTACGTAATCACATGCTCTTTGTAACGCAACTCATTTTTTATGCAATATTAATACATAACATATATTCCCATGCTTAAGATTTGAAAATACAGTGGAACTTCTGAAGTTCCCATTTAAAGAATTTTTCTATTTAAAGAAATTTTTTGCTAAACCTTGATTTTAAGTACTATTAACATCTAAATTAATTTCCATATTACGTAAAATATGTTTTATATAACGAAGTTTATTCCACTTTCGTTCGTGTACAACATTCAAACGGAGAGGTTTGATGTTGTCATGGATATATGAATTTAATTCAGCGGATTGTGCGAAAAGGAAATTATTTAGTTATACCATCATTTCTGTTTAAAAGAAGAAATGCAAAACAACATCGATACAATAAGAAAAAGATTCGAGTTTCGCAAAAATGTTACAATTGAATGATTCGGATACTTACTAAAGTGTGAAATTTTTATTTTTCTAAAAGTTTATTTTAGGAGAAAAAAACCTGTACAAAATCACATCACGGACTTTTTTAAAAAACTTAATGATTTGAAATACTGAGAAAACAATAAAACAAAAGGTACGTTACGTTTTAGTTTTTGTTTACTTCTGTTTATTATTATTTTTTATTTATTATTATTATTATTATTATTTTTATCTTTAAGGGGATATCTTAAACTGTTAAAATAAAGAACTTCTTTATAACGTAAGACTTTTATAAGAGGATATTTAGAAGCATTATCAAGTTGAACTCTTCTCAAATAGGAGATTAAAATGTTGAAAGGTTTACCCGTGTATTGAAAGGGATTTTATGCAATTGAAAATGGATGCAGAACTATTATAAAAACATTATTCTTAAACTTTTTTTTTCTTTTTTTTACTCATTCGTATATAAGTCGATCCTTCATTTTCAACTCCCGAATTTTGTGTAAAGTTCTTCTACTTATACACCAGTATATGCGGTATTTATTTATTTATTTATTTATCATTATTATTTCAAGATTTGTTTCGATGAAATTTCATTTAGTCTTCGTTGAAATTATTATTCAAACAGTATGCTGATTTATGCTAGCTCAGAGATAACTCACATCTTGATTATTTACAATCATTAACAACAACAGTTCGTTGCATTTCAAAATTTATTCACACTCTCTTCAAGCTGAATACATTTGCAGCGAATCCAACTCTGTTATACAATATGCTTATTCGTAATACGACTCGTTCTTTTACGCAGGACTCATTTATTTCCTCGAATGTTTAAACTGCCTCAAAATATAAGTGAATAAATATCTACATTTCTCCTTGCTACATATTTCATACTTTCTGTCTAAAGTGAAATATATTGCCAGCTTTCCGTGAAAGGTAATTTTATTTTTTTTTAGACGTACTGAAAATGGAGAACGGAGAATCGATTTTCGTAAATGGGGGGAAAAGGAGGGGGAGTGATGTATGTGGAAAGAGAAAAAGGGGGGAGGGTAGAATGAGATGGAGAGCAATCATCTGTCCAATGTGGCATTTACTCTCCGAGAGTTTTATTTGATTTATTTAAAGAATGTTTAAATTTGCGTATTTTAAAATTCGTCCTAAAGTGAATGAGAGAGTTTTGATTTATCCTAACGAGATTAGTGATTTCTTTTAGGTTTTACATGATTGTCACTTTTTTGTTGTTCTTGTTTGTTATTGCTCTGATTAATGTATTTGGAATTTTCAGTCAGCTGTTAATAGTTTTTGTTAGATGATTGCTTTTATTATAATATGTATTTTATGTACGTGCGTAGTTCAAATAGAGTTGAATAAAGTATTTACTAGTAATTCTTTTCAAAACGAAATATTAGATTATTCCATTGCATTGAAAATGTATGTAAATATATTCATAATTATATAAAAAAATAGTTTAAATAGAGATGAGTAGTTAAATAAAAATATTTTCTAGTAACTCCTAAAAATAAATTATTAAAAAAAGTTATTTACGTTGTTTCATTTTATTATTTATTTGTATATTCTTTTAGTTTGATTGGTTTAAGTGTATTAAGTTAATAATTTTAGGTTTAAACGGTATTATTTTATTTAAAATGAATGAATAAATAAATAAATATTAAATAATGGTTAGATGTTTAACATATGAATTCATATGCACATGTGTAATTATTTTGTTTGCTCATTAAATGTAAAATTAGAAACATTTTAACAGAAATGATATTTACTTAATTAATATGAAACGATTTAATTTACTAATTTATAAAATTGGAACAGTCTGTTGACAAATACATTATGTCAATAAATATTAATTATTATTAAACACACACGAATTAAAAGGTAATACATAATTTTAACTGAAAATAATAGAAAAAAAATATTCTCCCTCTTTTTTTTCATTTATTTAGACATCTTTTTTGAAGAGTTTATGATGTAAGAATGATATTAATGTTGTCGTCGTTTTATTGCTGATATGTTGAGATGAATACAAAACAAAGATTGGCTGATAGACATGTAAATTTTAAGACCTGCATTATGTTTCTCGCTTTTTTATTCACAAAATCTACCATACAACGACAAAGATTCAGATATATTCCCCCCTCATACATTATGTATGGAAAAGGGAGATGGGGAGAAAATTTTCTGATAAAACAAACTTTCATTTCAGTTTCGCATTAAATTTCGATTTCATTTTTATATATTTTGCTTCTGAAATACATTATTATTTAACTGTTTTAAATGGTTTGTTTCATTACAGTTTTGAGCTTGTAATATTCCTTTTCCGAGTTTCGTTCATCTGACGAAACCCTATTTGTTTCTGTCCTCTGTCTGTCTGTCCGTCACAGAGTCCGTACACAAAAATTGTATAAGTCAGAGACTTCAAATTTTGTGTACTTACAGCTGAAAACCTCGTGTTGCACAATAAATAATAACAGTCCATTATCTATATATTTAAAACACCTGGCTGTTTTTTTTTTGGTCATCAGCCCTGAGCTTTCTACTGACCCGATTTTGATAATTATTTTTTTAAATGAAAGCTGTTTATGTGTAGATGTGCCCATTCTGGCTAATTTTTAATTTATTTCAATTTTTATATTTTATTTTCAATTTTAAAAACTTTTTCATGACATTTCTTCAAAACAGTGGCAACAGGTTAAGCTTTTCTCGCTTTTCTCAAAATTTATTTTGTTTCATTATTTTCCACCAATCAGGAGCTGATCTCATCGGTGAATGTATAATCGCGTTTCAAACAAACAAACAAAAAAAAAAAAAAAAAAAAGGTTTTTGTAAAATTTAATCATAATAAAATGATTGCACATAGTTTTATTCCCTGCAATACACAGATTATTTACTGAGTAATATTATTAAGTGTTATGTAAGTAAAATAACAGAAGATAAACTTTAATAAAATATAATATCTAAAGTGAAATTTTGTCGATGGAGAAAATGTCGTCATACAGAAACCAGATAAATTTATTCCATGAATATAATATACATTTTTATAGCTGTGTCAGTGATGATGTCATATTCACAGACTTTAATTCCTGCATCTAAATAAAGTGAACTTCTATTAATTTAAAGGCCCGTGGTGTGCACAAATGAAAATATTTCTATAAACTGCGCCATTTCTATTTAATTATAATGAATATTTTATGAAACTAAAGAATTCTTAAATAACTGCATAAATCACGCTTTTATTTATGAAAAGATGAGTATTTCTGAATGTGTAAATGATGTCATATTTAAAAAAAAAGAATAAAACCTGTGATATGCCGGTATTACTATATTTCTATCTTACATAATATCAAAAAATAATTAAAATCATTTTATTGTATTAAGTTATTGTTAAAAAAAAAAAAAATCTGCATTTCAGCAACAAATACAAAAATTTTATTCTTTTTAATAACAGAGATATCGTTTTTTTTTTTTTTTTTTTTTTTCGTTGCTATAACAATAAAATTATTTTTTGCAAGTTCATGGAGGATACAAGCCAATAAATAAATTAAATTTATTGCAAGTGCTGTAAATATGTAGTGGGTTGGTTAGGCAGTTTAGTAAGTCCTTGTTTCTATTATAATTAAAATGTTTCATTGATATTATAATTATTGTACAGTTATCAAGCGATATTTAAACGGAGAAAAAATAAACTATGCAGATATTTTTGAATTCGTCTTCCGGGGTATAATATTAACTTCCTAAATAATTTGGCATTTAAATAATATTTAAGGTTTAGAAACTGCATTTAAAAAAAAGATTTGTAGCTGAAGTTAAGTCCAACATAATAATTTGTTGTTTTCCTTATTTTTTGTTATTTTCTGAAGTTTGCTAATCTTCATCATGAAAAGCTATGTTATCCCTATTTTAAGAGGTGGCAATTGTTTATTTCGCTCAGTATTTTACTGTCTATATAAAATTGATATTCTTTTCCGTCGAGTTTCGACGGGTGCAGCTAGTTTTAATTAAATCAATTTCAGTAGTGTTTTTCGTTCATTTTAGTTTAAAATTTAAAAGAGACCCTTAATTTCAGCGGTTTTTTGTGTAGACATTATAGTTTAGCGGTAAAACATCTTATTAGTAAACAAAGAAGGTTCTTAGTTTGGTCCTCGGTGCTGAAAGTTGAATTTTTCATATTAAGATGGATTTAATTAAAATAAATTTCAAGTTTTTTTTTTGCCAATTTAAAGGTTTATATAATCACTGACTTCATGATATTTTTTTGGAATTCAAATTTCTTTCTATTTTAAAAATTATTGCAATTTATTAATGATTCAGAATTTTAAATTTTGTCTAAACAATTTTTTTCGTTTTTAGAAATTTAAAATTTTTTTTATCTCTGCTATTTTAAAAAAAAAATTTCGGAATATAAAAAAAGAAAAAAAATGGAAATTTGGATTTTATTTAAATAATTTGATTTGAACAATTTTAGTTTGATTAAAATATAGAATTACTTTTTATAATTATTTTTAAATTTTTTGATGCTATCATCTATGCAAGAGTTTAATAATTATAAATTTTAACAATTGAGATTTATTAATTAAAAGATAATTTGTTTTGAAAGAAATATTAAACGAAACCCTCTGTGCGATCTGCGATCGCACTTACCCAGCTATTTTAATATTACAGCATCTATATTAAGAACGTATATCCTATTTTTATTAATACCTTTGTAGTTCATACGTCTCAAAATATTTGCCCTCAAAGTAAATAAATTAAATTATACATTCTTTAAAGGTGCAGACAATAAATAAATAAATAAACAAACTGTTATAATCCCAAGACTTATTTTCTGTACAGTAATTGAAAAAGAAAAACAGCGAAAGAAAGAAATGAATGTATAAAGAAAAAAAAATAACTAAAAATACATGTTACCTAACTTATAACAGTTTTTAAATTGAATTTTTATACATTTATTTTCTTTCGGCGCTTCTCGTAATCAAATTTATTTAAGCGAAGTGAAAACGTCTTTTTTCTCCTTCAGAGATGCTTTCGTAGGAATTTTTTTTTTTCTTCTACCTTTTTCTTTTGAATAAAAGATGTCTAATAATTTTTATACGAATTATAAGGTATTTAATGATGAAAATTTCAACACGTACCTTTTTCAAGATATCAAAATAATTATGAGTAGGAAGGAGTAATTATGATGCAAATGTAAAAATCTGAAATGTGTTTGAGAAATGTCGTATGATAGAATAAACAGGATTTGGTAAATAATTAAAAAATTATATTAATAAAATATGAATCTTTTAATTTCATGTTTTGTTATTTTATTAACCCTTTCGGGTCCGAATTTTTTTTCCATTTTGAGAACAGAATTATTATTACTTTAATAATTCTAATCGTAGCTATCCAAATTGATTTACAGATGTTTAAAGATTATTCCGTAGTCGGAAATGCAACCAATTACTTATTTCGGGTGCCATTCAATTCATATTTATATGATAATAGATTAAGGAAGAGTATTTGGAAACGTTTGGAAAATACTTCACTACAACAGGGTTTAACAGATAGTACAACTTTCTAATGTTTTTTGCGTTTTATTATACGTGATTGGATCAGATAAGTAACTTATATTTTTAATTTAAAGAGTGAAATATATGCATAAAATAAAGGAATCACCAATGGTGCAAACAGAAATAAGTAAACTTTAATTATTATAGTTATTACTAGAGGTAAAAACATAAAAGAAGTCATGATAAGAAAGGCATTGACATATACTATCATTTCTATACGTAGAAAATAACGAAATAATTGTTAATACGAAATAATATTCGATGAAAAGACATGTACTATTAAAAGTACACCAGACCCGAAAGGGTTAATTTAATCTTTTGTACATTTTTCAGAAATGTAACGTTTTACAAATTATTCACTCTTTTTAGATACCCCCCCCCTTTTTTTTTCATTTCAACATAAATTATTAGTAACTAATTACTTTGCACACTTATATAAGTTATGCATTGTTATAGTTATGTGACAATATATTAAATGTTTTATTTTGTACCTTTTTATACTCCCTCCCCCCCCCCTCTTTTTCCCCTTTCAATTTAAAGAAAGAGAAAAGATATTAGAAAAAATTTCCCGGAATTTAACTTCTCTGTTAACTAATTTCTCTTTACATTATTTTAAATATTACTATTATTATTATTTGCCTTCCTTTCAGTATAATTTAAAATAAATAACGATTCGTGTTATTGCATAGTTCAAGTTTCTTAAATTTCCTTACGCTTTTATCACAGTTATTTGATATAAAATCAAATCTTTTATCTCGCCTTTACTTCCCAGATAATCCATATGACGTTATAATACAGAAATTCCGTGTATGACATCAAACATTTTTGTGTTCACCTTAATAATAATAATAATAATATAATTAAAGATAATAGTGCTTTATTTGTATATTTTGTTCGGAATTTAACTTATTTATGTTTGATGAAAATCTCTTTTTGCTATTTTACCTCCATTCGCGTGTTCCCCCCCCCCCCAAAAAAAAAAAAACAAACAAAAAAAACAAAAAAAAAAAAAAAAATAGTATGAATTGGAACTGATCGGGACTTATGTGGAAATAAATGGATGGAAAAATTTCATCTGTGTATGTATCACGATCATGTGACTATGTATTTAATCTTTTATATCTTCTTTCAAAAGTCATTGCGAATTTCTAAATAGTCATGACTTTGATTAATCCTAAATTCCATGTATGATATCGCGTCTCGCGCAATCATTCTTGTTTTTACCTCCCCCCCCCCTTTTTTTCTTTTTCCGTTTTATTATTATTTATTTATTTATTTATTTATTTATTTATTTATTTTTACTGTTTATCCTTTAAAGGTAATCTAGTTTTATAATTTTTTTTAGCATTTTATTTATTTTCTAATTATTGAAATTCTTTTAAATTTTTTTCATTCTTTTAATATTTTCATTATGACTCTCTCAATTTCTCTTTCTTTCTTTTTTTTTTCTTTTTTTTCCCCCCGCAATAAAATTTTAGCGAAATAATGTTACATAATTCGTCTTGAATGATTTTGCTTCACACTTATGCGAAGGATCTTTTTTATCTCTCTTTTCAAAAGTCATTTTGTCTCCTCAAATAGTCATGGGGCAAAAATTCCGTGTACGATATCGAATCTCATGGAACCCAACATTCTTGTCTTCAGCCTTTCAATTTCAGTTCATAGCTGCTGCTGGTTTCGGAGTGAAAGGTCAAAAACGTTATCTCGTTATCGTTCTCTTTTTCTTTCAGTTTTCGTGAGCTCATTCTCCTCGTCCCCCTCCCAACCCAGTGTTTAAACACCATATGTAGTTCTTGTTCCTCCTACAGAGATGTTTATTTCAAGTACAGTTGACTCTCGTTAATTCGAAATCGGATAATTAGAATCTTCGTTTAATTCGAACTAAACATGAAGTCCCGATATTTTCACTGGCATAATAACGTTAAAAATTTTTATTAATTCAAACTTATTTTCTCTTGATTTAGTTTAATTCGAACGAACGATAATTCCAACTTTTCATTTTTCATTTTTTTTTTTTTTTTTTTTTTTTTTCTCACGAATTTCAGATCATTTGAATAATTTTCTTTCATTGATTTTTGTGAAAATTGTTCCGAACGAGTATACAAAGAATCCAATGCATTTGATATCCACTTCCGTGCTTCGTCTGTCCATCAGTGACGCTTTAAATTTTTCTTATTTTGCTTGTTTCTAATCTTTTAATTAGTTTATGTATTTATACATTCTAATTTAATATTAAATCATATTCTAATGATAACAGACGAGATAAATTTATAAAACACTATAACATTAATTCCTTTGTAATAATACCATATTAAGCATGTTTTCATTTCATATTTTCTATAATTCGAACTTCGAATATTTTGAACATTGCTTGTGGTTCTGACGAGTTCGAATTGACGAGAGCCGACTGTATATTAATTATTTTAAGCTACTTTTTGTGATGTTAATTTTTTTTTTCTTTTATTAGGTTTTTTAAAATACTGTTTTACTAATACATTGTTGTCATTTGGATTTCCAAAATTTTGTCAATCCTTATTTTGTCCTATAAATCCTATGTGCATTTTTAGATGTATTTTTGTAGAGTTTCTTTTTTGTCATTCTCTTTTATTTATATTGATTATGTATTTTAATACAATTTATTATGGAGTAAAGTAACATTTAATTACCGATATTTTTCTTTTTATATATTTATTTAGTTTTTTTTACTCTTTCAAAATAGCTTAGTTGAGAAAAATAGTATTGTAAGAGGAAAAATCTGAATTTCATTCCTTCATATAACTTATTGGACACGTGGTTTCTGTTGGCACTTATATTTTGCCATTTTGTTGTAGCTTTTCCGAAAGATCATCAGTTTTAATGCATTTATTTTGTAGTTTCCCATGAACAGTTCTTTAACATTCTAAATATAAAATGGAAATAACTTTGTAAAATCATTTATTTTTCCTTTTCAATATATCAGATTTAATTAACACGAATAGAAGCAGTTACAACTATTTCATATTTATTTCTTTAATTACTATTATTGTTAATATTACTATTAATAATATTATTTTAATGAGCTTATCTTAATATTAAATGCCCCCTCCCTCCGCAAAATAAATAAATAAAAATTGCTGTCTCATTGGTTTTAAAAATTTATGTAAATGTCAAATTTAATATTTTTATGCTAAGGAACTTGAGGAAATTTCAGAAAAGTTACAGTTGGGAAATTTCAGAATCTAGTGTATGTGAGAATATGAACTACTGATACTTTTTCACACTTCTTGACTTAAGCAATCATAATGAACGGAATTTAGAAGTGAACTTTATTTATTTATTTATTTATTTTGAAGATGTGAAGTTTATATCCTTTGTTAAATGTTTAAGAATTTCTTTAACAACTTTTACAATTCAACATTATTATTGTATCACAAGTTAGAAATATACGTAAGATTTTTAGTTATTTTAATTTTAGAATATTGAGCTAGTCTTTTTTAACATATTAGTCAAATAATCATAATACATGTATGATAACGAATCTTCTATTGTCACCTCAATTGCAACTCAATTTTCACTAGAATTTGAAAAAAATAAACATATCAATTTTTACTAAATGAAGAAAATTTTGAAAGTTATCAAAATGGCACTAAAAATAATTAAATATAATGATAATGGTACCAATTTTACAAACAGCACTCTTGTATTGAAAATAGAATAAATGCATTTAGTTTTTAATTGTATTGTAGAATACATTTCTGACAATGTTTACAAATCATCTTTCAAATGTTAATCAGAGAAGCATCAACTTATATAAGATAAAAAATTTTATATTATTGTTATACTTAAAATTGACACAATATTCAAAAGTACTAAGTTGTTATCGTTATTATTACTCTAAGATTTAATTTTTACTAAGTGACAAAAAAGTGAAGCGTCATCAAAATAAAACGGCGTTAAAAACAGTTATAGATAAAAGTACTAAATTCCCTTGCTCTTTTATTGTATCTACGATAAAATAGGTTCATCTAATTTAAAAGTAATATTTTTGAACCATTTCCCCTTATAATATTGAAAGATTCTCTTTAAACATGTTAATCAAGTAATCATAAACATGTATGCGATAACAAATCTTTCTATTATTTCCTCAAATGCGACTCAACATTCATTAGAGCTGGAGAAAAGAAAATAAAAAAATAACAAAAACAGCTCAATTTCTGCTAAATGAGGAAAAGCAACTTTGAAAGGTATTAAGGTAGCCTCTAGGAAACTCCATTTCGAAGATTTGATTGCATGCTTTCTGCCAGCTAAAGGCCATTATCCCTGAAGCGTGGTAAGAACTTGGCAGGCACGTTTTATCGCCTTTTTGGCGAGACTTTACTCAAAAATAATTTTTATGCTCTTGAAATGTTGACATAGCTGCCGACTGTTCCAGCTGACGTCATACTTTCTAACTTATCTGTTGCGTGATAGCTTCTCTTTCTTTTATTTATTTATTTTTTTGTATGCTTCTTTTAAAGATCTCTTTCTTTTCTTGCAACTAGGTTCGTGAGGATTTTTTGGGGCAATGATTTTTTTTACCAGATCTTTTCTAGATATTGTGCCCCCCCCCCCCCGCTTTATTTTATTTTGTGTCTCTTAATATTTTAATAATGCATTGTTGGAATGTAAATGGATAAAAAAACCCATTAATATTGTTTATTATCCTTTAAATTATAAATAATTCTATAAATTAAAATGTGCCAATTAAAAGCTGTTCTTATTTTATTAAAAACTATTGAATAAAATATGTTGGTTGATTTTATTTCTACTTTAAAATAACATAAAAACCAATGGATATTAAATGAAATTATTTTATAAGGTAAAAGGAAAATCATTTATTTATGTATTGGATAATTGTTTTTTGTAAGTGGAAAGTATAATTTTCATGTAAATTTTCAGTATAAAATGAATTATTTTTAAAATCTATTGTGTCATCATTGTTATCATTATCAGCGTTAGTATCATTTTCACTTACATCATTTATATTTCTATTGATGTAAATTATAATAATTTATGATTTTTTGTCAAATAAAAACGAATACTGCACATTATCAATGTACTATAAATAACTGAGTAAGTAATAATAATAATAATAATAATAATAATAATAATAATATATATTTAAAGGCCATTTCTTTAACTAACAATAAGGAACAAAGAAAGAGCAACATAATTTCAAATAAATAGTAATGTAAGATCGACATAATTTGTTCATTATAAAGATGGTATTTTTTCAATTTCTTTTTAATTGCAGTCAAACCTCGTTAACATGAACACGTTTAACGTGAATTACTTTCAACATGAATTGTTTTCACAATCCCCTATAGAGACAAATACAAAGATTTGATACTGATAACATGAATTACTGTTAACATGAACAACATTTTGATTCTTCTTGAGATTCATGTTAACGATGTACGACTATAATATTTAATTTCGATTTCTCGACTTTGCCGCAATCTGAAATAAATATTTTCCAAAGAAAAGAATTCATACGAAAACATTAATCAAGATAGATTAAAAATATATTTATGCAAATATTTTATGCTACGTAACGCCTTCATTTCGAATTATTTGATCATAAGTAAGAAAGCAGCGCGTTACCATGGTAATAGCAAAATATTGATTTTGTTAGAAACAATGTAATTTCATTTCCTGAAATAAAAATAGTATATAAAGATATGTACCGCAAATTTTGTCGCTAGTGTATTTAAATTTTTTTATTAAAATCAAGAATTTTGCTTAAAAAATGTTGCACATTGAGTAGATTTTTGTTTAAATTATCTTACTTTTCCTAATTATGTTTGATTTTTTAGATTAGTGTTAATTGAGAATGAGTGTTTCGCAAAGATGTTTATGGGAATTTTTTCTAATCGTTCCTAATAATTTAAAAAATAATTTTTTTTTTTTTTAAGTCAAAGTTTATCAAAAACATTTACTCATATTATTATAATAAGGCTGAAAATGAACATACCAGATAGCTCCATTTAAAAAAAGGGAAAAGTCAATAAAGTTATATATATATAAAGGTTTATCAGTTTTTTATAACTGTTTTGTTGTACAAAATTTTTATTTATATATTTCAATATTATTTAATTGATTGATTTTATTCTCACATTTATATATTTTTAATTTGCCTGAAATTTACACAATTGAGAAGTGAATATTTGTTAAAAATATTCATTGAAAATTTGCAAGTTGAAATTTTAGATTTAAATAAAACTTCCAAATTAATGAAAATTCAATAATTACGTAATCAAATTATTGAAATTTGAATTTAAAATAAAAAATATATCATCTGATAATATATGAACAGATTAAGGCGACATGATTTCAACATACCTACATGATACCTACAACCTACCTATACATGATTTCAATATGAAACAATGATGAAAAATCAATAAGCTTTAAAAATTATACGTACTTAATTCTTACATTATTGTTTTCGATATTATATACACTTTCCATTTAAGTTGGAATTACTTAAATTATAGGTATTTTTTTTTTTTTTAATTTTTTATATACTTTTAATTTGCCGGATTTTCTGCGATTGAAAATTCAGTATGTATTTCTTAAATAAAATTTACAAGATAATCTTAAAAGCAATTCTGAAATTAGAAGTTAGAATTTATTTAAATAAAATTTCGAAATTATTAAAAATTCAATAATTTTGAATATTTAAATTATTTAAATTTAAACTTAAAATCATGATTTTAAAATAAAATAAAGGTTAAAGAACAATAAAATTAAAAAGATATGTATATTTATAATCCTTTCACTCATCACTTTACATATTTTTTAAATCTACAGTAATATTGTTTAAATTACCGGCTCTATTCTAACTAATTTTGATTTTTTAGATTTATAAAAATTGTATATTTTCTAAAAAATAAAGTAAAGGTTTATGCAAAATCTTACACAGGAAAAATAAAAAAAAAAATAAGTAAATAAATATACATATTTGCTATAGAACGAAAAATCTTAATCTTATATTTATTTTGATCACAGTTATGGAAATGCAATGGTTACTATGGTGATAGTCAAGCGAGTAAAATATTGATTTTGTTCCTCGCATGAATTAGTATGAATTATATTTGTTAAAATTAAAGTATGCATAAATATATTTAAACGGAATTGCCTTTAATACTCCTGAAATTTGAAATTCCGATATTAAGTTATCGAAAATGTTTATCTTTTAGTAATAAATAGATAAAGATTTTTCGGTTTTAAACAGTATTTTAAAGATGATTGAACAGTAATTTATAGAGTTTAATGTAAAATTTATTAATTATTAGAGTTTTATAGCTTACGTTGTGCGCGTATTTTACATACATTTATTTTTACTACCGTAGAATTTGAATGAAATTAATTAAAACAATTTATTTATTTCATATGGGATATAGCTTTATACTTTTATGTCTGCATTTTTTGAAAATGAATTCAGATTCATCTAATAGATTATTATTATTAATAACTATGGAATTAATCAATATTTTTCAACTTTTATCTGTAAGGTAAAAAACGAATCGTGTCTCAATAATTTAAGCACTGAAACTACAGAAATTTAATTATATTAGTAATTAGTTAATATAAAAATAATGCATATTTAGGGGAAAAAGAAAACTTGAAATTTTGAAATATCGATGTTAAGTTACCGGAAAGGTTTTGATTTATCAAAAAGTTATTAATTAATCATAAGCACAGAGATACATAGATAGATAGATAGATATTACATAATTTAATAATCTCTTTTTGATCAATTTTATAACATTTTAATATTAATTATTTGTTTAATAAGTTTTAAGTTAAAATTTTCCAGGAGATTCTAATATATATGCACATCCGTTAATAAGAGGCAAATAAATAAAACTTCTAGAAAGTTAAAGGAAATCAATAAAGTCGAAACAAAATTAAATTTGTAAGCGCCGTTTTAGTGGTCATACTGTATAATTTCTATTTTTATCGTAGTTTTATTAAGTTACAACAACTTCATCCTAATTAATTTTGATTTATACTGCAATCCAAAGTGAATGTTGGCTAAAGATAAGAAAGAATTCACACAAAAATGTTACACGAGGGATAAAAAAAAGAACAAATATGCATATTTCTTATGCAACGAAACACCTTAATTTCGAATTTATTTGATCGCATTTAAGAAAGCAGAGCGTTACTATGGTGATAGTCATAGGAGCAAAATATTGATTTTGTTCGCAACATGAATATATTGTAATTACATTTCCGAGAAAAGAAGGGGGAAAAACTAAAGAATAATGTTTCGAAATTGCAGTAACGCACGGAAAATACTCATGTGGATTCTTAAAATTAAATTTTCAAATGATAAGAAAGTTATTAAAAGTTGTACGGATTCATTTTCTGTATTTGCGCTACATTTTAAATTAATTGCGTCAATGCTTTATTTTGCTTTGTTATTTTAGAAATAACTTCTTTTTCATAAAATCTATTTTTTTTTTCAATGAAATTAAAACATATTTAATTATGTTATTAATTTTTTATAATATTTTTTGTTAGACATTGTGTTTTTTGCCAAGTAATTATGATAATTATACTTTGGTTATTTAAAATTTCATGAATATTTTGTTTCGTTTTTATACAGTGTGAAGTAAATATTCCATTACGATTGTGAATTTAGAACTGAAGTTGGTCACTGTGTAAATCAGCATAAAATAACTAATATTGCAATATTATTCCTAGACAAAATGTAAAAATCCAGTCTATTTGTATATTATATTTTCACACACTGAGTAACTTTTGATATGTATTTTAAAATTAATTTAGGAAAGATCTTTTTTATATATATACTTTTGTTAACGCATTACTCTGAAAAATTAATGTATCCCATTATTTATTTTACATAAATTTGTTATTAATAGTGATAAAACCTGTAATTCGGTCGATACAAGTATAAATTTCTCATTAAATAGTACAACTAAAAAACAAAAAAAAAAAAAAAAAAAAAAAAAAAAAAAAAAAATCAATGCATTTATTTTAAAGTTAATCGCGCAAAAATTTCGTTGTTTATTTTCAGTTTAAATTATTTTTACTGAAAATTATTTCTTCGGACATTTAAATAGTTATATTATTTTCAAGTAATTTAGTAACCGTTACAATTATTTCACTGCCAATATTAATCCTTCGCATTGACATTTTTTAATTATGGCAACATGTCCGCACATGTGCACTTTATGTTTCCATTGTCAGTTCTCACAAAGTATAAATCTTTTGTCTTGTTTAGTGTGTGAGCTTCATCTTGAAAATATTTTAACAACTTTCTCACCAATAAAGACACCACTTGATTAGATGAACGCTTGGATAATCATAATAATGACAAACTTCCTCTCTTTATCCCAACCCTCCCTCCCCTCTTCCGTATACAAGGCCAAGATTAAATAATCTACCTATCTGTGGAAAGGCGTGTTAGTTTAGCATGCTTTGAAAATATATTCTTGGCACGGCAAACACAAAACCTTTTTCATTTAGATTACAGAAGGGGGGGAATCAAATGCAAAAGTGAAAGGCAGCCATGTTTGAACTCGCTGTTGATCATTGTGAAATATGCGAGGCTGCATCGCTTTCAGATCATAAATTAGATTGGTATACTTTGAAAATGTATTTTTGTCACGGCTTGCACGAAATGTTTTATATAGATCTCAGAAAAGTAGATCGAGTACAAAAGTGAAATGCAGCCATGTTTGAACTCGCAGTTTATCGGGATAAATAAATTTTCTAAATTTGTTTTTAAATAGTAAATTGTTTTTGTCAGATTAAGAGGGTCCGAGACACAAAAATCTTCAAAAATTTAAAAGCAGTTTTATTGCATTAAACTCTTCAAACTGATATTTAAATCATGTTTCTATCTTAATTAGACCAAGAAATATTAATCTTTATGTTTTGCTTTGTTTTCAAAATCTAGCTTTCAAGCAATGGTTGTTGTGTAACTTTCGAAAATGCGTTTTTCTTCATGATGGATTTTTTTTTTTATCATTTGTCTTTAATTTTTTATAATTTAAGAGCCGTTCAAGAATAAATGGTTCAAACTTGAAACATGTCTTTTTCAATTATTTTACTTTAATTTTGAGTAAGCAAATTTGAAAAAATATATATTAACTTTTAAAAATATGACTTTTTGAAAAAAAAAAAGTTACATAAAAAAGTTACAGTTTTTTTTTTTTTTTTCAAATGTTTACTTTAAATATTTTTAATTTTTATTTAAATTAATGTTTCTAAGAATGCTGAATCAAAATTAAAGTTTGTATATTTCTATTTATTAATATGAAAAAAAAAATGAAATTCTATAAATACTTTAAGTTAGCCTTCTTTTTAAATAATTTTTGAATTTAAATAAAAATTACTATAAGTTTTATCATGTGATTTTGTTTATTAACAATATGGTTAACCATCACAAAAAATTTCGAAATTTTAACTCAAGAAATATAAATTATTTTAAGATGTATCGTAGACCCTTAAAAATATATTTTTAGAATCATTTACTTAAAGATGAAAAAAACAAAACACGAAGATAAAATCCAGCCATGTTTAAACCAGTTGATCGAGGTAAAAAAACAGCATCCTTTTCCTCAAATCCCAAATTGTTTTAGTATATTATATTTTGAAAACATATCCATTGCACTATATATACAAGAAATAACAAGTAAAAGACAGCCATGTTTGCCCCGTATTTCCATCAAGATGAATTATAATTAGATTCTGTATTTCCGAAAAACATTTTACTGGCACCATATAGTCAAAGCATTTTATTTACATTCAAAAAGGCAAAATACAAAGATACAGACAACGCCATGTTTGAACTAGACTGAAACGAAATATAATACGTTTTTCTTAAATCTCAAATTGTTTTTTGTGTGTTTTGAAAATGCATTCCAGAAACGGCATAACACACACGGAAAATGAGAGGCAGCCATGTTTGAACCCATAGTTGATCTGGATAAATTCCTCTAAATTGTTCTTAAATCGTAAATCGGTTTAGCATGTTTTAAAATATATTTCTGCCATCGGAAACATAAATCTTTTCATTTAGTAAAAGACGAAATACAAGCCATAATAAACACGACCATATTTGAACTCTCAGTTGAACACGATGAAATTTTTCGTAGGCTACATTTTTTTTTTTTTAGAGTGTTTTGAAAATTTAATCCAGTCAAAGCGTATATATTGAAAAATACAAAATTGACAATGTTTGAACTGAATTTTTATTTGAATAGGATTAAATGTATCTTTTCATTTATGTATATTTTGTGCTGCAATTCATGTGTTTAAAATATTCTGTTTTAGATTCGAAATAGCATTCTGCAAGGTCGGGTTGTACTTGTAATTTTGCCTAACCCACCGCTTACCAACAAATAGGTACAGTGGACACTACAGGAATATTCGAAACATTTATTTAAATAAAAACATTCTAGAATAAAATATTCGATAGTTCTAGGGTTGCCAACTAAAACCCGAATTGAACCGAACTTGGCAAAACAATTGTTAATTCGAAATTAGACCTGATACACTTCAACCCGAACTCAAAGGGATAAATAATTTGCATTTTAATACAATTATGAAAAATACTCTATTGTCTATATGTTTATATCATTAACATCAACTTTAATTTTTCGTATTAAAGTCAACGCATTCAAATATATAGTATTTTTTATTTGAAACATATTCATTGTGTTGTTTTGTAAAATCCGGGTTAATCCGACCACGACCCAGGTGACTCGCAACCAAATCGAATTCGAAACATTTAAAATCAAACTGACCCTCAATCGGAAACAAATCGGGTTAGCTTTTAATCATTTTCGAGCGAGTTCACGAAATTGAAATTGTATAGATGTTGGGGTGCATACTTGGTGTTTCAATTTCATACATTTGTTTAACGGTAACCTTTAAATAAATATTTCGTGATAGGAATTTAACCTTTTTTTTTTTTTAATATTTCGTTTTTCACGCATCATTTCAAGCATTCCAAGCGTTTATCTCAAAACCCACTTTTCTAATCACACTCACCCTCAATGAATAAATAAGTAAATAAATAAATAAATAATAAATGGTGATCTAAATATGGTACTACATTGAGGATAAGACCAAAAAAAAAAGTTATAGAATACTAACCTTCTCACCATATCAAGTGTTTTGTAAATGTCCCCATTACAAATGTTACAAACGTTTAACAACTGTTTTGCCGAGTTCGGTTGTGAGTTGAGATGCGAATTTTTATGAACAATGAACAAGTAAAATAATTATAATAAAATCTTACCCAATCGCTGAATAATATATCGTTATCATAGTTATCATAATTATGTGGTGTTTTTTAATTATTTTTTTATTTACATTTTAGTTATTTACTGTTCACATTATTGTCGTATGTTCAATACTTTTTCTGATCTTCAACTAAAAATAGATTTACCTTAATTCCTTTTATATGTCAAAATGCACAATAAATAAAAATCTTTTAAAATTTTTATTTCGAATATTTCGTTCTTCAAGCATTTCCCACATTCTTTTTCCTGTATACTTCAGCATCTCCAAAGATATCTATAGCTACTCATTTTTCCCGAAAAAATACGAGAATATGCCCAAAGATTGATACGATGAAATAAAAATTCGCTCTGCGAAATATCACCTTTCTCTTGATATGAGAACTAGAAATCAATGAATAAGGAAAGAATGAAAATAATAAAACATAATAAATAATAAAATAGCCACTATATAAAAATAATAAAACCTTGCCCCAATTGCTGAATAAAAATATCTTCATCATAATTGTCATCATTATTATACATAAGTAAACTCTCTGTAAGACGAACTCTGAGTAAGACGGAAGTCTGACCCTGAAAAATTTTCAAGTACTTGCAAATCCATAGATATAGAGTAAAATTTGTCTAGTTTGGAATGTTGCCTACTACGAAATTTTTCTCGGTCCCAACCGATTCCGCCTTAATCAGAGTTTACTGTATAATTAAGAAAAAAAAAATAGAGATGCATATTAGTTATTTCCTATTCACATTATTACCATAAGTGAATATTTACTCTGACCTTCATCCAAAAATATATTTAACTTTTATAAGTCTAGGTACACAATAAATATTTCAAGATAAGAAAAATCTTTTAAAACTTTTATTTCGAATGTTTCGTTCTTCAAGCATTTCTAACGTTCTTTTTCCTGTATATTTCGATATCGTATACATTTATCTTCAAAAAGCATCTAGCTATTAATTTTTCTTGAAAAAATAAGAGAATATGGATAAAATGGAATAAAAATTCGCTTTGCAAAATATTACCTTCTCATCATATGAGATTTATTAGAAATTAATGGACAAGGAAAATATAAATATGTAAAATAATAAAGCATAACAAAAATAAAATAAAATATTCACGATATAATAATAATAAAATCTTGGACCAAGTTCTGAAGAAAAAATTGTTAACATAATTATCATACTGTGAAACAGATACTTATTTAAACTCAAAAAACAGAAATGCTTATTAGTTATTTCCTGTTCGCATCATAGCCGTAAGGAGAATATTTGCTCTTATCACCACCTAAAAATATATTTACCTTCTTTATATGTCTAAATACACGGTAAATATTTCACGATGTGAAAAGGCTTTTAAAACTTTTATTTCGAATGTATTGTTCTTCAAGCATTTCTAACGTTCTTTCTCCTGTATATTTCGAAATCGCACATATTTATCTCTGAAAGTACCTTAGCTACTCATTTTTCCCGAAAAAATACGAGAATGTGATCAAAGATGGATAACGTTGAAATAAAAGTTCGCTCTGCGAAATATTACCCTTTTCCTCATATGAGAACTAGAAATCAATGAACAAGGAAAGTATGAAAATAATAAAATATAATAAATAATAAAAGAATCATGATGTAAAAAATAATAAAATATTGCCCTAATTTCTGAATAAAAAATTGTTATCGTAATTATCATCATTATGATTCTGTGAATTATGCATATATATAAACTAAAAAAAGAGATTCATATTCGTTACTTCGTCTGCGCATCATTGCCGTTGGGAGAATATTTACTCTGACCTTCACCTGAAAATATATTTAACTTTTATATGTCGAAATACACTATAAATATTTCAAGATATCAAAAGTCTTTTAAAACTTTTATTTCAATGCAGCATTTCTAACGTTCCTTGCTCCTGTACATTTCGATATCGCACACATTTATCTCCAAAAGTACCTTAGCTACTCATTTTTCCCGAAAAAATACGAGAATATTATCAAAGATGGATAAGATGAAATAAAAGTTCGCTCTGCAAAGTATTTCTCTTCTCTTTTATGAGATTTAGAAATTAATGAACAAGGAAAATATAAATATTTAAAATAATAAAATATCCAAGATGTAAAAATAATCCTATCTTGCCCAAATTTTTGAATAAAATTTGCTTTAATTATAATTATCATCATCATTATCATGATGTGAATTATATACATATTTATAAAAAAAAAAAAAAAAAAAAAAAACAGAGATGCATATTATTACTTTCTGTTTGCATCATTGGTGTAGGGAAAATACTCTTGACAGTCAAGTAAAAACATATTTATCTTTTTATAATGCGGAAATACACAACAAATATTTCACGATATAAAAGTCTTTTTAAAACTTTTATTTCGAATATTTCGTTCTTCAAGCATTCCTAACGTTCCTTCTCCTGTATATTTTGATATCACACACATTTATCTCCAAAAGTACCTAGATACCTATTTTTCCCTAAAAAATACGAGAATATGATCAAAGGTGGATAAGATGAAATAAAAGTTGCCTCTGCGAAATATTACAATTGACTTGATATGAGAACTAAAAATCAATGAATAGGAAAAATATAAAAACAATAAAATCTTGCCTTAATTTCTGAATATTTTTTTTAATCATAAACTATCGTCGTTATCATAATTATCATTTTGTGAATTATATATATATATTTAAACTGAAAAACAGAGATACAATTTATTTCCTCTGCAATAGGGAGAGTCTTTACTCTGACTATCAAGTAAAAATATATTTATCTTTTTATATGTCGAAATGCACAATAAATATTTCACGATTTTAAAAGTCTTTTAAAACTTTTATTTCGAATATTTCGTTCTTCTAGCATTTCTAACGTTCTTTCTCCTGTACATTTCGATATCGCACACATTTATCTCCAAAAAGTACCTTAGCTACTCATTTTTTTCCCGAAAAAATACGAAAATATGATCAAAGATGGATAAGATGAAATAAAAGTTCTCTATGCGAAATATTACCCTACTCCTCATATGAGAACTAGAAATCAATAAATAAAGGAAAGTATGAAAATAATAAAATATAATAAATAATAAAATATTCACGATGTTAAAATAATAAAATCTTGCCCTAATTTCTGAATAAAAAATTGTTACCATAATTATCATCATTATAATTCTGTGAATTATATATACAGTCGAACCTCTATATAACGAAACTTCATACATCGAATTTCTCCATATAACGAATTTTTAGTAAGAACGTTCCCCTTTTCGCATGATTACATTAAAAACAGACTCTATATAGCGAAATATCTATCTCCATATAACGAATTTTTTCATAAATTGATCTTAATTTATTCAGTTTTAAAAAAGCTTCGAAATCATATGGAATCAATTTTCCATCACTTATTTTTGATTTATCGTTCAGTGGAGAGGTTTTTTTTTTTTTTTTTTTTTTTTTTTTTTTTATAAATATTACTTCTCTCCTTATTCTTTAAATCTAACAAGTTCATCCCACCTCCCACACACCTTTCAACATCCTTCTCAAAACACAGTCAATTGAATTGTTACACATATAAGAGAGGAATCAATGAGAGCACATAAGAAAGACCTTCAAATGGAGGAAAATATCAACTACAATTTTTCATTCCTTGCTAAAATTTGAGAATTTTTTTTTGAGAGCATAACAATTGTAATTTTAAAATCAAAACAACAAAAAATTACAGATTTCTTCCTCTGAAATTTATGTAAGTCTTCCTTATTTGATTTTCATTAAGCTTTCAAATAAATGTCTTTTCTCTTTTTTGAAACTGCTTAAATAAGTAAGAAATAAAATGTTAGGTTAATATATACTTTTAAACATTTCAAATTCTTAATTAAAAAGATCAAAAATAATATTTGTTCAAAATTTACACATTAAATACTATTTTTAACATCATACTCTATACATCGAATTTCTCTATATAACGAATTTTTTACTGGAACGATGGATTTCGTTATATAGAGGCTCGACTGTATATATTTAAACTGAAAAGAGAGATTCATATTAGTTACTTCGTCTGCGCACCATTGTCATAGAGAGAGAATATTTACTCTGACCTTCAACTAAAAATATATTCAACTTTTATATGTCGAAATACACAATAAATATTTCATGATATGAAAAGTCCTTTAAAACTTTTATTTCGAATATTTCTTCGAGCATTTCTAACGTTCTTTCTGCTGTATATTTCGATATCGCACACATTTATCTCAAAAAGTACCTTAGCTACTCATTTTTCCCGAAAAAATACGAGAATATGATCAGAGATGGATAAGATGAAATAGAAGTTCGCTCTGCGAAATATTACCCTTCTCCTCATATGAGAACTAGAAATCAATGAACAAGCAAACAAAAAAAGCACTTGCCCCGATCTGCTGAATAAAAAATCGTTGCCTTGAAACGGACGTAAAATAGAACTCGGGTTCTCGCTTTTCATATCCACTATCGTAAGCACTCTGCCACGTACAGATAAGCGGCGCGATATAAAAAAATAAATAAATAAAATACTGCCTTTTTAAAGAGCAGCTGAAAACGGCAAATTCTGTCATCCTTTAAAGAGAAAGTCTTGGATAGTAGCGATTAGATCTTCTTTTCAAAAAGGTTTTTCTGTTAACTTTTTTTTTGTCAACCAAAGAAATTGTCCTCGTGTCCATTGTATACAGAGGTTTATGCATGCGAAATACCATGGTTTTATTCTTTATTTTTTTTCTTTCTCTCGCTTTTTTTTCTGCGATAGGATTTTCAGCTCTGATTAATTAGATATTTTTTTTTATTGTCATGCATTGCCTCGTTTCACGATTTGCTCATTGTTATATAAGTTAAATGATTTTAAGTAGAACGATTTTCGTAACGGTGTTTAAAATATTCGATTTGTATCATGTTATATTTATTTGTTTAAATTTTTTTGTGTGAATTTAATGCAGCATTTTTTTCTTTATTGAGAGAATCGCTATAAATAAATATTTTTTTGCCAGGAAAGAAAACAATCAGATAAATGTTTCCGTTAGTGAAAAGAATTGTTGAGCTTTTTCATCTTTTTTAGGAATTCGGTATCAATTTAAAGTATTTTATTGTTTTTTTACTCAAATTCAAAGAGTGTTTTTATTTAGCATTTCCTTTCTTTATTTCGTAGCGATTTTTTTTTTCTTTTTAAAGGGAAGAAAAAGGGAAAGGATGATTGTGTCAGGTGACGCTATGTAAAATAAATGAAAAAAAAAAAAAAAATCTACCCCGTGAAATATATCCCTCTCATTATTTAAAACGAAAATTATCACAGTTAATATATTAGTAAATCTCTGAAAAAAAAAAAAAAAAAAAAAGTTTTTGAAGGGAAAAAAAGTTTTTGTTTTTTTTGTGAACTAAAGCAGCTCACCTTGTGTCTTTTATATGTTAAATGCTTTTAAGTAGAGCAGCTTCTTAACGGAGTCTGAAATATTCTTGTATAATGTTGTATTTATTTAGTAAGGGGTTTTCTTTTATTAAACGAAATTCTTAAGTGTTATTTCCTTTCTTTTTGTAGAAAAAGTTTCTTTGAATAAATAAATAATTATTTTTTGCCGAGAAAGAAACAAAACTATTCGATAATTTTTTCTGTCTGCAAAAAGAATCATTTGAGTTTTTTATCAATACTGAATTTTGGCAACAATTTAAAGTTATTCAAATGTAAGTACATGCAAAGATTTTTTTTTTTTTTTTTTTTTTTTTAATTATTATATAAGAAATAGATTTATTTAACATTTCTTTTATTTCTTTCGTTCAGATGATCTCGATTTTTTTGCCTGAAAAAAGTGGAGAAATGTTTGTCCAGATGATACGATGTAAATAAATAAAATAAAACGCAATATTGTCTTTATAGAGAAAATCTACAATAATAGCGATTTTATCGTCTTTTTCGAAAGATTTTTCTCCTGCTAACTAATTGTGAACCAAAGAAACTATTAGTTCTACTTTATGCAAGTAAAATAATCATGGTAATCCACCACCCTTCCCTTACTTTTCTTTTTATATACAAAATTATTAACCCTGATTATTTAATATTCTGTTTGCTTTAATGTTTTAATTACATTTGCTAATTTACTCATTTATTATTATTATTATTATTTTAAATTTAACATTGCTTTTTTTTTTCTTTACTTTGTCCAAATGAATTGGGGGGGGGGGGGGAATCAAAAGAAAAGCTGCGAGAGAAGAAACAAAAAGAAAATGTTTCCCTAGGTGACACGATGTAAATTAAAAGAAAATAAATAAAATTTGCTGTTATAAATAATGTATTTTTGTCGTCGGAGTTATCTAGTTATTAGCGATTAAATTTTTTACATGGATTTTCTCTGTTTTTGTTGTTAGATGTAGCAATTGTTATCTCTTTTATGTACAAAGATTTATTTATACATGTGAAATACAACCCGCCCCCAACCCCCTTGTTTTTAATGATTTCACATCTATGCAAAAATTTCATGTTGTTATTTTTTATTATTTATTCTTTTAAATAAAAGAGCACATTATGCTCTAATAAGGGATTTATACATAATATTATCTTATACCTTAAACCTTATAGTAGAGTGGTCGTTATAATGTATTTTAATATATTCTATTTTCACATTACTTTAAGTTGAGAATTTTATTATATACTGTTATTTATATATTTAGACTCGAAGTTTTTCGATCAAATTTTAACTTTTTATGCATATAAACAATGCATTTCTTTGTTTCTTTTTTTAATGAAGCAAAAATTTTATTTTTGCTTTATTATTATTTTTTTTCTTTTGTCGAAAAGATTTCAATAAATAAATAAATAAATAAAATTACTCTAAAAGAAGACAGGTAAATATTTCTGTGTATGAAAAATAATTTTGGGATGTTTCTAATTTTATTATCAATTTTAGCATATTTCATCAAAGCTTGATCAACAGTTGATTATGTAGCATGTGTAAAAAATATGCTTGTATCTTAGTCGACAGCGTTTACAAAAAACAATAAAGATATAAAATTAATGTGAATCGCATAAATCGCAATCGCAATCACTTATAAAATATGATTTCTCGAAATTATTTATCTTTATAAGACTCGGTTTTTCGATCAATTTTAACTTTTATGTTTTTCTAACATTGCATTATATGCTCATATATTCGAAGCAAAAGTGATTCATTGGCTTTTGCAGCCCCTTGCCAAAAGCTGTAAGTCATTCTATAAAAATTATTTATTTTAAGAATTCTTCACATTGTCACAAACACCTGTGTGAAAATTCTGGAGAGACCCCTGATAAATATCTTATTAATTATGGATAATCGTAATTGTTCAATTTGTTTAAAATTAAAATTTTAATCTTCTCAATTCTTTTTTCCCCCCTTTTTTTCTACTTTCTTTGCTGTTTATACAAGAGTATATTTTCGTAAACAAATCCAACTGAACCATAAAATTTGTAACAATCTTTATGCTTACAACATTTTTTTTGTTGTTATTATTTTTTTCCTGGTTGACAACAGATCAATAGCCGCTTAATGCTGTATTAGCGCCGAAAGATAGAAAACAGAATGTGCTTATTGATTGTAAAGGAAGAGCAGACTATCCATCCCTCCCCCTTTCATCTGAAGCAACCTTCTCGGAGGGCAATATTGAAGATCGCACGCTTTTGTGCTTGCTTTGTGGATGCAGCACAGCGAAAGCTTTCCCTGAACAGAAAATAGCTTTTGTATATCAAGCATCGCCTCCCATTATTCAGCCGCTTGTTATTAAGACGTTAACTTTTAATGCGGTTTATAATTCTGGAAGTGGTTGTTTCAACGATTGCGTAATTGAGAGAGACCATTGTGGTTTATTTAAATTTAAGTATGATGTTATAAAAGGAAAATTCTTCTGTTAAAAGGAATTGTCTCTTAACTTATTTTCAACATTGTAATGCAGCTGTATTCTAGCAGTTCATTATGTGTTTGTTTATTTGTAGGCAAAATTTGTTCTTGTTTAATATGGTCTATTTTTTTTTAATTGGTGAGATGGGATATTTTAAACCTCAGAAAATATGTCTATCAGTTATACATTTGCAAACAAGGATTTTATGATGCTTAGATACTTGAATTTATATGTATGTGCACTTATAGTACTATTTCAGTTGTTTTTATGTAAGTAAATAATACAAAATTCACAGGAAATTCTCTTATTTTAATATGCTAAATTTTAAGGAGATGTGCACAAGAAATGAAATTTCGGGGTTACATACACCCCACCTCGCCACTTACGGTTTAAAAAGCAGTATTTAAGGACTTTTCACAGAAATCGTTTTAATAATATAGGACCCTTCATAAAAATAAATTTAATAAGGTGAGCCCCTTCACAAAAATGAACTTATTAAAACAGGCCCCTTCACACACACACACAAAAAAAATTAATAATAATAATAATAATAATAATAATAATAAAGGTCCCGTTTGTAGCATTCTTTTTAGTAAAAACTGTTTTAAAATGTGCAATTTGTAAATAAAATAAGTCACGAGAAACAAAAACTTTAGTAATTAAGATTTAAAGAAGTTTTTGTTAATAAATTCTTAGTTTGAATTTGGGTAACTAGATTGTAACTTTCATTAGATTTTTTTTTTTTTTTTTACAAAAATATAAAGAAATTCATAAAAATAACTTACTTTTCACAAAATGGACTCCAAAAATAAAAAGCTGCGTCTATCCATGTGAATACATACAACTTCGAATATTTTTTTAAAAACTAAATAAAACATGTGTAACTAACTTGTGCTTAAATATTCTGCTGTAAGTATTTACTCATTTATTTTCCAAATATTTTGCGCGTAATTCATAGCATTTACCCATCTTGCATGTTTTCCTATTTTATTATTGCGAGCGTTTTTTGGTTAAATAAAATCAATACGATCTCACTTTTAAACATTTTGCTGGAAATGCTATTTCCAAAATGACGACATTCTAAGGTTTCGGAGAGAAAATTGAAATATACATGATGCTGAGATGATTGTATTGTGTTTTTAAAGTGGAATTTTCAAATAGAGACCGTTGTTGCTTTTTTAAAATGAAATTTCCTTTGAACTTTGTGTCTTTGAAACCTGTTATATTCAGCCATTGATATGCATTCTAAAAATAATTGAAACAGACGAGGAAAATATTTAAGCTTTTTATTTTACAGAAAATGTTAGGAAGCAGTTTCAAGAAAATTTGTTACTATTCAATGTAATATTTTAAATATAGATCAATTTCTGAAGTGGTGTTTTACAATAAAATGCGAAGACTGATTTAATTTTTATTAGATTCTGCAATCGTATGATTAATTATATAAGTTCGAGTTTGATATATTCCGATTTAAAAAAAATCTGATTGGAGAAGGTTAAATATATATATACAATATTAATTCCTTTTATTTCCTTTATTTATTTATTATTTTTATGTGTAAGCATTTTTTTTTTGTGTGTGTGTGTGTGTATAAGTAAGTGCAATTATTTAAAGTGGCATTTTTCAGCTGAACTTATAATACTATGTCAGGAATCGATGCAGTCAAAATTTGGAGCCTATTTTGAGCCTCATTCACAAAAATTTATTTAACAAAACCGAACCCTTCAGAAAATTTTACTTTATAAAAATAGTCTTCATTATTTTTACTTTAATAGACTTTAAAATGTGCAATTTGCATTCGAAACAAGTTCCCCAGAAAAGAGAACTTCAGAAGGAAGACTTAAAGAAGTTATTAATAATAAATGTTTGATTCGAATAGGAGTAAGTGGATTTAATATTTCTGTACAAAAAGTTATTTTTTCCCAAAATTGTAATAAATTTCGTAAAAATAATTTTTACTTTTCCCAAAATATGCCCCCCCCCCTTCAAAAAAAAAAAAAAAAAAAAAAAAAAAAACACGATCTGCATGTTTTTTTTTCTTTCTCTAATGCAATAATCTGTTTTACTTTTCCAAATTTTAATAGAAAATTCTATTTCTTAAAAATATACCCTTTATTGATTATTTTTTTTATTTTATTAGACTTTAAAATGTGTAATTTGCATTCAAAACAATCGTTTATTATAAGAAGTTACTTTTCGCAAAAAAATAATAAATTTGAGAAAAATAACTTTTATTTTTTCCAAAATATACCCCCTTCCCCCTCCCCTCCCCCCCCCCAAAAAAAAAAAAAAAAAAAAAATCCTCATCCATCTGTATATTTATTGTTTCACACTACCTCCCAATGCAATAATTCATTTCACTTTTTCAAATTCTATCAATGCTGCCATACCTATTCATTATTTTTGAAGAACTTTATTTAACATACATAAATTTAGTTTATTCTCCCCTTTCCCCCCGTCTCTCTCCTTATTTTTATGACACTGTAAACTGTCACTTTCCTTATATCATTGTGTTTGCTTTCATTTAATTCTACTAAGCATGTTGTTTTATTTCCTAAGCTTTTATTTTCTTCTGAAAAGTTCAGAATGGTTAAAACCTGTTTTTACGTTTACTCTTGAATATCCCTTTAGATGATGCATTTTAGCTCGGATTACACAAATAAAGAAAGAAAAGAAACTTTTGATGAAATATGTATTTTCAAAATAATTTACATACATATATATTATATTACTCAAACATATTAGCTTTCATTAATCGGTATTTTTTACATGTTTTAATCTTATGATTTTTATATACTTGGCACTACAAAAAATATTCTTACTAGATGAAATTACCTTCAGCATTTTAAAATTATTGTTTTTTCTTTGTCTATTTTTATTATTATTATTATTTTAAGTAAGGTGCAATATCTAAGAAAAAAAAAAATTCTTAAATCTGTTTTCATGAATATTAATTACTCAAACTATTTACAATTTGAAAATGAAAAATATTTTTTCAACGAATATGAAAATAGTTCTTAAATTTACTGTTATTACAGTTAAAATAAAATATATATTCATGTAAATTAATGGTTGTTTAATGTAATTTTGTAACTGTATTTGATCTATTTAAGGATGTACTCAAATATATATATAATAAAATTGAAATCACAAATAAAAAATAAAAATAATAGGATAATAAATAAATAGATAAGTAATATATATAAATATTCCATCCTCAACAGCTCGAAATTTTCAGATATATTTTCATATTGATTTTCCGCTGATGCTGAATTAATTAGAACTTGATGTATAAATAAATTTTTTCTCAGTATGACCTTTTTATTGTCATTCCCAGCTTTCTCGCTTCGAAAAATTCTGTTCTAAACGCCAACTTTGACTGCTTTTTTTTTTTTTTTTTTTTTTTTTTTGCAAGGTATTCTGTCTTTATCGAAAAATCGATACCTTATATGATTTCACAGTAAGAGAATCTGCTAATTTGATGCGCTTCAGAACATAAAATACTTTAAAAATGAATAAGAAAATAAGTAATTTGAATTTGAATACATATTTGCTATTTATTCCTGCATATATTTTTGAATTATATAATCAAAATACATAGTAAATTATGTAATCAAATTTGTATAGCAGCCTTTTACTTTTTTTTCATACATATATATATTGATATTGTGTGTATGTGTTTTTTATACATACTCTGCAAAATTCTTTAAAAAAAACCTTTATTATTTATTATAAATAGTTATTCGTCTGAATTCAAAAACCTATTACGACTAAAGTTTGTAAATTTTAAATGAAACATCATCAAAGTACATAATCATTTTGTAACACTAGCAAAAGTACCGGCGAAAATATTGTTATGTGGTTATACTTTTCCCTTGCGCGAAGTTTTCGTTTATGTGACATAAATATTTTATCCCATTGTCCTTTATTTATATGCTAGAGTCGTATGTATTCGATTGGCTTCTACTCTTTGTGCCTTCGATTCAACTCGAGCAGCGCCATCTTTTTCCGTGCAATATCTGTTCTCTTTATTTATTGTATTCTTTTCTTTCCAAATAAAATTGCTCTTTCAGTGGAAGCCAATAATTATTTTCTGTTAGGAAAGGTCATTTATTATTATTTAGAAGATATATTTTTTCTGTTTAGATGATCATATTTCTCATGTATTTTCTAAATAAAACGACAGAAATTTTGTTGCAATTCTTTTGGGATTTTTACATGACTCATCGGGCTGTTCACTTTTAAAAATTACTCCTAGTTTTTTGTTTCGTGACGAGAGATATTTTGAAATATTCCATTTGACGTTTACAAAATAGTTATTGGAAATATTTCATGTAGCGTTTATCTTTTATTTGGATTATATAAAGTTATTCAATTACGCATGTAAAAATATGTTTTTACCTATTTTTTCCTCTTTAACTATTATTAAAATAATAATAATAAAAATAATAATAATAATAATTTAAAAAAATACTTATTTAGATTATCATATTCTATAAATGCATTTCAGAAACTTTTGTGTTAATTCTTTTATCTATTCACGTGACTCATGCATGTTACAATGAAATAAAATTCTATTATAGTTTATGTTTCATGATCTATTATTCTAAAACATTTAAAATATATTTCACATGATATGCTAATACATATTATAAAGTAGTGCAGTTTAAAATGTTTGCATAACTTTTTCATACATTATTATATTTTATTTTCACCCTTTTTTTTTTCTTCCGTATAAATAATTATTTTTACATTTTGTCGTTATAAGTGGGGAAGAGGGGGGGGGGGTAATTGTTTTTTGAGGTACATAAAGTAATTCTATTAAAATAATAATGATAAATATATTTAAACCTATTTTCCCCTATTTGGCTATTATTTAAAATAAAGATAGCTTGTTTAGATATTATTGTCGGACGTTCCTCTCCGTCCACACAGCTTTGAAGAATGTCCGTGGTAGAAATAGCTGCCACCACCGATATTAATAGGTGATATCGGTCACCCACTGTGAGATTGGTGTAAATGAAGACTTACGCTTTCAAGTAACTAAATTATCAGTTTATTAAGAACATATGTACACACAAAATACGCTATTTACAAATATATACCACTACAACTCGGATATAGGTGATCCGGTTCAACATTAAATTAGATACCGTACAGATTGGTTGTGTACTATTCCAATTACACCTTCCACCTCACACTCAATACACGTTAAATTCACCTTTTTGGAGCTCAACCTTGAGTCTCCCAACACAAGTATACTGGGCCTGCACTCTTAGCCCAGAGCACTAAACAACAGGACGTCTATGTCCTTTACGCACCAGAAAACACACACTTTTCGCTCTTCCACACAGAGCCACCTCTAGGTCTGACGCCTAGGTCCCGAATCCCCAGATCTGAGGCCCACTGCATTCTCCAAATCACGGGGTCACTCCAATGCCAACCCCCTCTGGAGCTTCCTGATTGGGCACCTTCCCTCACTCCTTTCTTGCCTAGTGACATGCAGATAATCTGGCCATCATCCGCATACTTCACTGACAGCTGGACATGCCTTTCAGCTATCTCCTTTCTCTAACACACCACCTGAAACGGATTAGCTGGCAATCCCCTTTTCCAGGAAGAAGGAATGTCACCTTGGAAATTCTGTACACATACCAATTCTATATACAATAATACAAAATATTCAACTAGAGAAAGAGTAGACATTACATTCTTTAGCACAGGTGCTAACAGATCCTGACACCCCCCACCTTAGCGGAAAATATGCCTTTTAGGGGCTAATTTTCCCCAGACATATAGTAATAGCGCAGAAGAGTTCAATAGTCTCTTTACAGATTTCTTCATTATGCTTATTACATAGGTATTTCCAGGTGTCTGAACACTATCTACTGACATCTCTACTGAACCTTTACTAATATTATTATTACATAAACAATACACATGTTAGTACAATATTATAAACAAAAAAATCAAAAAAAAAATATTTACACACACACAAAAAAAAGTTAAACGTGTGACGACATCCCTTTAAGGTTGTCCACTACTGGGTCGTTGACGCCGATGGGCTAACCACTGGTTGTTCTTCCCAGCTCTTTCTATGTAGCCTAGAAATTGCGTCAGCATTCAAATGTTGTGCTCCTGGACGATGAGAAATAGTCAGGTTCCAGCGTTGCAAGGCAAGAGCCCATCTAGTGAATTTGGGTGATCTTGGGGTTGTTTCGGTGAGAAATTTTAATGGATTATGATCCGTAATGATCTCAATTTGAGATCCATAGGTCCATTTTTCAAACTTTCGCAACCCAAAGAGCACACTCCAAGCCTCTTTCTCTATACTCGGCCAAGCACGCTGAGCCCCTGACAATTTCTGACTGGCAAAAGCTATAGGTTTAAACTGACCCCTTTCATCTTTTTGAGTAAGGCAACATCCTACTGCCAGGTCGGAAGCATCTGCGTGGAGCTGATATTCCCGGCCTACGATAGGTGTAGCCAAACTCGTCACCTTACATAACTCATCCTTAAGAGTATTAAATGCTTTTTCTGCCCTTTCATCCCATGGTACAGTATTTTTAACCTTCCCTTTAGTCAATTCGGTTAAAGGTATAGCAATTTCGGCATAATTTGGAATATAAGATCGATAAAATCCCATTAATCCCAAAACAGATCTGACTTCTTTTTTAGTTTTTGGTCTCTTTAGATCCCTTATTGCTCCTATTTTTTCCTCATCAGGTGCATGCGTTCCACCTCCAATTACATGACCTAAAAACTTAGTTAATTTCTCTCCAAATTTACATTTGTCTAGTCTAATCGTAAAATTTCTATTTTTCAACTCTTCAATGACAGCCCTGACATGCTCACAATGCTCTTCCCAGGTATCGGAGAAAATGATGACATCATCAATATATGCTTCTGCATACCTCCGATGACCTTGGAGAACCTCATTCATGTCTTTTTGAAACGTAGCAGCAGCCCCTGATAATCCAAAAGGCATTGTACGCCCCTGATAAGTTCCGTTATGCGTCGTAAAAGCTGTCAAAGGTTTACAATCCTCAGCCATTTTAATTTGCCAATAACCCCTCAATAAATCTATTGAAGATAAATATTTAGCCGCCCCTGCGGTATACATAATTTCTTGGGAATCTTTCATCGGGAAGGTGGGAACCTGCGTTACAGAATTTAAAGCTCTGTAATCAATACACATTCTGACAGTGGCATCTTTTTTCGCAACGCAAACAATCGGATGGCTAATTTCAGCATTTGACGGTTCGATTAGATTTAATTCTAATAACTCCTGAATCTGCCTATCCACTTCCTCTTTATAAGCTACCGGCACACTATATAACTTTGGCTTTTTCCTTTCTACACCCGGTTTCAGATCAATACGATGTTCCCCTACTTCCGCTGGTAGTACAGGACCCATAAACACTTCTTTATTTTCCCTCAAAATGGACTTTAAATCTTTGATTTGACTATTAGATAGCCCTTTTATTTCAAACCTCTCAATATCCCGTTCTATCTCTTGATCCCGGTTCAAAATAGGAATTTCCCCAACTTCTCCAAATTCCTCATCACCCTCAAAAACAATATTAACTATATTACATTTAGCAATAAATTCTCGTATTTTGTTTTGGTGCACATGCTTCCTACTCCCGTCGGCTAACTCAACAATAAACGAATGCTGGTTTCGTTTTTCGACTATGGTTGCCGGCCCTTGCCACCTAGAATATAATTTATTAGTTGAATCGGGGATTAACAATATTACCTTATCGCCTACTTCAAACGTTTTTTCCTTAGACCTTAAATTATAATGGTAAGCCATTCTATTTTGTTGTACCTCAGACGATAATTTTGCCTCATTTGCGGCTCTTTCTAAACGTCCTCTAAGTTTATTCAGATACTCATGAATCGGCATAGTATCTACCTGCGCCCCCTTATTTTCTCCTGCCCAGGATGACTTGAGAATCGATAAAGGACCCTCCGGTGCTCTACCATATAATAACTGAAAAGGTGCGATTCCCGTCGTAGAATTTGGGACTTCCCTATACGCCCATAATACAAATGGTATTTGCTCATGCCACTTTTTCCCTTCTTCTCTAATAGTATGATGTAACATACGTTTAAGGGTCTGATTAAATCGTTCCACAAGTCCGTTGGACTGTGGATACTGTGGAGTCGAAAATCTTGGACTAGCCCCTAACCTTTTTTCAAATTCTTTTGTTAAGTCGGCAGTGAAATTGGTTCCATTATCACAAGCAATTACATTCGGAATTCCTGTCCTCATAAATATTTGGAGTAACGCATCACACGCGGTTTTAGCAGTTAAACTTTTTAAAGGGATCGCATCCGCCCACCTGGTATGTTGATCAATTAAGGTTAGTATATACTGATGCCCTTGGGAACTTTTAGGATCAATAGGCCCAATTAAATCAACATTAACTACCTGAAATGGAAGTTCCGGACGTGACACTGGGGAAATAGGAGCTCTATCATTTATTTTAACCCCTCTAGTCAATTGGCACTCTAAACATGACTCACAAAATTGTTTAGTTTCTTTCGCCATCCCCTCCCAATAAAAAGAATACCTGATTCTCTGTAAAGTTTTCTTAGCTGCATGATGTCCTCCAAATACCGAACTATGCGCTAATTTTAAGATTTCTTCTCTCCTTATTTTGGGTACTACTAATTGCGCTATAGTTTCGCCTAACAATTTCTCTTTATGATATAATAAACCATTTACAATATAATAATCCCCCTTATCCATTTTAGCTAATTCCCAAGCTTTCTCTAATTCTTTACATTCTAATTGGGATTCCTTAAACATCTCGGAATTGCTAACAATAGCTTTATTACCTTTCTCCACTTCCGTTTTTTCTGGATTCTGACTTTGTACATTTTCTGACCTCGCTTCTATCGCGTAAACATTACAATTATCGTTACTCATACCTTCCTTTTCATTCAAGTTATCAACAATAATTTCTGAACTTTCTAATTCTTCGGACTCTATCAATGGCTCCTCAAGATTGACACCTGACAACTCATTAATCACTTCGGGATGTAAAATTACTTGCTCATTAATATTATCAGTTACTGCGCAAAGTACTTCCTGATGAATTATATTAGTTTGCCCGAATTGCGGAATAGCTAGCGGTAGTTTAACTAACGGTGATTTAACAGCTTCACCAAATAACCCTTGTAAATAAATACTACCCGCTCCCTTTAATTTCTCTTCCGGTACTAAATCTTTATGAACAACACTAATCTCACATCCAGAATCAACCAATCCCTTTGCTTTTTGCCCATTCACACTAACTTCAATTTTCTCAAGTTTATTTAATTTTTCACCAATAACATTAGTTCTCTGTTCGGTCTTTGCCGATATTCTCGCCACAATAGCTCCAGTAGGTAACTCTTTGCTTTCTTTTACCACAACCTTATGCACACCCGCTTTCGGATCTCGCCCTTTATTACCATTATTTCCCTCATTACTCACTTTATTACAAAAACGTTGGTAATGTCCTCTCAAACCACATTTAAAGCATTTCGGAGCCGAACCATCACTAGGTTTCTTAAAATCTATTTTCCTATCCGAAAAAGAATTAGTCTCATTACTCCTGTTTTGCCTCCAATTATTACTAACTTTGCTATCCTCCCTCGGTCTCATTTTTTCATTGTTTACGTGCCTATCTTTACCTTTAAAACTTTTATACGTAACGGCGTAAGACTTATGTTTAGCGTCAAAATAATTGTCACATTCTTTAGCAATTTTAGAAGTTTCTAACCATTTACCTTGATGAGTTAACCCAATATATGACGCGGTATCCTCATCTAACGTACTTACTAATTTATCCGTAACTATTAACTGGTTGACCTTTTCATAAGAGTCCGCACCTCTAATCTTACAATAATTTTCCCATGTCGCTATTAAACGCGATACAAATAATACATGAGTTTCGTTCTGGTTTCTCTTAGCCTTCTTAAAATTTTCCAAACACGCCTTCGGTGTCGGCTCATGTTCCCTTAGAACTAACTCCTTTAATTCCTCATAATTCTCCATTTGTTCCGCAGTCGTATAAATTAACAAATTATCCGCCTTATCTCCCAACATATTTAGTAGAATTTCGGCCTGCTGGTTTTCCGGTACATTTTTAGTTTTGAATGCCCTTTTTAAACTGTTGAAAAATAAATTCCATCCCTCAGTCCCTTCCGGTACTTTGATAGATAGAGTTTTCACACTTTTGATCAATTTTTCTATATTACTTTCATTATTAGATTCCCTAGAGACATTAGAATTATTTGCCGATCCTTGAACCCTTAATCTCTCCATTTCTAATTCATGTTCCATTCTTAATTTTTCCATTTCTAACTTTTCCTGTTTTTCTAACTTTTCGCGTTCTAATTTTTCCTGCTTTTCTTCACGCTCTAACTTTTCCTGTTTTTCTAACTCTTCGCGTTCTAATCGTTCTGCAACAATAGTGTCTGATAATTCCTTAATAACCCCCTCGTCATACTCATCACTGTCCATTACCTTTTTCTTAAGCTGAATTCTGGTATCATCTTCCGTGAATTCAACACCCAATTCTTCGGCTATCCCCTGAAGATCAACCTTTTTTAGTTTCAATAAGAAAGCCATACCTTCACCGATTGTTATTACCACCCCACAAGAATAGTTAAACCTATCAAATTAATATTTCCTAAATTTCTAACTTAGTACAGATATTTCTCCACTTATTAAACTAATTAATGCCATTTCAGATAATCCATGCATTTCATTTCTAATTAACCTACTTAATACTCTAATTTTCCTCAACCAATGATATCACCCAATATACTTCCAATAAAACAAAAGCTAAAACCACACTTCGATTTGATTACTATACAATACAGATTTCAATTTATACACTTAGATAACAACATACAATTTACATAATAACACTGATACGTTGAAATTGAATATAAGTATTGATATCAATCAAAAAATTGTAAAACATGCATATATAAATTTCTACAATTATCCTCACTAAAATATTTCCGGATTCAATATTGGTTCTTACACTTAAAACAAATATACTGAAAATCTTTACTTTTATTTTTCCTCACTATGGCTCTCTTTTGAGCCTTTTTTTTTCCTATGGCTCTCTTTTGGGCCTTTTTTTTTCACTACTATTGACCAATTAAAATTCTCATTTGCTTAGAATTTTGATAATATAACTCTTAAAATTTAAACAGTATTGCTTCATTTAACAATTACTTTAACAATAATTTAGATTTAATGCATTAATTTAGTTCACTAATATCATTATAAATAGCATATCATTATCATCTCAAATTATTATGACCCTTCTTTAAAACAATAGCAATATGGTTACTAATTCTTTACACCAATCTGAACACAATTATTTCATTGCACATAAATTACATAGACAATTTACTTAAATTACTATTAATTATACAACAATATAATTCGGTTCGAGATGTCAGCAGAAAGATGTGATCAAAACACCTTACCTTATACTTTCTTTGCTGGGGTACTTTTCCAATCACAGGTAATTCCACGATGTAGCGGTAATATGGCACAACAGTTCAGTTTAGTTCTTTCTAATAAAGATACGCACAACACTTTAGTCCACACTAGACGATATGGCACGATACTTTAGGACACATTCGACGATACGGCATGACACTTTAGCATAGAGTCGACGACCCGGCACGATACTTTAGGACACATTCGACGATATGGCACGACACTTTACACACCTTCGACGATACGGCACGACCACACAAGAATTCAGCTGGATACTCCGGCATTAACAGACTGCAACACGGCTCGCTGGTCACTGGTTTCAGGCGATTCTATCCCGACGCTGCCAACAATTTGTCGGACGTTCCTCTCCGTCCACACAACTTTGAAGAATGTCCGTGGTAGAAATAGCTGCCACCACCGATATTAATAGGTGATATCGGTCACCCACTGTGAGATTGGTGTAAATGAAGACTTACGCTTTCAAGTAACTGAATTATCAGTTTATTAAGAACATATGTACACACAAAATACGCTATTTACAAATATATACCACTACAACTCGGATATAGGTGATCCGGTTCAACATTAAATTAGATACCGTACAGATTGGTTGTGTACTATTCCAATTACACCTTCCACCTCACACTCAATACACGTTAAATTCACCTTTTTGGAGCTCAACCTTGAGTCTCCCAACACAAGTATACTGGGCCTGCACTCTTAGCCCAGAGCACTAAACAACAGGACGTCTATGTCCTTTACGCACCAGAAAACACACACTTTTCGCTCTTCCACACAGAGCCACCTCTAGGTCTGACGCCTAGGTCCCGAATCCCCAGATCTGAGGCCCACTGCATTCTCCAAATCACGGGGTCACTCCAATGCCAACCCCCTCTGGAGCTTCCTGATTGGGCACCTTCCCTCACTCCTTTCTTGCCTAGTGACATGCAGATAATCTGGCCATCATCCGCATACTTCACTGACAGCTGGACATGCCTTTCAGCTATCTCCTTTCTCTAACACACCACCTGAAACGGATTAGCTGGCAATCCCCTTTTCCAGGAAGAAGGAATGTCACCTTGGAAATTCTGTACACATACCAATTCTATATACAATAATACAAAATATTCAACTAGAGAAAGAGTAGACATTACATTCTTTAGCACAGGTGCTAACAGATCCTGACAATTATATTTATCATATTTTGTAAAGGCAATTTAGAAATTTAGGTATTAATTCTTTTATCTGTTCACGTGACTCATACGTGCTGTTTCAGTGAAATAATGCTAGTTTATAGTTTTATATTTGATGATTAATAGATCTGTTAATCTTAAACATTTGTAATATATTTCACGTGGTATGCTAAAACATTTTAAATTAGGCTTTATAAAGTAATACAATTTAAAATTTAAAGAATGTTTAAGTAACTTAATCTTTTTCATTTACTATCATTTATTTTATTATTATTTTTAACCTCTTTTTCTTTCCCCCAAATGATCATATTTTTACATATTAAGTACTGTTATTAGTAGTGTTTTTTTTTCTTTATTTTCTTTAGGTTACATAAAGTAATACAATTGCAAATGTAAAAATTATGTTTAAACCTTTTTTTTCCCATTTAGCTGCTATTTAAAAAGAAAATAAATAAAAATAAATCTTTTTTCTGATAACGTATTTAACATATTTTTAAAATCATTTTCGAAATTGTGGTGCTAATTCTTTTATCCGATCACGTGACTCGTGCATTTTGTTAGAGTGAAATAAAATAGTTTTATGATCGATAATTCTGTTAATCTAAACATTTATAATGTATTTAACATGGTTACACATTTTATTTTTGGCTTTAGAAAGTAATGTTTCATTTTTAAAAATGTTTACATAACAAAACCATTTTCATATCATTTTATCTATTTATTCATATTTTGGTTCTTTTCATTCCGTGTCAAAATGATTACATTTTTGTTGTTTTGACAAAAAAAAAAAAAAAAATGCAATTTTTTTTTTCTCTTTTTAATGTTTTCTTTTATTTATTTAGTTATTTGTTTACTTGTCTTGCTTCAGAATAAAATAAAATCATTTTATATTTCGCGATCAAAAAATATGTTATTTTAAAATATCTACGCAATATTTCATGCGGGATATTAACAAGTGCAATTAAAATTATTATATACACGATTTTGTTGTTGTTGTTTATCTACTTTAATAAAATAATCGTATTTTATACAGATATAATAAATTAAAATTTTCTAGCATTATTTATTTATTTATTTATTACACTATGCATCATATTGCTTAGATAATACCGTGACAAGATATATTTGAAAATATCTTAGTTTAATATTAGTACTTTCTCATTAATTAGATTCTATGAAATAATTCACTTTTATATCTTAAAAGTAAAAGGGAAAAAAAAATATTAATTAATCTCTTGTTTCTTTTTGTTATTCCCTCGAGCGATAGCGAGTTTAAAAAAAAAAATTTTTTTTATTGGGCTGCTGAATGTTATATTGCGAAATATATTTCCACATACATTATTTTAGATTACATTACTAAATCATAACCGTCATAATTTCCATTAACTGAATTCTTAACATGACGTCATGGAAATTTCTTTCTCTAACCTTGGAATTATTCAGTTTCTACTCAATTTGGCACTTTGCCATCTGTGACTGCTTTAAGTTTTCCCTATTAATTGTTTCACATACATATGAAATAAAGATTTATTTCCTTGCATAAGAAATTAAGATTTATTTCGCAGAATAAATTGAATTTGTTGTAATAGTTTGTTTTCAAATATTAAAACTCTTTCTTGCCTTTTATTTCTGCGAGATATTTAATCATGGGTATTACTTCTTTGTAAAAATGTAAAACTCTTTACTAGCTGCATCATCTGAAAAATTAGCGTTTTCATAATTTAAATAGGAAAAATATTTTTATAATTACATACATGCTAAACTGAAGATACATTATTTTCCATACATTGTTGTTTCTTTACGTGTGTGCCAGAAATTTTATAATTTATCTTCTAACATGGCAGGAAATGCTTTTAAAAGAGGGAGGGGTATTAAAAAATTAATTTTGAAACTAAACTACAATTTATTATTTACAAAACAGCGGGTTAAGTGAAAATTAATTAGAGCTATTATTATTTTCTTTTAAACAGAAAATACCCAGCGCTGTATTAAGTAGACCAGGTATTTCTCTTACAGGAAAACTAGCCTTTATGCACTAAAGTTAAAATAAATAAAAATATGCTTTAACCGTCACCAAAATTTTTAAGAAACGGGAAATTTTATAAATCATACGTCAACATTTCAGTTTTCCCCCTAAAACTAGTCTTTATGCACTTAAGTCAAAATAAAAATATCCTATAACCGTCACCAAAATCATTAAGAAATGGAAAAATTTATAATTTTTTCTATTTTTTTTCTCATAATATTTACCATGATTTTTTTTTTAAATTAAATATATGTATAAAAAATATTTACTTTTATTTATCAAAAATATTATTCCTAAATAATTAATAAAAAATAAATAAAAATACGCTACAAGCGTTACTAAAATTTTTAAAGCACAGAAAAAGTTTATAAAGTGTAAATTATATTTTATTTTTTTTCTTTGTTTTTACTATAACTGCATTTTTACAATTATGTTTTAACAGGTTTTACTACCTATAACATATATTAGTGTATTTGTGTCATCGTGTATTTAATATTCTAAAGAATTTCAAACTACTAGAATTCGTGGAGACGAAGAAAATCAAAGAAGGGGTATGCAGTAACCAAGTCTTTAAAAGCTGCTACTTTTATTACTTCTGCTTATCAAATATTGTGTCAAAGATTAACTAAATATTTATTAATCTCATAATTATTTTTCAACTGAGTTAATTTAATTCAATGTTAGATATTTAGAAGAAATATTATTATTACTAATAACAATAATAATAAATACACAAACAATTTAAATTAGCTTAGGTAAATAAAATCTACTTCCAAATCTATAATTAAAATTACAGCTAAAGATTATGCAGAGGAAAAAATTGCAGTTTATTTATTGATGTTTAAAACTACATTCATATTAACTACTAGTAACAAAAGTGGCGATAATTTATCAATTAAGATAACCTATTTCTTTCCAACAACATAATCTCAGGTTGTTTCAATAACACCAAGCATTAATAAAATCGATCGTATAAAGTAATATTAAAGTATCTACAACTATTATAATAAACGATATGCAAAATATAATCTCATTTAAACCTTTTATGCACATACACGCTTTTGCCCGATGTTACGGAGCAAGCTCCGAAATTCAATTATCGCTTAATAACCGCGTGCACAATTTGCAGAACCTTGATTTACACTTAATACACAAATCACAGACAATATCTTATATCACATACTCGAGCCTCTCCTCCGTTGAATCATTTGTTGCCGGGGTCATGGCCATCATTTTCTGATCCCTTCTTCCTGCTACAGCAATTGTCCTCAGCCAAAAACAGGTTTTCTATCACAAGTAATGGATATACAATACAACGATTTTTTTTTTCTCTCTCTCCTTTCACGTTTTGCTTTAAATGGGTCAAACTCGCGTAAGATACAAAATGGGTACCTAACTGTTAACAATGTGATATTGAGTTGTAGCTACAACTGGAATAAAAGGATATTTTTGTATCGGAATACGACTTTTGAATCTGAAGATAAAGTAGAATTTTTGGGAGTTTTGAATTTCTCGATTGGAAGAAAGTAAAACTGAAAATGCTGTTTTATTTTTCTGTTATTTATTTACCTATCTGTCTATTATTTACTCGTTTAGAGTAAAATTAAATTCTAAGTAACTTTCGATCTTGCAACTATTTTATTCTTTTACATTTTAATCTAAAATTGATTTTAAAAAAATTATCAAATGCACAAATAAAAAATTATCGGGGGAGTTAGTCATTTTCAAATAAATCCAACAAATGAGATTATCAACGATTAAAGTTTCAATTTTGGAACAAAAATAATTTTCTGAGTGGTTTCTATTAGATTTGTGAAATAATTTCGCTATAATACTTTTATGCTATATTTGAAATCGGCTTTAAAATTTCAATTTTGATATTTATTGTCATGCAATATTTAATTTTTTTTTTTTTTTTTTTTTTAATCCGAATGCTCGGTTAAACAGTTTCAAGAGGGATGGGTAAATTTATTGAAGGAATAGTTTTTAATTGATTAAAAATTACTATTTTAGATCCATAGCAAAATTTTTGGCCCTCCGTGATTTCTTTTTTTCTTTCTTTTTTTTTTCTGTGGTCTTTTCTTTAATTATCTGCTCAATTAAGTAGTTCCAAAAGTGATAAATTTATCGAAAAAATCCCTTTTAATTGTTTAAAAAACATTTTTGGCGCTCTGTGATTTTTCTTTTTTTTTTTTTTTTTTTTTTTCCTCGGTCAACTTTTTATTCAAATGCTCAATTAAACAGTTTCAAGAGTGGTAGATTTATCGAAAGAATTTCTTTTAATAGATAAAAAATTACTATTTGAGATCCATAGCGAAATTTTTGGCCATCCGTGATTTCTTTTTTTTTTTTTTTTCCTTTTTTCTTTTTTTTTTTTTTTTTTCTTTCCTGCGGCCAGTTTTTTATTCGAATACCCTGTTAAACAGTTACAAGAAAGATAAATTTATGAATATTACCTTTTGATTAAAAATTATTATTTTAGATCCATATCAAAATTTTGGACTTTCATGTTTTTTCTTTTTTTCTGCGGTCGCCCATGCATACTTTTGTATGTTTATTTTTAAAAATATACTCATTTTTAGAAAAGAGGATTAATTTTCATTTATCACATCATTAAGTCTTTCACCGCGCTTCCTACTTTGATAGACGATCAGCTGACACGTGCTCTCTATTCGTTAGTACAGAAACTCAATTAGAAATCTCGAATGGGGACAGTTTCATCTACAATACCTATAATCAGCATGCTCTGAAAAGATTCTTAAATAGATTAATTTATGCCCCTATTCTCTCTCCCTTTCCTCTCTCGACATATAGATATATAGAAAAAGAATAATGATTTGAAGTGGGAACGGATTATTCATGCTTATCATTTTCTCTTCTCATCCCTTTTCCCACATTTTTTCATCCTTTTTTTTTTTCCGAGAGATGGTAAATCGATAAATCATTATGTTACGGAAGACTTTCTGGTGTGTTTCCGAATTGCAGTTATGAAAATTGCTTATTTATGCTTGAACTTTAGAGTTATCTTTCGCATTGTTCGCAAGATTAACATTTAAATACGCATTTTTCGTCTTGCTCTTTTATGATATATTTCATTGTTATTTTAATTAAATTTTTCACGTGTTTTGTTTCTTGTTTCCTTCATAAAAAAAAGTTTAATTCATTTTCATATCTACGTTTTAATTTAGATATAAAAAGTATTTCATCTATTTTTCCCCTTTAATGATAACAAATGGTTATTAATTACTGCGCTAGATAAATACTAAAGCACAATGATAAATAATGGCGATGATGGTAAAAAATCGCGGTATTATTAATTATTATTGATACATACATCATTCACTTTATTATTATTATTTATTTTATTGTTTTGTTATTTATTTATTAATTTGTTGTGTGTGTGTGTGTTCTTTTTTATATTGAACATGATTTTTGGTACATGGAATATGGTTCTCATTATGTACGTTATTATTACTTTAAAAATAATAATAATAATACTCTTTTGTACTTGATTTTCTTTTTATAAATCCTTAACTTTATTATAATCGCTATATTATGCTATAAAGCGAAGGGGGGCGGTCCTGACGGACGCGGAAATTTATAGGGCGCCAATTTTATACTACCAACGTCATTTTTTGGCCTGTCACTAGTTTTGGGGAGGGGATTTTAAATACGTACTTGCACACACGAAATTTGTGGGAAGAATGATATTTGATTAAAAATATACAAGCAATGTTTCATGCTCTTGTGGGATAAGCTTTGAATATGCGTTGACAGATATTGATTCGGATTTGTCAAAATTCGAACTTCAAATCAGGTGCTAACAAATGAAGATCAATTTTTTTTTTTTTTTAACAAATCGCATTGTTAAAACGGTGTTGTTTTTATGGAGGATATTTCTGATCGTTTAGGAAAAATTAATTTCTAAACCGTCAGTTTTGGAGTCATTGTAACAATTGCAAAAATGCTTTAAACTTTCTTCTGCATCATATAAATATTAATTTACATTAAAATAATTATTTTTTAAATTGTTAAGAAACTACATATTTTATACAGTGCTCAGTAAGTTTCCTATAACTTTTATTTAGAAAAAGTTTTTATGTGTTGTAACAAGTAAATCAACAAAAAAAAAAAAAAAAAAAAAAAAATGTAAAGTATCACAACTAATTAAGTTTTTGTCTTGCAAAAATTAAAATTTTAACTCTATGTTGATTTTAAAGGCGCAGGTTTATCTGAATTAAAACAGCGTCTCTACTTATGTATCAAAATTATTCAAGATACCTTTATTAACGGCCCTCTAATTAAAATGTCTGTTGACAGCATAGTCTCATCGATTAGTTATACGTTACAAAAATAACAGGTTGCTGAAACTTGTTACCTGTGAATGTGTGGAACGATGTAACCTGTTAACCAAAAATAACTATATTTCCCATCTCTACTATAATCTTACCTATAAATAATAATCTTCGTTAAAAAAAAAAATAATAAAAGAATAAATAAATAAATAAATATTTCTATATTTACAAAACAATTTGAGAAATTTCATAATTAGAAATCCTATTAATTTTTTTTAATTATTCATTCAATTTAAAAGTTAGCTAAATGCTTTAATTAAAAAAAAAAAAAAAAAAGTTTTTCATTTTTTGTTTGATCAAAAGAATATAGTCATGAAAACGCCATCTTTCCTATAATCTTCGTTAAAAATTAATAAGGAAATATTTCTATATTTACAAAACGCTTTGAGAAATTTCATAATTTGAAACCTTTATTGATTTTCCTCCTCCTCCTCTTTTTTTTTTTTTTTTTTTTTTTTAATTTATTAATTATTCATTCAATTTAAAAGTTAACTAAATGCCTTAAAAAGTTTTACAATTTTGTGTTTGAGCAAAAGAATATTACCATGAAAACGCCATCTTTCCTATAAATTATCGCCATCTATCCTATAACATATTATCCTCGTTAAAAAATAGGAAAAAATATTTCTATGTGTACAAAGCACTGAGAAATTTCATAATTAAAAAGCTCTATTGATTTTTCTTCTCCCCCGCCCCATTTTTTTCTTGAACTTAATAATTATTTATTCAACTTAAAAATTAACTAAATGCCTTAAAAAGTTTTACAATTTTTGAGCAAAAGAATATTGCCATGAAAACGCCATCTTTCCTTAAATTATTGCCATCGTTCCTATAAATTATTGCCATCGTTCCTATAAATTATTGCCATTGTTCCTATAAATTATAATCTTCGTTAAAAAATAGAAAGAAAATATTTCTACATTTACAAAACACTTTGAAAATTTCATAATTAAAAAGCTCTATTGATTTTTCTTCTTCCCCGCCCCCCTTTTTACTTGAACTTATTATTAATTATTCATTCAACTTAAAAGTTAACTAAATGCTTTAAAAAAGTTTTACAATACTTTGTTTGAGCAAAAGAATATTGCCATGAAAACGCCATCTTTCCTATAAATTATAATCTTCGTTAAAAAATTGAAAGAAAATATTTCTATATTTACGGAAGATTTTGAGAAATTTCATAATTAGAAAGTTCTATTGATTTTTCTTCTCTCCACCCCCTTTCTCTTTTTCTCTCTTCCCCCCCTCAACTTATTATTAATTAATCATTCAACTTAAAAATTAGCTAAGTGCTTTAATTAAAAAAAAAAAAGTATACAAAAAAAAGTTTTACATTTTTTGCAAGAGCAAAACAATATTGCCATGAAAACGGGCAAAAACTGAAACGAAGACTTTGCCTGTTAGAGCTAATATTGAATCAGCGTTGTTTAAAAAAGAGTTCTCCGCGTTGTTTTCTTAACGGCTCTCTAGCAAGAGAGCGAAAGAGGGTGGAGGTTTCTAAATCGGGAACATCATTAATTGCTTGGAAACCCGAAGAATCGTCGGCACTTGCTCCTTCTTATAATGTCACATTGTTCTTGAAAAATTAAATTATCTTTTCATATAACCTTGGAGTTATTTTTTTTTTCCTGGATGTAAAATATTTTTGTGTCGATGAATAACTTAGTTTTAGTAATAGGAATTTATCTGCGTCTCCTGTATTTCCCGAAAGATTATTTATAAAATATAGATTTAATGTGATGTTAATAATTAAAACAAATTTTTTACGATGTGTTTAGCATAGAAAATTGATTTATTATTATTATTATTATTATTATTACTATTATTTGATTTTACTAATTTATTTATTTGCATTTTATTAAATTTATCGTATTTTGATTGATTGATTGATTTTATTTATAGATATTGCGCATTGTCTATAAATGTTACTGATTTGGTTATGTTTAAGTTTTCAATTGTATTCCTTTTTGCGATACATAAATGTTGATTGTTTAAATTTTAAATTCGTCGGGTGTTAAAAATAATGTTATATACATTGCACTTAATTTTATCATATTACAGTGTAATAAGTTTGATGTAGCATAAATATTATTCATGGTTGTTTTGTTTTTTAAATTTTGTTATCCACTGTTACTTTAAAGGTAAATGTTTAAAATTTCAGGTGTCATTCATTTATATTTTCTAAATTTCACCTAATTAAAAGAGAGAGAGAGAAAAAAAAGGGAAAAGGACAGGGCCGTAGAAGTGAGCAATGTGGGGGGGGGGGGGGTCATAATTTTTTTTTCTCTCTCTGACACAGAAAGATAAATTAGTGAATATTTACTTTGTAGGTACTATGTTTCTTCTGAAACTGTTCTAATTACTTCATTTTATGCTAAGAAAAATTTATGGTGATGAAAATTTTGAGTGCATAACTGGTGCAAAATTAAATATCATGTTAGCTTCATATGTACAAATAGGATGAGGGAGTGTTGAATTACTTATTTTAGATACAATTTAGTAACTCTGCAAAACGGTGAAAGGGTCTCAAAACTAAATTAAATTTTCGAATAGAATTTCGTTTTAATTTTCGGAACATAATTTCATTTAGTGACCTTGGAATCTTTTCCAGGGGGGGATCAAAATATGTTAGGGGGGCTGAGCCGCCCATAGCACCCCCTTAGCTACGGCCCTAGAAAAGGAGATCTGTTTTTTTCCTCCTTAATACCCTAAGTTATTTTACATTAAAAAAAAGATTTTGAATATTTTTAAATTAACATATGTTTGTATCATTTATCATAAGGAAAGTCATACTGCCTATTTTTATTGTGAATTATTTTAAATAGTCTAACTACTTTAAAAACTGAGATGTTACAAATTTTGTTCACTTCATTTACTAGGAATTTTGTAAGAATTATGTGAACCAGGACAATAAATAGAATATTTCTTCCGGGAGCGAAAAGAGAAAAATGTCATTTATTCTCATCTATTGTTATATTTAAAATTCTGTTGTGTTATATTTAACCTCTTTTGTCCTACTTTTTTTCGCACCATTAATTCTTCCCCTATCACACTCGATTTCAAAACCAGCATCTTGAATGCCATGTCAGCTGCTGTGGTGACGTCATCCCAGAATAATGACTGCCTTTGTTCCACTGTTGCATTCAACTGTGGTCTCTTCTTTCATTATTAACATTACGCGAATATTAAATGCCAGGTGTATACTTTTCACGTATCATCGTACGTGAAATGTTTTTAGTGGTTTATTTATTCATTGCTGTTTAAAATCCAGTTTTCCTTCCTATGGAAATAAAGGCAGTGTTTTGTCTAATTTTCGTGACACTTCTTTTGCTATTGTTTCGAGAAAATGATTTATTTTGAGAAGTTACAAGTCTTTTAATTAAGAACAAGGTCTTCACATTTATTTAACACTGTAACATTCAAGTAAAGCTACTATCATACTATTTATATGATAACGAATATTTGCTTATTGTAAAGATTTTATAACTTCTTGTATGCATCAGATCTCCACCGAAGCATACAAAAGAATTAAATTTATTAGAAGAACAAGCATATTGCTATAATAAATCAAATATGCAAATAAAAAAAAAACTATTAACCGCCAAAACTTTTATACATATATACTAGATAAGAAGCTGCGAAATTTTGAATAAGTCAATTTTTCATACTTATATTTAGAATAGATTTTAAATATTTCTCTTACAAAAAACTATGCGTATACATACATACACGCATATAATTACGGAGTTTCTCTTTGATTTAAAAGGGGCAGGGGAGGGGGTTCTGCTGTTGGAAAAAAAAGTCAATTTTTTATTTTTAAAGACTTTTTAGATTCTAAAAAATATTTTTTTAAAGCCACTTTTAATATTTAAAATTCAGGGAACTCTTTTCAAAACAACAATGAAAAAGTTTTTGCTATACAAACTTTTTTTTTCTTTTTCTTTAAGGGCTAATTTCTTGATAAAGAACAAGAATAATGCTTTTTTTATGAAGGGCAAGGAGGGCGCTAGTTTGTAAATCAAAGAACAGGAGGGGTGGAACACCCCTTGAAAATGTCTAGAGAAATCTCTGTGTATAAAATAGAAATAGCATAATTCAATACAAGAAAAACTAATCACACATCAAACAAACAAGAAAAAAATAAAAAAAATATTGTGGAAACTGGAAACTTTTTTTAACTCTACCTAAATAACCTTTTCATTATCTACTACGAAACGCTTTTTAAACCGATGCCACAAAGCCAAAAAAAAAAAAAACTACGTTTTTTGTATGCGTTCTATTCATATTATCAATGTAAGTAAACCGACTGAGTATTTTCGAAATAAATAAAATTCAAAAAATATATATATATTAAATATATTAATTTAACCGTATGAGGAAAGAAACCCTTTAAAAATTAGTATGCAATCGTGGCTCTTCTTGGTGTCATCAAGACAAATAAGCTGTCTATTTTATTTTACTTTGTTTACATCCTTGTTGCCAGAGAAAGGAAATTGAATGAAGATAGTCTTTATGTTTTGCTGTTTCATTTCTTCTCTATTGCAGTTCAGTTCATTTTCTCCCCCCGCCGTTAGAGCAGGTTTTCCTTTTATCAAACGGTAATCTCGATTATAACTCTGATTTATTATTATTATTATTTTAATTTCATCCTGACCAACTAAAAGCCTTTGTAATAAATTTAAAGTGATATAAAATTTGAATAGCTAAATTTTAATGCAGTTTTTCCATAAAATGTTATCTGTTTTTAATCTACAGTTAATATATTTATAAGAATAAGTATAAATTAATATGAATTATGTTTTTCATTCAAACTATTCAATTTAAATTAAATTAAATTAAAAATATGTATATTTAAAGTCCAAAAGAATACATTAATTCTTACCGAAAATCACTAATTAGAACTAATTCATTGCAAAATTTCGCTTGTCAGTATTAGATTTGAAGTATGGAACATATAACAGGAGGCGAGTTTTAAAACTCTCTTATCCTAGAAAGAAAATTTTGGTTGGCCAAGTTTTGTTCCTGAATACCTAGTATAGGAAATAAATTTTGAAAGTAACCAAGAATTTACAATTCCAGATGTACATGACAAAACAATTTTTATTGCATATTGTAGTGTTTTTTCTTCTTACAGAATTGATAAATTGAGAAAACGCAAATTTTCTTTAAGCCGAGTTTTGAAACTTTCGTTACATTTCAATTCTGTTTTACATTTTAGTTGTTTTTTAATTTTGTATCTATAAAAAACTTGCCTTCAAAAAGAAAATTAATTAAAAATTACTTTTTTAAAGATAGGAGCATTTTTTAAAACTAATTTAATTTTCTTCTTTATGGAAAAAACGTTCATCTGATAGATTTAAAAAATAATAATAATTTAAACTTACAATTAACCTAATATAATAAAATTAAACTTTTAACGATTAAATAATCATTAATGTTATCATTTCACTTGAAATATTTGTTATTCAAACAATTTACATATATATATATATGTATATATGTATATATATATATATATATATATATATATATATATATATATATATATTATATATATATATATAATTCAATTTAATTCTTTTATTGATAAAATCCATTGGTGAATCTTGTCTACTTTTAATGGTATTATATATATATATATATATATATATATATATATATATATATATATATATATATATATACATATTCCATAAATATGAAAATGTAACATGAATTCATAAGAAAAACTAAAAGTCGATTAAAAATTGCTTTTTTAAACTAATTTAACTATATTCCTTCGTGAAAATATAATAAATGATGAATTCAAAAGCTGCAAAGTCGCCACGCTTGGAAAAAACACTTATTTGAGACACGCAATATTTTTCATTTAATTAATCATTGACGAATTATATATATAATACATATAATACTCTTAACAATTAAATGATAAATTATCATTTCACTTTCCTACTTCCCTAAAAAGATTTATTTTTCAAACAATTTATATTTATTTACATATTCTGTATATGAAAACATAGCATGTTTTCATAAGAAAACATGGTCAATTCAAAAATACCTTTTTAAAACTAATCTAATTATATTCCTTCTTGAAAGTATAATAATAGCTGGTGAACTCAAAAGCAATAAAGTCGCCAAAGTGAGCTTTTTCTTATTACCATCCACTTTTGGCAAAAATGCTCATCTGACAGATCGCAATATTTTTCATTTATTTTATAATTATTCAATTCATCATTAACATAATATTTGAAAAAAAAAAAAAACACTTTTAATGATTAAATGATAAGTTATTTCACTTTTCGAAAAAAGATTTATTTTTCAAACAATTTATATATGTTTGCATATTCTGTATACATAAAAACATAACAAAAGCTAATAGTCAATCCAAAATTACTTAAAAAAAAAAAAAAAAAAAAAAAAAACTAATCTAATTATATTCTCTCTTGGAAAATATAATAATAGCTGGTGAACTCAAAAAGCAATAAAGTCGCCAAAGCGAGCTTTTTTCTTATTACCATCCATTTCCAGCAAAAACATTCACCTGATAGATTACAAAATCAATAAAAATGTCTTCCATCATAGTTGAAGCTTTCTATTCAGGGTTTTATTTAGATTTATTATCGGTGTCAAGCGATTATATATTTTTTATGTGCGGAGAAAAAAAATAACAGTCTCTGAAAGAGATGTATGCCTTTCAAAATATGCTTTGTCATAATGATATCAATGACGCATTTAATAATATTAATTATAAAAATTGTTTTAATACTTTCTCTTTGAGGTTGAAATAAAAGATTTTCTTTAATAACTACAAATTTTTGCTCTTTACTATATTCATTAAATGTTTGGAGTTGGGTTTTAATTAAATGGAGCGTTTCTAGTTTATTTTTTGTTCTTTCTTAAAAAAAAAAAAAAAAAAAAAAAAAAAAAAAAAAGGAATTGTAATTGATTGCACTCCATTTTATAATTTATGTTTAGATTTCAGTTTATTTGTAATATTTTTTTTCAATTGAAAATGAAATGACTTTGATTTTTTTTTTATACAGAATAAACATTCGTATAATTTATTTTGCTTTCTCTTTGTAAATAAAATAAATAATTCTCCTTTATAATTCCAGTTTTCTTCTATCTCTCTCTCTTTTTTAAATTTAATTTAGATATATTAAACTTTTAGAGTGTGGTTTTAAGTAAATGATATGTTTGTAATCTATTTTTTTATTGTTCTTTAATAAAATTAAAAATGCGTATTGTATTCTCATTCTATTATTTTATCATTCATGCTTTGATTTCGATATGAGTAATACTTTTTAATTGAAAGTGAATTCACTCTGATTTATTATGTAAGAGAGCAATAAAAATTCAAATAACTTTTTTGTTTATGAAGGTATCTGTTATTAATGCAACATTTTTAGCACTAAAATTAGTCATTACAAACATTAAGGATGTATTCGAAAAAACGCTTTTCCACCTTCAACAACTCTAAATTTTCTGATACAATTTCAGACACATTTTTTAAAAGTAGAAACATGAAACTTGCTGAGGGGATTTTTGAAGAGACGTATAAGGTGCCGCGTGATGTCATTTTACGCTCAATTCATTAGAATTTTAATTATAGATAATTATATTCTAAGTATGACCTTCTTTCTGTTCACAGATCTCCCGCTTCAGAAAAATCGGTTCAAAATGCCGTTTTTTTTTTTTTTTTTTTTTTTTTTTTTTTCAATATCTTCTGCATTTATCAAAGAATCGACAATCACGGCACCTTGTGTTCTTTCTAAATAAGACGATTTGCCAGTTTGATGCATATGAAAGCAAAAAATGAATTTAAAAATAAATCGGGGGAAAAAAAACAGTTTGAATCGAAATTATGGTGGTCCCTTAAATGGTAAAAATTGATTTAGCATTGGAAACGTACTTTTCTATTACTAACATTTTAAGGTTAATATTAATTTTATTATAACCTTAAAATTTTTAATTTAATATACAAATTTCTTTTAATGACTAAATAGTTTTTTTTTTTTTTGGTAATAGATTTATTTTTATCCTTTTTCTGTAAAAGAAAATTTAATTTAATTGAAATTTCTTCGTGGTTGTATCTTATTTTACTTTACTGTAATTAAAGATTGGAAAAAAAATACCCTTTAAAATTTACTTATTGAAAAAAAGGAAAGAAAGACAGAAAAGAAAAAAAATAGTGAACATTAAGAGAAATGTTCAGAAAACATAAAAACTGAATTTTATGAAGGATTTTGTCTTATTTTATTAGGATTATAAAATAACATAAAAAAACCTTCCTTAATAAATAACTTTACTTCACAATTTATATGTATTTTCAGTAATTCATTTCGATACTGTTAAACAAAATGCTATGAAACTAAATTCTTCAATGTTTTTCTCGCTACTTTCTTCCTTTATTCCTTTACGTGATATAGATGAGTTTTAAATGATTTATCGAAGAAAATGCCTATATCTGTTCTTATAAGTGATAGATATGTTCGTATTAAAGTGGAAGGGTAAAAAATGAATATTCAAAGAAAATTATTGCAAGCGGTCTTCGCCAGTCTCAGACTAAAATTCCTCAGGGTATTTATTGATTAAATTGCAAACGATAGAACTTTTCGGGCAACTGCTATAAGATGGGTGGGTGAGTAAGGGGGGGGGGGGGTATCAAAAGGAGAAGAGGCAGAAAAGATAGATTGGAGAAAGTTAAGCCGAGCTTTCTTCGTGATGTTATTTTATTTAACGATACGCCTTTCTGTATTCTTTCCTTCTATCTAATTTCCTGTTTTATCGTTTGGCGAGGGTGGAGGAGGTAAGTTCTACCGCTGTTTTGACGAAGAGAAATGGAATACTCTTGGTGCTTTTTAAAAGATCGTAAGATACATCCCCCCACCTCCTCCTCGTAAATTTTTATGTAAGCATTTTTGGATTCTTTTATCTGCCGGTGCAGGATGCATAGATATGGTTTCTAAATCAGTCATTAGTAGCTGTTATTAAATCTATTTTTTAATAAAAGAATCAAGCTAATCTTTTCCAAGATATTAGAAATGCATGTAGTCAGCAATTTAAATATGTACTTACTAATGTGCATACATATATTTTTTAAAATATAGCATACGTTTTTTATTTCAAAAGGCTATTCCAGTATATTCCGCATATGCAGTCATTTTGTTAAGTCATTAAAGAAACTAACAATCTATATTTCGTGCTGAAATTGTTGTTGTTATTATTATTTTTTAAAAATAAATAATAAATTTAGCATTTTTTTAAAACATTAGTTTGCCTTAAAGTTTAAGAAGATTCCTGCCTGAGTTTTTAGAATTAACATAATGAAAGGTTAAATGTCTTTTATGTTTACAAGAAAAAGTAAAAAAGTTATTTTTAAACATATTAATTTGCAGATTTATATCAGTTCGAGGTTGAATACATTGTTTGCATTCAAATAATTCTCCAATCATTCTTGCCTTGATCTGTCTATCTAACAACAAAACAGGAAATCTATTCTTCTCATTCGTGATTTTCCTTATTTATTATGAAAATCTTCAGAATTCTTTGAGAGTTCAATAAAAAATTATTTTATTGAGCCGTGTTAAGCATAATTCAAGACGACTAACAAAATTGATAAGATCAATTCTTTGAGGATAATAATGATAATAGTAAACACGTTGTTGATGAAATTGGAATTTCCACTGTCTTCCATCTTTTTTCTTCTTTCCCTCCCCCCTCCCCTGCTAATTGGGCATTAATTTTGACATGAAATATTACAACATAGAAACACATTCTACATACATTACTACCTGGCATCTTCAACACATTTTTGAACCGGGAAAAGGCTACACTCCCTAGAGAATATAGGGGGCGTTGGAAAAGGGCGGGGGGTCTGGCTCAGCATATAGACGGTCCATTTTTTACATTCTTTTAGTTTTCTTTTGAATTTATTTAAATTGAGTTGATTTTATTTAAATAGTCTTACTATTAAATTATCATGAATGCATTTTTAATCTATGAAGCTTTAATTTATTTTCAACATCAACCTATTGAATATTCTATTAATGTTTAGTAGAAAAATTGCATTATGTTATGATAACATAAATTTCCGAAAAATCAATAGGTTAATTTCGATTTTTGTTTTTTCTAAGGAAAATGCTGGTTATTTATTTTTTCTTGAAAATACGTTTATTTGCTAAATCTGAATTATTGTGTTTTTCTATTTATTAACGTTTCTCTTTTATCATCTGTTTAAGTAAAATGACTTTCGAGTCCTCGCTGTAAATATCCACGTGCAGGTGCTAATCTAATGATCTCCATTGTCTTATGATCTTATAGTAACGTATGCGATTATTATTATATTTTACTTGCATAGTATAATTTTAGATTTTTAGAATTAAATCTATAATATGGAACATAGATTAATCTTGAATGACAAGCTTTGCAATGTTTTAAAAATATTAACTTAAATATATATATATATATATATATATATATATATATATATATATGTATAAATAGGTGAATATGAATCTTTTACCATTTATTCTAATACTCTAGCACTTCTTTTCTAATTATTCAAGGATTTTTTTTAAATTAAATTCTAATATTTTTATTCTATATTCCGCATACTCACAAAGTAATCATATTTGTCTGTTAAACTTTTTTTTTTCGCCCCAAACTTTAATGAAATATTTAATTAGAGATTTAAAAAATTTACCTATAATTACAGTAAATTATTTAGTAAGTTTAAATCTTCTACCGTTTATTCTAATATTTGTATTTGTTTGTTATTCCTATTAACATGTTTTTTAAATTTAAATTATTCTATGCCATATAACGCATATTCTTGCTTCCCCCTGACCGCCGAGCAAAAAGGCAAAATTGTAAGGTTTTTTTCTCTGCAATTTATTTTAAATGCTAATAAAAGAGGGATTTTCTATCATGGTATATATATATATATATATATATATATATATATATATATATATATATATATATATATATATATTTATTTATTTATTTATTTTTTTTTTTTTTTTTTTTGTAACGTATATGTTTATAAGCCTTGAAAATATCAATCATAACTTAATTTCTTAAAACTGGATTATATTTGTAGAGTTATATTAATTTAAATAAAGTTTTAGCTGCAGCGAAACCTGCAGCCTAGTGAACGGATATATCCGGTCGCGGCAGTGGGAAGGTTAACATTTCTGTGTTATCACTAATTCATTGACCACTTTTACTGTAAAATATTACTAATTTTTTTAAAAAAAAATACCATTTGGAAATAAAGTAACGAAGAACAAACATTTTTTTCTCACTTTAATAAGAGTTTTTAATTAATCCACCAAGTCGAGTAGATTAATTTTCAACGACATATTAAATTATGTTATCTATAGTTACAGTAAATGAATTAGTGAATTTAAACAGGAATCAATTGAGGCAAAATTTTTAACCTTAAGGCCTCTTCACAAAACTCCATTTAAACAAACACAAGGTTCGCAAAATTCCACTTTACAGACCCCTTCACAAAATTCTATTCTATAAAAATAAAGAAGAAGCATTTTTTTTTCTTTTCAAACTCTTTATTATTTGTTCAATGGCCATTGTTACACTAATAATATTAATAATTAAGCAAAATGCCATTTGGAAATAGAATAACGAAGAAAAAAAAAATTCCTCTCACTTTAATTCTAGTTTTTAATTAATCCACCAAGTCGAGTAGAGTAATTTTCAGTGACAAATTAAGTTATGTTATCTATAATTACAGTAGATGAATTAGCGAATTTAAACAGGAATCAATCAGGCAAAAATTGGAACCTTAAGACCTCTTCACAAAAATCCATTTAGACAAATAAAACAAAGTAAAAAAAAATTCCATTTTACAGACCCCTTTTACAAAATTATATTCTATAAAAACATTGCAGAAGCATTTTTTCAATCAAATTAACCCTCCAATTCGAGTTGATTAATTTTTAACGACAGATTAGCTAATGTTACATTATAACTGCAATTGATGAATAAATTTAAATTTTCTACCGTTTATATTTCAATATTCCTGTTTGTTTGTTATTTCTATAAGAAACATGTTTACCGAATCCAAATTTATTCAATGCCGTATTACGTCTATTCTTGTCAATTAATGTTCCTCTGCTATTATTTATTAATTCAATAGCCACCGTTTCAAGTAAATGGCCTCCGTGTCCTTCTTGGTCCAAATGACAGGTGCTGTGATCTAATGCAGCTTGAGCTGATGTGGAGTGGAAGCCAAATAAATAAATAAAACCGAATCGAGCCCGTATGCCCTTGTGCTATGAAAATAATTGCGCTTTTCCTTGTCATGCTGTTACGAGATCAACCGGTTTTCTTCTTTGCCTTTTTCTGCAAGCATTTAATTACCCTTGTCAAAAGGAGAGAAGCGGCTTTGATGATGTGTTTTTTAAAATGGAAAAAGAGGTTAAAAGTAGATATGGTTTCATAATAGTGTTTATTACGATTATTTTATTTTATTTTTAATTTTTGCGTGATTAATTATTTGCTTTTCTTCTTCTTCTCCCTTTAAAAACTTATTTAGGCACTTAATTACACGTTGATGAGTTTTTTCATCTCCTTGTATTTTGAAATTATCATATGCATGTCGCATCATTGGTGATGCTTTTGAATACAAATTTACTGAGAAAATAAATGCATTTCTTTATAACGTTTTGCTTTTGCATCAATTAAAATTTTATTTATTTATTTATTTTGAAATTTATTTATTACATCTTCATCAATATCGCTCATTCCAAATTATGAAGTTTTTCTGACAAATCATTTTTTAAATCGAGATGTCTTAAACTTAATAGGTATTCTTAGTTTGTAATTTTTTTTAATGTATTCACAATAAAAAATTTTATTTAAAATTAATTAAGTTTAAAATAATACACTTTACTTACTGAAATCCGTTGTAATATTGGAATAATCGTATTATAACTCCGATCATGTTTTTATATCTGTAACTATTTTATTTTTTTTTAAATATGTCCACATTTACTTCACAATAATAATGTCTAAGGGATCATCTATTAACCCCCCGCCTACCAAACGGGTTCAATAAACCTAACAGGTACATTAAATGATTTTTTGTAAGAAAAAGGAAGAAAGTAAAAATTTTGTAAATGTGTGACCTTTTTCTGTAAATGTTTGAAAAGTTAGATATTTACAGAAAAATTCATATTAATAGAATTTTCAGTACCCCCCCCCCCCCCCTCCAATGAGAAAAATCTTTTTGAATGTACCTGTCAACTCCATTGGATCTGCCTCTCCCCCTTAAAAAAAAAACGTACTATTGTTACGTCACATTATTTGCCCTGGTAATTTAGGGCCGATTTTATGAAGAAAAACAAAAACTATATACATTTACTGATATAAATACCATAAAACTATTAGTATTTTGTGTACTTTTTTCACTTCAAGATGTTCTAATTCAAGGAAATATCTAATATTACCTGGATAAAAATACATAATTTTAATGAATTTAATTATGCTGCTTGCTAGTAATGTACTTTAGATGTGATGTCAAAAAGTATTATTTATTCCTTTCCCTAACAGATTTCGTGACCCCCAACTCCACCCCTCTTCAAAGCTGACTCATTTAATGAATAACCCCTAATAGAAATGAAAAAAAAAAAAAAAAAATATTGTCTTCCTTATATTACATTCCATAATAAAAATATCGGCACAGATGTCATATACGCACCACATTTGCACGTGTTTTCCCCCCGCCATGCCAATTTGGCATTGCACATCGGTACAAAGAAGACAATAAATTTATAATAATTGTTAGCGAAATAAAATGGGAAAAATTAAAGTTTTCATTGAAATGCTCTGATTAAATGATACAACTGCATGCATTCAATATGGCTATAAGTATTAATGTTTACGATTTATTGTGAAAATTATGTTTACTTTTTTGCTCTTTACTAAGTTTATTATTTATAACTGCTTATTTATTGTTTAATTTTTATTAAATTCATGTTTATTTTCTGATATTTTTTATTTTAATTCTTTAAATTATTTTTATTATATACTACATCAATAATTATTTATATCAAACTATCATTTATTTATCTTTATTTACTTTTTTAAAATACTAAAATCTTTTTCATTTTTTCACGTTATTTTATTTTTATATTGCAATAAAAAATCACGTACTGTTATTGCATGCAATTTGTAACTTATATTCAAAAACAAAATTCTCGCCAAATTGGCAGAGGAAAAACACGTGCAAATGTGGTGCGTATATGACATCTGTGCCAAAATATCATATGCGTGTAATAGCAACAGTGAATATAATTGAATACAAAAAACAATATTGAATGTGAAAAATGAAATATAATTGAATACAAAACAATATTGAATGTGAAAAATGAGGTGCATTTCTTTATCGCGCTGTGCTTTTCTGATTAATCTTTTTTTTTTTTTTTTTTTTTATCCCTTCATACCTTTATTTTTTATCTATCTTCACCAAACACTTCACGATAGTCATAGATATAACATGAATAAATGTCGATAACCTTCCTTAAATTCATTCCCAAAAGATAATGGTATTTCAGTAGTAACTTAAGGATATTAGAAATATTTTAAAATGGTTAGGGGGAAAAAAAAGAAAGAAAAATATATATATATAAAAAAAAAAAAATCTTTTTTTTTTTTTTTTTTTTTTTTCCGAAAATGCTAAACAGGGAGATTGCGATCATTTTTCTATCAAGGTGATTATATAAAAGTTAACATAAAAAATATTGAAACCATTATCAGTAAGTATTCGATTGTTAAAACATTATTAAATTATCGAATTATTTGTCATTTATATCCATAAGTGGAGAAAAATATATATTAACTTAAAAATGAAAAAAAAAAAAAAAAAAAAAAAAAAAAAGAAGACCAACTAATGAATTCGAATTATGTCAGCTATATCCATAAATAAAAAAAAAATAATAATAATGATTATAATATAATACTTTAACTTAATCATAAAAAACCTATTAACCGAATGAAAAATATATTTCTCTCGCTGTTTTGGAAACTTGAATTTTCAGAGCTTAAAATAACTAAATAAATACATAAATACATTGCAATTTAAAAATATCTAAACAAAATGACAAATAATAATAATAAATACTAGTTTGAATCTCAAAAACCTATTTAAAACATGAAAAATGTGCAGCTACCTGCATCGCAAATTTGAATTTCCGGAGCTGCGAGAAAAATAAATAAATAAATGAATTATATATCTGCTGTATCAATAAATAAAAAAACAAAACAATATAATATACTAATTTAATAATTAAAAAACTATTTAACGCATGGAAGATATTGTTGCGTTGCATTGAAAACTTAAATTTCTGGAGTTGAATAATAATAACAGTAATAAAAAACATTGCAATTCAAAAATTACCTCTGCAAGCTGCATTTATTTACCGCATATCACTCCAATGCCCCTCATTCGTATACGATTACGCGCACCTATGTTTTGAACTCATAAAATTAAAGCAGGGTGGGGCGGGTTATCTTCTTCCCGCCATTACCTTTTATTTGTAAATGCAATCACGCTTTCACCACTCATTTTTTTTCTTTTCTTTTTCATTATTATTTACTTACTTAGTTAAGTCTTTGTTCTTCAACTTCAGAAAACACCACCCTTTCCTTCTCGCTTCCCCCCCAGAATATCTCGCTTCACCGGGTTTAACCTTAATCCGAAACAACAGTGAAGAGAATACTTTATTTCTTTATTTTTATTTTTGATTTCGGTATTTTTTTTATTTTAAGTGTGCTCCATAATTTATCTTTTGGTTATTTTTTTCTTTTCTTTTATGGCTCTAGCATTGTGACCTCGAAAATTGATTGTGCCTTGTCCAGTTCCTCATTATAAAGTTCCGCGATTTTGGTTATTTATGTGATTTAATTCGATATTAGATTTTTGTTAGATGCTATATATTTATTTTTTGTTCTTCCTTTTTTAAAATGTCAAGATAATGTGAATTCTTCGCTGCTATTCTAGAAGACTATGAAAACGATGAAGTAAAACATTTTTAAATGATCAATTGTATTTTATAAGTTATAATTCAGGGTATTAAGTTTCTTTTTAACAATTCCCATTTTATTTTTAAAAAATATGCAGTATATGTATTTTTAATTATGTAAGAAATATTTATTTTATAAAAATTATATTTTTATATTTTATATTTTTAACTCTAAATCTAATTTTTTTTCTAAAAATGAACTTTTAAAATTTATTTTTTCTTTGCCTAGCACATTAAAGCGATACAATAAACGCAATGGATTATATGTAAACAGTTAAGTGGGAAAAAAAATTCAACTGTTAAGATATAATAGCTGTGCACATTATATTTAATGTGCCATTTTATTAATTAAATTGTTATTTGATTCAAATCACTATTATTTCTCAGTAAACAAAGATGTTATAAGAAAAATATCGATTCAAATAAGGAATTTAGGTCCATTACACATATCAAACATTTTAACTTGAAACCACGGTAAATGATATTGAAAAATTAAAGAAATCATTAAAGAAGTGGTAAAGTTAAGAATTCGGATCTTCGAATGCGTGAAAATTTCACAATATTTTTATTTTATTTTATTTTTTCCAAGAGAATCATCAATTGTCTCGAGAACTATTACTAGATATAAGCTAAAATTCAGACATGCTATAACGTAAACAGACTTTTTAGAGTACTATAGAATTTACAGGCTTTTTTTAATACTAAAGAAATTATTCTAATTTTCATTTTGTGTAAAGAATGCGATTAAATTACAAAATTAAAAGTTAAATAGAGAAGTATTTTTTAATAAATATTGCCATTCTACATAAATGTAATTATTATTCGTGAATGCTTTGACGTTATTAATTTTTCTTATTATAAAAACTGAATTAAAAAAATATTTTACATAAAACTATCATAAGACCTTCTATTAAACATTCTGAAAATTTTTTTCTTTCTTTTTCTTTTTAATTTTTTAATTCTCTAAAATGCTATAGTATAAAATCTGTTTTAAGGGGTTTTTTCCTTCTTTTTGAGTGATTGGATTTTATTATCGTTAATGTTTATAAAATATAAAAACTAATACAAATACAATATGAAAACACACATACACACACAAAAACACCAGCATTAAAATTATAAATTATATATATATATATTATGTATATTTGTGTGTATAATATTTGTATGATCCTTTCAAAATACAATATTATTCGAATTATTTATGATTTTCAATAAGTATTAAATATTTATAATGCTTATTCATTGAATACATTTTTATTAAACTTTTTAATCATAAATTTTACGTCGATTAGGGTAAACGAACGTCGAAATAATCTTAAATAAACGTATAACATTTTCTCTGTTTCGATTTAGAAAACTGTAAATATTGTTTTCGTGCTGCGCTTTCTTGTTTCTCCAATACTTTATTCCCTAAGTGCTTTCTTCATTGATCCTATGCAAGATTTGAAGATAGTTACTTTCTGATCACCGAGCGCCATCTATTGGAATAGCTTATAACTTTTCACATAAATTTTACTACTTTCGCCTTTCAACCTTATTCGCACTGTAAGGTTGAATTGATTTCAATATTTTATTTTCTCGCGTGTAATTTGGTACATTTTATCAAGCTGAATACCAAATTTATCTCCCGTTTCTATTTATGGCAAACTCAAAACTTTACTAAAGACGAAATTAAAATGTTACCAAATATTTCATTACTGTTAATAATTTATTCTAATTGAAAAAATATATGTAAATATTTTTATTCTAATCGAAAATGTATATGTAAATAATTTATTCTAATCGAATTTTTATTATTGAGATTTTCCCCGAAGACATTTATACATAGTTCTGAATAACAGTTTACTCTGAATTTTAATAGTTTATTTGAAATTTATTTATGATAATAAAATTAAATATGATACTTTTTTATTGAAGCTTTGTAAACAATAATAATAATCTACAGTTTTTATCTAAGAAAATAAACATTGTACTCTGATAATTTATGCGCAATGTATCAAGAGGCACTCGAAAAATATTTACTAGTATTAGTTGTAGAAATCATTCGTAAAGTTAAAATATGAATTTAATCATAATCAGTTAGATTACCGAACCTTTAAAAATCATTGTGATATTTGTGAGAAAAACAAAACCCTGGGGTATTGCTTACTCGGTAATAAAATGAAGAATCTCAAATTCAAACAATGTTACAATTTCACTGAAATGTAAAATCTATAAGATGTAAATTGGCTTTTAAAAATACATTTATTTTACTTTTTCTGAAATAAGGGAAAATTATTATTTAAAGAAATTTTAAACTTTTGATTTTTTAGTATTTTTGAAATTGTGTTTAGCCAATTTTCATTTTCATTTTTTTTTTTTTTTTTTTTTTTTTTTTTTTTTTTAACATAACAGTAGTCAACAAAACTATTCTAGACTGTTAAGAAAACCACCAAATGAACCCAAACCATTTAAATTTTGTTCATTTTAAATTGAAAATAATAAACATTCCAAAACTAAATGCGCATAAACTGCTACTTTATTAATTTAAAGAAATACCAATATGTCTAACATCCCTTAGCTATCATGAAATTTATTTATTCTTGACATAACCATGACTTTTTTTCCCCCAAAACTTATTATTATTATTATTATTACTATTAACTGTTTATATTTCTATGTATATTCCGAATTCTGACGCACTCCAGTAATATTTATCAAGCCATTTTTTTTTTTTCATTTAATGTAATTAAACTTCATTTCTCTTAACTGCATTAACTTTCTTTTTTAATCTTTAAATGCGCATTTATTTAATTTATCGCATCTTTTAATTAAAGCGTATACATATCACCACATAAAAAAATATAACATTGCGCATTCATGTTTTTTTTTTCTTCTTTTTCCCATCGTAAATTAATGTTCTAATTAATCTTATCTACATGCTAATAAAATATTGCGAAGATTTTTCTGAGCAGGGGAAAACTGTCGACTCGCGTCTCTTCTTGGCGACACTTCAAACTAGGCCGTTTACGGCAACCCTTGATGTTAATGTTAGCAGAAAGAAAAGGAAATAATGATTTCCTTCGTATCCATCTTTTTCGGGTTTATTGTGGTATAAAATGCCAGTGTAAATAGGGAATAAAATGAATATATATATATATTTAAAGTAGCTTATGCGTTGTTTCTTGCATGCGTACATTTTATTATGCAATGATTTCATTCCTACAAATAATATTCTGTATTTATATAACATTTAATCCTTATAATTCGTTATTATTTTTTAATCTGCTTTCATTTATTTCTCACCAAGTCATTAAATCCGAAATTCCACGGTCTATAGTGCATTGAACTGAAACGCCATCATTCATTTTTTTTATGTGACGCACATTATTTTACATATTTATTTATTTTACTTGGATTTTTATTTTATTTTATTTATTTTAACCCTTACAGGACTATAAGTTTGCTAAGAGTAAATATTAGTATATAACTGTTTATTTAAGTTTGTTTAAATGTAGAATAAATAAAAATAAGAAATGAACACAACAATATGTAGGTTATTATTATTATTATTATTATTATTATTTTATGAGAAATAATTTTCCTAATGAACTATAAAGGTAATATAAAATATAGTTAGTCTTATTATGCAATGCCTCTTATTTATTGGCTTATTATAAGCAAATGTTATTTAAAATAATACTATATTATTATAGTAAATGATGTGTTAATTATGATATTCTATGAAGCAAAGATGGACAATGCACATATTACATATATCTGTCTTACTTTCTATGCAGCGTTTAGCATAATTTGCACATCTTTTACATAATTGCATTCAACATATGTTCTATTTTGACATTCTGTATAAAAAAAATGCAGATAAAGTTATAATTAAATACAAAAATCATCAATTTTAAAATGGGGAAAAATACTTCCCTTAGTTGTTGTGAAAGGGTTAACCATTGAGCAACTCTAGTCTTAGGTTGAATGATCTTATACCGTTACATATGAAATTTTTACGTGTTAGATTCTCTATTATTTCTCTTATAACGGATGATAATATTGTTTGGAAGGAAAAATTATTTTACTCTCGTTAAAATTTATATGGATATTTTCTTGATGTAATCTTGCCAGGGCAGTTGTTTTTCTATTATATTTAATATAAGCGATATGTTTCTTCTTTCTGTGTTCGTTACTTTCCGTCTGCCCTAATTAAGGGTATTTCATGAACTCCTGAATCATTCTGAGAATTGTTGTATATTTGCATTTATTACATTTATTTATCTATTTTTGTATGCGCGGCAGCCTCTGTATATTACTCTTTTCGTATTTTCAAAATAATAATGATAATTATTATTATTATTATTATTATTATTATTAAAAATTCTGCGAAAACCTATATTTTATCATTCAATAAATAATAATAATAATAATTTCTTAAAAATAATTTATAAATAAATAAATAAAACTTGAAAGACATTAATAACAGGGATTACTAGCATATATGAAACAAAAGGTTTGAAATTCTGTTTTATATTTATTATTATGTATTAAAAGCATCTAAAATATCTCCTTCGATGTTTTAATTATAAGTGTGCAAATATCTCTATCTTTCTTTGTTATTGGAAGGAAGTGGAAATTAAATAATATTAAAGAACAATATTAGACACTTTAAGTATACATTTTTTACAATATTAGACATTTTTAAATAATCTCTTTGGTAATTTTTATTAAATGACATTTATATCAGCCAATTTTTTGCCTTTTTATTATTTTGTTTAAATTAACTTCTTTTTTTTATATGAAAATGAAATTTTGTACTAAATTTTTCGGTTTGCAATAGTAACACTAAAATGTAGGAAGTAAAATATAAGTAAAAAATATGTTATATTTAATAAGCTTTTACAACGCTAAGATCTATTTCAAAATTTTAAAGACAATATCTAAATTATTTCTCTCTCTTTCTCTCTTTCTTTTTTTTTCTTGTCTTTTGGTATTGCGATATCACGTAAGTTTATTACTGTATTCGAAAGTTTAAAAAGGGTAAAAAGAATATTTATTTTTATGGTTAAATGTTTGTAAAATTAAAATAAAGTAGTGACATTTAAATCAAAAATTAGATATCATATTACATTACATAACTTACATCGAGTTTTTATGTTCTTTATTACATCATCGGTAAATGTTAAAGTTCGAAGAACGTGGTTATATATTTTAAATTGTATATCGTAATTTCCATATATTTGTGGTTATATTTCCTGGTAAATTAACATTTTTGCTTTCTTGATTTAATCATTCACCAGATTTATTTATTAACCAGATTACATACAATGAAGTACATTGAATCAGTAAATAGCTTATGTCCTGGATAAAAACTATTATTCTAAGAATAACATTTTTATTTGCTGATAACTGCGCATTTGGATTCTCTTAAAGTTTAAAGACTGAATGCCTTTAAAGACATACGTGATTGTTTGTTGTCTTTTTTTTCCTCTTTTTTTTTTTTTTTTTTTTTTTTCCAATTTCATTTCTTTTATATTTGTTTATTTCTATTTTTATTTAAAAACATTTGCTTCTTTTTCATAAAACACAATATTAAAATTGCGCTCTATTTATAAATTGTAATTTAGTTGTGACAAATGGTTTATATTGAAATGAAATAAAATTAACTAATGAAATTTTATTTTTCATAAATCAAATATTTTACGGATTGTTTTATATTTAAAAAAATAATTCTCAGTTCTTAACAAACACCGTCCAACTCGATAATTTTAATTTATTGTATGCTTTTAAAATAAAATTGCTGCTACAATATTTTTGTAAATAATTATATTTATTTATTACTTTTTTATATATTTTTTTTTTTATAATTTTTTGGGGGGGAGGAGGGGTAGAGAAATAATTTATTTTTATTTTCTAGCTTTAACTCCTTAACTGATTTGGCCGTACGCCGTTCGGGCAAGAAGATTTTGCTTAATTCATCATTTAAAGCTTTTTGGCACCACTGTCTTAAAAAAAAAAAAAAAAAAAAAAAAAAAAAAAAATCATACTATTTAAAAGCGGAAATGTTAAGACTAAATGTTACGAATATTTTATTTAAGAAATAGTGGCATGAATGCGTTATTTTCAATTTATTGAACGGAAAAGAAACAACCACTTAAGGAGTTAAAGATTTTTTTTTCTTTCCTGTGCATTAACTTATTCTCTTCATATTTATCATCACATATAAATAAATGTGAATTGTGTAGTTTAAAATTTTTAAATTATACAAATCCAATTACTTCATTTAAATTGTAAAAATAGAAATAAAAATTGTATTTCAATTCTTCATTTATTTAATATCTAGAATTTTAATACTTATTTTGTGCGATCAAGAAGAATTTATTTTCTTTAATTGGCTCTCATTGAATTCATTTATTTTGAAAAATTTCTTTTAAATAATCAAGAGAAAATTCCATGCTTGAGTAATCTCAAAAAATGTCTTGTAAACATTTTTCCTCCCACCCTACTCCAGTTGAAAATAAACATTGTGCCTGTAAAAACAATCTTCGTAGTTTCCATAGCAACTGTGGCGTGTTGCCAAGCGCTAGAACTAAATCTTCAGCAAAGGTAGACGGCCCAATAATAAATGAAGAGATAATTAAATAGTAGGAAAATTTTCTTGAATATTTATTTGATCCATGAAAATAACTTTCTTGGGAAATAAAACCAAGATTTTTTTTCTTTTTTAACTATAAAACTCTGGTAAATAGTCCATTTATTCTTTTTAAATTCATTCTCTGTGACTGTTCTAAGACAAGAGAAATCTCTTATCTTTTTCTTCCCCCCACTCATTAGCTGTATAAATATAACAATCCGTTTCGCAAGTGTTCTACATTCAAAAAACTAATTCTCTGCATGTGTCGCTGTAAATACTTTTAAAAGAAGGAAAGTAAGTGGCGCAGATGCTTTATTGTGTATATCTTTTAATTGTCTTAACAGATTCTTCGCGTGTTTATGTAACAAATTTACATTATTTACATGCTCTTACATTTGTTCTAAAAATTTGTTGCAAGATTTATGCAACTTTTTTTTTTAATTACGTGGGAAGAATTTTTCGAAATTTTACAACAGCATTTTTTTTTTTTAATTGAGGCAGTTATTCAGAAATGAGACATACTCATACTTCTTTTCTCCCCCCCCCTTTTTTTTTCCCCAAGAAATTACTGTTAGGTCATTCCATGTCATTTTTGTGAGACAGCTTTTCTACATATTTTTGCTTTAATAATGTTATTGTACCCTCAAATTAAAACAACTATATTGGTATAAAATCTAGAAGGTATTTTACCAGGTTGTCCCTAAAGTTCTGCACCATACAAGCGTCGAAATAAAAAGCAGTGGTATCAGAAACACAAAGTATTTTATTCAGCAAAATACAGGCCATTGTGATTCAGGACAGCTAGCCATCGTTGTGCCAAAAGTTCAATTTGGTGATGATACCATGAGGCAGGTTTCGAATCGAAAAACTGTTGACAAGCGTGTTTCACCTCGTCATAGTCATTGAATTGTTTACCACAGAGGAAGTGCATCATGGAACGAAACAAACCGTAGTCGGATGGGGCAACATCAGGGCTATAAGCAGGATGCGGAAGAACCTCCATGCAATCGAGTTCCGCTTGCACTTTTCTGGAGCGATGAGCTGGTGCGTTGTCATGTTGCAGCAATACTCTCTTTCTGTTTGTCAGAGCGGGGTATTTCTGCACAAGTACAGCGTGAACACGCTCCAGTTGTTCGGCATAGAGGTCCCCTGTGACGGCACGGCCCTCAGGAACCAATTCGAAGTGAAGAATGCCATGGATATTCCACCAAACACACAGCATGACCTTTTTGCCGAATCTGTCTTGTTTCGCCTGGGCCTGGGTATCTTGACCTCGTTTTGCCCACTGTTTGCGATTGTCTGGATTGCGGAGAAACACCCACTTCTCATCCCCAGTAACGATGCGTTTCCAGAACCGATCATCCCTTGGGTTTTTCAAAAGTTCTTGACAGTTTCACTCTGTTCTCGGCCTGCAGTTGTGTCAGCTCATGTGGACTTTGTCTCGGTCGCTTATTACTGAAGTCCTGTTCAAGGAGCCTCCGGTGCACTGTATTTTTGGATACCCCTAACCTGTGGGCTATCACACGTGTGCTGGTTTGAGGTTCGGCCATGACAGCAGCTGCTACAGCGGTCCCAACATCCAATTTTGGCCGTCCACTTCGAGGCTGCTCTTCCAGGCTCAAATCGCCAGACGAAAAACGTTTGAACCACCGGGATGCTGTCGATCGATTGATCGTATCAGGTCCTTCAACTGCACAGATTTCCTCGCTAGCCGCTTTTGCACTTAGGCCTTTTTTCCATAGAAAACGAAGCACGGCACGTGTCGCGGTTTTTGAATCACACATCTTTCACGATTTCACACTACTATTACGGACGCTATTCTTCTCAATGAGCATACACACTATTCTATTACCTCTACCTGTTCACCTGGCGGCACTTTTTAGCGCATGCGCATCTTACTCTGTCGTCCGATCCACGTCGAAATCTGCATACCATTGATGGTGCAGAACTTTAGGGACAACCTGGTAAAGCATAGCTTATCTATTAAAAACTTATAAGTAAATTATCTATTTATGTCAGTTTCGCCCACAGGATATTTTGTAAGTTTTTCATAGAATGGCCCTGAAAGGGGCAGATTACTTAGACCTAGATGTTTAGAACTTAAAATGTGGAGATTTTTATTATCTATTATTATTTATTTATTATTAAAAACAGGCAGCTTACTAAAGTATAAGGTTTGAAGTGTGAAGATCCAAACCAATATTAGGGCATTCCATATGACGCGTGAAGCAGCTTTTTTACCTATTACTTTTTTTACCTGCTATTTTAACAACGCTATTATACACTCTTTAAACGTAAGAGGAATTTTGTTTCCCAGGAAAAAGCTGTAATTTATTGGATCGTGAATGAGTTGTTTTTTAAACGTTTTACTTATCTTGATTTAAATTGTTTATTTAAATTCCTCATCTTGATTTAAATTGGTTTTAAAAACTCCTTCACTACAGTTGTTTCAATTTTTTAAGAGAAGCTGACTTTCAAATCTTAAGGTGAGTGGATTTCAGCTCAACTCGAGTTATTTTGTGACTGAGGTTTTAAGAGAATAAACTGAAATTTAAAAAAATATACTAATACGAAAATATAGGTTATTTTGTTAATTTTAATTTATAGTTTATATTTTATCAACTTATAAGTTAATAGGAATAGGTATCTATATAAGCGTCAAGTGCAGAACATTTTGTCCGTTCCTCATGAAATTGGCGAAGTTTTATCTATAAAAACTAAAACAATCTGCCTAATATTATATGCGTAGATCCATTCGCATACACATTCATACATAAAATAGTGAATAGTTTATTAGTTATCATTTATTAACGAGTAGTTATAGTTTTTCATTTGTATTTCTACATTTTCACATTTATTTTAAAAAATGGTTTGTGTTCATATTCTCTTAAAAAACTTATTCAAATTAAAAAAATGAATATATTTTTAAAGTATGTAACACATTTATTACTGCAATTCACTTATCTTCTCGCTTGATTTATGAATTTTTCCATTGATTGAAAATACTTGTAACAAGTGATGTCATATTTTATTAATTCAGAATAAGGACGCTTTTCAGAAATTTGTATGAGTATTTGATTTATTGAATGAATGAATGAATGAATGAATATTTCTTTCTTACACATAAATCAATGCGACTCCTTTATATTGTAGAACATTACCCTTGATATAACATGTTTCACAATGTAAAGCTGCCTTTTTCTTATTTCATTGTTCTTTTCTTCTGTTTAACGAGGGAGGGAGGGGGGAGTATCAATCGTTTGTTATTTTTGAAATTCATTTATTTCTAATTAGAATCTTATTTGTATTAAACATTGAAAGGAAAAAAAAAACGTTTTAACAATCCAACAAAATTTTTAACAACCGTTTATGGTTTTAATCATCAGTAATCAAAACCCATTTCGACTTGGAAAATTCATTAAATTTCAACTTGTTATTAGTGTCGCTCATTTTATTTTAAAAGTTTTTAAAAATGATTACTCTTTATTTTGTTTAAAACATATTAAAATAATACATGCATGTCGTTTATAACATAAAAATATATATTTATAAAAATTTAAAAACTATGTTTTTCTGCCATTTTGAAAAATTTGGTAAGATGCTAAAATGAACTTTTGGCGCCATTTTCGGTTCCTTCGCCAATCGCGCCAACCAGAACAGGATATAAAACTCGTCCCATTTATAAAATTTTTAACTTTTTTTTTTTTTTTTTTTTTTTTTTTTTAAAGTTCTATGACTTTTTAATCCAATCTGTATAATATTTCTTCACATATATATCTTTTAATTTTCTTACATATTTTTATATCTGTTTAGAATATATCAATAAACAAATGATAAACAGCAATTTGGTAAACACATAGGTTCTCATAATTTTTTGCAACAATGAAATAAATCACAATACAAAGGGAAATGAATAAGAAAATTTTTAAATCTATGATTTTAGCCGTTAAAAAAATTCTTCATATCCATCCATCGCAGAAGAATAAAAAAAAAAAACAAATTCCTTCCCACAAGTTAATTACAAAGCATGCAAGCGTCGCATCAAGTATTTAAAATACTCACTGCAAAAGTTTCAAAAAACTCTTTCGAGAACTTTATAATTATCTTTTGGCGCATTACACAATACGTAATTAGTTTTAGCTCTTATCAACAACACAGAATTTTATGTTAATAGCGCTCAGGCAGATAATGCCAAATTAATTACAAAATTTGGGTCATCGGAGAATTCTATCTCGAGATGGGAGTATCTGTTATAAATCTTGAAATTTATTAAAAATTAGTAAACAAAGACCTGAAAAATTAAAAGATTTTCTGTGATGATTTAAATTTAAAATGTTCAGTCTTAAAAATTTTGGATTTATTGTGATTATTATTTATTGTAATTTTGGTGTAAATAATTAATTGAAAATAGAAGTTAAATATATATTTTTTTTTCTCTCAAAGCGATTCAAAAATTTTGCAAGTAATTTCTGAAAACATCTTTTGTTTATAGTCTGTACCAATGAATGGACGCACACGGCATGTTCACACATGTTTGGGCAGTACATGCAGATTTTAACGTCCAAATTATGCTAAAATGTCTGATAATGTGCGAAACTAAAGATAATAAACTTTTGGAAATTCCCATGTGTGTAACCATTGCATGCAAATGAACATGGGCAGCTAAATAGTTTTTATTAATTCTTACAAATATACCTTAAAAAATATTTTTAAAAAAATTGCAAAGCTGTATAATATGAAAATTTTAGTATAGAGATAGAATAAGAAAAAATTCATAACACTGCCACGTGTAGAAGGGGGAAAAAACAGAAAGAAAGAAGTCGAAAAAAATCATTAATTTTAAGTCCTATTAAAGATAATTAAGGACTTGTAAGTATAATATGAGAAAAAGAAAACCTTCTCAGCATTGGTGATTTTGTTCCGATTTCTACACAAAAATTAATCCCTCTGCCTCTATTTTACGTACATATTATGTTAGATGATGGTGAAAGATTAGCACTGTTAAAGAATAGTTTAAAAAAAAAAAAAATACTATTCTTACACGTGAGTCAACAAATGGACATGCAAAAACATATGCTTTGAAATAGATATCTATTTAAAACTTATAAACTTGTAAATAGAAAAAAAAAAAAAAAAAGGAAATGTATAACTTTTTTTTTTTTTTTTTTTTTCCTTCTATGAACTTGTGATTCTTCTAAAACTATTAATTACTTAAAATAAAGAAAAGAAAATGTTTATAATAATTCTAATATGGTTCACTCTGTGTTTATATATGTATATATGCATTTATTTAATGCATGTATTATTTAATAATGCATTTATTTAATGCATGTATTATTTAATAATGCATGTATTATTCAATTTGCAAGTCCAAGCACTATTTAATGCCTCCATCTATTTATTTTATTTATTTATTTTTCTGAATATAAGAAGCAGTAATGATAGAAGTACTGCCGTAGAAAAATGATTATTTGCTGATAAATTTCGAAATTTTAAAGAGTAATCTTAATTCTAAAATCTGTATTGTAATTTAATTTAAAAAAATAATTACATAATGTAATTTCTTTTTCTGTGTTCCAGGATGAGGTTCTCGTGGCTTCAGACAGGATAGTTCTAAAGCTTGAAGATTTAGTCACGTGGATTACGGAGGAAGTTGAGTGGAATCATGGTATCCTCGCACCAGTGTCCAAACCTGTCAAAGGGCAGGACGCGTCTCCTCCTGTTGTGAAAGAGGAAAAGAAAGAAGGGCAGGAGGAGACTGACCCCAAAGAAGAAGAAGAGAAGGAAGAGAAGAAGGATGATCTTCCTAATGAGAAGGAAGAGTCAAAATCCGTCGAGATCAAAGAGGAGCCAAGTCAGGGTGAGTTGCGATTAGTTCTCGTTATTAGTACTCAGACCTGGATTTTTTTTTTTTCATGGTTGGCTATAAATTGAAATAAGCAAAAAATATATTGTTAATTACTCTCATAATATCATCTCATCATTTTGCTATTACTCTCGGTTAATTACTCTGATAGATGTTTTATTAATTGAGGATCCTCGATTTGTTTAACCCCCTCCTTTTTTTTTAAAGTCACGCTCTAGGTATAATACATTTCTTCATTTGGCAAAAAAAAAAAAAAAAGGGATGAATGCGGTGCAAAATAAATTTCGTGCAAAATCAAGGTATAATACATTTCTTGATTTGGCGGAAAAAAAAAAAAAAAAAGGATGAATGCGGTGCAAAATAAATTTCGATTAAAACTTGATCTTGAGAAGACAGCCAAACGGTTTATTATTCTCATAGATAATTTATCAATTACTGGGTGATTCTAGTTTGTTTGGCAATGACTATTTGAGCTTCTTTCTCATTTTTCTTTCGCTCCGGTATAGTGCATTTCTTGATTCGAAAAATTTAAAAAATAAATAACTGCGTTTTACCACATCCGATCGACAAAAACAAATCGGATGAATGTAATGCAAAACAAATTTCGATTAAAAAGTTGATCTTGGAAAATACAGATTCTCGTTCAGTTATTCAATCAAGAGATCATGCTTCCGAGAACTAGAAATCCGAAATGTGACAGCTTCTTATCTGGCTACAGCAGCACGTTCACCGGATGACGAATGAGTTCTATTAGATCTGCCATCTTTCTTTACATCATCATGTGTTGAAACAGGATAAATCGAAAGGATTTGGCTCTGCGTCTCTTTTTTTTTTTTCCCTCCCTATTCCCTTATAAAGGATTCTTTGTTCAAGCTGTCTTAACCGAAAATGCTAATAAAATGATAGGAAAAATGAAAAAGAGTGATGGGAAATTTGTTTTTGTAATGTTCGTGATTGGTCAGAAGTTTAATTATGATTCTCTGCTATCGGAAAATGTTTACGTGAGTGGAATACATGTTTCGTAATTAACATTTTCTGTAAGTTTCTTCTCTTTCGTTGCTAACTCCTTTTGAAGTTTTCAGTCTCCACCTTCTTCATCCCTTTTTTGGCCTTGATATTTCATTCAATATTCTGTGCGGGGGAAAAAAAAAAAAAGGGTGTATGTACCTTTTTGATATCGTTTTTATACAATAAACAAATGATAAATAATTATGTAATCATGCAAGCAGAATAAGTAACTCATTTAATATAAAAAAGCCCGGAGGAAATTCTGCGTTATCTAAAGGAATTAAAGGTGTCAAAACTTATTCAGTCATAAAGGTAGAATTAGCAAAAATCATCGCGAATAGATTTTAATCAGTAATAATCGAAGGAGGAATCAGTATGAAATATATAATTTAAAAATAAGCATTTTTTTTTCTTTTTTTAAAGGGTTAGTCAGAGATATGGCAAAAATATTTACTCTAAAAATTAATCATTTTTTATTCTTTTACGGCATTTTGTAAAATTACTTTATTTTAACGGACGAAATATTTCTACAATATCCCTTTAATTTCATATTTTATTTTTAATACAATTTTTATTTAAAAAGCATTCGTAACAGAGGCAATTGTATTGCCTCTATTAATTTTAATGCATCACCTGTAGTTTTAATCAAAAGCCTTTGATTTTGAGAGGTTTTTCTTTTTATTACATAACTTTGAAAGTATTTAAAACATGGTCAATGCATTCAAACTAAATCGGAAATTATAATCTTCCCACGCATTATCATCTTCTGTTTCTTCCGAAAAAGTAAAAATAAAATAAAAAGGGGGTGGGGAGGAGGGAAGAAAAATCTCTGTATCGCTAGATGTACGCATAATAATAATAATAATAATAATAATAATAATAATAATAATAACAATAATAATAATAAAACTTCATCTTTTATGATTTTAATTGTTATTCGTATAAAATTCCGTTCTATTTAGTGCAAAAATTTCATAAGTATACTTGATATACTTTGCCGTAAAGTATTAATTTTGTAGCAAAATGCAAATCATGAAAAATTAACATTCTTATTTTAAAAAATCATCAGCTTTCTTAAAGTCTTTAAAAAAATAAAAAATAAAATATCTACTAATTTAAATATTCAGTGCATTCTCAAATGAAATTTTAATTTTGTTATTGTTTAAACAATACGAATAATTATTAATGAATTTACACAAAAATTGTAAAAAGAAGAAAAATATATTGATTTTATTTCTGTTAAACAGTTTGTGGAAAATCCACCATCCCTTCTTAGAAAATGAAATTAATGTATTCAAATGATTTAATGATATTAAGATGCCTTTTACCGTCTTTGCTTCGTGTTCTTTGAAATTTATCAGTTTGTTTCCTCCTTTATTTGATTTTCAGAACACGTTTCTTTGAATGTCTCTCTTTAATCCTACGCAGTTTCATTAAGCCTTGTTATTCAACATGAAATAAGTAGTTAAATAATGCAAATTGATGTAAATAAAAATTATGTAAATCGATACGAGCTTAAATACTTTGTCTCAAGGTATTGAATCTAAAATAAATGTTTAGTAATTATGAACTTATCTAGATAATTGAAAGATATTTTCATTAGAAAGTTTCAGTTTTCAAATAAATATATTGGCCGTCTTCCAAGAAACATAAACTGAAGTGAAATGTTTAAAAACAAACAATGATTGCAAATACAGTCGACTCTCGTTAATTCGAATCTTCGCTTAATTTAAACTAAACATGAAGTCCCGAAATTTTCAATAGCAGAACAACGTTAAAATTTCTCATTAATTCGAACTCATTTTCTCTTGACTTCGTTTAATTCGAACTAAAGATAATTCCGATTTTTCTTTTTTCTTTTCTTTCTCACGGATTTCGGATCATTTGAATAACTTTCTTTCCTTGATTTTTGTAAAAATAGTTCCGAACGAGTATACATGTAATTCCATGCATTCAATGTAATCCCATACATTTGATATCCACTTTCTTAGTGCCCCGTCTATCCATCAGTGACATTTTAAAATTTTCTTCCATTGTGCTTGTTTCTAATTTTTTAATTAGTTTATGTATTTATACATTCTTATTTAATATTAAGTCATATTCTAATCATAACAGATGGAATTAATTTTAAAACTCTATAACATTAATTCTTTTGTAATAGTACCATATTAAACATGTTTTCATTTCATATTTTCCATAATTCGAACTTCGGATAATTCGAACATCTTTTGTGGTCCCGGCGATTCGAATTAATGAGAGCCGACTGTAATTGAATATGGTATGGCCACTTTTTTAGGATAAGAATCGAAAATACGAATCAAAGTTGTTGTTTAAGTATTAATGAACAAAACTAAAAATTTAAAGAAATCAGAGATGCTACAAGTCAGGGAAAACCTTGAAAACAGGGGGAAATCATGAATTCGAAAATTTAGGCAAAAATTCAGAGAAATGTCGAGGAAAATTTAAAATATTTGCAGTTGTCAGGGAATTTTTGTACTATTTTTCTCCAGGATTTCGAACATCATCGTAAATGGGGGAAAAAAAAACTTGAATTAATTATTTATCCAGTCTGAAATTTTTATTTAAAATTTATGCAAACTATATACAGTTGCATAGTGTGAAAAATAATTAAAAATCAGAAATATATACAGTGTGTACTTTTTTAGAATTTATCTAGATTAAATTTGTCTATTGTGGAGGGTTTTACAGCTAAGACATTATTATTATTATTTTGAGAAAAGTCAGGGATAAGTCATGGAAATTTTTGAATAGAATTGTGAAGCAACACTGAAAATACTTATATTATAAAATTTCAATTTTCAAATAAATATCTTGGCTATCTTCCAAGAAACATAAACTAGAGTTTTTTTTTTTTTTCCAAAGACGAATAATGATCATAAATAGATAGATATTATATTATCAAAAATAAATGTTTAAATATTAATGTATGAAACAAAAAATGTAAAGAAATTTATATTATGAAATTTCTGTTTTCAAATAAATATGTTAGTTGATAAAAAATTTTCATAAACATTCATGGTATACTTTATCGTAAAGTAAGAATTTTGTAGCAAAATGTAAATCGTGCAAAATTAACATTCTTATTCAAAAAATACTAGCTTTCGTTTTAAATCTAAATAAAAAGGAATAAAATATCGACTAATTTAAATATTCAGTGCAAGCTCAAATGAAATTTCAATTTTGTTATTGTTTTAAACATTACGAATAATTATTAATGAATTTACACAAAAATTGTAAAAAGAAGAAAAATATATTGATTTTATTCTTGTTAAACAGTTCGTGGAAAATCCACCATCCCTACTGGAAAATGAAATTAATGTATTCAAATGATTTAATGATATTAAGATGCCTTTTACCGTCTTTGCTTCGTGTTCTTTGAAATTTATCCTTTTGTTTCCTCCTTTATTTGACTTACAGAACACGTTTTTTTGAATGTCTCTCTTTAATCCTACGCAGTTTCATTAAGCCTTGTTATTCAACATGAAATCAGTAGTTAAATAATGCAAATTGATGTAAATAAAAATTATGTAAATCGATACGAGCTTAAATACTTTGGCTAAAGGTATTGAATCTGAAATAAATGTTTAATGATTATGAACTTAGCTGGATAATTGAAAGATATTTGCATGAGAAAGTTTGCTCCCAAATAAATAAGCGGAACCTCCAAATAAGGGACACCTAGGGGACCGAAAATTTTGTCCATTAAATAGAGGTGTCCCTTATTCGGAGTTTTTATTGCAGTGAAACTTCCAAATAAGGGACAGCTATGGCACCGGAACTTTTATCCCGTAAATAGAGGCGCCGCTTATTAGGAGTGTCTCTTATTGGGAGGTTTCACTGTATATTGGCAGTCTTCCAAAAAACATAATCTGAAGAGAAATGTTTGAAAAACGAACAGTGATTGGAAATAACTACATATTGTATGGCCAAAAATAAATGTTTAAATATTAATGTATGAAACTAAAAATGTATATACACTATATTGCCATTGATTATGGGACACTTGCGATTTTAGACATTTTACTAAATATCTAGAAAAATACATGAGGAATCATCTCGAAACTCTTAGTGTATAAATATAATAGTATACGCCATACATCGCCGTGAATATTTTTTACCGAAACTCCATAGGGGACCGTCAACAAATTAAAAAAGAATGAATATCTTTTGAATAACCCTGTCAAAACTAATATAGCAAAAGCGCTCAAACTCTAGATTATGATTGAATGCATTATTGTAATACACTGTGTTCATTTTTATGCAAATAGCATGCATACTCGCAGAGTAATTATGATTTTTATAAAAATGGCCCCAAATTTTTCTAAGTTTTCCCCTTATAATTTTCAGAGTTCTTAATATAAAATAATATTTTTTTCAGAAAATATGACAAACAACATTGCACACAGTACCCTGTAATCAGAATTAAAAAATAATGAAAATTGTATACAAAATGAGTTGGTTTACTAAATAATTTTTTACTGCGCATGCGTCAAAGATATCAAAATTGCATTTGCATATTATGTTAGCTAAATGTATAGAGCAATTTTTGTAAAAGTCTCAAAATTATAGCTTGAAAATTCTGAAAGTAATCGTCTATAGAAAAAAGACAAAATCCGTTGTTTCCAAAATGAAGCAAAAAAATGAGGGATTTTATCCAAAAGTAGTCGTAACATCCCGTATTGTGTATTCTATAGTGACACTAATCAATGAATATATGGATACAACCCCTCTTGTTTTTGCTTCAGTTTGAGAATAACGGATTTTCAACTTATTCAATTGACGATTATTTTCAGAATTTTCAAGTTATGATTTTGTGACTTTCACAAAAGTTGCTCTATACATTTAGCTAACATAATATGCAAATGAAATTTTGATATCGTTGACGCATGCGCAGTAAAAAATTATTTAGTAAACCAACTCATTTTGTATACAATTTTCATTATTTTTTAATTCTGATTACAGGGTACTGTGTGCAATGTTGTTTGTCATATTTTCTGAAAAAAATATTATTTTATATTAAGAACTCTGAAAATTATAAGGAAAAAACTTGGAAAAATTTGGGACCATTTTTATAAAAACCTTAATTACTCTGCGAGTATGCATGCTATTTGCATAAAAATGAACACACTGTATTACAATAAGGCATTCAATCATAATCTAGAGTTTGAGCGCTTTTGCTACATTAGTTTTGACAGGGTTATTCAAAAGATATTGATTCTTTTTTAATTTGTTGACGGTCCCCTATGGAGTTTTGGTAAAAACTCTTCACGGAGATGTATTACGTATACTATTATATTTTTACACTTAGAGTTTCGAGATGATTCCTCATGTATTTTTTTAGATATTTAGTAAAATGTCTAAAATCGCAAGTGTCCCATAATCAATGGCAATATAGTGTATATATATAAGTCACAATAAATGTTACTGATTAAAGTAACAATAATGTATTTTAAGTTATATGTTTACATGAATGTTATCTCTTAATTCTAATTTTAATCATTTTATTAATTTAATTTTATGTTAATATCGATTATTAATTATTTTTCCGGTTCAATTATATTTCCATTCTGCTTTATCTTTTTTGTTTGTTATGGAAAACTATTATTTTTACTTACTTTCAACTCCTTTTTGTAAAATATCTTTGTTCCTTGTTTAATAATTTGTTTTTTGTGTGATGGTAGTCCCAAATTCGTATTGTTTTGCTTTTTCATGGCAAATACGAAGATGAAACCACACACTCCATTTGTAGTTCCAAAGTATTTGGGACCTGAAGATTCTGCTTTGGTTCTGCAAATTTCATTTGTATTCATATTATTCTTTTTTCCTTCCATGTTCAATGTACTATAAGTTATTAAATTCAATGGTTAATTTCAAATGGTTAATATTGTTTACTATAATTCAATTTAATTCTTTTATTGATAAAATCCATTGGTGAATCTTGTCTACTTTTAATGGTATTATATATATATATATATATATATATATATATAATTTCATTTTTCAAACAAATAGATTAGTTGATAATTTTTTTCATAAACATAGATGGTATACTTTGTTGTAAAGTAAGAATTTCTTTTAACAATTAAATATTCAGTGCAAACTCAAAGGAATTTTCAATTTTGTTATTGTTTAAAAATTACGAATAATTTTTACTGGATTTATATAAAAATTGCAAAAAGAGGAAAAATCTGTTCATTTCGAAAGTCCACCATTCCTTCTATAAAATGAAATTAATATATTCATTTGATTTAATGACATTATGATGCCTTTTGCTGTGTTCTTTGAAATTTATCAGTTTGTTTCCTCCTTTATTTAACTTCCAGAACACGTTTCTTTGAATGGGTCTCTCTTTAATCCTACGCAGTTTCATTAAACTTTTGCTTGGCGTTACTCAACATGAAATAAGTAGTTAAATAATGTAAATAAATTTATGTAAATTGATTCGAGTTTAAGTATTTTGTCTTAAGATGTCAAATGAAAAACAAATGTTTAATAACTATAAACTTATCCGGATATTTGAAAGATAGTTGTAGAACATTTCAGTTTTCAAATAAATATATTGGCTATCATCCAAGAAGCATAAACTGGAGAGAATGATTGCAAATAGCTACGTATTTTATAGCCTCGTTTTAAGATATAAATAAAAAAAAATGTTTAATTAATTATTAATGTATAACACTAAAAATGTAAAGAAATTTATATTTCAGTTTTCAAATTAATATCTCAGCATTTTTCCAAGAAACATTAAGAACTTTTCAACACATTTAAAAAGCGAACAACGATTGCAAATAGCTACTAATTGCATGGCTTTTTATTTTAATATCACTCGAAAATAAATTTTTATAAGTTTTAAGGAATTAAACTAACAATGTAAAGAAATTTATATTACAAAATTTCAGTTTTCATATAAATATCTTTCAAGAAGAATTAATTGAAGAGAATTTTTTCAAATGCGAATAATGATTGCAACAAATTTTATGGCTTTGTTTCATTTATTGGATCAGAAATTAATATTTAAAATTAAAAATGTAATGCAATTTATATTATCAAACTCCAGTTTTCAAATAAATATATTGGTTATCTTCCAACAAACATAAACCAAAGAGAAATTTTTGAAAAGCCAATAATGAATTCAAATAGCTTTATTTTATGACCTTTTTTTTTCTTTTTTAAGATATTTATAAATGATATTAATGGAAAATAAATGTTTAATTAAGTACTAATGAATTGAAATAAGAATGTAAAAAAAAATTTATATTAAAAAAATTTCAGTTTTCATACAAATTTTTAAAAACTTAATAATGAATTAAAATATTTTTATTGCATGGCTTTCTTTTAAGATATTCAATCGAAAATTATTAATGAATTGGACTAAAAATGTAAAGAAATTTATGTTACAAAATTTCAGTGTTCACATAAATATCTCAATTATCTTTCAAAATCATTAACTAAAGGGTTTTTTTTTTTTTTTTTTTTTTTTTTTTCTCCAAAAGCTAATAATGAATGCAAATAAATAAATAAATAAATATAAATAAAAGTAAATAAATAAAATCTATGACTTTCTTTTCAGATATTTAATCGAAATTTAATATTTAAAAATCTAAGAATTTATGTAATCAAATTTCAATTTTCTTAGTTATCTTCCTTGAAACTGAAAAGAATTTTTTGAAAAGCCAATAATGAATTCATATAGCTTTATTGCATGGTCTTGTTTTAAAATATTGAATTGAAAATAAATGTTTAATTAAGTATTAATGAATTGAAATAGAAATGTAAATATATATGTATGTTACAAAATTTCAGTTTCAAATAAATGGGTAACTTTTAAGAAATTTAAATTATTTTTTAAAAAAAATGGATAATTAATACAAGCGTTTATATTGTGTTTTTTGAGATGTTAAATTAAGAAAAAAAAAATAATCTTGGTATTAAAGATTTAAACTGAATTATAGAAAAACTCCTATTATGAAATTTTAGTTATACATAGGCTATTTTTCATGTAAACTAAAAGAAAAGTTTTTAAAAAGAGAATAATAGACGGAAGCAGTTATTTTATACAATTGTTTTAAGATATTAAATTTAAATTAAATATTTCATTAAAACTGAAATGTAGCTAAAACATAATTACGAAATTTGTGTTTTCAAATATATTGGCCATCTTCCAAGCTATACAAAGCGAAATAGAATTTCTGTAAAAAGAATAATGGATGTAAATATCTTTATTGTATAATTTTCGAAAATTTAAATATTGCGCACATTTAGATTGTTCATTATTTGAATATTTTATCATAACATATTATGATAATAATAAATAAAATACTTTAAATAAATCTGAAATACCTTACAAATTTTATGAAGATAATTTTTTAATTTAATTTCAATAAAGATTAAACTTTATACGAAAATAAATTTTCATAGGAAACAGTAAAAAAAAAAAAAAAAAAAAAAAAAAAAAAAAAAAAAAAAATAATAATAATAATAATAATAATAATAATAAAATGCATCATTTTGTCATATAATATACTAGTATACTACTAACAATAAAATACTTTAAAATAAAAATGGAATTTGATACAAATTTAATAAAGATAATTTTAAAATTTACTTTTAGTAAGGATTAAATTTTATGCAAAAATAAACTTTTTAAATTCTTTTTGTTAATAAAATCATCGTGTTAATTATTAACATTAGATTTTTTTTTTTTTTTTTTTTTTTTTTATAAAATAGTCAAAGCACCACACCAAACTTAAAGATAAAAATAAGCACATCATTTCAGCACATAATAAAATGATAATAAAAAATAAAATTTCATATTTTATGTTTAATTTCAATAAAAATTAAACTATGCAAAAATAAACCTTTTTTTTTTATTCGTTTTGTTATTTAGATCTTTGTGTTAGTTATTGATATTAAATATTTTCATTAAATATTTTTATAGATCTTTTTTAGAATGTTCAAAACACAACACGTAAAAATAAAGATGAATGCGTCATTTCATCATATAAATAAAACAACCTGATTTAATTTGATTCTTCTTTATGCGTAGACATAAAAACCCATATTAATCCTACATTCGCTGAATTACTCAATGCCTGGTACTTTTTTTTAAAACATTCTCTTTCTCCTAAATGGATATTAAAACCTGTTTTCCGAATAATTTTTTTGTGTGACCCTGCTTATGTCATCTCTCCCTCCTTTCTCCAACTTTCAAGGTGACGCCTTTTTTATTTCCATCCAATACCTTCTCCCTCTATTTTTTTTTTTTTTTTTTTCCTACATGCTCTGCGGAATTCTTGTTTAAAACCTTGTTGTGACCTGTTTTTTTTTTTTTTTTTTTTTTTTTTTTTCAGTTTTTCTCTCCCTTTATTTTTTTTTCTTTTATATTTTCTCCTGTAATCGGTTCTGTTTCTTGAATCATCTGCTTCCCGCATTTATTTCATTTCTTTTTGCATGGCTACGTCATAAGAAATGAGACTTGATTGCTGAAGAATGAAATTCATTGCCTGGGGAAAAAGACCTATATTTGAAAAATTTTAATTAAACATTTTTTTTTCAATTTATCTCATGCTTTTGAACAAAATAATAAAAGTGATTCTTCTGAAATGATTTAAAATAATTAAACATAAAAAAAAAAAAAAAAAATTAAAGGTTTTTCATCAAGGAGGCTCTTTACCCCTGAGCCCTTAGTAGAAGATATTTTCATTTTTTTCTTCTTGTTGTTGTTGTTCAGGAATAAAATCTTAAACGGGGAAGGAGGGGGAGGGGGTGGTTCAAGAAGGCAGGACCCTCTGTTAAAAAAATAATTTTCTGCTACTTGTCCTGCAGAATTCTTATTTAAAACCTTGCTGTGACCTGTTTTGTTTCATTTTTTCCTCTTTTTTTTTTTTTTTTTACTTTGTATTCGGTTCTGTTTCTTGAATCATCTGTTTCGCTTACTTATTTCATGCCTGTGTTTAAAAAATGTCACGTGATTGCTGAAGAATGCGATTTGGGAGAAATTCTTCTTTTGTTGCTTGATTTTAGGAAAATTAGGAAGATTTTTATAAAGTGATATTTTAATCGCAATTTTGTACTTGTTATGCTCTTAAAATATCATTTTTTTTTTTTTCAGTGTAAAATAATTTATAATTACGAAATCAAACATAAATTAACGTAGATCAACTGTTTTCGAAAAAATAAATAAATGATGACAATCAGATAAAAAAAAAAAAAAAAAAATCTGTTTAAATATATATATAGATAGATAGATAGATAGATAGATAGATATAACCATTAAATGTGATACAAATTACCATATTGAAACATAGAAAAAATAAATTAAAAAGAATGTAATCGAAATTTATAGAACCAAAGTAAAATCTTCAGGACCACAAATACTTTGGTATTACAAATAAAGTGTGTTGTTTTATCTTCGCATTAGCTATGAAAAATTAAAATAATACGAATTTGGAACTATTAACACTCATAAATCCAAAACAAATTGGATAGAAAATGAAAAAAAAAAAAAAAATACCACCACTGAAGATCTATTTAAAAGATGCATTAAAATAAATAAATAAAGCATGATTATATGCGATTGTTCCCAAAAAGGGGGTTGTTTTATAAATAATGGACCGAGGAATATGTCGCTATATATAAAATACAAACTTCAATATATGACATCGGCACCTCCTGTAGTACAACCAAACTCTTATCTTGTCCAATAAGATACTTTCATCTTTTCAGATATTAGTAAAATAAATTGTTATGGGACAAAATGCAAAATATTAAAAGGATTATATATTTATTGGATGTTGTCTTAATGCACATACCCTTTACAGGCATATAAATTAAATTTAAAATATTGTAATAAATAAATAATATTATAAGAAAACAATATATATGAGGAACAGATATTATGTCTGCATTTGGTGTTAAATATATTACCCATTTTTTTAATTTATTGGTAAAAAAGAGCTTGTAATGAGATTATTATAAAACGTGTGATAGCTTACATAATTTTGATCGCTGTTAATTTTTTATACCTCATCTTTATTTAGCTTCAAATAAATCAGGACCTTGTGCTGGCATTTGTTTAAATTTACCACTTTTTAAGCGCATTGTACTTATTTATTTTGGGAATTTTCACAACCAGTTTATTTATTACTAATAGAGATTAAAAGCTCAAGGGAAAATATTTTCCTACTGAAACTATGTAAAGCAGGAGCATTTCTGTAACGATAGTCTTTTGTATGCAGAATGCTTAAAAAATTTGATCAGTTATCACGTAGTCACCGAGAAAACAGAAGGTTAGAAAAAACGTGAGTTAGGTCAACTCAAATAAGGAAATAATTAGAAGTCTTTTCAGTTTGATTTCGTGCAGCATAAATCAAATTGTTTAATTTTGTTCGTTAATTTATTTCGAAATTAGTGGCGATATAAAATTTACGTCTTTTTAGAAATCCGCTTATATTATGTTATGATCTACTCAAACTTGCATATAATTTACAAAATAAATAAATAAAATAAATAAATAAATAAATAAATAAATAAATAATAAAATAAATAAATAAATAAAAAACTCTTATTTAGATGATTTTTTTAAATGAATTATCGTAATAAATTACAACATTTTACAGCACAATGTTCCCAATTGGGAACATAAAATAAAAGATTTAGTAAAAATTAAATTTCATCAAAACTGACTTGAAAAAATTAACAGAAATAGTAAAAAGATGACTTGATTTTTTAAAAATAAAAGTTACATTCCTATTATTAATGGTGAATTGTACAGAAAATCATAAAAATGACCAATGACCACCGGAAAATAACCAATCATAAAAAGGAGTTTTTGAAATCGATAACTTGATTTTCTGTAATAGAAGTTATATTCCTATCATTAATGGGAAAATGTGCATAAAAATCATAAAAATGACCAATGACCACAGGAAGTGACCAATGTTCCCAATTGGGAACATTTTAAAAATTATATATAATTTTTTTTCCCTCACCATATTAATGACTTATATTTCTTAACTAAAGCATTATAAGGCATAATATGCAAAAAATAATAAATAAATAAATAAATAAAAATACTTGTATCTGAATTTTCCTGTAAAAGGTTAAGATGATTCAAAATTCAACTTGACATGTTGTACATCAAACTGAGATCAACTATAATGTCCAACTTTCAGATTTAAAAAAATGCATGCTTTGATAATTTGAATACTTTGTTTTATAGAAATTAAATTGTGTATTTACATTTATTTATTCCTTCAACATGACCTGAAAACTGCATATTTTAAACTATTATTATTACTTTTTTCTTTAACAAATGCCTTTTAAAAATCAGGTTTCTCAATTTAAAAAATCTCATTTTTTCGCTCTCCCTATTTAAAAATCTTTTCTGTTTCGTACGATTAAGTTACCAGTTGAGGTTACCCTCAACTGGTAACTACTTACTACTTTTCAAATGTGCATACTGTCGCCATCCCTGCCCCCTCCACGCTTTTGCTACATTAGTTTTGACAGGATTATCCAAAAATATCAAATTGTTTACGGTCCCCTATGGAGTTTCGGGAAAAAATCTTCACGGAAATATATGACCTGTACTATTATACTTACATACCTGAAATTTCAGGATAATTCCTCATGTAGTTTTCTAGATATTTAACAAAATGTCTAAAATCGCAAATAGGTGGTCATCTTTGGCTGTATATTGCATAAGAAAAATACATTTATATGTGTACTACTTTCTTTTTTTCCTGCAGATTGGGCCTTCAGCATTTAGCCATTACTTTATATACCCTACGGATACGATTAATGATTTATTTACATGTGTTTTGAAAATTTAATTCGTCTGATCGATTTTTCATCCCCGTCACTCCAGTCATCCTTCTAGATGTAATTTAAACTCTGCGGGAGAGATTTGATTAATAGCAATTCATTTAAATAAAATCCCCCTCTACAGACACAATTTTTTCCCTTCTTTTCTGTTGCGTGAAAATCAAATAAAGAAATGATTTGTGGATGTTTATACCAGCATGCATAATACATCCATATTTCCTCAAAGAAATGTTCTCCCCCTCCACCCCCTTTTTAAACTTTGTTTACAGAAATTGGATGTTGTTTCAAACCTAGTACTTAAGGGAAATTATTTGGCAGGTGGTAATTGAAAGGTTTATTTAGAATGAAAACATTTTAAATTCAGATAACGGCGCAAAAGACATTAATTATATTTGTTCGTGTTCAATTTATATAAAAGGAAACGGTTTTACTCAGACAAAGTCTTTTATAAATTTAAGGGGAAAAAACTTAATTTACTTATTTAGTTAGAATTCATCTTGATTTAATTCGAGATTCGTGTTTATTGTCGCGTTTAAATGATTAAACATTGAAGGCGGAATTAGCATTAGAAAGAGAAAGCTCAAAAGGGAAAATTTTTATGCAATTTTTTATGCTTATTAAATGAATGTAAAAATTGACAGCAAATTAATAGAAAGCTTTATTATCTGAAATTTTTTTTTAAATTAATTAAAGTATATTATTAGTCAAATATTAGTTGCATTCTTAGAAATTTGTAATTTTTCTTGATAAAGTTTTTCATTTCTGATGAACGCGTTTCGTTTGTTTGCAAATTGTAAATTATCCATTTCGAATTTTATCGTCAAATCAAATGTTTATAATGAATTTGCTTTCATGGAAAGTAATTTTGAGAAAACTCTAATTTAAAAACTAAATTTTTGTCGAGGATCATTTTAAAGTAAATAAATTGCATTTTACGAAAGGATCCTAAAGAGAACCATTTTTTGTTCGGATGGACTTTTATATATCTTAACACATTTCGATTCAAATGGTGTATTTGAGAAGGGGGGGGGGGGGAGAAAGCATTTAATTTTAAGAAGAAAAGTTGTAAAAAAGAGCATATGTGTTAAATTTAATCTTTGTCAAAAATCCCGCGCTATCATACCCCATTTGATGGATTAAAAATACGATCCTATCTTTATGAATGCGTTTATTTATTTATTTATAAACACTTGCTATACAGTTTAATATGCTGTTCCATAAATGGTTTTGCTTTTCAGAAATTTAGCCTGTCGTACCTAGTGGTAAAATTCTGCTTCCCAGTGATTCAGGGGTTGGCCCGGGGGGGGGGGGGGGGGTAATCTCCCCTCAGAGCATTGAAATGTCCCATCGGAAAATTAAAGATTTTGTGTTTTTATTGATTAAAAAGTGCAATTCCCCTCCCGGAACTCTACAATGTCCCTCCCGGCGAAAAGTGTCTGAATTCAACACTGCTGCTCTCAAAGCTGGCAGACGCGAGGTGCTCGCTTTCAAGGAAACGCAAAAATTAGTCCTGCGTTTGTTGGATTGGATTGTACCGACCCGAATCGGGCAAAAAGAGAGAGAAAAAGTCTACTCAAAGATCAAAATATTCTAAACCGAACCGGAAGCACAATTAAATTATTCATATTTTAATACAATCGTGGAAAATAGTCTATAGTTCCATTTCTAATTATCAATTGTATATTTTTTTGTACAAAAATGAACACATATACGCTCATTAATATTGAAATGCATATCATATGGAAAAAAAAAAAAAAAAAAAAAAAAAACTGGGTCGACCCGAATCCGTCTTCGAAGTGTCAGAACTCAACTCGAAATATTTAAAATCCACTCGATCCGCTACAAAAGTATTTAGCCTCAACACAACCCGACTCGATCATCAAATCGAATGTGATTGGAATAAAAATCGGATTACCTGACCCGAAGCAAATCTCTACTTCGAACTCATGTCACCATCGTCGTTCTAACCGTTCGAAGTTTTCCGTGATTTTCTTCATATCTTGCATAATTACGGGCTAGGCGCAATTAAAGTCATCCCCCTTCCCTCCCCCACACACACTTCCTCGGTCACTTACGCAGATAATCGGCCGTGGCAAATACCAATGCTCTTACAAATATAATAATAAAATAAATACAAATAAAATATGAATAAAACAAAATACTCTTACATTAATATTTGTATTTGTTTGTCATTAAATTGAATGTATGGCTTCATAGATATTTTTGTTTTTAACAGATGATGTGCCTTCAAGAGGAACAAACGTCGTGATTCTGTCATATCAGAAATATAGTCGCTTTCGATCCATCATGAAGCGGCTCGAAGGGCCCGCAGCTGACCAGTGGTTGCAGGATCCCATGGTGATTGCTCTGGGCGGATTCACGGCCACTGACAAAAATACGAGAGTCTTGTTTTGCCGAGATAATTTTGAACACGATGAGCTGGCACATCACGAGCTTAATTGCGAATATTTAGGTAAGGCTAACTGTTATTCAGCATACATTTTATTTTAAAACCACAAGTTATGCATTCATTTAGAATTTTATATTAAGCTTAAATTTTGTACATTTTTGTATAAATATTATTAGGAAGTGGTATTTGATTGAGAAAATCAGATGTATAAATTTATATATATATATAAATGAAGGGCTCACAATCATAGTGGCCAAATCCTTAAAAAAAAAAAAAAAAAAAAAAAAAAAAAAAAAAAAAAAAAAAATCATCATAAGCCATTTAAGATGTGCATAAAATCTGTTTTACCCAATCCCGCAGAGATTCAAGTCTGTTTTCATACACTTTCTCGTATATATCATCTGTTCAGAGACTTATTTTACTGTAGAAATAGGTAAAATAGATTTTACGCACCTGCTAAATGGACTATGTCCTTTTTTTCTTTTCTTTTTTTTTTTTTTTTTTCAAAATGGACTTGGTTTACTACGATTCTAAGTCCTCATATGATAGTAAACTTTTTTTTAGATCGATCTGATGATGATTATTTCTAATAATGTGTTTGTATAATGCATATTACTAAATTAAGTCTTGATACATATTATTTCAGAATATTTTAAATAAAAAACAAACAAAATCATACTCTAATGAGCTTAGTGATTTTCTTATTTGGAAGTTTAAAGTAACATTCCTTTGAAATTTTCCATGGAAATATTTCACCTATGTCAATATGATCCATTTAGGCCATTCACTAAGCACATGCATATGCTTTTTGGTAATTATCGGGCTAATTTATTTTTTATTTAAATTTTATCTAACCCTTCAACTTCACAATTGCCATATCTGACATATACCTAAATACACTATAATTCTCAGTATGTGCCATGAATTTGGCAAATAGAATCGCTGTAACTGATCAAAAAGAGTCCAAAGAATAAAATAGCATTTTTTTTTTTAAATTCCATGTCAGATAGCAGCATTTGACAAAAAAAAAAAAAAAAAAAAAAAAAAAAATTAGAATATGTTGTTTGGAAACTAAAAAAATTTTCCATCAAGCTATTAAAACAAAATTTACTTTCATTATTTTTTCTGAGTACTTAAAAATATTAATGTAAAGAAAGTTGCTGAGTGTTAAGCTGATAAAATTTATTTATTTAAGCCCATTTAATTGCAATATATAGCAATATAATATTTAAAAACCTTAATTGTGTATACAGGGTACACGCCAAAAAATATCCAATTTTAGCTTAAAATTTGAAATTTAATTAAAAAAAATTTTATTATTAGAACGAGATATAAATTTCAAAAAAAAAAAAAATCATAAAAATACAAAAAATTAGTTTTATAGCAAATTATTTCATTGACACATGTACCGACGGGGCATTAAAAGTTAAAACAATAATTCTCTAAGAAGATATGTCGAAAATGAAAACTTATTTCACATCCATAAGTTTAACATTAGCCAGAGAAAGTTGAGATCTGACTGACTAACCTCCTTAACCTCTTCAGTCCCTGAATACCCAAATGGGTACATCAGTTTTGTCCCATTTTATTAATGATACTCTAATATAAATGAAATTTCGATATAAGAATAATAGGTTTCGAATTCTAAGATTCGAGCTAATGAAAATAAAACAAAAATCTCGCTCTAAAGTCAAACAAGAGAAGAAATAATTCAGTAATAATTAAAAATACTGTAATAATCGCCAGTAGCGAAGAGGTTAAATAGGTTCTTAAAAACACTCTTTCTCTCTGTTCTTTTCTTTCCATTTTCTTTTTTTAAAGAAAAAAATGGTATGTTTTCATTAAGATCCCCTTGCAAAGTATTTATATTTGTTATGTTCCTTTTACTTGTAGCTCCAACAATCAAGGGAAAGAGGAGAAAACGAAAAGGCAAAACTGTGCGGAGTACTTCTCCTGAATCTAATTCTTCAGTAGAAAGTAAAGTCATTGAACTAAAGGTATATCAAATTATATACACATTTATTATTAATTTTATTATTGTTGCAGTTATTAAAGTCATATGAAATCTTAGTGATGCAACGAATAGGGGTTTGGTCGAATAACCGAACACCGAATATTCGGCCAAGTTACAGCCGAATATTCAGCCTATTTGTATTCGGACACCGAATAGCATTTAATAAATTATGATTTACAAAAAACCAAAATACTGATAATCGATATCTTCGTGTAGTTCTTATTAAACATACTCAGCCTTAAAGATAATTAAAATTTTAATTAATTTTAAATATTTTATTTAAACTAAACAAAAATATCTGGTCTTTAAATTGTGAAATATTTTGTGAGAAAAAGCTTAGAATGATTATTACAATATAGTACTTCAGTTTTTATAAAGCTTAGATAGTTTGAACCATTTTATTATTTTACTTTACCTATATTAAAACATTTTCTTCATGAAATTTACTGAAGATTATAGCTGCTGTTTTAGATCTAATAATAAAATCAGAAAACAAATGCAGCATTATATGTTCATATTACATTATTATGTTTGAAGAATTAACTGATGCTTTCTTATTCAACTATTTTGGTATTGTCTTTTATATTTTTCATTCCATTTGATAGCATTTTATTTCTATTTTTTATGTATCAAACAAATGCAATTCCTGAAAAATATTCACTTATCTCTAGTCTAGCTTCACAAAGTTTTATCTTTAATTAAATCAAAACAATTCATCTTAGAGAAACATACCATTCCTTAGATTTTTTTTATTTTCCAACTACTCACTTTTTATAATCTTTCAACTATTCCAAATTTCTTGACAATAGCAAGAAAAAAAAAAAAAAACTAATTTAAAGTTAATAAATTTACTTCATATTTTTAAATAAAATTATTTTTGATGCATTACACGCTAATAAAGTCCAAAAGTTTTTTTAATTTATATTTAATATTTGAAATAAAATTGTATCACACATTTAATAAACATTGAAATTTCTTCGCTGTGTAACACATAAATATAAACCTATATTAATGTTATTTAAAAAATATCAATGAATATTGTTTATTATAAATATAAATGATTTGGTTGTAGTATTCTGCTGAACTATTCGGTCGAATACTGTATTATTAGGCCAAACTGAATATATGGCTTTTAAGTCGAATAAGCCAAATACCAAATATTCATTGCATCACTATGAAATGGTAGTCGGGCAATAAAAAAGTCACATGATATTGATAATAACAGACATAGCATTAGTGCTGCCTTATGGAAAGAAACACAGATAAAAGCAGAAGAGAAAAAATATTGCCATCCTGCACAACCCATATTATGTTCGTATTTTAAAATCTAGAGTTACCAAAATCACATTTCAAAAATCCTGAGGCTGTGAATTATTATAAACTAATTTATATCTATTACCTTTTTTTATTTTTTTACACACCGGCACTATAAAACAGATAATGTACAATTTTTATCCAAATTTTGTATATTGACAGTTATCATCTACCAATGTATTGTTAATAATATTTATGATGTAGATGAAGCAGTTGGTGCTGGTTCACCATACTCGCCTACGCTGGCTATTATTCTGCTAGGTGCTGTCATCAGGTTTAGAAGTTTATAACAATTTCACTCCATTTTTCATTTATCTATTTAATGTGCAATAATTTTTTTTTCATTTTTTTTATTTTATTCATTTTATACACTAAATTTTAACTGAGCTAGTTTTTTTAATTATTATTTTTATATTATAATTTTAAAAAAAATTACATAGTTTGCAGAAACAAGTAATTGTGTGCTTCTAAATATAATGGATTCCTTCAAATCCGCATAGCTTGGGACCAGAAGTTCTGTGTATTTTAGAATTTTACAGATTTCTGTTCATTACTTTATTTACATTTTTAAAATCTTAATTTGAATGTAATTAATAATGCAACCTAAATTACAATGAAATTATACAATATAGTAAAATATTAGAATAATTAAGTGGTAAAACTAAAATGATAAAAAAATTGATAATTTGAAAAATAATTAAATTATTTAAAGTAAAGGTCTAGTAAATGAGTAATAATGTACAATTAAAGATGCATAATAAAGATGAGATATATTATTCTTGAATTATTCAATGAAACTTTCCTCATAAAGGTAGCTTATTATTATTGCATATCAAAACCATAAAGTAATCAAGTTTTATTTCAGGTTTAGCAGTCTTAATAGCCAAAAAAGTTTGATTAAAATACAAATATATTTGGTAAAAAGATTGTGATGACCAGTGATTTCAGCAATTCTTTTTTCTCGCAAATAAATTTGTACTTTATTTATTTAAAAAAAAAAAAAAAAAAAAAAAAAAAAAAACTCAAGTTTAGTTATGTTATAGAGAATCACATATTAAAATACATATGGAATGATGCAAAACTAAATAAATCTCTAATTTTACATCTGAACTAAAAAATTCAATTTTTTTTTTTCCATCGGTGTGGATTTTAAGCATTTGTGAATTTTATGGGGTTTTTTTGTGATAATATTGTATAATTTTTATTGTGAATTTCACAGAATTTGCAAGCTTAAAGTATATGAAATTTAAAATTTCAATTTTTCTTTATTTATTTTTTTTTATTTTTTAGAACAACAAGAAAACAAATGGCTTGAAACAACCCCCTATTAAAAACGAGGAGGAATTCCTCCAGAGGTTGTATAATTTTATGAAGCAGCGAAATACACCTATACACAGAGTACCCCACTTAGGATTTAAACAAAGTAAGTTTTTCTTTTTATGAATTATCCATCTTTGTATTTCCAATACAAACTGTATGATTTTCTTTTATAAAAGTGCTCTATTTATTTGTTACTTTCTTCTACATCCAAGACAAAAGCCTCGAATTTGTTGAAAACTTGACTACATTTTATAAGATCCTGAACACAATTTATTTATTTATTTATTTTAAGTGCCTCTTTGTGGGCGCTCTAACTGACAAACTATACAGAATTTAATAAAACTTTAGTCTGACTTAGAGCTTGATATAAATTGGTGCTGATTAGTTAATTGTAACTGAAATGAAAACTCAAACATTGCCTATGCAGGGTTCCCAGCATCACGAAAAGTCAGGGAAATTTCAAAACATACAGGAAAAGTCCAGGAATTTACAAATATTTTCTAGAAAGTCATGCAAAATTCTTTTGGGGGAAAATTGAAAAATGACACAAAATTTATCAAATTGTCTGAGGAAAAAAAAAAAATCACAAAATTCATCAAACAATTGCAAAGAAAAAAAAATTGAAGTATGACTATAGAAAAAAAAATGCTAATTTTGAAAAAAAAAATTACCTTAGTAAGTGGCAAATTTCGCTGTATGTCCATTTGGTCAGTGAATTTTTTTGAGATTTGTTAGAGAATTTATTGGGATTTGGTAATGGAAAGTCAGGGAATTTGCCAATCATGTTTTGTTGGGCATCCTGCTATGTTCAATTTATCTGAATAACTTAATTGTGCTCTTAATACCTATCTGACAGTAAAAGTTTTATATATTTCTTTGTTATAGCAATCCACATGTATTTATTGCCAACCGCCATGATATAGCATCAAATTATAAGACATAGACAGTATAATCATATATGATATTTCATTATATATATGTCCAAATTATAGTCATATATGACATGTATTATTTATATATTGGCATATATGCAGTGTTCTCACTGACATTTGACCAACGTTAGTAATTTGGCTAAATAAAAATAAAAAACATTCGCCAAATGAAAAAAGTATTAGCAAAATAAATTTGTCGTGTAGCACAAATATATATATATATATATAATACCATTAAAAGTAGACAAGATTCACCAATGGATTTTATCAATAAAAGAATTAAATTGAATTATAGTAAACAATATTAACCATTTGAAATTAACCATTGAATTTAATAACTTATAGTACATTGAACATGGAAGGAAAAAAGAATAATATGAATACAAATGAAATTTGTAGAACCAAAGCAGAATCTTCAGGTCCCAAATACTTTGGAACTACAAATGGAGTGTGTGGTTTCATCTTCGTATTTGCCATGAAAAAGCAAAACAATACGAATTTGGGACTACCATCACACAAAAACCAAATTATTAAACAAGGAACAAAGATATTTTACAAAAAGGAGTTGATATATATATATATATATATATATATATCTTTAATCCTTTAATGTACCCCATTTTTTTCAATATGTTCTAAAATAACCTAAGTTTTTATAACTGCGACAATGATTGTTATTAATCTAATTTCAACTATCTGCTACAAATATATTAAAAGTATGTATGTATGCATATGTATAAAAACGTAAAACAAAAGAAAGAAAAAGCCAAAATTGATCACTAGCAATTTGGCGAATCTAATCGCTTGTTTACTCGCCGGATGAAGAATTTAGTCACAATTTGGCACAATGGTGAGCAACAGCGAGAACCTTTCATAATATATATAGCAGATATATGTGTGTTTGGAGTACATAAATTTGTAAATAGGATGCATTTGTAAGCTTGTCCTTGACTTTAGCAAAATCATAACTGTTGTCTTGTCATAATCGTAAATGTGAGGGATTGCTAATAACTAAGAAGTGCTTGAATCTTAAAATTACAAATATTCAAAAATCATATTTTAATAAATAAACTTATGCTTGTAAAAAAAAAAAAAAAAAAAAAAAAAAAAAAGATAATGGAATGTCAATTTGTGTACATGACTTTAAATTTCTAATAAAAGTTTTATAGGTATAATATATTTTTTACCTAAACTTCTTGTTATTTTATTATTATATTTAATGTTGTTAACGATCAATGTGCAATTTAATTTTATATACTAAATGAAATTAAAACTTTTTCAGTTGACTTGTTTATATTCTACTCCTTTGCACAGAAGTTAGGAGGCTATGATAAAGTAAGCATATAATATATGTATATTGTCATTGCTTAAAACTAAAATAATAATAATAATAATAAAATAAAATAAAAAATCATGTAATAAATAAATAGTACAAACCTTTTTTTTTAAATAAATTTTCTTTTTTACTGTAGATAACAGATAAAAGATTATGGAAGCATGTGTATGATGAACTTGGTGGGAATCCAGGCAGTACAAGTGCTGCTACATGTACTAGAAGACATTATGAAAAGTAATTTTTATTTAATGTCAACAAATCATTCTTCTTGATGAAGAAATGTTAATTAATTGTAGTACAATAAATAATTTAATGTATGTTTGCTTATACAAAAAAAAAAAAAAAAAAAAAAAAAAAAAAAAAAAAAAAAAAAACCCCTTAAAATTTAATTTTTTAAGTTTTGCTCTTCAATGAATAAAATTATCAGTTTCTCTTATTCAGAAACTATGTAATCTAATAATTTTTCGCTCTTTTTCATAAAGATAGAAATTCAGAAAAATTAGGTTAACATTTTGAACTGAATTTCTATACTGAATTTTGCATGGGAAAGAGAAAAAAAAATGGTGTCATACGACAACAATCACAATTTAAAATGTAGTTAGTTTAAGGAAAAATACAAAAAAGCATCAGAAGAAACTGCTTCATTAAAAATTACTTCAATAATCAAACCTGCAAGCATCAAGTTTTCTAATTTAAAAAGCAATCTGAAAGTTTGCTGTAAGTAGGAGAAATATTTTTTCAAGAACTGTGTTAAATATATTCTTATAAATGATACTACAATTACTGTACACTTCTTTTTACTATTTTATACATGTAAATAGTAAAAGCATGTCATCTTTCATAGAGAGTTAAAATAGTTGTCTCACTGAATATTCAAATCTGGACTTTCTTACAATATATTTTATTTCAATCCCTATGTTAACTGAATGATCACATGTTCTTTACTACTATTGTTATTATTTTAGCTGCTTTATTTATTTGTAATAAAATAGTAGTGTTTAGTAATCAGACTTAAAGAGTGATAAGCTGGACAGTCAGCCAGGTAGTTTAAGATTAGAGCAGCAAAAAAAAATTAAGGAATGTACTAAAAATTGATGTGGGTTGCTTTTAAGAAAAATATATTGTGTATATATCTATTAAGCTCAAAATTAAGTTATCAGTTAATTCAAGAAATATTTATCAACACTGCCTTAGAAATGAAAAAGCTTACCTTAAGCTTGGCTTCACGAGTACAGTCATATGTACCTTGGGGTGTAGTCATATATGCTTAATTGCTGGGATAAATTTTGACTTCTTTAAAATTTATTTAATTTTGAAATAATCATACAAGCTGATGAAATGCATTATCAAGCTGATGAGCTGCAGATACACAGATTGTTATGTTTAAACAAAAGAACTGTCAGTATCACGCCATAATACTTTCTGATCTATTGAGTACTAACTGATAGCTCTAATAAATCTTTTGTCTTTGATGGATATATTTTGAAAAAGATGTTATTGGAAGGTGTAACTAGCGCCACTAAAATCTTAAGCATGGTGCTGTTAATAATTAAATATATTGAATCATTGGGTAATTGATGCATGCTCAAAATAAAAAATTATTTTTGCATACATTTTTTCTTGCACTTTTCTCTGTGTCTTCAAAGTCATAAAATTATCATTAATATAAAATTCATTTAGATATCAGAAAAAATATAAAAAAATGAAATGCCAATAAATTCAGTGTAATTAAATATAAAGTCATGAAGATATTCAAGTTTTGCTTGAGTATACTGAATGTTCTTCTACTTAATTTGTACATAAGAATATTTAAAAAATGAATAATTTTAAATAAGGATTTTTACTGCAACTATTTTATTATTATATTCATATAATCATTAGGTTTAGGGGCAATTGAATTTAAGTTATATAAATCCTAATTACCTTTAATTTATAATAGTATAATAAAATGCTTTTTGTACATTTCTCATCCTAGATTACTGTTGCCGTTTGAAAGGTTTATGGATGGCATCGTTTATAAACCTGCTACCAGAGGTAAAAAATCCTTGAAAAGAAAGCTTGAGAAAGAAAATGCTGAAAATGCAAATGATGCTACCAACGTCAAGGCAGAGCCAGCCCCTGGAACCAGTACTGAAGGAAATGAAGCTGACACTTACAATTTCACTGATTCCAACCACGAAAATAGCAATAGCAAAGACAGTAACTCTAATGAATTCAACTCTGTTGGTGATGAACAGACTGCAACAAATGAAGCCATTTATTCTGATGAGGACAGTAAAACGGTTTGGAGCATACAGAAAAAGCCTGATAATAACAGTGAAGTTGATAAAGAAGACACCAAAGCTATAAAGCCTCTTATTATACAAGTGAGAACACAATTCATTATTATGATTACTAGTGTAATTATATTCATCTAGTTATCTCTCTCTTACCGAGTTTGGTTATTAAGTTGTAATCAGTATTGTAGGGGCTGTATATAAAACTAGGGGGTATATGCTAAAGTCATGCTTAGAGAATATGCTATAACTTTATTTGAAAAACAGAAATTATAAGAAAATTCAAAAGATATACAGTATGTACCTTCATATACCCTCCATTACACTCCTGCTTGTAATGCTGGTTTTCAAGTCCATAATAATTTTTTTCCCCTTGTCAATTGACTAATTGTTTTGAAAAAAGGAAACTTCTGATAGAATGGAATGCGAGATAATGGAACTGTTTTTCTGTTTTTGTTTTTTTTCTTAATTTACTAAATTTAAATAGTATTTGGCAATTGCCAGTTTTTTCTTCCTGTAATGTTTAATTTTTTTTCTTAAATCTGAGTCGTACCTGGCTATTATTTTTTCGCATAAAATAAAGAATTATTTTATACAGTGCAATGTATCCATAGTAAACAACTTCCAGTGCCAATGAAGTTTTTGCCCATTTTGATCCCTTCTTCTAGGGCACAGCCCACATCACTGTTAACGTGACTGTGTTGACATTATCAGTATTACAATTCATTTGTAATTTCTCGATTCAGAGAGTAAATGACATATACCCCAGTATATCCTCCACTACATCCCTGAATTTTATGTAGTTGCAGGTTTTAGGGTTGCAGATTTGAGGGAATCTACTGTATTAAAATTCTGTTTATCTGAAAGAAAGTAGTTTTTTAAACTGCTTGCTGTTGACCATAGATAAAGTAGTAAATAAAAAAGTAATTTGTCTTAATATTTGTTGTTTCTTTCTTTCTTTTAGAATTTGAAAACTTTACAATTCAGTTAAAAAATTTTTAGAAATTATTTTTGCCTAGTCATTTGTCCATACTCTAACTTGCATATATATACTCACATGTAATTGATGTATTTTATAAAAGTCTACAGTGGCATGTATAATTTTGAATATGAAATGCATACCATTTATTTTTAACTTATAGGGGCACTCAAAAATATTTCATTGTGTTATGGTCAATGTAGAAGTTTTCACTGCATTTTAATTATATTGCACCATTTCTCTTATAATGAAATTGATATGCATCGTTGAGAGGGATGACAGTGTGTTTTCTACTGAATATGGAATAAATTACAGTTATAATTCATTTAGACAAAAGTATTCTAATGCACTATGACCTATTTGGGTAAAAATCATATTTGCAATATAGTTTGCGATGTTACATTATTTCAGTGAAATTGTAGATGAGCTACAACATGTTTTTTGTAGATTAATGCATGTGTAGAATATATCATTTATTTACAGAGACAGTCAAAAGAATCCCTTTACAGCATTTATTATAACCACTGGATGTGCATTTTCAGATGTTACATGTATTTTCAATCTTAATTCATTTTTAATATAGTATAAGGTGTGTAGATCATATACAGAACTGCATGAAAGAATTCAGACACATTACTGTCTATAGACAGCAATAGCTGAAAATGAATTTTTGCTGCTTTTTAAAAAAAGAAATATTTATTTAGATAGTATGAACAAAAATGAAATTTCTTAACAATATTCTGATATTGTTGGAAGGTCATAATCTATGCCATAATGCATGATACACTATTTTTCATTCTTTTTTTATTATGGCACTTGCCTCAAAAATTGGGGATATTGTATAAACATATTTTGCAGTTAGTTATTTTCACTTTTAAAAATATATTCTTTTTTGCTTTATTATATATACTTTTTTATTTTTAAGTATCCCTTTAATATTGGTAGGTCATAATCAATTCCATGATGCAAGATACATAATTTTTCATTCTTTTTTAACTATGGCACTTGCCTCAAAAACTGGAGATATTGTATAGTACAAACATATCTTGCAGTTAGTTATTTTCACATTTAAAAAATATTTTATTTTGTTTTAATATGCATATTTTTTGTTGTTTAAATTTGTTTTATGTATCTCTAAGGTTTTTAATAATAGCTGTTATTTATGAAATCTTTTTCTTTTTAGAAGGGCCAGAGTGAAACTTTTGCTGAAAAGGAAAGGAAATGGGATGAAATAAGGAGGAAAAATGCTGCTGCAAGGAAATGGGTAATGACAATTTCTTTGTTGGTTCGTTATGTGGCATTTAAAATGAAGAAGAAAAAAAAAAAAGAAAAGAAAAACCCTTCAAATTCCTTTTTTTATATGAATATAAGTAAATTCCTTGCTCATAAATTCAGAGCGTTCACAATTTTTTTTTTTTTTTTTTTAGTAACAATCATGAAAAAAGAAATATGTAAACAAAAATTAAAATTTTATTTTTTACTGCTCTAAAGTGTGAAAATTAAGTTCTTTTTTAGCAGATAGGAAATGCTAATGATTATAAGGGTGGTCTTGGAACTTTTGATGAAAAGAATAGAAAAATTGGGAGAGTGGGGGAATATTTAGAATTTATGAAATTTCATAGGATTTTTATAAATTGCAAACTAAAATCAGATCAAATTAACATTTTTTGTTTTCAAAATTCACTTCCATTGAAGCTAAATACAGGGTTTGTACAGACCCCTTAGACTCCTTAGAAACTACTTAGAAATGAAAACGTTTCCAAGTAGTACTTAGAACTACTTAGATAAACAAAATACTCCTTAGAAACTCCTTAAATTGTATTGCGGTTTTGCACGCGAGCAATACTGCTCCCAGAAAAAAAAAAAAAAAAAAAAAAAAAAAAAATCGATTGTAAAGCGCAAGGTAAACTCTTTATGCACGTCATTCATAAGAAGCACAGCAGTGACTGGTTGGGATCATACTAATAGCCACCAAAGTGATTTACTTTTCACGGCCATAAGGGAAAGAAAAGTGAAAAGAATAATCCAGACAACCTCTAAGCTTCTAATTTCAAAAAGTGATTACACTGTTTAATTCCTTCACAGCTAGATATACAACTTTGATTTCTTCTTCATGATACGATTCATCATGCTCAATTTTGCTGATAACGGTGGATCCAGGGGTGATTCTCGTCCGAAATTTCCAAAGAATTAAGGCATCCTCTTCCGAAAATCTGAAATTGGGTTATCCAGTAGCGTAGCTATGTTTTTTGGCGCCCGGGGCCAGCAAGAAATTTTGCGCCCCCACCCCAATATAGATATATAACTATTTCTCTCAATTTGGCGCCCCTAGGCCTCGGCGCCCGGGGCGGATGTCCCCCTTGCCCCCCCTTAGCTACGCCACTGGGGTTATCGGTTCCGCATAGTTGCCAATTTGTACGGTTTTGCGCACGAAAAAAAACAATTGCGGAGAAATGCAAATTTCGTGAAAGGATCGCCGAAAAAACACACATTTTGTCAATATTTCGTGGAAAAACGACGATTTCGTCAATGTTTTTGTAAACGAACTTTGTCAAAAGATCGCTGGAAAACGCGAATTTCCTGTGCGGATCGAGGTTAAAACGGCAATTTCACCAAATATCGCAGATAAAACGTTAATTTCGTTAAAAGATAGTGGGAAAAAACGCCGTTTTCAATAAAAGATCGCTTACAAATATTTTGTCAAAAAATCATTGAGAAGAAGAAGAAAAAAAAGCCGATTTCATCAAAAGATCACTCAAAAAACGCCGATTTTGTCAAAAGATCATGGGGATAAAACGCCGTTTTCGAGAAAAAATCGTGTAAAAATGCAAATTTTGTCTAAAACAACGTCGATTTCATAAAAAAAAAAAAAAAAAAAAAAAAAAAAACCACGGGAAAACATTGATTTTGTCAAAAGATCGCAATAAATCGCCGGTTTTGCAAAAATATCGATGATTTCGTCTGAAGATCGCGAATACCCCCCCCTCTCGCGGGGGGGAGGGGGGTAACTCGCGGAATTCCTGCGGAATTGGGGTGCAAGTGCATGCTACATAGATAACAACAAAAGTGGCAAGTCCTTAAAATTTTTTGGACTCCTTGGATTTTTTCTTCCGAACTCTGTATGAACCCTGTAAATAGTTTACATCAGGGATGGAGAATCTGTGTGAATTTTTAAGTAAAACTTCTTTGGGTGTGGCTTGTGGTAGGGTATATTCGTCTGGATGTCACAAAAGTTCACCATTAAGTAAGTCATTTTCTAATTGTGAAATGATAAAATCACCAGCAAATACATATACAGAGCAATGTTTCCACTGTTTATAAAAAGTAAAAAGTTTCATCTCTAATGCACTAGAGTCCCACGTTCTTTTTTTCCCATGAAAATCCCCCTTTATGTTCAGATTCTCTGAAGAGGGTCAAAAAGTTACTTCTTTTGTCCATTGCTATCCTAGAAAAGTGGACCCTCCCCCCACCTGGCTTCTAAATAAAAATATGTCCTCTAGGAAGCAAAAGACTGTCAAGAATTTCTTTCCCCTATCAGAATGAATTTTTCTAATGTATGTACTGTACATTGAAGGTATAAATACATCTTATAATTTGCATGCATACTTTTATATATATCTGTATACCAATTTGTAAAAAATAAAATAAAATAAAACTTTCTAAATGCATCATTTGAATTGTGCTAAAATATGCACAACTGCAATTGCCAGTCTAAGATCCAGTCTAGATCTTGCCAGGCTTAGACTGCAATTGCCAGTCTAAGCCTAGAAAAAATATGTAGCAAAATTACCTAAAAAACATTGTCATAGCCCTCATTAATTTTCCAATTATACAGATTGTTTGTTAATTTGGTTGCCTCTTACCCAACTGGTGCTGTACTGTATATTAATAATTTTATTTGTTGAAAGCAAAATTTTGTAAGATTTCAACACTTCACATAAATTTAAGTATATATATATAAAAAGGTCATATTTTACAAAACAGTATTCAGAAAAAAAAGTTACAATTTTTAATATCTTGAATAGGTGTAACATTAGCTACAGAAATTTGAGTTCTCTCAAATCAACAATTTTAAATCAGTAAACAAACCTTGGACCTGTAGGGTTGTTTACTGCCACAATATAGTGTAGCTATGTACTAACTGAGCAACCAGGCATCACATACCAAAACTATGAATTATAAATTATGATAATCTAATATGTTGCATTTGTCATGTATAATATAAAGTTATTTTCCTAAGTTGTGCATTTTGTAGTAAACTTCTGATGTTTTAATTCGAAATAAAAAGCTTTATATGCATGTAAAACTAGTTTAAGAATAAAATTAGAATTTATTACAGTTTAATTGATAAATTATTCATTTATTGTTTAATTTTTTTAATTATAAATTTATGTACAAAAAACTATAAGTTTTTATTAATTAAACAATTTGATAATTATTTGTTATCAGTATCGCTTTCAATTTCTCTTATTAAAATTTTCAATTAAAATCAGAATACGCTCAAATGCTATTTCTTTCTTTCTTTTATTTTTTTTTATATTGTTTAGTTAAATCTATATGAATTTTGTAAATTTTGTACCTTTTTTTTTTGTCTAGGTACGACAGTCTCGTTCTTCTAGTAAAGGTTGTAAAACTCCTGTACCTGAAGTGCCCCATTTCAATGGAGAAAAACTGGACAGTTTGGGATCTGACATTTCAGATGTACATAAATCTCCCCAGAGTGTTAAAATAAAAACAGAAACCAATGAATGTCAACCTTCTCAGAATGTGCCTATTACTCCTAACCATAATCAGCTATCAAAAGATAAAATCAATTCATCTGCACCATCAGTTAATCATACTGTTTCAAAACACCAAACTGTTCACTCAGAGGCTATTCAAAATGTGATAAATAAACTTGAAAATCAAAAGAAACTTTTGGCACGTGGGAAAGAAGCCCCTGCTAATAATATTTCATCTGACAAGAAATCATCTCATGTAAAATCAGAACCCATAGATATTCCATCTAAAAGCTGGAGTGGATATCCAGTCAGTTCTGAACACTCATCTTTTCATTCATCTGCATATTCATCTATGGAAAATAATATCCCAGCACACTTAAAAAATCATGTTCCCCCATCTCATAAAAATCTATCCCGTTCTGAGTCTGATTACCCCATGCATCACACTGGCAGACAGTCTGTTGGTTCAATGTCTGCTTCAAGTGCTATTTCTGGAGACACCTCTTTAAATGAAGAGAACAAACCTTTGCTTTCCCAGAGAAGGCCATCTGTCATTCAGCATACAGAATACGCCGCTACAACGCCATCACCCACACAGTCACCAAAGCAAGGCAGCTCTGATGTCTTCAACATGTATCCCAAAGATGTGATGCAGTGTGTTCAGTTTACCAACCCCAAAATGAACCTACCTCCAAATCAGATGGGCTATTCGATGAACGGCAAAGTTGCTGAGTGGCTGACCAAAGGTGTGCATGAAGTTGTGGCATGCAAAACTCCTTCAAGTATGGAGAAAACAGTTGAACTCCACGACAAAGTGATGATGCCTTCAAGCTGCAAGACACCTGGGATTGTGGGAACTGGCAAAATTCCCTCGAGTAATGTTAAAAACAAACATAGTGGTAAAGTGGCAAAATCACCACGATCAAAGTACAATGCATCCCATCAACGAAATAATGATGTTAACTCTCTTACCAATGGGAATTATGCTTTGTCTAGAAGTGAGATGAGGAACAATGCTATGTATCAAAAAACATTCCATCCAACTCCTACAACATACAATTCTGTGATGACCAATCCAGTAAGTGCTGCTAAATACAAGCAGACTGCCAATCCAAAACCTGAATTTTATCCAAACAATCCATACTTCAATCAACAAAAACGTTTCAAATGTAGTAATACACCACCCGTGTTGCCTGCAGTGGGGACACGGCCACCATCGTTACCCTATGTACCGCAGCAGACATATCGGGCTGCTCCCCTGAGTGATGTACCCAAAACAACAGCCACTACGCACAATGACTATGACTCTGTTGTTTTGGATCTCAGTGTTAAGAAGAAACCAGCTCAGACTGCAGCACCTAGGACTGTGAATCCCCCTCCTCCTGTATGTACGTCTCCTGTACCTGAAGGTGTGTGCCTAGATTTATCCATTAAAAAGAAACCAAATATTAGTAACGACAATGGCATTGAAAATATCACTCCACCATTACCCCTTTCACCAAATCCCTCTCAAGCACCAGCGCCATATTTATCATCGACATTAAAACCCTTACCCACCCTCATTTCAATCCAAGACTTTCAATCAGCAGCTATAGAAACTGCACGACATAATTATTCATCAAGCTCTAATAGACATCCACAGATAATGAACAGTACTGCATCTTCTTCTTCTACCGGAAGCTCGCTGGTCATACCCCAAACAAATGCCATGTATCCAACTAGCACGCACAGTAAATTGCCACAGAGCATTGTAAACTCAATGCCTGTGGCATACTCAAAAGAGATTGCCAAAAATATGTATATGCCAAGTACTACTCACCGTTCGCAGTTCCCCCCCTATGTGATACCTCCATTTTTCCCATCAAGCTGGACATCTGTAGTAAATGCTAATGTTAATAATCCAAAACAAACAAACAATTCTCAAACTAGTCCAATGGCTTATAAAGGAATGGTCAACCATAGTGTCTTCCCAAAGGATTATCCATCACAATATAAATCACAATTTCATCCTGTGCTATGCAAAGATAATGGGCATTATCCATCCAATGCGAAATGATGTACGATGAAGGAGTGTATTTTTTAGAGCTTTTGTGTGACTGGAAAACTGTTGTGCAAAGAGAATACATGAAATATTTTGTATATAATAACAATAATAACAAAAGAAGGCTTTACTTTCCCCCCGGAAGAATTTTTACAAAAGAAATTTGTTTTTATTTTTTTGAAGAAAAAAAAATTGCAATATTACTTTTTATTTTCAAATTCTACTTTTAACTTGTTATATTTATATTGGAATATGAATATATATATATATATGTAAAAGACTGAAACAAATGTAGGATGCTGAAAAATGCATATTGCTAAAAGTGTTATTGATGTACATATGTAAGTGAAAGTATGGCAGTTGTATCTTAAGGCAGATTTGTTTCTTGTTCTCTATTTTGAAATAGATTAAAACGAAAATAAAAGATTAATCAAGTGGCAATAAATGGCAGCATTTACTTAGTGTTTAATATGTACTATTTTTATAAATTTCTGGAGGGAAAAAATTATTTTATGTTGAATATGAAACTACAATTACAAAAAATTGCTCCTTTTAATATAAAACTGGCAAAAAAAGAAATATCTCAATTTTAACAAAACAATTTTAAAACATTTTTTATGAGCTTTATATTAATGTGCTGCATTTATGAACCAGGGAAAAAATATATTATCTTAAAAAATAAAAAAATGGAAATACCATCCCACCAATAAATTTAATATTGTTAAAATCACAACAATTATACATATTGTTTACTAATTAAATTAGACTTTTATTTAACATGGATAGAAAATATTTTATGAAATACAAACTAAATTTTTAGTTAAGAAGACAAATTTATTAATTATTTATTTTGTTTATTAATACCAACAAAATAAGTCTGCATTGATTTTATGCTAAAAAAAAAAAATAAATAAATAAAACCACATCATCTGAGAGTCATTTTGCAATATATGAGCTGCCTTCTGAGATCAGTGTAATTTTTGTAGTCTAAAAAAATATATTAATTAGTTAATTGTTATTGGCTGTATATTGGCTTAGTTTAAATTAAAAACATTTTTCTTTTTGTATAATTTTACTCATTGTGAATTAACCATGGTATGAAAGTGAGAGTATGTATAATTTGTACAGTTATGTAAAATTTCATGAATCATCACATTGCACTTTGTTTTTATACTCGTCATTTTATAACTTTTGTTATTGTATGTTATGTATGCTGTTTTGAGAGATTTTAAGGATTTGTTTCAAGTCACATCTGTATCGAAAGTTGCCTTGTTTAAATTCTGATATTTGTTAGCATCTAATTGAGTCAGAAATTATTATTCATAAATATTATGTTGCAATATGTCTTTTTTTTCATTTAACTCCTTTTTTTTATTACAATAAATGCCACTTATATAAATCACGCTTCTGAGCTAGAATTTGATTCAATAGATAATTCAATTTCAATTCAAGAGATCGCAATCTGATTTTAATTTGGTTTTTAATCCTGACATTCAAAAAATGCAGCTGGTCCAATTAAACAATGATTCATACAAATGGCATTTACTGTATACATTCTTTGTTAAATCTGAAAATTAATCAAGCATTCAGGCTTAAAGTTCTTTAAAGCAATTATAATCAAAACATTTATGTATTTCTTAGTTTATTTTTTTTTAAATCATATTTTGATTTGTTAATTTTTTGAGGTTGTTTCAATATTCTTGAAAGTTTATTAATATCAAATTAAATTGATGCAATAGTATAACTAAAATAAAAATTTCATACGTAATTTGTTATAACTGGTCATAACAACAAAAATAATTTACTTCATATGTATTAATTTCAGTGATACTTTTCATTTTTATTTTGAATTAAAAAAAAAAAAAAAAACATGTAATCTTTTAAACTCCTTACTTATTATATTGGCTGCATATTTTTGGCACAGAGAAAAGATGATATTTTAGTTTTATTATTCAGTCTTCTGGAATATATTTTGAATCTTGTTTCTTAAGTTTTATGAATGTTTTCATTTTTAATATTTAAAAGTTTTAGTGGAAAGCTTTCAACATAATTTAAAAAATACATATTAACTATTAGTATTAAGGAAAATAATACCTTTGTAATAATAAAATTTCTTTCTTTATTTTATCAGTATATTATATTAAACTATCATACCGGAACTGACATACTATAGTAATTAAAATGTGACCAGTTAATAGGAGTTATGTATTTTTTTTTTTTTTTTTATCTTTAAGTTAATTTTTTAAATAAGCAATAACCTATTTTCCTTCTGATTATATAATTCTTTTTTGTATTGCTTTAATGATCTCATAAATGTGCTAATTGACAATTATGTGATACGGCAATGAAAAATGCATTTACAATGTTAAAACTATGCATTGTAACATAACTTCTCCCCCCTTAAGGATGTGCTACCTCTTTTTATCTTATGCTTTTATGTACATGTAAATTTATAAAGTGGCATGAAGTTTGTGAAAATGACTAAAAATTTAAGCATTATAAATGTTGTCATTTTACTAGTTGTGTGGTTTATTTTTTTTTACTTTCATACACTTAAATTAAATAACATTGGAGACATTTTTCATAGTATGATACATACAGACATACAGTATAGTTTCCAAAATCTGCACTTCTAAAATCCTCAAACCTCCAAAATCTGCTCACATTTCAAAATGTAAACAATGAAATCTGCAATTATGAAGTATCCTTTATAATCTTTATTCCAATTAACAGTGAATGAAAATAAAATAATTTTTAACACAAATTTGTGGGAAATTAGTAATGACACAGGATGTTATACATATGAAACACTTTTATTTGACAGAAATTTACATACAAGAAAATGTAAAACAAAAGAAATTCATGGAAGTTGTAAACAAATATAAAAAAGCTTTACTAATAACATTATCTATTGGCTGCTAAAGAAAATTGTGAATTAATTTATTTTATATTTCATGCAAGTTTTTAATTTATGCATGATTTAAAATATTGCCTGGCTCTTTATTTATCTAGAATGAGGATGAAGTTAAATATTTTTCATTTAACCTTTCCACAGGCTAAAGCATCTGAACTCTGTTGAATTATACAATAAATTCCAACCCAGTTTCACAAAAGCTTTTAAAGAAAAATATGTTGAAGGATGAATAATAAAAAGTCTTAAAATCATATTGCAAATGAAGAAATTATTTTTTCAATTATGAAACCACTAAAACTGAATCTGAATGTGAATATAAAAAAATTTTTTTTTAGGAGTTTGGCTATAAGTGAAAATTTTGAAGTTCTCAGAGTAGCAGGGTTCTATAGACTAACAGGAAATAAGGACCAATTACAGAATTCAAAAGAAGCTTCAACAAGAGGAAATTGCAGTTATCAACCAAAGGACTATACAAGAAATGTTTAAAAATTGTAAAATAATAATAATAATAATAAGATAATAATAATTTTGGGTATTAAAATGATAATGTACAGTTAAATAAAATAAATTCAAGTTTTGATTTGCTTAAATTGAATTGTTACATGCTCTTCTTTGGAAGGGGGAGGGGGGGGAGAATGTGGGTTGAAAAAATTTAATTTTTTAATCCAAGATCTACAAAACTCTAAAATCTGCACTGACTCTGGCTCCAAGCTGTGTGGGTCTCGGGTCTCTACTGCATTAATAACTAGGAAGGTCTCCATAGAAGCATACTCAGAAAAATTTGAAAAACTACAGAATGTTCTTCTCATGCAGGTATGTATACACGGCAAACTTTACCTTACCATAACGAATTCTTTTGAGTTCTCCTAATTAACTATAATCTTGATGTTCCACACTTCATATTCAATACCGAACGTGGCATGGTAAACAAAATTAATGTATGAGAGGCTTTCGACCATAGTTGACAAAATCCACTTTGAAAGAAAAAAAAAGAAAAAGAAATGAGACACTCCCTTTAGAACGAGCGTAAAATCCATTTTATCCACTCCCACAATAAACCAAGTTTGTTAACAGATATATGAGATAGTATATCTGAAAAAAGATTTAGGTGTGGGCTACTGACTGTGAGAATGAATAAAACGGATTTTATGCAATTTTTAAATGGACTGTCTCTTTTTTAGCACTTTCCAACAAAATTGAAAAATTCCGACTGTCCGTCTGTCCACGCTCTAACTCCCGTAAATATACTCGGATTTTCATGCAATTGATAAATCTTATTTAGGATCACCAAAGCATGTTTGGCATTGCATATGAAGTATGTACAACTAAGGGTTCATTTACAGGGACACTCAAAAGAATTTGAATACATTATTGCTATATGGGGAAAAATCGTTTGGAGAGTATTTTAATGACATTACGCTATTTCTAATGTATTTAAATTGATATGAATCACTGTTTTTTACCACAATCATGTTAATGCAGAGCATTAATAGGAATTTTTATTAATTTACAGGGATTACAGAGAAATCGATTATAGTATGTCTTTGCGTAATAATTACTGGAAAGTACGTTTTAAAATTCTGTATGTGCTTTTAAATTTAATTAGTTTTTTACATATTACTCTTTATATATAATTCTATACTTGATATACAAGGCTGCACAAAAGTATTTGCATTGCATACCACTTTCCTTTTTAGAGAAAATTGCTGAAGCGGAATTTTGGACTGAAATATGTGTATCTCTTAAATGAATTAAATTTTGGAATGCATATTTTTAATGGATACAAATCTCTATATCATATACAGAACTGCTAAAAATTTCGGATCATTTTCAGATTGTAGATGGGAATAGCTGATATACATTTCCACATAGTTAAATGAGGCGAAATATTTTAATTTTTTAAACAGTGTAGTTTTGTAACATTATTCTGAAAGTGTTGGAAAATGCTTCATAATCTGTGCTTGACGCATAATTTTTTTTTCTTTCTTGTATTTATTTATTTATTTATTTTCTGATGAAGTTGGTTTACTATGGTTATAGTTATCTCATATATTAATTCACATTGAAATCTGAATATATTTACATGTGTTAGAGAATGGACGGATAGACAAACCGAATTCATAAATAGACTTCGGTTAGGTTGGTAAAAGTTAAAAATAATTGAAAACAACCAAAGGTACAAGAAAGATAAAATTAACATTCTACTGTAACTTAGTATTCTACTGTATGTTGTCATCTCTTTGGAAAAGACATGGGACAAAGAAAAATAAACTGAATACATATAAAATACAATTTAATTAATATAACAAAAAATATGTTTTAGGCTACACATGAAATGTCTTTGCTTGATCTTTCGATGTTGTCGATTCTTCTAAACATTTCAATTTTTAAACGCCTTTTTAATGATTAATATAAAATACATTTCTACGGATACGTCAACCCTTCTTTTTGCACGGTTCATTTTTTATAATCATTACCGAATATGATATGATCCGTATATTATTTTCATGGTAACAAAAGCCTAATGTGCCAAACACAAACGTGACTTGAAAAACCTTTCATTTATTCATAAAGTCCAATGCTGGTTTAATTTTAATTATCTGCAATTTTTTTAAAATCAAAAAACATGTTTTAACGAAATGTGTATATACTATTCAGAAAACAGTTCAAAAACCTTTCGAATGATGCCCCATTCATCGTTCTGCATTTTGTAAATGCATAGAAGATCGAATGCTAACAGCAGAAATAATGCATATGATAATAATTAGCTTATTTTAGAAATTTTAACTGCAGCAAGATTAAAAAATTTCACTGTAAATTTTAAATATTCAAAAAATCTCTATAAATTTGTGAAATTTTCGTTTGATGAATTTTTTTACCTTTTTAAAGATAGTTTAAAATAAAGCTTAACATTTTAAACATAATCTTAATAATGATAATAATGAAGAGAAGTCAATCAAATATCGCTTTATATCAAATAACACTTAAAAGAAATAGTTGCTACTTAAAAATATTTTAAACGGCTTTTTGTTACATAATGCATCCAACAGTATTAAGGGTGTATTCGAAAAAACGCTTTTCCACCTTCAACAGCTCGAAATTTTCCGATACAATTTCAGACACATTTTTAAAAGTAGAAGCATGAAACTTGCTGAGGGGAAAGGATGTATGAGGTGCCGTGTGATGTCATTTTAAGCTCAATTTATTAGAATTTGATTTATAAGCAATTATCACCTCAGTGGGACCCTTTTTTTCCTTCCCAAATATCCTGCTTCGGAAAAATCGGCTCGAAATGCCGTTTTTGATTGCTTTTTTTACAATATTTTGTGCATTTATCAAAGAATCGACCATCACGGCACTTTGTGTACTTTCCAAATAAGAGATTTTGAAAGTTTGGTGCTATTGAGAGCAAAAATGAATTAAAAAATAAATCGGAAAATGAGCAGTTTGAATCGAAATACACCCTTAAAGTCTTGTTGCACTTGTCCCGAACGGAGGAGGGATGAGGTATAGATAAAAATTCGTATCAACAAAGCAAATAGACACCATTTTTTTTTCTTTTTCTCTTTTATTAATTAGTAAACACAAACTTCATTTCAAACATATTTCACATACGGCTTTTCGGACCGTGATTAAATATGCATACACATATGAAGAACAAACGTTGAGGGGTATTCTACATTTTAGAATTAAATGATTTTATAATTTAGTGATTTTAATTAAAACTTTGTATTTTCATAAAAATACATATTCGATTAAAAAAAGATAATATACTAATTTAAACCAAAGACCATGTTACAAATAAAAAGAGAAATTTTGATCGGATCAAAAATGATATCGATAGAAAAAGACAAACCATCCTCCCCCTAGAGATATCTCACGATATCAGGTACCAGAACACCCCCCTCCTAAAATGACAACATACATGCACAGCCCCTATAGAGTTCCGGAGGAGAATTGCACTTTTTGGCCACTGAAAACACAAAATCTCAAATTTTCCGAGGGGGACATTACATCACTCAGGGGGAAGGATGTCCTTAACCCCTGATCACTCCCTGAAATCAACACTGTATTTAACTAACACATTTAAGAATAATTCGAGATATGGCTGCATTCCAAAGAATGTCTTATTTGAAGCAAGCAACAATCGAAAGATTTTTTGCTTAAGTTATGATCGCTCGAGTTCAGAAGATTATAAAATGAGAAAAAGAAAATTTTAAAGGATAAAAAAAATAAACAAAAAGAATTAAAAAGATTAAAAAAAATAATTTGAAAAAATCATAAAAACTATTTTTAAACACGCCAGCGATAACTGGTACTGCCACTCCTAAACTTGGATAAAGTGTGAAGGCTTTAGTATATTCAGGAACATCCCTTAAATTATCTGTTCATTTATCCGAACTAGGGTTGATTCCGACTTGTTCGGATAATGGGCACTCTGTGTAAATATAAAAAACCATTTTATTTAAAACTTTTCAGTTCTTACATTGCTTATTTTATTTTCTGTTTTTCAAACGTCCACCTAGAGGGCAGCACTAAACATTTGTTTTCATAAGCATGATCATTTAACCTTGTTATAATACTACTTCTGTAATTTTTTAGTAATAATATAAAAAGTATACCTTAATGTGCACTTATAAAAAGTATTTCTAAATTGTCCCTGATGTTTAAAATAAATTTAACACACCCTCAAATGCATATTTATATGATCCGCGAAGGGAAGGTTTTCGTTATTAACACAAAGCAAAGTTCGTTCCGATTCCTAGCAATTGTATTTACAAAATCTAAACCATTGTTGTAAACAAATCTAGGGCAAAATTTCTTTCATTAGATTCGGGTCTAATGAGAGCGAGATGGGCTGAGCTACCTTGCTCTTGAATCCCCTCTAATCCTTTCACTGTATTTTTGTTTACCAATGGGTCATTCCATGTAAAATGAGAAAAAATTTAAAAAAGTCGTGACCCCATGGTAAACTGATTTTAATAAAATTTGATACACAGGTTCCATTCATATTCAAATAGAACTCCGCAAAATATCTTGACAAAAAAAATAATTATTTTAGCAGTATTGGACATTCAGAAAACTTGTGATATGGAATGGCATGTGTGCAATCGTCCAAAGTTGCAAGTGTGAGTTTTATATCTTGAAAATTATTTATCATATATAAATTTTGCTTATAATGTTATAACCACTGAAAAATCATTTTCTTATTTATTTAATAATAATAATCTGGTAACGTCACGATTAATTTTAAATTAGTCGTAAAAATTAAAAATGTGGAAATTTTGAGAAAATTAAAAACGTTATAAAAATTAAAGGAATTAAAAAACGTGTGATATTTATGCCTGGTGTAGTACTACATATAAAGATTCATTTCCCCAAGTTATCATTTCTTTCTTTCGTCAATATTTTTCCTCCTTTGTATGCACAAAAAATAAATAAAGGAACGATCTGACATTAGCAATATTCCAGAAACATAAATATTAATAAGTCCACAATAAACCTAGAAAAATTTCAATACTGCCTTTTGATTCCTAACAATGAAAAAAATGGGTTCCCAAAAAGATAATTTTGTTACATTTTAAGCAAAACTTCTCTTAAAATTCGCGCGCTTTTCTAAAAAATTGCGTGATTTCAAGGGAAAAAAATAGTGCTGCCATCTACAAGATTTTAATATTGCTAGATAATTAATTCTGCAAGTCTCATCATTTTTAATGTAAGCCTGGAGTAAAAAAGAAAAAAAAAAGCGAGAAATAACGTTTGAATATTTAAAATAAACACTTTTATCTATAATATCAAATATTTTGAAAAGATATAAAAGTTTTCCTTATTGTGTAAAATTGCAATAGAAATATTGTCTTTTCCCGTCAAGTTTTTCCTTATTTATTTTATTTTATTTAATTATTTATTTTTTAGCATTAATGATTCAAAAAGGCTTACATGAAAATTTATGCATTTAATTTACGCACTTTTATCTACAACGTCAAATAATTTGACTCTTATAACAGATGTCCTTAATTTTTAATAAATAATAGAAATATTGAATTTTATCCATTTTTTTTTTCTTTTTACGAATAAAAAATTGAATCCTAAACTACACTAATATCTTTCTTATCCATTCTTACCCCAAAATAATTTATGATATAGCCTTTTCATTCCTAATGCTAATAATCAAAATTGAAATTTGAAGCTTGTAGACAAAAACTCGATTTTGTATCAACTTTTAACGTAGTATAGATACTTATAGCTCCTATTATAGTCCCTTCTATATTTCTTTTCCATTTTCTATTTCAATGCATAGATGGCAGCACTAAATAATTTCTACTTGTACAAAACTTTTAATATTTAAATGTTAGTACCTTTTAATATTTATTTTACTTTGTTTTTAATTTACTGCTTGACAATCCTTCTAATTTCTTCTTTCATTTTGATAAAAATTATATTTTATTCCCTTACGAATTCTATATTTAATAGATAATTGTAATACCCATGAAAAGCGCATGCATAAAATACTGCAGATTTATTTGTAAAAATTACTATTAGATAAATACATAGTAGTAAATTCGTATATGCTTATTAATTAAAATTAAAAAAAAATAAACAAAAAAGTATGCATGATGTTACATTAAAGTATAGAAAATCATTCATGTATAAGCTATACCTGTTCCTAAAACTATGTAAAATCCGATACAAATGTAAAATAGAAACATACATTTTCAACATAGCAGCAGCATAGGCAATCACCTCATTTAGTTCTCGGCACAAATTCCACAATTAGTTAAAACTGGATTCACATAAAATCAGGGCCTGACTCTGACTTTCATTCAGGGACATTCAAATCAGGGACGATCAAATCAGGGACATTCGTTGCAATTGCTCCAGTCCTCCCCCCCCCCCCCCGGCTTGAGGGGGTCCCCCAAGGACAGATATAAGTTTATAAGTTTTTCGTTAAAGGTGTGTCAACTATAAGGACTAGATAAGGATATTTAAAGTTAGTAGAGTTAATGTCTAATAATTTATAAAATCCTTTAATTTTACGATTATTTGCAATTAAGTTATCATTAATTTTTTGGAATGTGTTGTTAGAAGATATACTAGATTTAAGCAGTTGATGATAATAAGATTTACATATAATTGCATAATTATTTGGAGATTTGTCAACATAAGTTATTACAAAGTTTTGTTGCAATTTATTGATTTGCTTGAACAGATGCTGTGCAATAAATAATCTAGGTGTGAAATATTACATTTTAAAGACTTAGTTAATTTATCAAGGACTAAAATTTTGCATTGATTGAAATATTCAATGGGTTTATTCTAATAAATTGCAATTTTAAAAATAAATATATATGTATATCATGGGTAAATTGTTTTATGATAGATTTAATGTTTAATTTGGATGGAATTCTATACTTGGTACCATAACCCATTATTATTCTAAGTGTTAAATCATCTACAATATTAAGATTACCAGTAATAATATGTCCATGATCATTATTTATGTATTTTTGTAGAGAGGGGTCATTGCATTTACAGGGTAATGTACTAGAATCTAAAGAATATTTAGAGAACGAATTATAGTTAAAAATCGTTCTTCCTATAGTTATGGGATACTTAAAAGTTTTTGATAAATGAATATTATTTTATAGGAAAATGACAGTTTTTATCATTTATTATGGAATTAATATTGATTTTATTAAATATTTGATTAGAAAAAGTGGTTACCATTTGAGTATTAGTTTGTAGATTTTTAGGGTTTTTTTAGTAAATTTATATTGTAAAGATTGACTCTAGTCATAGAGAGATCATAAAATACATCTGAAAAATGTTTAGAGCAAGTTTTACTCAGAAATATATTTAAATATTGTACCATATGTTTCTTTTTTATACCAAATATATATTTACGTATTAATAACCAATTGTAATTTTTTAAATAATTACGATGCAGATTATTAATTTGTTTAATTATAGTGTTTTTGGAAGTAATGCTAGTAGATGAACCTTTTCCTCTTTTGTTTCGTGTAGTTTTATGATTTATAAGATGATTTAAACTATGATGTATGGGAGAATAATCAGTAGTATTATTTATAGAAGAAAATACTTTAACGGATCTTTTGAAAACCTCACTATTAAGTCCATATGGATAAATTGTATTATAATATTTCATATATGAAGACTCTAAATACAGACGCTCTGATTTATTTTTCTGAATTCGTACTATTTCAATAGTAGTATTTTTAAATTTATGTTTATGAAAATGCTGTATTTCAGCAGTAGACTGTATATTTTTTGCTATCTTTTTATCAGAATCTAACCGATGTTGATTAATGCGTTTATGAAGAGGACCAGAGGTTTCACCAATATATTTCAAATTACAAATGTTACACTTTATACTATAAATGACATTAAATGCCTTACAAAAAATAGAAATATGAGGATCTAAAACAATTTGTGACTGAGAAGCAGATGGACAAGTTTTACATCGGATATCTGAACATTTCTAAAAATATAATGGAGGAGGAGCATATATATGGTAACTGGATGACGGTCCAGGAGCAACGCTATTATTGCTACTGTACCGGGCACTGCACTGCAAAGATGCATTGTGTATCTTGCCAGGATCGAGATTTTTACTAAGTACTGCCATAATAAAAATGCATAAATATATTATAAGAGATATTACAAATAAAATAGAAAGATTAAAATTATAAAAATTACAATTAAGTAATCAAGTATCTTGACTAATATAATTTACTAAAGAAATAGAACTAGAATAATACAACTATAAAATGTAAATAGATACAATATGTACAAAGCTTAAAAGCAGTACATTCAAACCTCCAAAAAGTAATAAAACAAGACCATAAGAATACCAACTCACACATCATATAATAATATTCATAGTATTCATAGTACAAATAATTCAATATCACTAAATCTACTAATTCAAAAGTAAAATAATCACCATACATAATAAACCACAATCTTATCCAAATGACTTCTCAGTACAATCCTCACAGAGTTACTACAATATATATATATATATTCTAGTAACTCAATATATATATATTATTTGTTGCTGTAGTTATTTAATTTACCTCTGGAGAAATATTTTCATACATAAAAAATTCTTATTCAGTAAAGTTATTTTCATACATTTAAGCATATTCAAAAATAAAAGCCAGATGTTTCCATAGCAACAAAATCGAATTGACAATGCTCAATTGGACTTTGAACTTGAAACAATTTTGATAAATTTAAATTTGAATTTCGTTTTAAATCTCAAATTTTGAAGGTTAAATTTGAAAATAAATACACATAAATATCAATATAACGAAATTATACTTAAAACAAATTAAGGCTGACAAAACAAGAGATATTTAATTTATCTAAATACGTTGAACATTAAACTTTTTCCCTTTAAAATGCATTTGACATAAAAAAAAACATTTTTTGAATTTGCTTTTCATCGTCAACCGATGATAAATCGCCAAATAACGAAATTTTCATTATTTTTTTACGGACAGGGTATGGAGGTTCCGCCGAAATTTTTTTTACAAACGTATATATCCTCATGAGAAGAACATGGGGAATTTTCGGAGTATGCCCGTATGGAGACGTTCCTTGTGAGTATGGATTACTGAGTAATTTGCTTAAAGGTGGGTTTAATTGAGTTTTTCATTTTAAAGCTGAATTTGATTACTAACAAGGAAGGTCTCCATACGGGCATACTCGGAAAATTCTGAAAAAATTACAAAATGTTCTTCTCATCTAGATATATACGTTTATAAAAATTTTTTTGGAGGAGCCCCGTTAGAACGTTCGTTAAAAAATAATGAAAATTTCTTTTATTTGGCGATTTATCATCGGTTGGCGACAAAATAAAATTTCAAAAAACACTTTTTTATGTCAAATTCTTTTTAAGGTAAAAGTGTTTCATCTTGAACTTGTTTAAAGAAATTTTATTTATATAACGTTAGTTTTGTCAGCGTTAGTTTGTTTTAACTATATTTGCCATATTTTGTCATAATGTATTTAAAAATAAAATTAACTGTAAAATTTTATGAATTAAAATAAAATTTAAATTCATTAAAATTGTTTCAATCTCAAAATTCACTCCAATCTAATTGAGCTCTGTCGATTCAATTTTGTTGCTATGGAAACAAAAACTTTTCCAATATTGAAATGCGTTATTGCAGCATTCTTCATCTGGCCTTTATTTTGTTATACGCTTAAATATATGAAAAAATACTTTTCAATATGAAAGTATTTTTTATATAAGAAATTATTTTTAAAGTGATAACATTAAATAACTGCAGCAAAAGCAACAGAAATAGGTAACATAAAATACATCTCTCATTATTGAAATTTAAATTCATTAAATACCATTTTACACGTCTAAAATTTAACTGACACGAAATTTTCAGGTGCATTAAAATCGTTTGCTTTTGGCGAGGGAAAATGCTGCTCGCGAAATTGCGTGACGCTTTCATCTTTTCGCGCCAAATACTCAAAAGTATTTTATTTTTTTACTGAGTTTCTTCTGTAATTCCGCCGATAAATTTGAATGATCCTTTATTACATACATGAGTAGTTTAATAAGTAATTTTTTCAGTAAATTCTGAGTATGCCCAGTATGGAGACCTTCCTTGCAAGCGGTGTTTGTAGAATATACCTAAAATTAAAAACATATACACGATCTCGCAAAGAATTAAATACATAGTCGCCATGTATAATAGTTTCTGGAAGTGTGATTTCAGTAGAGTTTAGAACGTGTTTTATCTTGAATTAAAATTTAATTTAATATGTGGCGTGACAAAAACATAGTAGGTAAAATACAAGGCTATACAAAAGTATTAAAGTATGTTTCTATCTATGAGTAAAAAATGTTGGAGATGAATTTGTAATCTATTATGCTAAATTTTAGCATACTATGTAGATAGAATATATAAAAATCTATAGATCAAATACAGGACTGCACAAAAGAATTGGAGTACTTTTGTGACAACTCCGACTGCCTAAATTAGATAATCACAGCCAGAGCTGCCTCAAAAAAGAATTATCAACGTTAAGCAGCCCATCTTCAAAACTTTTGTATCAGATAAAAGATTCCTAATGCATATACATTTTTACACTAGCGTATAGACCCCGTCCCAAACTTTGACTCTTATCACAATTGCACCCAAGAAATTCCCCCTGCTGCCAATAATTTCCCTTTTTTTAAACAGAAGATATGGTTTCTTGACGATATGGCTTCTTGATTTCCGTTTTTTGACGATACTACAACTAAACAAATAAACAGGCAGAGAGACAAACAAACAAACCGATAAACAAACATACAAACAGACAAACAAACAGACAGAAAACAAACAAGCAAATAAACAAACAAACAAACATACAAATAAAAAAAAAACTGCAAACTAAAAGTCAAACAGACAAACAGACGTAAAAGCAAACAAACCGACAAACAGACAAACAAACAAACAAACTAACAAACAAATAAACCGACAAACAAACAAACAGACGTAAAAACAAACAAACCGACAAACAAACACACAAACAAATAAACCGACAAACGAACAAACAAACAGACAGACATAGAAAAACAAACAAACAAACAGACAGACGAACAAACAGACAGACGAACAAACAAACCGACAAACGAACAAACAAACAAACCGACAAACAGACAAACGAACAAACAAACAGACGAACTAACAAACAGACAGACAAACAAAAAATCGACAAAAAACAAACAGACGTAAAAACAAACAAACAGACAAACAAACAAACCGACAAACGAACAAACAGACCAACAAACCAAAAAACAATCAGACAGACAGACAAAAAATAAACAAACAGACAGACGAACAAACAAACAGACAAATAAACAAACAAATAAACAAACAAACAGACAGACAAACAAACCAACAGAAAGACAGATAGACAAACATCGCTGGATCCTTGAAACTTGCTGTGCAGGAAACACTAAAATGCACGAAACTCGCCAACGCCGCAATCACTAACGTGTTTATGAGCGCTGCGCGCCCATTAAAACAAAAAAAAAATCACTGGATCCACGAAACTCGCTGTGCAGAATCACTAAAATGTACGAAACTCGTCAACGCCGCAATCACTAACGCGTGTATCAGCGCTGCCCACCCATTAAAACAAAAAAAAACATCACTGGATCCACGAAACTCGCTGTGCAGGAATCACTAAAATGTACGAAGCTCGTCAACACCGCAATCACTAACGCGTGTATGAGCGCTGGGCGCCCATTAAAACAAAAACAAAAAAATCACTGGATCCACGAAATTCGCTGTGCAGGAATCACTAAAATGTATAAAACTAGTTAATACCGGAATCACTAACGCGTGTATGAGCGCTACGCCCCCATTTAAATAAATAAATAAATAAATAAACACTGGATTCACGAAACTTGCTGTGCAGGAATCACTAAAATGTACAAAACTCGCCAAACCCGCGTTAACTAACGACACTAAAATGGAAAAATTAATTCCTGGATGCACGAAAGTCGCACGGAAGAAATTTCTAAAATGAGCAAAATTGTTGTTATTAACGCAGGTATCAAACTATTAATTCCCATTTTCGGCAGCATGGGGAATTTCTTGGGTGCATTTGTGATTAGAGCCAAAGTTTAGGGCGGGGTCTAGACGTTACTATTTTCACTGATGAAAATTATATGTTTAAAACAAAACGTGCGTTTTCAATCATTGAGAATATTTTTTGGTGATTTCATTAAAATAATCCGATTTTAACTAGACGCTTTTTAACTAACGATTTTAAGTAGGGCAGTACGAAAGTGAACTATGGCACCAATGAAAGCTATCCTGTTGAATTGTAGCTGACGTCACACTTCGCCTTGATTTTCATTTCGTAGTTGTCTACTATCGGTAAGTAACCGGTAAGTTGTGCTGAACACGCCCATTGTACTTTATGTAGGGAATAATATTTAAAAATTACAAACTCTGCGAAAATTGTTACTTTAAACTTACAAGAAGTTGAGAAGTATACCTTTTTTCAGGTGCGTGCCGTCACATGCACATTATCTATTCGCGTTTGAAATGAAATAGACGCCCTCTCGCGGACAAAGTCTGAAACGAAATAGAACTGATACCGTGAGCATCTTCCGCTGAAATCAGTGTTTAAAAGGCCGATAAATAAGTAAAAAGTTCTATAATAAATAAATAAATAAACAGTTCTATAACGCATGCAACGTTGGGTTCTTTGTATTAAAATTATCTAAAATTAAAATTTTATACACAAAGTTTAGATCTATAATATAAAAAAGTACATTTGACTTACTCATGGCAAAATAACATGACAGCAACACAATGCTTGCATGATTCGCTATGCTACAGCATGGAACAAACAGCTCTACGTAAACAAACGATTATCAGGTCTATACAACGCCACCTTTCGGTCATTACAAACGCGAATAGGTACGTTAATAAGCTACTTGATCACGTGAAAAGTAATGTTTGATTCACGTGTTAATTATTTACGTAATATTTAGATAAAATTATAATATTTTTCACGATAAATATAACTTCTTCTATAAATACAGAAAACATTTATTAAACGGTCACATCACAGGACATATATAGAAAACAAACATATGTATCGAAAAATACAAAGAATAGCAATAATAACATATCAGCATCATCTCACGTTCATCGTCTGAAAATAAAAAACCTAATACATGGAGTCATGAAATAATGTCTATTGTCCAAAGTTCTTTTAAACAAAAAACAATTTAATTATTGCCATGCGATTTCACTTACAAATCCCTCCTTTCGCATGTCAATAATGCTCAGCAATAGCAATGCCCATACTTGTAATGTGTTTTTTCATGACATCATAACTCAAATTCTTTGTCATTATATCTGCCTCTAGTTCAGATGAATTTACATATTTTGTTTCAATTTCTCCTTTAGCTCTTTCATCTTTGACAAAATGATATTTTCTATTGATATGTTTGTTACGATTATTCACTCTTGGGTTTTTGATCCAATCAATTACGGACTGACTATCTGTACTGATTTCTGTTGGACGTTTTACCATTTCTTCTTGATTTAATTCTTCCAAGAGACCCATTAGCCATTTTCCTTCACAAACTGCATCACACAAACTTAAAAGCTCAGATTCCATTGTTGAAAGTGCAACCAGTTTCTGCTTATTACTTTTCCATCCAATTAGAGATTCTCCTATTTTTTACGATATAGCCACCAAATGATTTTGAATCTTGTGTAGTACACCAGCTAGCATCAGAACAAAGTGATAATTGACCCTTTTTACCTTTAATTCGAAGTTTGTAGTTTTTTGTGCCTTGGATATAACGCAAAACTCTCTTCACTGCCTGTAAATGAATTTCTCTAGGATCTTTTGCATATTGAGACAAATTACTTAAAGTGAAAGCTAAATCTGGCCTTGTTCCTCTTACTAGATATCCTATACTTCCAAGCATCTCTTGATATAGTGTTTGATCAATTTTATTTTCACCTTCATATTCATCTAAATTTATACCGAGTACACCAGGAGTTTTCACACCTTTACAGTTTTCCATATCAAATCTTTCCATATCAAATCTTTTCTGCATATTTAGTTTGCCCTAATAAAAATTCTCCGTTATTTTCTTCAATATCAATACCAAGGAATTTTATATTTTTCTTCTGCTCTTTAATTTTCGCTTCTTTATTCAATTGTTGTATGAATTTATTTATCAAATCTTCGGATTCACTTACGACTATCCCATCATCTACATAGATTCCAACTGTAATAAATTCATTATCCTTTTTATTGACAAATACACAAGGGTCTGCTTTGCATGGTTTTAATCCAATCTTATCAAATATTTTAACCAATTTTTCATACCAGCATCTTCCTGCTTCAGGTAATCCATATAAATTTCCTGTCACGAGTAATATCTTCCCTCCTTCAATTTGTAGGCCTTCAGGTGGATTCATATAAACAGCAGTTTCTAGATCTGCATTCAGATAAGCTGTTTCTACGTCGAAAAATCTAGTTTTGTAGCCTTTCATTGCTGCAACTGCTAATAAAGTTCTAAATGATTCAGTTTTCATTACTGGACTATACGATTCTTGATAATTTGTTCCAAATTTAAGTCTTGATCCGTCTGCTACTAACCTAGCTTTATATTTTACATCTTCACCGCTTTCTTTTATATTAAAAATCCATTTGCTTCTCAGTGCTTTCACATCTTTTGGTTTGTCAACAATTTTCCATGTTTTGTGCTCTTCTAACGAATGTAATTCCTTTTTGATTGCTTCTATCCATTTATCCTTATTTTTAGAATTTAATACATCTTTGTAATTCTTTGGAACTTCCTCGTGCACTAGATTTGCTAAATACTTTGGATTCGGTTTCCTAATTCGTGATGATCTTCTAGGTTCTCCAGAAAACTTATTTTGATTACTTTCTTTTTCTTGTTGTTTTCCATTTTCACTAATTATATTATTTATTTCATTTTCCTCTGTCTCAGGAACATTTGAATCATTTGTCAACCTAATTGTTTCTTTTTCCTGATTTAATTCTTCATCATTTTCATCGGAATTGTTCTCTTCTTGTTCATCTATTATATTCTTATTACTGATAATATTGATGTATTCAAATTCATCAGTCATTTCTTCTTTATTTACTATATCTTCATATCCCATTTTTTCTTCTATAAACACAACATCTCTGCTTTCACGTATTCTCTTTTCCTTTAAGTCATATAATCTGTATGCTCGACGATCTCTTGAATATCCGATAAATACTGCAGGCTTTGCTCTTACATCAAATTTCTTTCTATTGATGTCATCGTTGCGATAAAAAGCTTTACATCCAAATACTTTCATATGTTTTACTGTAAGCTTATTACTTGACCATAATTCTAATGGCGTTTTCTTTCTTGTAGCCGTTGGAGTAACATTATGTATGTAAACTGCTGTTGACACTGCTTCGGCCCAAAAAGATAAAGGTAGCTGTGCTTCTATCAGCAATGTTCTTGCTGTATCAATAATTGTACGATTAGCTCTTTCAGCAATCCCGTTGCTTTGAGGACTATGAATTGTTGTTCTTTCATTCTTAATACCCTTTCTTTTATAATAATTCATGAGCTGTTCGTTAGTAAATTCTCCACCGTTATCAGATCTCACTGCTTTTACTTTCTTGCCGGTTTCATTTTCTCTTCTCTCTATTATATTTATAATTCTTTCTTTTGCTTCATCTTTACTTCTTAAAAAATCTACAAAATATCTTCTACTATATTCATCTACTACCATTAACATGTATTTATTTCCTCCTAATGAGAGTACTGTCATTGGTCCACATAAATCAACATGTAGCCGCTCTAAAATACGTGTTGTTCCTTCTATCACTTGATTAAATGGCATTCTCGTTAATTTTCCTTGAATACATATTTCGCATTTTGTTTCTTTACCATCTATCTCTTCTAATCCCCTTACAAGATTTTCTCTTGACATTCTTTGTAAGTATGCATAATTTATATGCCCAAGTCTTCTATGCCATAGTTCTTTCGTAGATTTCTTTGTCTGTAAACAAGATTCCTTTCTATCTTCAATTATTTCTCGCACAGCTAAATTTATTTTAAATGTATTATCTTCAAAAGTTCCTTGAGCAATTAATTCGCCTGTGTCCTTTTCATAAATGGCTGCTCCTTCATTATTAAATATCACATATTTTCCTTTTCTGACTAAACTTGGAACTGACATCAAATTTTCTCTTAAATTAGATACACAAAGAACATCTGTAAGTTTTATATTTGATTCGCCAAATTTCTGATCACAAGCAGTAACATGAACATTTCCGCGATATTTTGCTTGTATTGATCGCTCGCTGTCAGCCGTTGCAATTTCTACATCTTCAGGTTTTCCTTCTACAACGATATCTTCTCTATGCGTCATATGCGAAGTGCAAGCTGAATCTAACATCCAGGTTATTTCCCTACTATTTTCAGATTCTTTACACTCATTTTTATGAAATTCATCTGAGTCTAATGCATGTTCATTTGTAAAACATGTATATTCCTTTATTTTCTTGTTTGAAACATTATTATTCTTGTTAAAATTCTTATTGTTCTGTGAATATTCTCTCATATCCTGAAATGCTTTAACTTTATTACTAGAAAAATTTTGAAAATTTTTGTTTGGGAAATATTCTCTATTATTTCGCGAGTGTGTCATATTCGATTTATTATAACAATTCCGCGCTACATGATTTGGCTTTCCGCACGCGAAGCAATAAATTCTTTTCTTTTCATTAGCCCTAAATGCTTTAAAATCGCTTTCGTGAAATCTATCATATTTTCTTTCATATCTCAATAAAGTTTCTCGCATCACTTCGTAAGTAATATTTGGGTTTGACGATATCGCAGTTGTTACCTCACTATATTTCTTTGGGAGTCCTTCTATAATAAATCATATTAATTCGCTTTCATCAACTTCTGTACCTAATTCTAATATTTCGTTTGCGATACCTTGAGCTCTTATTAAATATTCTTCTATTGTTTCCCTTTCATTTTTTTCTATTCTCGCCAAATTAATTTTTAATTGAATTTTTCTTTGATTCTCAATTCCTGCGTAACGCTTTTTAAGTAGTTCCCATAATTCTTTAGCTTTCTTAACTCCTCTAACTGCCATTGTTTGTTCTGCTGACAACGTTAATATAATTATGCCATATACTTCATCATTTTTCTCTAACCATGTTTTATGCACTTTTAAACTAGCGGGATCCTTTTCATTTTTTATCGGTTCATCATTTTCGATAACATCAAATAAATGCTTCGACTTAATTAATGCTTCAACCCTCATACTCCATAACGTATAATTTTTACTTGTTAGGGGTTCTATTCTAGGAATTCCAAACAAATTTGACTCATACATAGTTAAAATACTTTATCTTCCTGAATATTTTAAGTGCACATAAAATTCTTACCTCTTAAATTTATCCTATTGGCGGTTATTCCAATCGGAGAAATTATTTTCTTCTATTAGGCCTAATTCCACTCAATTCATATTTTTTATTTTCTTTATTTCTGCACTCAAAACAAAAACATTTTCTATAAAACCACCGCTCTTCTACCAAAATGTTAATTATTTACGTAATATTTAGATAAAATTATAATATTTTTCACGATAAATATAACTTCTTCTATAAATACAGAAAACATTTATTAAACGGTCACATCACAGGACATATATAGAAAACAAACATATGTATCGAAAAATACAAAGAATAGCAATAATAACATATCAGCATCATCTCACGTTCATCGTCTGAAAATAAAAAACCTAATACATGGAGTCATGAAATAATGTCTATTGTCCAAAGTTCTTTTAAACAAAAAACAATTTAATTATTGCCATGCGATTTCACTTACATCACGTACCTGGCAACACTTGAAATTTATTACAAAATACCATAATATAAAGTTCTACATAAATTATTTTTTTAATGGGATTTTTTATAAAAGAAAGAAAATGAACTTATAGTTTATCAAACAATTATATTAAGTATGGACTTTGAAATATTTTCGAAGGATTTTGGACTAGATTATCCAAATCTGGCTCTAACCGTATTGATTTTCTTCGTTACAAGTAATTATATATTTCCTTATTAGCAATATGTTAATTGTTCATTAGGACAAAGTATTTGTCTCGGTAATTTTGATTTTAATTTGAAAATAATTAGTAGAAAATCTCACAAAGGGTACGAACAATTAGGAACAAATGAAAGAAAAAGATAATTAAAATTAAGTATTCTATCTTTTTTGTATCTTTATAAACTCAGTATTGATAAATATACTGAATTCTTCATATGACATCTTAAAATTCAACTACATCGTGGGAAAATAAGGCACAGATATCATATACGCATCACATAGCCGCGATTTTTTTTTCGGACGCCAGTTTGGCAAGAAGCTTCGTTATCAAATATCAGTTACATATATATTTTTAAATTATTTTCTATTATTTTAAAAAGGAAATAATAATAAACTACAAAAGTTTAATTAATCCTATCAAAAACATGAATGTGAAAGAATGCCAAGTTCGTTATATGTTTCGCTAATAAAAGAAGTGAGATCTAACTGCAAACCAAGTTCTTTCGGAGCTCCTTAAATCATAACTCCTGTCATGCATAATATTATTCAATTGCTTAAAATGATTTGTTATGTTACTCGTTATTCAATTGAGCGACTTTGCAAGTTTTCTCTTATTCAATTTTTTCTATTTAGTTGATCAGAAATTAAAGTTGATCCCTTCCTTAAGTTATCAGTACCTTAACTTCAATATACTTATTCAAACACTCGATTGACTAGATCTTTGCCAATCAGATTCTAGATTAAATTGTACTCCGACTCAAAGATTAAAGTTCGTAGCTGAAAACTTGCCAAGTCGCTCTATTGAATTACAAGTAACATAACAAATCATTTTAAGCAATTAAATAATATTATGCATGACAGGAGTTATGATTTAAGGAGCTCCGAAAGAACTTGGTTTGCAGTTAGATCTCACTTCTTTTATTAGCGAAACATATAACGAACTTGGCATTCTTTCACATTCATGTTTTTGATAGGATATCATTATTTTTTGTCAAATCACTTCTTTTATGAGCGAAACCTTTAACGAACTTGGCAATTTTTCACATTCATGTTTTTGATAGGATATCATTATTTTTTGTCAAATAAGTAGGTTTTGAAATAAATAGGTTAAATTAGTTAAATTTGTTTTATTTAATATTAATTAATCTTTCAGCTTTTTCCTGCATTTATTCACTATTTTTTCCAGTCAAATTTAAAAATTTAACATTAGGACTGCTTATGTTCCTTTAAATTCCACTAATAAGGATGTTTCTTTTGCATGATTGGGCACTACTTGATTATTTCGTCGACCAAAAACGTTTGTAGCCAACTTGGCGAAATATCGCTATATTGACGACAAAAATTACGCACCAAACGTTATGCTAACATGGCACTATTTCTGGTATTTTGCCAAATTCCCATAGATTCCCATTGTAATCTGGTAATTTATCCAATAATTTTGTTAGAGCAAGGACTGTCGCCATCATTTTGGCATCTTTTTTTTTTTTTAATCGGTTCGCTAACTACCCAAGATTGCTTATATATTGCTATTTAGAAAGTTTTTAGAACGCTTTTCGCGCATTTTTACCCCTTTTAAATTTTGTATTTGTTAACAAATGTTCTTAGTGATCATTTCTATCTTATAATTAATGAGCATGCCAAATTTTATGTTTTTAAGCCCTTAACATACAGACATCGCATTTTTAGAACGCTTTTTGCTCTTTTACCCCCTTTGGACTAGTGGAATCGACATAAGATATAGCCTATATTGGAGCAAGGACTATCACTATCATTTTGATATCATTACTTTTAAGATCGGTTTGTTGTTTGCTGAAATTGCTTAAAAATCCCAATTTAGAACATTTTTAGAACGTTTTTCGCACATTTTCACCCCTTTTGAATTCCGTATTCTTTATCAAATGCCCTTAGAGATCATTTATATCTTATAAATAATTAACATGCCAAATCTTATACACTATATTGCCATTGAATATGGGACACTTGCGATTTTAGACATTTTACTAAATATCTAGAAAAATACATGAGGAATCATCTCGAAACTCTTAGTGTATAAATATAATAGTATACGTCATACATCTCCGTGAAGTTTTTTTACCGAAACGCCATAGGGGGCCGTCAACAAATTAAAAAAGAATGAATATCTTTTGAATAACCCTGTCAAAAGTAATGTAGCAAAAGCGCTCAAACTCTAGATTATGATTGAATGCCTTATTGTAATACACTGTGTTTATTTTTATGCAAATAGCATGCACACTCGCAGAGTAATTAAGGTTTTTATAAAAATGGTCCCAAATTTTTCCAAGTTTTTCCATTATAATTTTCAGAGTTCTTAATATAAAATAATATTTTTTTCAGAAAATATGACAAACAACATTGCACACAGTACCCTGTAATCAGAATTAAAAAATAATAAAAATTGTATGAAAAATGAGTTGGTTTACTATATAATTTTTTACTGCGCATGCGTCAAAGATATCAAAATTTCATTTGCATATTATGTTAGCTAAATGTATAGAGCAACTTTTGTAAAAGTCTCAAAATCATAGCTTGAAAATTCTGAAAGTAATCGTCTATAGAAAAAGGACAAAATCCGTTGTTTCCAAAATGAAGCATAAAAATGAGGGATTTTACCCAAATGCAGTGGTACATCCCATATTGTGTATTCTGTATTGACACTAATCAATGAATATATGGATACAACCCCTCTTGTTTTTGCTTCATTTTGAGAATAACGGATTTTCGACTTATTCAATTGACGATTATTGTAAGAATTTTCAAGTTATGATTTTGTGACTTTCACAAAAGTTGCTCTATACATTTAGCTAACATAATATGCAAATGAATTTTGATATCGTTGACGCATGCGCAGTAAAAAATTATTTAGTAAACCAACTCATTTTTTATACAGTTTTCATTATTTTTTAATTCTGATTACAGGGCACTGTGTGCAATGTTGTTTGTCATATTTTCTGAAAAAAATAATATTTTATATTAAGAACTCTGAAAATTATAAGGAAAAAACTTGGAAAAATTTGGGATAATTTTTATAAAAACCTTAATTACTCTGCGAGTATGCATGCTATTTGCATAAAAATGAACAAGGCTTATTACAATAAGGCATTCAATCAAAATCTAGAGTTTGAGCGCTTTTGCTACATTAGTTTTGACAGGGTTATTCAAAATATATTCATTCTTTTTTAATTTGTTGAAAGTCCCCTTTGGAGTTTCGGGAAAAAATCTTCACGGAGATGTATGACTTATACTATTATATTTATACACTAAGAGTTTCGAGATGATTCCTCATGTATTTTTCTAGATATTTAGTAAAATGTCTAAAATCGCAAGTGTCCCATAATCAATGGCAATATAGTGTAGTTGTAGGTCCTTCAGTAACACAAAAGTTGCATTTTTAGAATGTTTTTTGCTTCTTCACCTTCTTTTGGTTAATGGTATAAGCATAAAATATAGCCTATGTTTGAACCGGGTCGAATACCATCATTTTGGTATCATTAATTTTGAAATCGGTTCGGTGGTTTCAGAGATTAGCGCCGATACTCGCCAAAAGTGTCGCCAACTTATCACTATTTCTGATATTACGCGAAATTCTCCTAAACTCTAAAATGTTAAACTTTATGTTTCCAGTCCAGTCCCTCAATATACAGACATCGCATTTTTAGAATGTTTTTTGCTCTTTTTGCTCTCCAAAGGAGGTATCCTTTGGATTAGTGTAATCGACATAAGATATATCCTATGTTGGAGCAAAGACTGTCATTATCATTTTGATATCATTACTTTTAAGATCGGTTTGTTGGTTGCTGAGATTGTTTTAAAATTGGTATTTCGAACTTTTTTAGAACGCTCTTCACGGATTTTCACCCATTTAAATTTGATATTTTTTAGCAAATGTCATTAGTGATCATTTATATCTTATAAATAATTAACATGCCAAATTTTGTGCTTCTAGGCCCTTCAGTAAAACAAAAATCACATTTTTAGAATGTTTTTCGCTTCTAAACCCTCTTTTGGTTAGTGGCACAGACATAAGATATAGTCTATGTTTGAACCGGGGCGAATACCATCATTTTGGTACCATTACTTTTGAAATCGGTTCGGTAGTTTCAGAGATTAGCCCTGATACTCGCCAAAAATGACGCCAACTTGGCACTATTTCTAGTATTTTGTGAAATTCTCATAAACTTCCATTGTAATCCAATAATTTATCCTCTAACCAACCATTAATGTTTAATTAATGGTGATTTCTGATTTTTTCCTATTTATAGATCCAATAACCTACCTCCACACCAAATTTCAACTTCCTAAGTCACCTGGAAGTAGTCAAACATTTCTATGAGTGAGTCAGTGAATCAGTGAGTCAGTGGTAAAAACAGTGGTTTTCAGACGTCAATTTCTCGTGAACGGTAAAAGATTTTTTAAAAACATTTTAGGATTCGGAAATTAGAAGATGCTCTTATACGACACAAAAAATTGCAAGTGTGTAGGTCAAATAGAATTTAAGTTATTGAGGGGTCAAAAGTGGCTCGAAATGGTTCGGGTAATATAACCCACGGCCGGTGTGTCGCCTTTTACTTTGTGAACTTGGCTGACACACTGCCGTGTGTCTAGATAACTATAAAACAAAACAATTTATATCAATTTATAAAAGAAAATACAAGGTAAATAAACAGTTTACTAATAAATAATCAACAATGACTGGGTTACCATATGAGGTATAAAATTGCCATTTTGTTGCACTCGCGCAAATGTGGTGCGTATATGACATCGGTGCTAAAATGTATTAAAAATATTGAATTTATTTCGTTACCAAAGTTTCCCACAACGCTCAAAAGACAGTAATATCTATGCGCAGAAAGGTATTATTTCTGAATGCATTTAAATCTTTCTAATTTTTTTTTTCAAATAAAAGTATTCATACAAATTTGAATACATTTTAATTTTGTTGTACCTTAAGTAACAATTAGACGAGTTTTTTTCAACCTGATTTGGCGATATATCTCTGTCACTTGAGGATTTTTCTATAGACCGCTATAATAAAGAATCCTGTAAGTATTATCTTGTTGCCTTTTTGGCACAGATGTTACATACGCACCAAACCACCTATTTAGCGCCAAAATGACGTTATTCTGCCTGATATGGTAACACGTATATTAATTAATAAAATGTTTATTTTTTCTTTAATTTGTGTAAGTTGTTTTGGTCTATATTTATTAATTAAACTTTTTTTTATTTATTGTTATTTCCTTTAAAAATAAACGGTCAAGTGCGAGTACTACTCGTGCTCAGAGGGTTCCGTACAATAAACATATGTATTATTAACCCCTTGGAGACGAGCGACTGGTATACGTGCAGTAGCGGATAGAGACAGCTTAATGCAATAATGTTAAAACTTAGACTCCATAACGAAACGGGGAAAAAGTCAAAAAATCCCTACATGGTTTCGGCGAGTTGTTTTCTTGGTATTTATGTTAAAGTGATAAAATTATACTTATAAACTTAGACAAAGGTTATAATAAAAGTATTATTTCTTCAATTTTATTTTTAATGATGATTTTAATTGCTATTTTATAGAAATGTACAATGAAAGCATATTATAATCTTTTTAATATTAGAATATTAATAATTACTAGCAAAAGCCATGCTTTGTTTGGATTCGCGAAGCATAATTTTATAAAACAGATATTTAAAAGTAAAAATATTTTTTAATATTATTTTTGCATCTTTATTAAACCAAAACGTTATTTTATGTTTTGGCGCATTTTAATTTTTTATTTTTGATGTAAGACTGGCATAATAAAATATTTTCGAAGCAAACTTTTACAAAATATTTTTAAATTTTCAACTAAAAGCTCTTTTAAAGATGTTTTTACAATTTCCAGTAACCACTGGTGTTTTTTAAAGTTGTTTGAAATATGCATGTTTCCAATCTTTGTAATTATCATCAAATAATCTTTGATAGCTAATTTAGAATAATATATTTGAAGAGAGCTTGAAGAAAGTTACTTCGTCAAAATCCTATTTTCTGGAAAAACATTTCAAACCTGCTCTCGTTGATACTGTGAATTTTTAACTGCAAAACTTTTTTTTCTAATTTCTTCGTTTTTATACATGACTGCGTATCATAAATTTTGATATTGTAGAATTTTTCGTAAGGAAAATTTCTATTGAATGCTTAATTTTGAAGGATTTTCACTCTCGACAACGTTACGTACGTTTTTAAGCCAGCTGGTGTCTATATATCCTCAATATCTTCAACTGCTTCAGCTAATGTTAAACCTTGGGATTTATGAATTGTAACAGCAAAAGCTAACTGTAGAAGAAATTCTTTCCTTGAGCAATTTATGCTTCCATTTTTCCAGATTTTAATTATTGGGGGAATTGGTATGCACCAATTCTTATAAGTTAAATTATTGTAGTATTCAAATTTATCCATGATTATTCGCGATATCTGGTTTGGTGACTTGTGATTTTCTTTATTACGTGCAACAAAGTCTAAAGTCCCGTTCACTAAACCTTTTTCGGTCCACAAATAAGAACGTAACATTACTTTAGATCCAAATGATAAAGTAAGAAATGGTTAAAGTTAATTTGTCGTTTCTGAATCGGCCAACTTTGCTTTAGTACATTTATAAAGAGCTTGAATCGAAGCAACAACTTCACGCCTCAATTCTTTTAATTTTTCATTTATATAACAAATCTAACAATTAATTTTATTTGTTTACAATTCTTTTGTTGCCACTTTACAAAAAAAAAAAAAAAAAAAATCCACAATACAATTTTTTTTAAATATTTAAGTGTCATCTGTGCAAACGATTTTGCTGAATAATGAAAACATATTTTACTTATTAAATTAATCATGATTCTATCTATAATTATTTACTCCGTGATTTATATTTTTTTCTGAAAATATACGCGTTTCATTTTTTATTTATTTGCTAAAATGCATCCGTATTGGAAATGCATGTAAAATAAATTAATTAAAATAATAAACTTTTTAACGTTTTACTGTAAAAAAAATTATCTTGTGCAAATCTACAGATCATAATTTATTTTTGTGTTTAATTTGAAGTTAAAATATTGAATAGTTTTTTTGTAAAGTGTACGACAAAATGTAATTTGAGTGGCCTAGTAGAGGATTCGCTTCGCTCATTCTAATAACGCATTCTATTCAAATATACTATATTATCATTGATTATTGGACACTTGCGATTTTAGACATTTTACTAAATATCTAGAAAAATATATGAGGAATCATCTCGAAACTCTTAGTGTATAAATATAATAGTATACGTCATACATCTCCGTGAAGATTTTTTACCGAAACTCCATAGGGAACCGTCAACAATTTAAAAAAAATGAATATCTTTTGAATAACCCTGTCAAAACTAATGTAGCAAAAGCGCTCAAACTCTAGATTATGATTGAATGCCTTATTGTAATATACTGTGTTCATTTTTATGCAAATAGCATGCATACTCGCTGAGTAATTAAGGTTTTTATAAAAACGATCCCAAATTTTTCCAAGTTTTTTCCTTATAATTTTCAGAGTTCTTAATATAAAATAATATATTTTTTTTCAGAAAATATGACAAACAACATTGCACACAGTACCCTGTAATCAGAATTAAAAAATAATGAAAATTGTATACAAAATGAGTTGGTTTACTAAATAATTTTTTACTGCGCATGCGTCAACGATATCAAAATTTCATTTGCATATTATGTTAGCTAAATGTATAGAGCAACTTTTGTGAAAGTCACAAAATCATAACTTGAAAATTCTGAAAATAATCGTCAATTGAATAAGTTGAAAATCCGTTATTCTCAAAATGAAGCAAAAACAAGAGGGGTTGTATCCATATATTCATTGATTAGTGTCAATATAGAATACACAATACGGGATGTTACGACTACTTTTGGATAAAATCCCTCATTTTTTTGCTTCATTTTGGAAACAACGGATTTTGTCCTTTTTCTATAGACGATTACTTTCAGAATTTTCAAGCTATAATTTTGAGACTTTTACAAAAGTTGCTCTATACATTTAGCTAACATAATATGCAAATGAAATTTTGATATCTTTGACGCATGCGCAGTAAAAAATTATTTAGTAAACCTACATATTTTTCATACAATTTTTATTATTTTTTAATTCTGATTACAGGGTACTGTGTGCAATGTTGTTTGTCATATTTTCTGAAAAAAATATTATTTTATATTAAGAACTCTGAAAATTATAAGGGAAAAACTTAGAAAAATTTGTGGCCATTTTTATAAAAACCTTAATTACTCTGCGAGTGTGCATGCTATTTGCATAAAAATGAACACATTGTATTACAATAAGGCATTCAATCATAATCTAGAGTTTGAGCGCTTTTGCTACATTAGTTTTGACAGGGTTATTCAAAAGATATTCATTATTTTTTAATTTGTTGACGGTCCCCTATGGAGTTTCGGTAAAAAATCTTCATGGAGATGTATGACGTATACTATTATATTTATACACTAAGAGTTTCGAGATGATTCCTCATGTATTTTTCTAGATATTTAGTAAAATGTCTAAAATCGCAAGTGTCCAATAATCAATGGCAATATAGTGTATTAATGACATAATCCCAAACCAAACCAGACACTGGATTTTGGCGATTTTAGTGACCAGTACTCTCGAACGAACTGAATTTTCAGAAACCTAAAAATTCTCACGAATCAAAATATGGAATTTTCGGCAGACAATTAACGACGTCAACAGTTCCAATGATGATTCCTAAACACTGCGCGCCTATTAAAACGAAACAACAACAACAACAAAAAAAAAAATCATTGGGCACAAGAAACTGACTGTGCAGCAGGCTCTAAAATGGACGAAACTCGTCAATGCCGCGGTCACATCAGCGCTGCGCGCCCATTTAAACGTAGTTTTAAGCGTATTTCAGTCTTAAATACGTTTCAGTTAAATAGTCGCGTGTATTTTAGATAGTATTTAAAAAACAGGGCTGTATAAAATAATCCAAGTACACTTCCGTCTAATGGTATAAATTACTGAAAGTCAAATTTTAATTTATAATGCGTTTTTAACCCTTTCCGGTACTACTTGATTATCCCGTCTACCAATTTCGCCAAATTATACAAATCGCCAAACTAATAGCCAAATTATACGTATTGACATAATTTTTATATTAAATAACGAAAAAATTAATAATTAGTAGAATATTAATAAAAAACAAATAAAAAGTCAAAATAAAATCAGTTAATGACATTCTACATACGTGTATCGTATTTAATATCATTGGAGGTGACATTCACGATCATTCATTATTGGCATTTAATCTTATAGATTGGCATATAGTTTTTCTGTCGACGGGATAACAAAGTAGTACCCATTTTCCACCATAATTGACCGTGTTTATGATTTTGGTTTAGTCAACCAACTGCCTGTCTGTCCGAACTCTAAAATGTTTTAATACCAATGACTTGCTCTGTAATTGATGCATGTTATTGAGATTTGTTATACAGTGTTTGATATTTTAAAAAAAAAAATGTATGTGGCGTTCGTAGTTCATTTACAAAGACACTCAAATATATTCCATTACATCATGATCTATGAGGAAATTTGATAATTATATAAATACTTTGTACCAACATTGGCATCTGGTCCTTTGTTAGTCTGTCCGTCTGTCCGCACATAACAGAGCAAAAATGACCTAACAGAATGGTTTGAAAATTAATATATATACCTATTGCACATTTTTTCGTTAGCCGTTTCGTAGTTTATAAAAATCGAATCAAAACTTAAAAAGATATCAATAAAAGTTTTCTCCATTCTATTAAATCCTACAATGCATAAGTAATGCGATGATATTCCGTCTCCATGATAGATACTGATTCTAGGTTGTCATGATGATTATGCCACATTTAAGATGAAAGCCATAATATTTCTATATTACTGGATTTAATATATACTGTCGTTATAAATTTTTTATATTCAGGCATTTTCGCAAAAGAGTGCAACAGCTAATGCATTATGTTCTGAATTATTTATGAAACCAGTTATTGTGCGAACACACCTCGTTTGTCACATCTGACGTACAATTTCTAACTTGTTTGCCTTTTACTCGTTGTATATAAATTATATTTCTTATATACAGGGCTGCACAAAAGAATTACCGTACCATTCTCCTTATAAGTGAAAATTGCCTTGGAGGAAGTTTTCAACAAAAGTATCTACCTCTTTCTTAATTGAACTGAATTTTGGCATGCATGTAGTAGTTAACAGATACAAATCTATATATCATACTCAGTGCTGCTCAAAGTTTTTGGATAAATTTCCGAGTGTAGACGTGAACAGATGAAATTGGTTTTGAAATGTGTTTCCATATTGTTGAATTATGTGTGAAGCGTTTCCATGTTGTTGAATTGAATATAATATTTGAACTTATTAAACGGTGCAATTTTGTTACGTTATTCTGAATGTGTTGAAAAGTATTTCATAATCTATGCTTGTCGCATGATTTTTTCTTTCTTCTTAATTTTTATTTTTACTTTCTTCTATATTTACGGGAAGAAAGTATATTGGGTTCGTGAAAATATTAGAAATCCGGTTTTTGACGGATTTACAAATTTCAGTATTCAATTCAGATTCAGAGAATCTGAAAAACATGTTTTTACAAAATGTCTGTTTGTCTATAGGCGGACATAAATTTTTGTGGAAGCTCTATCTCAAGAACTAATGCACAGAATTTAATATAATTTCATATATTGAGTTAGTCTTTGATATAAATTGGTGCTGATTAGTTTTGAGTGAAAATCGCTCAACAAGTGGCGCTGCTATGCAGCATTTTTCACAATTTTCGCAATAGCTCTATCTCAAGAACTAATCCACGAATTTTCATCAAACTTCAGAATTATTTTATCCATAACATGAATTGACATTCTCTACGTTTTGGGATAAATCGCTCAACAGATGGCGCTGCTATTCAGCATTTTTTACGATTTCCGCAATAGCTCAATCTCGAGAATTAAAGCACCCTTCTTAATCAAACTTCAAATTCTGTTATTCCTTATCATGAATTGATGTTTTCTACCTTTGATGTAAGTAGATCAACAGATGGCGCTGCTATGCTCCATTTTTTTCCCCTAAGCCCTATCTCAAGAACTAATGCACGGATTTTTATCAAACTTCAGATTCAATTAGATGTTAGATTAAGTTGTTGCCAGTTTTGCGTGTAAATCGCCCAACAAGTGGCGCTGCTGAGCTGCATGTTGCATGATTTACGTTATTTTAGCGTTAATCATATATCAAGGACTAATGCTCAGTATTTCATATCATTAGAATTCTTTATGATGGGCATAGACTGCCATTTAATTTTGTCACTGTATACATAACGAATTTTGTAGTATTAACATGGATGAGATAGAAGAAAGTCTTGGGATTGCCGCATCCAACTAGGTATTTGTATTTTTACTTTCTTCTATCTTTACAAGAAAAAAAGTATTGGATTCGTGAAAATTTTCGAAATCCAGTCTTCGATGGATTTACACGTTTTAGCGGTCAGAAAACCCGAAAAACATGTTTTTACAAAATATCTGTCTGTGAGTCTGTCACTCTGTCTGTATGTGAGAAAAATTTTGTGGGAGCTCTGTCTCAAGAACTAATGCACGGAATTTCACAAAACTTTAAGTTCTGTTAGACCTTGATATAAACTAGATATCATTAGTTTTTGGTGTATATCTCTCAACAGGTGGCCCTGCTATACTGCATTATTTACAATTTTTACAAAGCCATATATCAAGAACAAGTGCATGGATTTTCATAAAACTATATATTTCGTGAGTATCATATCATCATATATATTATAAAACAGAAGTTCTGAAACTTCCAAACGGGTGTTTTCAAAAACTACCCGATGGATCTTTTTGTAGATTATATCATTCGATAGGAAATATTTTTGCGGAGGTTTATGATACAAATATACAGGGATAACTCTGATTTTTCGTATTAAATTTCGTATTTTTCAGTTATTTTTGATGAAAAGGTTGCCAGTAGTTATTTTTTGGCGAAAATTATCATTACTAAACAAATTAAAAATGATATATCTGTTAGAAATATTACAAACATCTTGCAAATAAAAGCAGAAAGCAACTAATAATAATAATAATAATAATAATAATAATAATAATAATAATAATAATAATAATAATAATAATAATAATAATAATAATAATAAAGAAAAACCATTTAATAAGGCATGATATTATAAAAAAATATTTATCTTAAAAATAAAAGAAATATTTGTAACGCTTAAAAAATAACTTAACGTGAAATATTACATTTGATGCAACATTTGGCGACTCATCCTTGCGTTAGAATAAAAAAAAAAATAACTTGAAAATTTGATTAAATGCATTTTGAACGATATTTATTTTCCTTTCTATTATTTTCTTTCTCTTTTTTTTTAATCAAATTTCGATAGTATATAACTTACTCCAGAAAAAGGCAGATCTAATTATAAAAGTGTGAGTTATATATTTGTTTCTTTGAGATTTTTTTTTTTTACTTTTGTCGGCAAAGAATTAAACCAAAAATGCATACGTCTAACATTAGGTCGCAATAATGTTGTTTTTTCTAAAAGAAGATAATTTTTGGAGTATATTTTAGTATTCAATTGTAAATTCAATAAACGTAAGTTAATATTTTAAAAATTGTTATCAAATATTTAAATTTTAGCTTTAGTGTGAAATTCTGCCACACACATATATATTGTAAAATAATGTCATTCTTTTTCAAAAGTTTTTCACCGCAATTTTGAAAATTGTAATCAACAAACATACTTTTTTTGCGTCATTTTTGTCAAATTCTCTTCCAAGGAAAATTAGTTTTAAAATTTACAAACTGAACAAGGAAATCTATGCAATTTAAATGAAATTTATGCAATTTCGCGTTATTACTATCGATAAATTCAACATTTTGAAATAAAAATGGCACAGATGTCATATATGCACCACATTGGCGCGATTGCAACAAAACGTCGATTTTATGTTCATATGGTAGCTCGGCTATTGTATATTTATTAATAAACTATTTACTCTTATTTATTTTTTTAAATGATGTAAATTGTTTTATTTTATAATTATTAACAAAACATTATTTATTTATTTTTATTTCCTTTTTAAAATAATAGAAAACAATTAAAAATTATATAGGTAACTGATATTTTAAAATGAAGTTTTCGCCAAATTGGCGTAAAAAAGGGAAAAAATGCACAAATGTGGTGCACATAAGGCATTTGTGCCAAAATATTTTACAAGTTTGTTTTAATTATAGCCATTTCTTCTTCAATTTTCTTCATATTTTTCCTGTGTTAGATAATATTTAAAATGATATTGGACTAATCTTCAATAATTGAGCACCGCCAAATAGCATATTTACAATATTATTGAAAGTTTTATTGGCACAGATATTATATATCACCGAGGTAACTAATAGACTTTAAATTGGCATTATTTTGTCTGAGATATATTAACCCGACTATTAATATTTATTTATAAATAAAATGCTTATTTACTTTATAAATTGTATAAATTGTTTTGTTATATACTTATTAATTAAACTTTTTTCATAAATTTTTATTACTATTTGAATAATAGAAAATAATTTAAATATACACATGTAACTGGTATTCGAAAACAATGTTTCCGCCAAATTAGCATAAAAAATTATCGCGCCAAACTCGGCGCATTTGACATCTTTGCCTTTTTGTTTATGTATTAAGGATTTCTACATCATCAACGAGATCATAGAAAATTTGTCAGATTATTTTATTTGAGATTATTAAATTTATGGTTTTTCATTATGAAACAAACGAAGAAAAGAAAATTTACTATTGATGCAACTACAGAATTAACGACTGCTTGGCGTTATTTTTTAAAAAAAATAGAAAAGACGATTTTTTAATTTTTTGTTTAGTTTTTTTGTTTACATTATAATAAACATTTTTTCCATTTTTATATACGCTTCACCTTGGCGCTTTTTTTTAAATCTGACATCAGTTTGGCAAACACTGCGTTTTCAAATACCAGTTACATGGATGTTATATTATTTTTAATTATTTTCCATTATTTTAAAAAAGAAACAGTAATAAATAAGTGAAGTTTAATTAATAATTATAGAACAAAACAATAAAGAAAGAAAAAAATAAAGAAAAGTAAAGGAACAAAGTTTATTAGTAAATAAACAACAACAATCAGATTACCACGCAATCCATAAAATCACAATTTTGTTGCAATCGCACCAACGTGATCCATACATGACACTTGACCAAAATATTATTATTTATATATATTTTATATTATTTGGTACTACTTGATTATCCCTTCGACCAAAAAACTGTCGCCAAAATAAAAGATTAAATGTCAATAATGGATGATCGTAAATGCCACATTCATTTGAAATTAAACAAGTTACATGCGTTTGTTACGTCATTACTACTTTTTAATTCAACGTTTTATTTGTATTTCTATTAATATTTTCGTAATTTATTGATTCTTTGGTTATTTAAAATAAAAGTTATATTCGTTTGTATAATATGGAGAATCGTTTTGCAATATGTATAATTTGGCGAAATTGATCAATGGAATAATAAAGTAGTACCTATTATTTATTAAAATTATATCTGGATATTTAAGTTGACAGAACTGGCGTACTTTTCAAGTGTCCGTAGAGGCATTCGCCAAGTTGTCGCTAATTCTGTGTTTTAGCCTTATTATGTATTTTTCATCTGTAGTTATTTTACTATTTCTAAAAACGCAATATTTGCAATGTGCAGGAAAAATATTCGGAATATCAATGTTATAGAATTAAATATATATATATATATTTGCAATTAATTTATCAATCATTCAGATTTAAAAAATACTTTAAAATTGGCTAAGAAAATAATGTACATTAAATACCGACAGTAGAAAATTTTGTTTATGATGTTTATGTTGCAGTTTTAATTAACATTAAGCCCTATCAACAGAATTTTATCAAAAATTAACTATTAAATACTACTTCATTACCCCGTCCAAGGCATACAATAGTGCAATGTCGCAATGACATTGGCACTGACATCGTTTACACTATTGCGGAAGGACATTCCAGGTGATGGTCCACACTGCTTTAAAAAAAGAAATTTCAAATCACCATTTTGTTTCAGTCAAGATTTGTTTGGAAAAATGGACCAGCGCAGCGGGCATAGCCTGCTAGTTTGATATAAAATGGTGCTGATTAAATTTTGGTTCAAATCGCTCAACAGATGGCGCTGTCAAGGTGCATTATCCGTGATTATCGCAATATGTATGTTTATCTAAGGAATTATTGCACGGAATTTCACAAAACTTTAGATTTTGTGAGACCTTGATTTAAATATGTGTACTTACGTATTAACTCCATCGTAGATATCTTTCGGATTCCTTGTTGCCTTGTTTTTTGCTGATTTTTGACGCCGATTTTTAATGTCTTAGTGCTTTTTTAGTGCTTTTTAGCGCCTTTTAGTGCATTTTCCTTTTTTTTGGTAATTTTTTGACGCCATTATTTTTGTGCATGAGCGAAGAACAAGATTGCTCTTTATTGGCGCATTAGAGCAAGTTCTGCTGCGGTGGCGTTAAGTACCTAAATATGGTTTTAAATATTTGAAAATCAAGTTTTTCCTTGAAAAATTTGGTATGAAATTAAAACGGCCTATTGGCGTCATTTTGGATTCCTCCGCCAATTTCGGTAACCAAAACAGGATGACGGAACTCTTCTCTACTTTTGTGAGTAAGTTTACACCATACTTACTTCTTAAAATATATCTCTAGATGTGATATCTCGCCCTTTGATTAAAAGAAAAAAAAAATAGAACCTAAAATATCATAAAATGTAAAAAACTATTTAATTAATTCTTGTTTATTTAGATGCTTTGCTTCAAATTGCATAGAAATTGAATTTTTTCCTTTCTTTTTTTAAGATGTTATGCATTATTTTATTAATATGTGCTTCTATTTACAGCTGCTTTTGGTTTTTTCTTGAAAACAAAGATTTTGGATCTGGTAAGCATTCTTTATAATTTTCGACCACACAACCACAGCTATATTAATTCTTAGAGTTCCTTTGATTTTAAAGGTTTTAAAAAGGTGTAATTTTAAAGGTTGCTTCTATGTCCAACAATTTCAAAATAGCATTCAAAAATTAACTTGAAAACAGTACTTCACAAAAACAGTTGGATGATGCAATCAATTGCGTATAATGTTGCTAATTTGTTTTCTAAAACAAAGAGTGGAAATCCCAGTTTAGTACTTTGTCAACAGAGCACAGTTCTGGAGTTTATTTAGTCTTTTGGAGTCAAAAATATTGAAAATTTGGTGGCGGTGCAAAGTTACACTCTGTGAACAGGGCCGTAGCTAAAGAGATGCTATGGGCGGCTCAGCCCCCCCTAAAATATTTTGAGCCTCCCTTGGAAAATATTCCAAAGTCACTAAATGAATTTCTGTTCCGAAAATTTAAAGGAAATTCTGTTCAAAAATCTAATTTTGCTTTGAGACCCTTTCGCAGTTTTGCAAAATTACTAAAGTGTATCTAAATAAAAAGAATATTGCCTAATTAAACTAATGGCATTGAGCTCACAAGCTACACATGCTAATTGTATATTACAGCCTTACATTTTCAAGAGTTAGTTCCGTTCGAAAAACAGGGGGGGGGCAGTTCCATCCATTTCCCCGTTTTATACTTAATCATTGAACCCCTTAAAATAATCAGAAGTATGATTTACCATATAACAATTTTGAAGAAAAACTGATAATTCTGCATGAAAAACCCATTTATTTCAATTAAGGGGGGGGAAATGAACCCCCCGTTCCCCCTTTTTATACTTATCCAATGAACATCTAATACTAAACACGGAAGTGCTTCATCAGAATAATCCTACATGTAAATTTTGAACGAAAACTGATAATTCTGCATGAAAAACCCATTTATATCAATTAAGGAGAGGGGCAGTAGCCGCCGTTCCCCTTGTTATACATTTCGAATAAACTCCAAAAACTAATCAGGGAAGCGCCTTATCAGAATCTACATATACCCAAAATTTTAAGTGAATCGAATATTTTTATCAGGAGTTATCGCGTTACGCACATACGCACATACAGAACGTACGGGCACATAAGCTCCCATGCTATAAGCCTTTGAGCTAAAAAAGTGTTTCAACACTCGCTCATCCTATTTGCAGATATAAAGATAACATTATGTTTAATTTTGAACTAATTATACACTCAAATTTTTCATCGTCATATACTTTTCTTAGCATAAAAGAACTTATTACAACAGTTTAATTATAAACATAGTACCTACAATGTTAACATGCACTAATTTATCATTCTGCATCATAGAGAAAGAAAAAAAATATGACCCCCCCCCCCTCTATTGTTCACCTCTAGCAACGGCAAGGTCTATGGGCAAAGATACCCTGAATGACTGTAATTAAGGAGTGATTTTCTATAAAAAAATATTGGTACCGAAGAATTTCCCAGAAAAAAAAATTCCGAATCATGATATTATGAATATAGATATGCATATTAAATTCGACGTTAAATTCGTATATTAAATTTAAAGCAGTCGTTGATTTGTTATCGAATGCCTGACGCACTTTGTATATTATGCAGAGTTTTGCATTTTACGTAATAAATATTGTTAAACAATTTTAATGGTAATTAGTCATATTTAGAACTTTTATATGTAATAAAGAACCAGAAAAAAATGTATTTGTTTTAAGCACTTAAAAGTTAAAAAAGCTTTAAATTTTTTTTTTAGATATGTCTACTTGGAGAGCTTTTTTATAGCATTAGTCAGATTTTAGAATTTTTATACAATGAAGAATAAGAAATTCAAATGTATTCGTTTTAAACACTTAAAATATTAAAGCCTTAAAATTAATTAAGATATGTCGACCGGGAGACCTTTTATTATCAATCGAGGGGAGGGGCGATCGTTCCATCGCTCCTCCCTGGCTTTGATTCCAGTAAGTATAAAATACATCCAAAAGTAAAATAAAATCGTAAGTACATTTTATAGCTAAAAGCTGTCAGTCTGATATTCTGAATATTAAATAATTGTTTTGTAATATTTTAGTTTCCTTTTAGCGATTTTAAAAATATTGTATACTTAATAAATATGTATTAAAATACTGTTTTGAATGCGATCGGCCATTGACAATAATAAAAGTGATTGGCAATTAACAACTACTTTTGGCGATGTATCTTTTTGGAGCAGATAATACGAAAGATGGAAGTATTTTTATAGCAATCAAATTTAACTTTGCGACTAATATAAATACTGACATCCTGTTTTGACTGCAATACAAATATTCATATTGGTATTTATTAAATGAAGGTTGTATTTTTATTCTGTTTTAGTTCTTCTGTATTTGGGAAATGATTGCTGGAAAGGAAAATATTTCGGAGGAACATTTTCAAAACGAGATAAAAGAAATCCAGAAATCGACTGAACAGGTGAGGGAACTACACTCTGAGAGATGAGTTTTTATTTGTTATTCAATACTTACACTAAGAGAAAATTTACCTGTTTTATTAATATAAAAGCAGAAAACAAAGTACTTAATGTTGATTGTCTTAGGGTTGAATAAAAAAAATTATTATGAATTCGTATTTGCACTTTGAGCAAAAGTTTTTAACACTTTCCAACAAAGTTGAAAATGATTGTACGGCAAACATAATGCTAAACCTACGAATGAATCACTAATTGCCGAAACGTCAGTGAAGGCTTACTTTGGAGACATGAAATTTTTTTGTTTCTGTCTGTCTGTCAGTCTGTCTGTTCCGCGATAACTGACGTAAAAAGCATTCGATTGACTTGAAATTAAGTGGGTATGTTAGTGAGGCACTGGGATTAAGCTGTGTAGTTTTTTGTTAGATTTGATTCATTCGTTCGGAAAATATAGAATATTTTATTTTCCGCAATAATGCTTTTCTATGGCAAATCCAAAGATTTTCAATTTTTTTTTTCTTGAGAGAAAATGACACATTTGATTAATGGAATTCAATGATAAATGGATACTATAATTTACCGGTTAATTTATTTGTATTGTTTTGAAATTTTGTCTACGCATTTGTCAGATTTTTTAATTTATTACTGTAAAATTTGGAGATTTTTTATAAATGTGTTCCAATAATATAGACTAATTTGTTTTAGAGATTTATTTATTTCAAATGTATTTATTTCATTTTCTTTATTTTCTCATATTGCTTGCTAAGCAACCATTCATCCCAATTCTTATCCATAATTTGAAAGCGTGTACGAAAATTTAAATGAAGTCAACATCAAAACTGATGAATTAATTAATGTCTTTGTATCTTTGCGTATAAATATAACATAGCCCAGAAAAGAACATAGGTTATGTTTTATTAATTTTATTCAAATATTTTCCTTAACTAGGGGGCCCCGCCCCCCTGCTCGCTATGCTCGCCAACCCCCCGCGTAATCGCTTCGCGATTCCAAATTATTGGCTACCCCTGCTTGCTGCGCTCGCCAATACCCCATGGTATGAATAAGCAGTTGCAGACCTTTCAAATGATGTGTCACGCGACTGGAGTTGTAAAAAAATTAAAAATGTGCCCCCCTGGGGGGCAGAGTGGGAGGCGACACAAAAGACATCCATAATATGAATAAGCAGCTGCAGACCTCTCAAATGATATGTCACACGACTGGTGGTGTAAAGAAATTAAAAATGTGCCCCCCTGGGGGGCAGAGTGGGGGTGACACACAAGACATCCATAAAATGAATATACAGTTGCAGACCTTTCAAATGGTGTGTCACACAATTGGTGTTGTAAAGAAATTACAAAATGCGCCCCCTCTGAGGGCAGAGGGGGGGTACACACAAGATATCCATAATATGAATAAGCAGTTGCAGACGTCTCAAATAATGTGTCACACAATTGGTGTTGTAAAAAAATTAAAAATGTGACCCCTGGGGGGGGGGCAGAGTGGGGGATGACACACAACACATCCATAATATGAATAAGCAGTTGCAGACCTTTCAAATGATGTGTTACACAACTGGTGTTGTAAAGAAATTAAAAATGTGACCCCCCCCCCCACTGGGGAGAGCAGAGTGTGGGGGTAACACACAAGACATCCATAATATGAATAAGCAGTTGCAGACCTTTCAAATCTTGTGTAACACGACTGGTGTTGTAAAGAAATTAAAAATGTGTCCCCACTGGGGAGCAGAATGGGGGATAACACACAAGACATCCATTATATGAATAAGCAGTTGCAAACCTCTCAAATGATGTATCAAATGACTGGTGTTGTAAAGAAATTAAAAATTTGGCGAAATATTACAGTTATCGCCAAGTTGGCGTCACTTTTGACAACTAATTTTGGTCGCCAAATTTGGCGATATATCGCCAAGTTGGCGGCAAACTTGGCGATTGTTGGCGATGGTAACCTTTCCTCTCTTTATGGTAACCCATACAGAGATGCACAGACGGAGCCCTTTCCTGATTGGTCTATTCGACTCATGGAAGGAGTGGACAACCCTGATTCGTTAGTTCCGGAAATCTTCCACATCAGCATCATTCCAGGAGTCATTCCTTTTAAGGCTAGTTTTTTTTTACTATAGAAGGATTCAAAATTTCATTCTTTTTCATACACAATCAATAGAGACTTTTTAACTACAATTTGACCAATTTCCTTTATCTTTGCCAAATAAATTAAAATCTGGAATAATTATTTTTCAACGGCAATAAGTTTCAATTGAGCAATTTCCATTCGAGAAATTAAACTAAAACTAAGAAAAAATAAATAAATATGACGTCAGAATTAAAATAAAAATAGTGGTAGTACTTAAAGAATTATATTTTAACAACAATTCACTTGGTAAAATATGACGTCATAATTGAAATAAAACAGGTATTTTATAGTAGTTGTAAAAAATACAAGAACCATGGATATCAATAACTCATGAATAATGACGTCATTGCCGAAACTTCAGTGAAGGCTTACTTTGGTGACTCGAAATTTATTGTTCATGAAATTGTTCGAAATTTATTGTTTATTCGGTCTGTCAGTCTGTTCTTCTGCCTGTCTGTTCCGCGATAACTGCTGCAAAATGCAATCAAACTTTTGTTTTCGGAAAAAAAAAATTGTAAAACCCTAGATCACTAATTTTACACTTTAAAAAGTTTCTTATACATCAGATGTAGGTGTTTGTGGTTGGCATGCATGTAGAAGTATGAGGTTAATGAAAAATGCTTGTCCAAATTGTTACTTATCCTTATAAATCCAAATGTGTAAAGAAATGCAAGATATACGATAACCATTAGCACACTTAATAGAAAGTTGAAAATTTAAATTTAATGAGACTACGGGGAGTTCAGGGGGGCGGAGCCCCCCTGAAGAGATCTACTATGTTATAATAAAAAAACAAAAATAATAGATCATGAAAATTTCAGAATTTCCTAACATAACTAAAATTTTAATTTAACGGATTTGATGACTGAAAATTTCTTATTCTTATTTTATTCTTATAAATAATTACGTAATTTGAAAATTTTAAATTACAGTTTCTAGAAAGTTGAATTTTGCCCAAAGTGTCTTTAAAAAAAAAAATGATGTGCAAAGCTGACGTTGAGGCTCCTGATCTGCAGATTTACTATTGGTATTAATGTTTGGCTTATGCACCGTTTTACCTCCGGCAGACATGGATCATTAGATTCCCCTATAACAAGTTAAATAGTACTTACTCTTCCATAAAATAAAAGTTTTTTTCTTGTGCTCAATACCTTATGTTTTTGTGCTGTCGGCTCTAGAACTACAGGTTTTCCCTGAATTTGAAAAAAATCCGACGAAGGGGAGCTGTAGTATAGAGATTTTTGTCCCATTTTCATAGGGTATCGTACCACCGAAAAGTGTATGAAATTATGCTTAAAATTAAACCAAATTTTTTGTGTAGGTGTTTGGCCGTGGTCAGCAGGTCCTCCCTGAATTAAAAGAAAAAAAAGCCGCTTGATGGAGGCGGTCTAATCGCAATGCCTATGTCATTTTCATCAGTGTACCATCAAGTTTTTTCTTATAAAAATATCTGTGTTATTTGAAAACTTTCAATTGTTGTTGCTTTTAATTGTTTGTAAAAAGTTAAATATTATGCAAAGTGTGGTAAAAAAGCAAAGGTTTGAAGAGTTGATCCCACAGATTTCCTTGTTATCATTATTTTTTTAAATATAGAATATATTCTTAAGTCTAAAATTTTAGTCTTTGAAAATATCATTTTCTAAAAGGTAGTTGCTAAATTAAATTTTTTTCTTTCTTTTATGTTCAATAAAAGAAAGTATTGTAGTCGGCTTTTTTTCTTTTATTATTATTATTATTATTTCCAGTATTCGGCGGATATACACGTTTTAAAGATCAGAGATTCCAAAAAACATGTTTTTACAAAATGTCTGTCTGTCCGTGTGTCTGTGTGCTTCTCTAATTTTGAAAAAATCCGCCTCAAGTGGCATTTTTTTGTGTTATATTCAATATTGTACCACCGAAAAGTGTATCAAGTTATGCATGGACATTATGCATAACATTTTCTGTAAATGTTTGGCTATGGTTAGTAGGTAATCCCTGAATTTGAAAAAAATCTGCCGGAAGGTACGCTGCAAAAATAATTTCCGTTCTATTTTCATTATTGTACTATACAAAACTCCATCGTATTTTAGCATTGTTTTTTCTCTGATTTGTACCAAATGTTTTGTGCATGTTTTTGGTAAGGGCCAGCTGATCTTCCTTGAATTTGAAAATATTTGTATGATTGCTTTTTGTATCATTTTCTCGATTCTTCGTCGTATTATCTATCGGCTCGTGCAGAGACGGGACTCGCGTCCTTTTAAACCGGCTATTTGCAAAGCGCTGATAAAAACAGAATAAGAGAAAACTGTTGATTTTAATAAACAACACGATCTATCACATCAATTCGTTTTTACTCCGATTAATTGACTGAAGCAGAAATATAAATGAAAATCAAAGTTATACTATCAGTATTGAAGTGATATTATTAAAGTATTTACATGAACCCGAGCAGACCTCTAGACGGAAGTACGATGATGGATAAGGAATAATACAAATACATAGCAAGTACCATTTAAATTGTTATGTATTTGGATGATTTCTTATCCATTATTCCATTAGTAATTAGGATATCTCATCATCTAAGGATCAATTCTCTGTTGCTCCTGGTTTTCATATTATGGGGACTTATTTGAAGAAGAAGAAACAAAGTGAAATCCCATGTTAGCATATGGGGAAAATGCTTATCTTATCTTTTTTTATTCATTCACATTTGAAAATTTCAACAATTTATACTTTCTTCTGGCTTCAATAGAAGAAAATACTGTAATCGAAACTTTTTCCGACTCCCAGTTTTCGTGAAATCTACACATTTAAAAGGTAAGAGATTCCAAAAAACATGTTTTTACAGAATGTCTGTCTATCCGTGTGTGTCCGTGTGTCACCATTGTACTATCAAAAAATGTATGAAGTAATGCATAGAACTAAACCAATTTTTTTGTGTAAGTGTTTAGCTCTAGCTCACCCTTCCTGAATTTGAAAAAAATCCGCCAGAAGTTGGCACTGTAATAGCGATTTTCGAGGCATTTTTAATATTGTATCACGGAAAAATGTATGAAGTTATGCAAAGAACTGAGCCAAATTTTTTGTGTAAGTGTTCAGATGTGGTCAGCAGGCTCTCTCTGAATATATTAAAAAAAAAAAAAAAAAAAAAAAAAAAAAAAAAAAAAAAAAAATTTCCGCCAGAAAGGGGGCGCTATAATCGCGATGTCTATGTCATTTTCACTACTGTACCATCAGAAATTGTATGAAGTTATGCATAGAACTGAACTTAAATTTTAGTTTATAATTGTTTTTTTTGTATGGCAAGCAGGTTCTACCTGAATTTGAAAAAAATCTGCCGGAAGGGGATACTGTAAAAGGAATTACCGTGCTATTTTCATTATTTACCATCGAAAAGTGTATGAAGTTATGTAGAGAATTGAATAAAAATTTTTGTGTATGTCTTTGGCTATGGCCATCAGATCTTCCTTGAATTTTAAAATATTCCGTGTAAAATGAGTATTTTGATAGCGCTTTTTGTATCATTTTCTCGATTCTTCATCGTTCTATTATCCATCGGCTTGTGCAGAGCCAAGAACTCGCGTCTTGCTAAGCCGGTTATTTGCAAACAGATGATGATGATAACAGAATAAGGGAAAACCATTGATTTTAATAAATATCATGATCCACATTAACTCGTTTTTACTCCGATTATTTGACGGAAGCAGAAATTTAAGATGAAAATCAAAGTTGTTATAATATTGTTTTAATAATATTAAAGTATTAACATGTGTAACTACTTTTTGAAATATTAAAATGTATGTATAACACAGAAGAAAGTTTTGGGATTGGCACAACCCACTAGTTTTTTTTTTTTTTTTTTTTTTTTTCCCTAATGCGTAGACAGGAAGTTTCTTTACCACTTTGTAAGCTTTAAAATTATATTTTAAAATTTATTATGAGTATTTCAAAATTTGTGATTAAAATTTAAAAATTCCAAAAAAAAAGAGTATTCTTTAGTCGTTTGTAACTTATGACTGGAAAAATAATTAAAAATGTGGGTCTTACAGGGCGGGAGGGGGGGGGGGCTTGATATCTACGTGCTGAAAATAAATATTTTTGAAATTTCAAAGTTGAATGAACAAGACGGATAAGTAATTTTCTCATAGGATATCATACGATTCATCTTTGTTTCTTCCCCTCGAGATAAATTGCCTTAAGGCCCCACACTAAGCATAGAAAAAGATCCGATAATGTAAAGTCTATGGGAACGTTCTTTTCAAATATCTCCATCAAGTTTTAATATTTTATTTACATGATTTTTTTTGCACAAGATAGCTGAGGACGATCCACAACCGGCCTAGTTTTTACTGTTTTGATTTTGCTTATATATTTTTTATATTACGATAGTTTCAGTTTCAGAACCGGTGTAAACCAGTTTTAAAAATTAAAGTTTTTTTTTTTTTTAATCTGAAACCAAAACTGATAAAAGTAAAAACTAGGCCGGTTGTGGATCGTCCTCAGCTATCTTGTGCAAAAAAATCATGTAAATAAAATATTAAAACTTGAGCGAAATATTTGAAAAGAACGTCCCCATAGGCTTTACATTATCATCCGGGACTTTTTCTCTGCCTAGTTTTGCGCCTTAATATACATTTGAACATTTATGCATACAAATATGAAATATCACCGAGTTTACAGCCTGTTTCAAGTTTGTGAGCTTATTTCCCGACCGCCATAGAGTTTCGGTACAAATTAGCCGGGAGGAATTCAAGGGCTCGTTCCGGAAAAGTCTCTTGCGCAGAAGATTTCAGATTTTGTATTATGTCATTTGCCCGGTAGAGAAAATTCCTTTCCGGAGTTTCGTAATTACCGTTCTCTCTTCCATCCTAGCCTTTTATTCCTTTGAGAATTCAACAATGCAAAAGAGATTGCAAGTTATCATTCACACATCAAAATTTGATAGAAGAGAGGGTTTACACTTCCGAGCATCTATTTGTGAAACTACTTAGATACAAAGGGATATATATATATATATATATATATATAATCCAAAAAGTTTTAAAGTTTTAAGTGAACTTAAGTTCACGAAAAATCCACATGATCAGCGCTATAGCTGCAATAATCACGTAAATTATATATAGCACTTTAAGAATAATGAAAAATGAAATCAAACTAATAGAAAAACAGTATAAAGACAATATAAAAAGGCTGTGGATCTCATCAGCGGTGGGCAGTTTTAAAACTGCCCACCGCTGATGAGATCCACAGCCTTTTTATATTGTCTTTATACTGTTTTTCTATTAGTTTGATTTCATTTTTCATTATGGCACGGGACTTTGGATCTGCTGATACACATTATTCTTAAAGTGCTATATATATATATATATATATATATATAAAGATAAATAAAGATAAAGATAAATAAGGGCTACTAAGAAGGGCAATATTTAATTTTAAAAATTAAAACTCCGTAAAAACACTACTTCAGCGCAAGAAAAGGCGCTATTTGAGCACAAGAAGAGCAATATTTTGTAAAGACAAAGATGGTGGTTAATTGCCGAAAAACCCACTCTGTTGAGGGAATAATATATCATATATGCCAGGTAAAATATAATCCCCTTCCTTATTCCATCTTGTATAAAAGCTAGAATTTCTTCGAAATATAATATTTTGCCCTTTGAAAAAAAATCTTTTGTTTTTAGTTTCTTAAAGGCTAAATAATGATTAACTTAAATCACCTAAAAACTTGCAGATCGTTAAAGACTGGATATGGATGAGCAAATTAATAAAACAAATGCAGAATGATCAAAAAGATTTCGTCAGTCGAATACAAGATATGCTCGAACACAAGAGTAAAAGACTAGAACAGAATATCAACACGTGTCTGGAGGAAATATTCAAGAAAAATGATCAGAGATCTCAGGAAATGAAACTACGTATCGAAATAATGCAAGAAGGTATTCAGTCTCTGAAGACAGGTATTCAGTCTATCCTCCAAACATCCATCCAGCATTCTTCCAATGACCTAGACGGAAAAACTGGTGATGAAGTGAACAAGACTGACAGTTCTGCTCAAACAGATAATGGAACGAGAAAGAATATCAGAGTTGATGGAACAGCAACAAGCTCTTTAAGAAAGGTAATTAATTGGTTACTTTAAATTCCACATGACAGTTTTGTAAGATAATTCAATCAATCCTTCAATGATGCTTTTGTGTGCTTTAAAATTTTATTTTTCTATAATTTATTTTTATTATTTTTTTAATACCAAGATTATCTTATGCAAGATTTCTTTTGTAGTTTTCTAAAGAGAGAGATAAATAAAGCCTATTTTTGCCCTAGACAGACCATTTTTAGCACTTTCCAACAAAGTCGAAAAGTGCTTATGTATTCTGTCCGTCTGTCCGCGCTCTAACCCCCGTAAATATACTCGGATTGCCCTGAATTTTTTTAACGTTATTTACGTTTACCCCAGCACGAATCCTATTGAAAATGAAGTTTCTACCATGATTAGTTTGTTTACAGGGAGAGTCAAAAGTTTTCCATTACTTTACGGCCTATGGGGAAAAATAGTTGCAAAGGAATTTTAAAGACGTTATACCCTTTCAAACATATTAAAACTTATATGCATTCACAAGGTGGACTAAAATATGTATTCTATGAAATATGCGGTGAAAATATAGCTATTATTCATTTACAGGGACACACAAAAGAATTCCAATAGATAATGGTAAAGAGGGGGAATTGTGTGCGACATATTTTAAATATATTAAACTGTGTCATTTATAATAAAAATTTATGTATATCACTGAGGTTTAATATAAATTATACGATACTGTCTTGCATAATATGAAGTACATAGCATTTACAAGGACACTCAAAAGATTTCAAATAGTATATTCTTTCCGAAGTACTGTATATGTATCCGATGACGGATGATGGATGGATGCTGGAGAAATACATTTTAATTATGGTATGTGCGTTTAAGTTTCACAAAATATATGAACATTATGTGGTGTGTATAAATGCTATAGTTTATATACGGAGCTACCCAAAAGAGTTCGCCAACGTTACTAAATATGAATATAAATTACTTAAAGGTGGTTCTTAAATAAATTATGCATTTTTACGCTGAACAGCATTCAATTTACTAAAAAATGTTTGCAGAATATAGATAAAATTATATACAGGGCCACGCAAAGAATTGGGTGCATGGACGCCTATGAATGATAATTTCTGAAAATATGATTTCAGTTGTTTTAAGAGTGTTTTAGTTTAAAATAAATTTTAGCTTGATATTAACGTGTAATAAATGTATAAGGTAAACTACAGGGCTGATCAAAAGTATTCAAGTATGTTTCCATCTATTAGTAAAAATTGCTGAAAAAGAAATTTCAAGCTACTAGGCACTTTCTTGCTGAACTAAATTTTCCCATTTTATAGATGTATATCAACTGACAGATCAAATATACGGCTGTTCTAAAGTATTGGAATACATGTTTGGCTATAAATCCTTATTTCCCTAAATAACGAAGTTTCGTTAAAGATTTCATGAAGTGTTGGAAAGTGCTTCATAATCTATGCTTAAAGCATGATTTTTCTTACTTGTTTTATTTTCTTTCGCTAAGATGTTTTGATTTTTCTTTTATATAAGGTTTGGGATCATGATTTATTAATTCTATATTGGATCTTTATCTAAAAAACTACTCATATATGTTATACAAGATCTAAAACAAATTTTAATATATTTTAGCAAATTTTAATGTATTTCGGCAATTTTTAAATCATTTTGAATTTTCTTTTCTATAAGAAGCCTTAAAAATTTTTTAATTAACATGTGAGCCGGTCAGTGCACAAATCGATTAACTCCATAAAACAAAAAATTGAGAAATGCGATGTAATAATATACAATTTTTTTCAATTACCTTTATAATATAAATTTAAAACTATATTGCAGAATGTATAAATACAGATATAGTTTTTATCTAACGGTCTATAAAATTGATAAAAAAGAATTGCCAAAAAAGTCATTTGGTATTAACTTTGCAACAGAATATGTGTCTGGTAAATTAATTATAATTAATTAATTGTCTGATATCCCAAGAGTCTTTATCCAATTTTGAAGCTTATTAAAATGACGTGAAGGAGGATTTTTTTCCCCTATAAACCATTCTTTAAACCCCCACTTTCGTTGCCAGATTTAAACCCGCCTGGAATTAACTTTGCAACCGAATTTATGTCTGGCAAATTAATTATAGTTTTTCTGATATCCAAAGAATAATATGTTGCAATTTTTAAGCTTGCTAAACTAATGTGGAGTGGATATATATTTTTTATCCAACAAATCACTCTTCAAACCCCTACTTTCATTACCAGATTTAAAGCCGTCTGGCATTAATTTTGCAACCGAATTTGTATCTGGCAAATTAATTATAGATTGTCTGATATCTAAAGAGTAATATGTGACTATTTTCAAGCTTGCTAAAATAATGTAAAGAGGACATTTCTTTAAAAAGATAAATCACTCCACAGATCGGCACTATCGTTGCCAGATTCAAAGCCGTCTGGCATTAATTTTACAGCCGAATTTGTGTCTCTCAAATTAATTATATTTTTTCTGATATTCAAAGTGTAATATGTTACAATTTTCTAGCTTGCTAAAATGATGTGAAGGGGTTATATTTTTTTTAACGATAAATCATTCTTCAAACTGACACTGTTGTTACTAGATTATAGTCGCCTGGCATTAACTTTGCAACCGAATATGTGTCTGGAAAATTAAGTATAGGTTGTCCGATAAACAAAAAAAAGTAATAAATAAATAAATAAATAAATAAAATGAATAAATAATAATAATAATGATAATAATAATAATAATAATTGTTGGTGTCCGAGATTCACAAAGCAGATCTTTGGTGTTGTCAAGTGTAAATAAATTCACACTAATTTATCTTTTTGTATTATATTAATCCTCTAAAGCACATTTAGCAAATGGACAACACAAGATACAGGAATTTAGTTTCCTGCTGCGGTTACGGGATTGACATATTATCCAAGTATGCGAAAACTGAAAAGAAATATAAGCACCGTGTGTGCTTTACAAAAACATAAGAGAGACTGAAATCAGTTCGTTCACAGTAAAATATTGTCCTTGAAGTAATCAACAAAAATGATTTCGCAATCATGTGCAATCAACTACTTATGAATTGCATTATATAAACAATGATATTAAATTAATTTCATTAATGTCACTTCTGAATTATGGATCAATTTATAGTTTATAAATATTATGGTTTTAAAATAAACAGTTGATGTAATTAATGTCACTTCTGAAATATGAAGTTATTTAATGTTTATCAATATTGATGTTTTAGAATAAATACTTTAAGCACTTAAACACACTCCCACCCTATCAGGCCTTAGTCCTGATATATAGGAAGGAGAGCTAATTTGTGGACAGGTCGTTTCAAAATTGATCCTCTACACTGTATAGTCACCACACGGACATGTCCGTCTTTTCCTGGATGCACCTCTTTTACCCGGCCCAATGGCCAAGAGTCTGGTGGCTGGGCATCATCAAGGAGTAGCACAACTTGTCCAGGTTGAAGATTACGTTGCTCGACTCTCCACTTGCCTCTTTTTTGGAGCGAGCTCAAATATTCCTTCTTAAATCGATGGAAGAATCCTCTTTTTAAATTTTGCAGCAGCTCCCAGCGATTTCTAGGGTTGCATGTGATGGATGAGGTCTCCCCCGGTATCGAGAAGATTACATCACCTGTAAGAAAATGTGAGGGTGTGAGCACATTTATGCAGTCACTATCATTGTCATTTAAATGTATGAGAGGTCGCGAATTCAATAAGGCTTCGACTTGGCTAAGTAGGGTGGCGAGCTCTTCGAAAGTTAGGAGTGTCTCTCCTATTACTCTTTTTAGATGGTATTTTGCGGATTTTATTGCAGCCTCCCAAATTCCGCCAAAGTGGGGGGAAGAAGGAGGGATAAAATGCCATTCAAAGGATTTTTCAGTTAAATATTTAGACATGATTTCATTTTTAGGAAATGACAACCAGGCCCTCTGTATTTGGTCGATTTTTCTTGATGCCCCGACAAAGTTCTTCCCGTTGTCACTATAAAGGTGACGTGGGGTACCTCTTCTTGCACTAAAACGTCGAAGAGCTGCTATAAATGCTTCAGTTGTTAGATCACTTACAGCTTCTATATGGACCGCTTTCGTAGCAAGACAAATAAATAAGGCAATGTAACTCTTAGTTGTTTTTGCACCCCTACCCTCGCTAAATTTAATGGATATGGGGCCTGCGTAATCAATTCCGCTGGCAAAAAAGGGGCGTTCAAGATTTACTCGAGGTTTAGGTAAATTCCCCATTAATGGAGGAGTTGTAATAGCTTTCTTATATCTGAAACATTTTAAACATCTATTAATGCATTTGTCGATGAGCTTTTTTCCACCAACTATCCAAAAAGATTGTTTTATGATGTGCGATAGTAGAGAAGGTCCAGCATGTAAAGTGGCAATATGCTGTTGTAATATCAATAGTTCACTCATTTTATGTTGTGATGGAAGTATTACCGGATGCTTGTGATTAAATGCTAACTGTGAATTTTGCAGGCGTCCTCCCACCCGTAAGATACCCTTAGCATCAGTAAACGGATATAGGGAGTGTAATTTGCTTTTCTTAGCTAGAGGTTTTTGTTCTTTGATGCATTTTAACTCTTCTTTAAAGTAAGAATTTTGAATCCAAAGAACGATCATTTCTTCAGCAGATTTTGTTTCGTTAGATGTAAGTACTGTTGAAGGGATTTGATGTTCATTAGCATTTTTGGATTTTTTAATGAATCTTAGGCAATATGCCAGAATGCGGATAATTTTTGAAAGTGAAGAGTGCTTTTGAACAAATTATCTAGTACATCATTTGGAGGATGCGTGTGAAATGAAAAAATGGGATCCGACCTTTGCTCGGATTTGATTTGTTCATCGAATTCATCAGCATTTAAGTCGTCTTTCGGCCAATTAGATGGGTCTAGAAGTAGCCAGCTTGGCCCTTTCCACCATAGCTCGCATTCTGGCAAACACTTTGGGTCAATACCGCGAGAAGCGATATCTGCGGGATTTTCTTTTGAGGGAACGTGTCCCCAGTGCTTCATAGGTAAAACTTCTGTTATTTGAGAGGTTCTGTTCGCGACAAATGTTTTCCACTTGCGGGGGTGTGCGGATAACCATGAAAGGACTACTTTAGAATCAGTCCATGCAAAAATATCGAACTTGTAATTCTTTAGTGTGTCCATAACTGTGCGGAATAATTTAGATAATAAGTGAGCACCACAAAGTTCTAATTTAGGGACAGGAATTTGCTTGATTGGTGCAACTTTTGTTTTAGAAACCAAAAGAAAAGCATTGGTTTTTCCATTGCAAGTTTGTCGGCAATAAATTTCGGCAGCATAAGCTAGTGTTGACGCATCGGAGAATCCGTGTAATTCGAAGGCATTCTCGGATGAAAGCGTAACACATCTTGGTATCGAAAATTGATTGATTTCATTGAACGAATCTTGAAATTTGAATAATTCCTCGGTTAGATGTTCTGGAATAATAGTGTCCCAGTCCCCTTTTGTCAACCACAGTTTTTGATAAAATATTTTTAAAGTTACAGTACATGGTGAAATTAGACCCAGTGGGTCAAAGATTCTAGCAGATTCTGCTAAAATTTGCCTCTTTGTAAGAGGTGGAGTGAGATTTAGTGAAACCTTGAAAATAAAAGTATCTGAAGAAGAGTTCCAGCTTAATCCTAGAACTTTAGAGCTTCCGTTATCACTAGGAATTATTTCAAAATTCGATTCGGTATTGGAATCATCTTCAAACTCTCTAAGAAATTCCTTTGAATTTGAATTCCATTTTCTTAAGTGGAAACCATGCGCGTGCAAAACATCGGTAATTTCTTTACAAGTTTCTATTGCCTCGCTAACAGTGTTTGAGCCTGAAAGTAGATCATCCATATAAAAATCGTTCTCTAATGTTTGAGAAATAACAGCATTTTTTGTATAATCATCAACAATTTGTTTGAGACATTTAGTGGCTAGATAAGACGCTGGAGCTAGCCCATAAGTAACCGTTTTTAATTTGAAATTTTTTATTTCCTCATTAGAGTTAAACCTCCAAACTATTTTCTGATAATTTTGATCTTCTTCAGAAACTAAAATCTGGCGGTACATCTTTTCTATGTCAGCGCAAAAAACAATTTTCGGAACTCGAAAATTAAGTAAAATTTCAAATATGTCCCGTTGTAATTTAGGACCTACTCCCAATATTGAATTCAAGGAGTTTCCTTTTGAAGTATTACATGATGCATCAAACACAACTCTCAACTTGGTAGTAGTACTAGAAGGTTTAATACCCGCATGATGAGGAAGAAAATATTGTTCATTTTCAGAATCGTAAATGTCATTTTGTGTTATTAATTCCATATGGCCTAACTGTATATATTCGCGCATAAAATCCTTGTATTGCTTTTCGAATTCTGGGTTTTCTTTAAATTTCCTTTCCATCGCCAACAAGCGAGAAATTGCGGCAGGTCTAAAATTACCTAATTCTGTCTTAGGTTTTACAAAAGGTAATTTTACTACAAAACGACCCTCGGAATTGATTAAGTTTTCTGAAAATGTGATTCAACAAATTGTTCTTCTGGAGACAGAATTTGAGCATTATTATTGAATACTTCTTCCATTTCCCAAAACCGTTTTAATTCATTATCAATATTAAGTTCATAAATATGTAAATTATGCATTGAATTAGGAGTTGTGTTAAGATGCGGCATTTTTCCCGATACGAGAAAGCCAAAGATGGAATTTTGCGCAATTAAACTGCTCTGAGCACATGTTATTTGACCAGGAAGCAAAATAGAAAAAAAGTAATCTGATCCTAAAATAACATCGATTTTATTTGGAGTCCCAAAATGTGGATCTGCCAAGTTTACATTTTTTAAGTGTGAATAATGCTCTTCACTTATTTTCTCAGAAGGTAATGGAGCTGTTAATTCGTCTAAAATAAAAGCTTTCACTGACAACTTACTGTCAGCATTATGAATTGATATAAGATCAATCATTACGTAACCCTTTGTTACTGCGATTTTTGAATTAGAAAGACCTTTCACGGGAAATCTGGCATTTTTCCTTTTGAATCCTAACACTTTCATGCATGATTCTGAAACGAACGTAGATTCTGAGCCACTGTCACACATAATTCTTAACGTGTGCTTTTGACCCATGCAATCATAAATATATACTGTAGCAGTGGGCAAAAGTGCGAAAGATGTTTGAACAGAATTTATTGAAGGAGAAACTTCTTTTTTATTATCATCAGGAATCGAAAGGTCCTCTCAATCAGATTTGCTTTTCCGACTCTGTTTTTCATTCGAACGTGAAGTTGACATCGCATAATTTTGTAGTTTATTCTCGCATAACAGCGTATGGTGTTTAAGCTGGCAATGATGACAGCTAAATGTAGAATTACATTGATATGTGTAGTGTCTGTCAGACAAACAGTTGCTACATAATTTGTTTTTTCTCACAAATTGTTTTCTATTTCTTACGTTTAATTCCTTGAATTTAATACATTTGTACAATAAGTGATTAGCTTTACAAAATAAACATTTGATAACGTTGTTGGCGGGAGCTTTGTGAAAATTAAATTGCTTCTCTTTTTTATGTAACCCTGTATAATCATTATTATACAATTCTAAAGATAAACATCTGTCATTAATGAACTGAATAAATTGATCAAAAGAAGGAAAATCATCCTTTGATGAATATTGAGCCCATTCTTCACGTGTTTTATTATCGACCTTTTGAAGAAGAATATGAATTAACCAAATGTCTCTCTCTGATGCTTTAACATCGATTGATTTGAGAGCACGAATTACCTCGTCAGAGATATCTGATATATTGCGTAAGTTAAGTGCATTAGCGTGAATAATGGGAGGTATATCCATAAATGTTTTGATAAGAGCTGCGACAATTTTTTTTTTTTTTTTTTTTTTTTTTGTCGTATCTTGACAATAATTTTTCCCATGCTTCTGCATAACTGGTTTCAGAAATGGGAATATGTTTTATAATTGAAGATGGCTCTTCACCGAGCAAACCTCTTAAGTATTGAAATTTTTGAATATTTGTTATACTAGCATTATTATGCACTAACGATAAATATAAGTCTTTAAATGACATCCAGTTTTTGAAATTACCATCAAATTGCTCAATATTCAATCTGGGTAATTTAAAATTATTAGTTGTATTAACTATAGGTAATTGTTCATTAACAACTTGAGAATGTGCATTCATACTATTTATAGAAAAATTTTCAAGTTCTGATTGCAGTTTGGCTTTGGTTTCATAATATTTTGTTTCGAATTCCTCCATTTCCGAGGATTCTTCTGGTAATTGTGCATCATATTTATCAAAATCGAAATAAGCTGTTTCTAATTTTTCTAATTTATTCAATAAATCATTCTTTTGAAAAACTTGATCAGCGTCAATGAAGTTCGTGATACGTGTTAATGCAGATTTAGCTCTGCCACGTAAATTTATGGCTGTCTTTTCTAAATCTTCTTGACTCATTATTAAAATAATGAGGGAACCAAGTTAAAAACAAAGCCAAACTGATAATAAACCAAAATGTACTTATCTGAAACAACTGGGCTGAAGGGTACTCCTTTATGGCGACTTTGAAACGAAGTAATCCATAAAAAGCGATGTGCAGGTTATCTCGCCGGTGGTGCCTCCAATAATAATATGTTGCAATTTTCAAGCGTGCTAAAATGATGTGAAGATGACGTGTTTTTTTACATTTAAATAGGGATCTGGCAGGGTCTTAGCAATGTTATCAACAATGAATAAATATCACGAATAGATAATAGAAGCAGATTTTATAGACAAAAACCTAAAATGACGTAATTTTGGAGTTTTTTTACCTACATAACCTCTATTCCTACAGGCAAACACGATGTTTCCCGCCATGCACACCGCCCTCCTACTCTACAACACCATAAAACGGAAGGTCATAAAAAAAAATGAGCATTGATAAAATCACATGCTTTTCTATGTTGCTAGCTCTAAATCTATAAGTTTTATAGGACAAGTATAAAAAAGTAGGGAAAAAAAGGAAACTTTTCCATTTTATCCTGACGAGGTTAAAAAAAAATGCTCGTTATCCACTTATCTTCTTTATCTAACTTTTCTGCATTATTATAACACCAAGTTCTATCACTTATTTTATCTTCCTCACTATAATAACATTCACAACGAAACTAATTTTTAATTTAGAAAAGAGCTTTCAGATTTTAAACTGTTCAGTGAATTGCATAAAATCGAAGCTCCTGTATAAAAAAAATTAATTCAATTTGTAATTTAATATTAACAATTTGTGGGATTCTATTAAACTCGAGGCTCTTTGAATACTCGATCTTGGACATAAAGGACAATATAAAATAATTAAAAATGAGGAATAGGAGAATATTATTTTTCCTGTCAAAATCCTGTCGAAATTTCCAATGCATTTACGCTGTCAATAATTTGTAACCAGTATCCTATAGAAATGTAAGAAGAAGAAAGTTTTTTGCGATTAAATATGATCTTTAGGTTCCCGTAAGTACAGTTCCACGAACTTTTAAAGAAGTGATATTTACATTTAAATTTACAGTTATATACATAAAGCTTGTATGGAACCCTCGCAATATTTTAAAAATATAAAAATTATGTTAAAGACGACCGAATATGCAAACTTTGAGTAGGCTAGTTTCAGTAGTCTTTAGTGCGCAACCCTCAGTACAAAGAATAACGGAAGCTTTGAACTTGGACCTTGGACGAGAAACATGACAGTTACTGGAGAAAAATCCCCACTTCTAATAGAACACTAGAAATGGTGGTAGAGAAATTTACAACATAGCCGATGTCTGGCTAGCATAACGCTAAAACGCAAATAAAAGGTGAAAAAAAGGCTATTTAAAGGCGCCATATATTTTTTGAATATATAAAATACCGTAACACAATTAAAGAGTAAAATGTTAGTAATATAAATGATATAGGAAAAAAGATGAAGAGGAATATTTACAAATAGAAATATAAACATTCAGGAAGACGATCCCTATCAATATAAAAGTAACTGGATGAATTATCTTTTGTCGAAAACAATATGAAGACTTTTTGCCTAGGAGCAAGAAACCTATGTCCTACATCCCTGAACACTCAACTTGTGAGGTGAATGACAACGTGAGTTTCCTTAAACAGCAATGAAAAAAAAAAAAAAAAAAGAGGGGGTAGACTACAAATTATGTTCTTGAGTTCGAAAACGGTAGCGCTCAATTACATAGAAATGAAGCGGATTAAGTGAGAAGTATTAACCAATGGGAAAACAGGAAAATACGAGTATCAGCTAAGAGGAGAATAGTACGGGTAATGCAATTAAAAGTGTGAAAAATACTGGTAGTATTTTAAAAAGAGAGAATTTTTCTTTTTCTTTTCAAAACCAGCAATTTTCACATTTTGGTTGCTTTACCTATACTATTCTCCTATTGGCTGATATCTGAATTTTTGCTGTTTTATTATTGTTAATGAACTTGTCACTGGAATCCGCTCATCTTTCATATAATTGAGAAATCTGCCATTATTCTTGACACTGAGGGCAATACGCTAAAGGCTACCGAAACTACTCTCATTCAGGAACTAGTTCAAAGTTTGCATATTTTGGCGTTTTTGGCATTGTTTTTAAATTTATATTATGCTGCGCCAAGTATCATCTTCATAATTACCTCGCAATATTACATCATGAAAAAACAAAGAATTCTCCAACTCATCGTCGCGTCGCCAGCTGCTTACTGGTAATGTCTCGCTATACTTTTAATAGTGTTTTAACTGTGCTGATGTGTCTTTTCTCGTAATGGAAAATACAACTTCTTCACGAGACAAGAAAGTGAAAGTATAAAGAAGATCTTTCGATATATCCGACAATCGGACGTTCTGCATTCGGAAAAAAAAAAAAGGTATACATCGGAATATCTGACATAAATATAGTTAAAAAAAATACAAGAAATTTTTTAGAAAACCTCATCGACATTCTTTCATCAGATAAAGGTATTGTGTAATTTTTACGATATTCGAAACAACACCTAATCTGGTTGTTTTGTATCTTCTCTTTGTAGTATAGTAAATGTGTCAACCTGATGAAGAAAAAAATCAATTTTTTTAAAAGCGTTGCCTTTCCTGTAGTTTTAAGATATATTTATAACAAAGTAGCACAATATTATTATAATATGGTTTGATTTTAATTTTCAGTTTTGTTAAAAGCAACAAGTAAACGCAAAAGCTTATTGATTAAACTGATATTTTTATTTACAGAATGGAGGGGAAGTCAAATCTGAGGCATCAACATTGATAGAGACACTGAAAAACTCCCTTGCAGATATCTTTAAAGATGCAAAACTGCATATGTCAATTGATCGAGAAGAAGAAAACAGAGAATTGGAAATAATCCTTACAAAGCTTGCTGAAGACAGAGAAGACATTAAAAAAACCATTCTTGAAGCATTTTCCATTGCAGCAGAACAAGCGAAGAAGAATTATAGCCAGTTCGGTGAAATTGGCGAAGATGCATTGAAATATATAGCTGTTCTCAATGACAACACCAACAAGCTATTACAAGCAAAATTTGATGAAACGGATGATGTGTTGAAAAATACCTTGAGTGTTGTAAATCGGCAAACCCATGATATCGACGCAGTCAAGAAAGTAATAGATACCATGGATGGAGAATTTGGTGAGGTACTTGAAAAGCTAAAAGAGATTCATAAAATAAATATGGAACATTGTGAAGAAATCGTGGTAAGAACATCGAATAACTGGATGCAGAATGTTTCGAAAATTGAGAAAATCACCAAAAACATATGTGATGATGCTACGTTTGTGAAACAAATATTTCAAGAAATAAAAGATTTAGCTGATAGTTCACAAGAAATAGGTTCGAATACAGAAAAGGGAATGGGTGAAATTGCGCAAAATAATACAGTTGATAATACTGCAATCCAAGATCAAAAGCTGATTTCACAGAAACAGGAAAACATGATTTTTGTTTACTCTTTCTGGGAAAGAATGAGAAGCGTAAGTTGCAATGTGGAAGATGGTTGCCATTCTATTTGCAAACTTATTTGTGGGTTGGAACAGAAAATTGGATCATTAAATGAATCTATTGAGAAGTTAGACGAATTTATTCGTGGATTAAATTTGGATTTATTAGCAGAACGAACCACCTCCATGGATGGTAATGGCGATACTGTTAAAACTGTAGACGATATCATGCGAATAAGTCAAGGCGATGCAGGTGACGGGAACTCTCAGGTTATTACAAATAAACTAAGAAATACATCACTAGCTCACAAAATCCAAAATGCTATGGCTGTTGAGAATGCAGTGAAATTGACCGAGATGATTCTACGAAAAGTTTGCGGAGAAAATAATTTGCAAGACAATGGAAATTCTACACCGTCAAAGCCAAATAATCCTTCCATAACTGCTGAAGAATCCCCATCTACTCTGATAATTGATCAAGAATAGAAAAATTAAAAGTCTAGTGGTAAGTTCTTGGAACTTAGTAAAATTTTTATGTACTTTTCGGTTTTCGGAGCTCAATATAGCTTAAAACATAAATGCTCAAAATCAGTAAAATTAAAGATAAGATTCGTAGGCATAAATAGTCAGTAACCTTGTTAATTATTGATAATTTTTTCTTGTAAAATAAAAATCGTGTCTTCATTAAAAGAGTAACTAACAAATCTGAGAAAAAAAGGTATATTAATAACATCTCTCAATGCCATGTATTCATTACGAAAAATAAATTATTACACTAACGATATAAAATAAACATTTTACAACATTTAACAACTTTAATGAAAAAATTTTACTGTTTTTCCAATAACTGAAAAGTAGCAACATTTAATTATTATAAGACCAAAATTTATTTATTTTCCTTTAAATGTTTAAAGAAAAAAAAATAGTTAACTATAAATTACTAATGTATATATTCGCTGTCCGATTAATATTAAGGTCTGTATACTAATTGAATTATTACTATTATATTACTATCAATCTATTTTACTAATATGTAATGAAAACTTGATATTTTAAATTTATAATGAATATAATTTGCAAGCTTGTCTTGTTTAAGTTTGTTATTTATCGAGTTATTATATATTCACATTCATATATATTCATATGTATTGCAGAAAATCTTGCGGTAAACATTCAATCAAATGCATGGTAACTCTGTTTAGTGATGCGTAAACTCATTTCGATGAAGTGGTCGAATAGGCAATAAAATAATTTTGTCTGGAAGTTACTCCAAGAAATAACTAAAGCATCTGCGTAACTTTTAATGTTTATTAACATTCAGCTAAAATAGTTCCTGCCTTAATGTTAAAGTTCATATCTTGATGTGATAAATAATAGTGGATGTTATAGTCCAAGAGCAAACCACGCAAAACCCTAAGTGATTAAGCACAAGAAAAAAATCCTTTATTTTATTGAAGAATAATAATGGAGGAATCTAAAAGTGCTATTACACGTAAAAATTGCAAGCGACAAAAATCGCCTGCGTTTTTTCGTGTTCTTAGCATTTCATTGGCTGTTCGAGAAGAATCTTTACCATCATTTGGATTTCCAAGCATTTGATTGGCTCTTACTGGCGACTCGCTTCGTTCCAGGCGTCAAAGACACTCCGACAAAAGAGAATCGCGCGCTACCAAGCGACTTCCCTGGTCCCATAGGATAACATGGAGACGCCTGCAGCACGACGCGTGTAATAGCACTTTAATGGTCCTATGTCTGCCGGAAGCGAAGTGGTGCATAAGCCAAAAATTAAAACCACTAGTGGATGACTCGCAGGATTAGCAGTGTGTTTTCCTGTATCCAGTTTTCCTTGTTTTCATACTTTTGATTGTACGTTTTCATAATTGGTCACTGTTCAATGTCCAAAAATGGAATACTTCTGTTGCCACAATGACAAAAAAGGGTACTACTAGGTTATCCCATCGACCAAAAAAAATATCCCAAAGAATAAGATTAAATGCCAATAATGGATGATCATGAATGTCACATTCAATGGCATTAGACACGATACACGTGTTTAATATGTCATTAAGGGATTTTTATTTCGACTTTTTGTTTGAATTTTTATTAATATTCTACTAATTATTTGTTTTTTTGTTATTTAAAATAAAAATTATGGCAATACTAGCTGTTACCCGTGACTTCGTTCACATGTAGAGTCTAGACCCCGCCCCAAACAACGGCTCTTATCACAAATGCACCCAAGGAATTCCCCATGCTGCCGATAGTGGGGTTTAATAGTTTTTGCTATCTGCGTTAATAGCAACAATTCGTGGATCCAGTGATGTTTTTGTTTGTTTAAATGGGCGCGCAGCGCTCATACACGCGTTAGTGATTGCGGCGTTGGCGAGTTTCGTACATTTTAGTGATTCCTGCACAGCGAGTTTCGTGGATCCAGTGATGTTTTTTTTTGTTGTTGTTTTAATGTGCGCGCAGCGCTCATACATGAGTTTGTGATTGCGTCGTTGGCGAGTTTCGTGCATTTTAGTGTTTCTTGCACAGCGAGATACGGGGATCCAGTGATGTTTGTCTTTCTGTCTTTCTGTTTGTTTGCCTATCTGTTTGTTTGTCTGTCTGTCGGTTTGTTTTTCTGTTTGTTTGTTTGTTTGTTGATTTGTTTGTCTGTCTGTTTATCAGTTTGTTTATTTGTCTGTTTGTTTTTCAGTTTGTTTGTTCGTCTGTCTGTCTGTTTGTTTGTTTTTTGTCAGTCTGTCTGATTGTTTGTTTGTTTATTTTTACGTCTGTTTGTTTTTTTGTCTGTTTTTTGTTTGTCTGTCTGTTTTTTTGTTTTTTTGTCCGTTTGTCGGTTTGTTTGTTTTACGCCTGTTTGTTTGTTTGTTTGTTTTACGCCTGTTTGTTTGTTTGTTTGTTTGTCTTTTAGTTTGTTTGTCAGTTTGTTTTTTTATTTGTCTGTTTGACTATTTATTTATTTGGCTTTTTGTCGGTTTGTTTGTTTGTTTTATGTCTGTTTGTATGTTTGTCTCTCTGTCTGTTTGTTTGTTTATTTGTAGTATCGTCAAGAAATGGCAAAAAAACATATTTTCCGTATGAAAAAAGGGAAATTATCGGCAGCATGGGAAATTTCTTGGGTGCATTTGTGATAAGAGCCGTTGTTTGGGGCGGGGTCTAGACACTAGTTCGTTCACATAGTATTTAAAAAAGAACAAATTCATCAATCAAGCAAAAGATTTCGATGATTAAAAGCATGTGTAATTAACTCTTTATAATGTCCTATAATAGAAACACTTTTGATGATCCCAATTTTCTTATGTTTATATATATAGGAGATCATTTAAATTTCTTTCGTGAGCTCGAAATTTCGTTTTTTAAGATAAAATGAGGAATAAACTTACGTTTCCGTTATGCTAATTTTATTATTTATATTTATTCAATTTTATATTTAATCTGTTCATAGATATTGATTTATGTTTTTCTGTCAAAGAATATTATTTAAAGAGATATATTAGTAAATATTTTTAAAGTAAAGCTATTATTAACAAAAAACTTCTGATGTTACTTTGAATTGATTAAAAAATCGGCATACAACATTGTTTTTATTAAAAAAGAAAAAAAATTCAATCTTGGAAAAGAAAAAGATAAATGATATTAAAAGAATCGGTACTACTCTGTTATCCCGTAAACCAATTTCGCCAAATTATACAAATTGCCAAACTAATAGCCAGATTATACATATTGACATAATTTTTATTTTAAATAATGAAAAAACAAATAATTAGTAGAATATTAATAAAAATATTAATAATGAGTCGAAATAAAAATCACTTAATGACATTTTAAACGCGTGAATCGCATTTAATGTCATTGAATGTGACATTCACGATCATCCATTATTGGCATTTAATCTTATAGTTTGGCGATAATTTTTTGGTCGACGGGATAACCTAGTAGTACCAAAAAATCAAACATTGTGAAACAGCATAGCTCAAAAATAAACTAGTATTAAAAAATGCTCTGACGAGCATCAAAAAAGGTTAATATGTTTTTAAGTATTAAAAAGGGTTTGACAAGTGCTTCTGTTAATTATTGAGCATGAGGAAGGACAAGGGATCCCTTCTTGGCTACAACTCACTTCAATGCCAACTTTTAAAAAATCATATTTGCGCTTTTTCCGTGAAAACAACTCAGTCGCAGTTACTATAAAAATGTATAGTGTAAAGACATAACCAGTAAAGATGCAGCTTAATTAGACATAAATGTAAGGGAAGATGACATAGTGCCAAAAACCTAGTTCCTGCAGGTATCACATTCATGCACTGCCACCAAGCATGCCCTAAGTGTATAATTGCCAGAAAATTGATTTGTAGTATAGTGCAGAGTGAGCAGTGCAGTTAACATCAGGGATGTAGTGCAGGTTATACGCCGTATACCTTCTGGACCTTTTTAATAGAACACCATATACACCGTTTCTCAAGAACGCTTATAGTATACACATTCTAGGGTATCCCTCTGCTTAGAGTATATATCCTACACTCTAAAAAAAAATGTGTAAATTTACACACAAAAATGTGTAAATCGATGATACAAAAACGACATGTCTATATGTGTAAATTTGTGTGTAAATTGCGTCAAATGTGTAAATTTCAGAATGCACATTTTAATGTGTAATTTGATGATAAGTCCAAATGTGTAAAAGTTATCTGATAACTCTTGAAATACACACTTTAATGTGTGAATTGCACTGAAATACACATATTTCTGAGCACTATTTTTACACATACATATGTGTAATATTCTTTTTTTACATATATTTTTGTGCAATAGGAAAATACCTACAATGTTGTGTAATATGCAAAATACACATGTTTTTGTGTTATGTACAGAATGCACAGATTTTTGTGTAATATTCTGTTTTTACACATATGTCTACATAACATAGAAAACACATTTTTGTGAAATATTTAAAATAGACAGATTTTTGGGTACAAAGATTTACCTTATTCTTTGATGTGTAAACTGCGAAAAAGTTTTTAAAATAGCAAAACAAAATTACATGAAGTACAAATTCGTATATGCTTGACTTGTTTCTAAGTACGCGATCGTAATTATGTAAATACGTAATAACTATAGTTATCATGCAATCCGTCCGTCTGTCTATCTGTCCGTTCGCATATAACAACGCAAAAACTACTTATCCGAATTGTTTGAAATTTAAAATACATAACTCTTGCATAATTTTATCAAGTCATTTCAATTTTTATGAAAATGAGATGAATAATTCAATTATAGAGACAGTGAAAAGCGTTCCCTTGCATAACGGCCAATGTATAAAAATAGTTTCAAGTGCCTTTTAATAATGTTACACGTTTTCGAACATAATAAAATTGACATGCATCTATGAAGTATATACTACAATATAAATTCTGTATAATCTGTAGTGCAGAGAATCGTTTTAATTAATTTACAGGGCCATACTAAAATATTCCATTACATTATGGTAAAGACGGAAACATTGTTTGGGACGCGTTTTAATTATATTAAAATATTTCACATTTTATGAAATTGATACTTATGTTGCTGAGATTCGTTAAAGATTACTTATTTTATAATAGAAAGCAGATATATAGTGTTTACAAAGACAAAGAAAACATTTCGGATACTTAAACAGTATCCGAAGTACTGTCTACTATTACACTAAAATCTGAATATTTTTTTAACTTCTTTATAGTACGAAATGCACCTGATTTGCTTTGTTTAACGCGCATTTTCCAACTTGTTTCTTTCTAACAGATTTGTAATCTTAAAACAAGAATTATTTACGCTCAATCAAGAAACATTGTCGTCTCAAATTGTAATCTATTATCTTTCTGTTATTATAATCTATTTTCTTTATTTTTCTTAATCTGTTTTCTTTCTGAAATTATAATATATTATCTCCTTCTGTTTGCATATATGCAACGTGATGACAGAAAGGATTAATTCATTTTACATAAGGGTTTGCAAGCAGTAAAAGAAAACTTAAGAAATATTTTTTGATTATTAAAAAAATAACTTTAATAATAGGTTGTAGATATTACATTCTTATTTATGAAATTATACATTTAAATCAATAATAACTCTTGATACATGATTTTTAAAAACGGTCATTAATTGTTTATATCTTACAGAACTGAATTCTGTACTCTATTTTGCCTATAATGTGAAATTTTTATGTTCGTTTTTTTCTTTTTCAAAAATGTAATTTTTGGCTGGATTCTGTTGCCAAAGCCACTATAACACCGATACTATCATAAGTAGTACAAGGGATTAGAATTATTACTATGCAATTTTTAGAATAAAATGAGGTGAAAAATTTATTTTTAGCAGTGTATTAAAAATACAGGTTATTTTTTATAAGACACAATAAAAAAAGAATAAGGAATGTGAATCCAGTAATGGAACCTCACAAAAGTAATAGATTTTATAACAATAATTAGAGCCAGGAATTTAATGAAGGCATGCTATTAAAAAATATATTTGCTTCAAATAAATTTAACAAATTAGCATAGCAATAATTAATGAAATATTTTGAGAATTGTTCACTGTTTAAATAAATCATTTTAACTATCACAATATCAAAATTTTAATTATTTTAGATACATTGTTTAAAATTCTAAATGTCAGGGAATTACAGTTATCAAATTATTTATATATTGGAAGGTTTAGATGGATAAAAGAAAATATGAAAAAAAAAAATTATTTTAGCACAAATTCGTTTACTTCCCTCTATTTTTAACAAATAACACGTTGAGCGCCACTCAGTCTCCGGTGACAGATGTGGCACAATAGATGCAGTTAATTTTTCAGAATACAATTGATTTTTAACAATTTCTGTAACTTAATTGTTTTTATTTAAATGGGAATTATTAGATTTAATTGAGCGCCCCCCGACCTCAGTAACACACGCTTCTTAAATTCTTAAAAATAAATGAAATTTTGCAAATAGTCATAAGTACATAAAATTCAAAATTTTCTTTCTTACGGAACATGAACACATGCAAATTTTGCAAGGAAAGAAAAATGACAGTATTAGTTTTTTAAATGAAGACAATTCTTAGCAAATTCATTCAAATTTTCCTGAAAATCGATGGAACTTTGAAATATTATTTTCTGTGTCTTGATTAGGAGCATAAAAAATAATTTAGATTTTAAATCATGTAGAGAGGAGTTAATGAAATACATATACATAAATTAAATTGTTAATAAGTATTTTTTATTAACCAAAAATATTGAAGCTTGTCCATTACCTTCCCATCTAGCCTATATATACCTCATATGCATGTTGTACATATCATATATTTCATATTCATACATTTTATAATGCGATATGATTCATATATGAGTTAAATCTCTCTTTAAAGTAGAAACTATTGGGATGTGATAATACATGTATAGTAATTATGTTAACTATTGGTTAAATTACTTTTAAAACCCAAAACTTTTAAAATTTAAAGAAACATAATTTTAACCGCATAGTTTTAAAAAGGGAAAAAAAATCTGATTTAAATACCATTTAAATGAATAAATCGTTGGCATGCGGCCTTTTATTTCAACAAAATAAAAATTAAATTTAGTAAAGTTTATTGAATTGATAAAAGCTAAATGAATGTTAGTCATTGCTTTTATAAAATGTTTATGTGAAATTAACTAAAACTAAAAATATTAACTAAAAGAGAAAGCTGAGAAAATACTTTTTCCTTACCTATTTCTTATGACCTTCCTCTGTGTTAAACTGGGATAATCCAAATAGAAATACGTAGATTCTTTCGTAGAATTATGTCCGAATACAGTACAATGACATTAATGAGCTCTTTTTTAACTACATTACTGACACTGTACCTTTTCGGACTGTCATGTAAAGTATCCTTTGGCCGCATTCTTGTAACATTTTCCTAAAAGTTTTAAAATTCATGCGAACTATATACGTTTATGAAAGAACAATATATACGAGCAAACAAAACGTTCTTTATTCCAAAGACTAACTGTTTTGATCGTCTGCAAGTGAATTTATTGCCGAACAGCTCAGATGTGAAACGCAGATGTTGTTTTCCGTTTATTTATACAAGGGTAGATTTGGAAGTTAAACGCACGTTATTTTCATAAAAGTGGCTCTAATTAAAATTTTCGGTTTAAATTTTTTTTAATGCATTTCACTTTTGTTTTTATTCAATTTCGAAAAGTTTCCTGTTAAAATGAATTGTAGAGTTTCTTTTTTATAAATTATTATATTATATTAGTCATAATTTGGGTTATGAATTAAAATATTGCCTTAATACATGTATCAATTACAGAACAATCCAACTATTAACGCAAGTTAGAATACAGACAAACAAACCGTATTCTTAAGCATTTTCAACAATGTTGTAAAGTATTAAAACGACTAATAGGTTGAAATTTGACTTTTAGAATTTTATACCCAAAAGATGATAGCAAATTTTAATTCTTTTGTACAGCCCTGTATTTTGTCTACTATTTTTGCATAAGGTTATGCCACTATTTAGCTATGATTTAATTAAAACAAAAACACGTTTAAATCTAGTGAACTTACATTTCCAGAGGATATCTTACATAGGCAGCCATGTATCAAATTCTTTCGGTGGTCCTGTATATCATTTTTCTCCATATATATCTTAGCTTATTAAATACAATTCTGTGTAAAAATGTAGAATTTATTTTAAAACCACCTTTAAGCTTCTTCCGTTCATGTACTGTAATCTGTGCACTTTCTGCTGTGTTACCCTGTACAAGATCTACAGCATTTGTACACAGAACGCAATATGCAAAAATCAATTTTAAAACTCATATCTCAATTAACAAGAAAGAAAAATTATGCGTTAAGGATAGATTACGAAACACTTTCCAACACTTCCTGAAATCTTTAACAAAACTTCATTATTTAGGAAAATAACGTGTTAATGTCCATAGCCAAATATGTATTTCAATACTTTTGAACAGCCCTGTATTTAATCTTTCTGTTGATGTATATACTATATAATAAGAAAATTTAGTTAAGCAAGAAAACGCTAAACTTTCGTTAAATTTATTTATTAGCAATTCATACTAATGGATAAAAACGTACTTGAATACTTTTGATCAACCCTGTAGTTTACCTAGTACCTATATTACAGTCCAATATTTACCTAAAATCTATTTTAAACTAAAACACTCTTAAATAACATTTCCAGAAGTTATCATCGAATTGTGACAACGTATCCAGTACTTTACATGACCCTATATATCATTTTATCTATATTCTACAAACATTTCTGAGTAAGCGGTTCAACATAAAAATGTATAACTTATTTAAAAACCACCTTTTAATAAATTACGCTCGTATTCAGTAACCTTTACGAGTTCCTTTGTGTAACCTTGTATATAAACTATAGAATTTATACACACTATGTTATATGCATATATTTAGAAAAACTTAAAAACGCATATCATAATTAAAAATGCATTTCATCCATCCATCAACCATCATCGATAATACACAGTAATTCAAATAGAATATACTATTTGAAATCTTTTGTATCTCCCTGTAAATGCTATGCACTTCATATTATGACTCAGCGTATCAGTATATCAATTTTATTGTACACGAAGTCGTTTAACATTATTAAAATATCTCGCAAATAATCCCCCGCCCTTTTGTTCTTGCATAATGGAATTCTGTCGTGTGGCCCTGTAAATGAATAATAACTATCATTTATACTGCATTTTTTTAAATACATATTTTAACGTATTTTGCAAATGCTTATAAATTTAAATATGTTTGGCAGGGTGTTACACCTTTAAAACTCATTCGAAACTATTTTTTCCCATAGGCCGTAATGTAATGGTAAATTTGAAATATCCCTGTAAATAAATTAATCATGATAGAAACTTCATTTTTAGTAGGGTTTGTGTTAACGTGAACATCAATAACATCTAAAATTTTCATGGAAATTTGAGTATATTTAGGAGAGTTAGAGCGCGGACAGATGGACAGACAAAACGAATGCATAAACATTTTTCAGTTTTGTCGGAAAGTCTTCTAATACATTTTGAAACTGTCTTTTAAAATTTACATATTTATAATTATGTAAAACACTCCAATTCGCGTAAATACACGTAATCTTTAACATTTACACACTTCTGTGTGTCTATTAACTGATAAAAACTTACGTACTCATTCTAATAAACAAAATACACATAAAAACAGGCAATTTTTTGTACGAAATGTGTAAATTTTAAAACAAGTGGATGATTTCAGAAATTTACACACTTCTCTGAGTAAACATTATTATGCTTAAATTAGAATAACACTTCAATTCGTGTAAATTCAGGCATTTTTCGGAATTTACACACTTGTCTGAGTTTATCAAGTGATAACAAATTACACACTTACTTTCAGACGCTAAATACACACAAAAACAGGTAAATTTCCGAAAAAAATGTGCAATTTTTATTACAGGTGTGTAATTTTACAAAATTACACATATATGTTTGTAAAATTAGCCAATTTACACATTTATTTTTTACAGTGTATGTTATTTTTACGACTACACCCCTGGTTAACATCTAAAGCACGGTGGGAAGTTCTACTAAAGAACCGCAAATTTGTTTTATATGGAAAAAGCGCAAATATGATTTTTTAAAAGTTGGCATTGAAGTGAGTTGTAGCCAAGAAGAGATCCCTTGTCCTTCCTCATGCTCAATAATTAACAGAAGCACTTGTCAAACCCTTTTTCATACTTAAAAACATATTAACCTTTTTTGATGCTCGTCAGAGCATCAAAAAATATCTTAAAAATCATATAATCATATATCAAATGAATGATAATGACTTGACAAAATTACGCAATAATTATATGTTTTAAATTTCAAACGATTAAAATGCATTTGAAACTTTTTTCCCCATTGACCGCAATGTAACGGAATCCTTTTGATTGTCCCTGTAATTGATCTATCCATCCGATTTTCATAAAATTTGAAATGACTCGACAAAATTATGTTATAACTAGCAAAAGCCATGCTTTGTTTGGATTCGCGAAGCATTATTTTATAAAACAGATATTTGAAAGTAAAAATATTTTTTAATATTATTTTTGCATCTTTATTGAACAAAAACGTTATTTTATGTTTTGGCGCATTTTAATTTTTTATTTATGATGTAAGACTGGCATAATAAAATATTTTCGAAGCAAACATTTACAAAATATTTTTAAATTTTCAACTAAAAACTCTTTTAAAGATGTTTTTACAATTTCCAGTAACTAATGAAGTTTTTAAAAGTTGTTTGAAATATGCATGTTTCCAATCTTTGTAATTAACATCAAATAATCTTTGATAGCTATTTTAGAATAATATATTTGAAGCGAGCTTGAAGAAAGTTACCTCGTCGAAATTCTACTTTCTGGAAAAACATTTGAAATCTGCTCTCGTTGATACTATGAATTTTTAACTGTAAATTTTTTTTTTCTAATTTCTTCGTTTTTATACATGTTAGCGTATCAGAATTTTTGATATTGTAGAATTTTTCGTAAGGAAAACTTCTAGAGAATGCTTAATTTTGAAAGATTATCACTCTCGACAACGTTACGTACGTTTTTAAGCCAACTTATGTCTATATATCCTCAATATCTACAACTGCTTCATCTAATGTTAAACCTTGGGATTTATGAATTGTAACAGCAAAAGCTAACTGCAGAGAAATTCTTTCCTTGAGCAATTTATGCTTCCATTTTTCCAGAATTTAATTATTGCGGGAATTGGTACGCACCAATTCTTATAAGTTAAATTATTGTAGTATTCAAATTTATCCATGATTATTCGCGATATTTGGTCTGGTGGCTTGTGATTTTCTTTATTACGTGCAACAAAGTCTAAAGTCCCGCTCACTAAACCTTTTTTGGTCCACAAATAAGAACGTAAAATTACTTTAGATCCAAATGATAAAGTAAGAAATGGTTAAAGTCAATTTGTCGTTTCTGAATCGGCCAACTTTGCTTTAGTACATTTATAAAGAACTTGAATCGAGCCAACAACTTCACGCTTCAAGTCTTTTAATTTTTCCTTTATATAACAAATTTAACAATTAATTTTATTAGTTTACAATTCTTTTGTTGCCACTTTACAAAAAAAAAAAAAAAAAAAATCATTAAAATTTTTTTTTTTAATGTTTAAGTGTCATCTGTGCAAACGATTTTGCTGAATAATGAAAACATTTTATTTATTAAATTAATCATGATTCTATCTACAATTACTTACTCCATGATTTATATTTTTTTTTTCTGAAAATATACGCGTTTCATTTTTTATTTATTTGCTAAAATGCGTCCGTATTGGAAATACATGTAAAATAAATTAATTAAAATAATATTTTTTTTAACGTTTTACTGTAAAAAAATTATATTGTGCAAATCTACAGATAATAATTTATTTTTGTGTTTAATTTGAAGTTAAAATACTGAATAGTTTTTTTGTAATGTGTACGACAAAATGTAATTTGAGTGGCCTAGTAGAGGATTCGCTTCGCTCATCCTAATTATATATTTTAAATTTCAAACGATTCGGTTGGGTAGTTTTTGCGTTGTTATATGCGGACGGACAGACAGACAGACGGACGGACTGAGCGACAACAATAGGTGTTACGTATTTACATAATTACGAACGCACCTAAAAAAGAGGCAAAATTCTGGTACTGGGCGCCGCGTTGAACAGCGCTGATCTATACGAATTGAAATTAAATTCTTTTTAATTTTAAAGGAAGAAAATACCGTCAAAAATGTATATTAATCAGTTTTATTTTCCCTTTTTTTCAACCAAAAATGTCTTCCACTAATAATTATGAATTTTGAATGAAAATTTTCATTAGTATGTAACTTATAACTTATTAATTAGCATAAGTTAAAAACTAGTCGTTGGGGGCCACCGTGATACTTACCCATCATGGATATGTATATGGAAATAAAACATGTGAAAACTATTTATACAATCCATTGCAATTCATAAACAAAATTTAAATATTGTTAATATACATAGTAATGTTTTATTAAAGAACTCCTGATGTACCAATTTCGACAAATTATATAAAACGCCAAACTACTCAAGTAGTACCGAACTGCGTAAAAGAAACATCCTTATAACTCCAAAAATAATAATTCTATTAACTAACAATTAACTGCGTCGGATTAAGCGTCTCATTTCCAATTAAAATATACCTTTGAATCGAAATTTAAATGAAATACAGGGTCATGAAAAATCGAAGAATGTGGAAAACAGGATTACCAATATCTCGGCAACTAATAATCCGATCGACTTCGTTCTATATATGCAAAATGTGTGTTATTTTATTGCCTTTTACGTCCATTCCTTAGAACAAAAAAATTCGAAAATTTTTATGTACCTTTCATCAGAACGAATTTTTCGAGAGTCCGAAAAAAATAGTTCCGGATAATCGAGGTTGCTGATATTAAATAGGGTTCGTCCCATTCTTACATACTAACTACATATAAAATTTCAAGTCTCTATCTCAATTTGTTCGGAAGATAGAGCGTTTACAGACAGACAGACAGACAGACAGACAGACGGACGGCAAATTTTTTTTTCTAAAAATATGTTTTTCGGAATCTCCACTATCTAAAACGTGTAAATCCGTCAAAAAAAATTTTTCGATTTTCAAAACGATTGCAAGACTTACCCTATACTATGTATGATGGGTAAGTAATATTTCTCAATCATTTTAAATATGACGTCATTATTTATCTAGCTACAATAATTACTGATATCCATGTCTCTCGTATTTTTGACGATTTCTATAAAATATCTACAGTGAAACCTCCAAATAAGGGGCCCTCCGAATAAGGGACACCTCTATTTAAGGGACAAAACTTGCGGTCCCAGTCCCTTGGTATAGGACTTGTAATGTATTTACCTCAGAATAAGGGACACTCGATTTAAGGGACACTTGAAAATGAGATTAAATAGGCTTTCTTTTGCATTTCACATAATGAAATAGTCTGTGATGAAAATGAAAATACAGATTTTTGGGAACTTATCAAACAGGCAGACACTCATGTTGATACAGAGGCATATGGCACATTTAACGACCAAAATTCTGATTCGACATCAGTGTATTTATCCGCATTGAAAATAATTATGAAAATTGTGAGGATTATTCTGAAAGGGGAGAGTAAAAGAAAATCGTGAAATAAAGAGTTTCACATATGCTTTAAGGCTGTTCTCAAAACCAAATAAGGCAACTTTTAAGATAGTTTTAATTTATTTTTATTCGGAAATGCCTGAAACTAGCAAGCGTTGTTGTTCAGAAAATATGCAAACGACATTTTTTTATTTTTTTACAAATGCAATAGATCTTTTTTAAAATACTATCAAAGTGGGCGTTTTGAACCGAATTTCCACACGAAAAAAAAAAAAAAACTACTCAAGAAAGGGTAAAAAACATCTTTTTCACGTGATCAAAATCGCTTATAACTCAATAGGTAATTTATTTATCAAAAATTTGAAAACACAGTTCAATTCCAAATCATTTTCATAGTCAAGCGTTCCAATTTTTTACCTTTCAATTAAAAAAAGAATTTGTTAATGTGTCAAAACGTTTTTCATTTGCTGAGTACAGCAGTTGAGATATTTGTTGTTTTTTTGCATGTATACAGTTTGCATAAAAAATACAAATCAATAATTCTAGAAATTATTTGATGATTTAGTAATTAATTGAAAATTTTAATCAATTCTCTATATTTCATTTTGTCTGATTAACGTTATTTATACACATAGGGTCATTTAAATTTCATCTTTAATGCTTTGTTATTTTTATATCCTTCTGAACGATTAATTAAAAATAATATAAAAATTCCAAATAAGGGGCACCTCTATTTACGGGACAAAAATTCCGGTTCCATAGGTGTCCCTTATTTGGAGGTTTCACTGTATTTTATTTCAATTGTGACGCTATTATTTTCCAAATGCTTTTTTTTTATATATAAATTTTTTTTCCATTTTTTTTAAATTTCTAAAAATGTGACCATTTTTGACAGAAAAAATCGAATACTCCCTTTATTTTTATTTCACTTATGACGTCATATTTATTTTCTTTTAAATTCTTTTTCTTCTTATTTTTCATATGAAAATAGCTCAATTGAAAATTTATTGCAGCTGAGAATTTATTATTCCGGATTTTAATTTTTTTGGCAACGGGAAAGAAAATTAATTTTTTTTTCTAAAAAAATGTCTATTTATTCAGTATGAAAAATAATGAAATTTTGAATTATTAAGGAAAATATTTGAATAAATCAATTAAAAATTAGCCTATGTTCATTTCCGGGCTTTAACTTATCTATATGCAAAGATTCAAAGAGATTAATTCATCCGTTTTGAAGCCAATTTCATTCCAATTTTCCGGACACACTTTCACATTTATAATATATATAAGATGTACAATTTGGCTATTAGTTTGGCGATTTGTATAATTTGGCGAAAATGGTCGACGGGATAAGAGAGTAGTACAAAAAAAAGTAATAAAACCTTTTAAAAATAATAATAATTTGAAAACGAATTGTGATAAAGATTTAAAACAAATTTCATTTTAAAGTACATTTTTTTCTTTACGCAACGGTGAAAAAATTTAAAGTATGCGATGTTAAGAACTTTAAAAATGTGCAGTTTCGAAAATTGTAAAACTTAAATTTCATTTAAAATTTATTTATTATGGATCCAGAAATATTTATGTTTAATCCATATCGTGCGTAATATGAGGCGTTTAGAAGTCAGTCTGATTAACTCCATCAAATAAAATTGCACATTTTAAACAGTTAAAATTGTATATCTATAAACTATTTTTTTATCATTGGTCTAGGAATATTAATGTTTAATGCGTGGCGTACGTATTATAAGATACGTTATGATCATCATAAAAATGATGTTTATTATTATTAATTTAAATATAGGATTTATTTATAAGTCTTTAAAATTTGAGTCCGAAAATATCATTTTCCAAATAGTCGTTGTAATTTGTTAAATTACAATTTTGTTATTCTTATTTTTATTTTTTTTATTTTATTTTTTTTTTTTTTTTTAGCTGCGATCCTGGTTTTTCTTAAGAGTAAATGAAATTTTTAAGTAGAGGTTACTTATAGATTGATAATTTTTATGAATATAATCAAGCTAAGTGACGCAATTCTTATGTTATTCGCCCTTATTTTGTAAATACAATTGTTTGTATTTTTCTTTCTAGGAGACTGAATTCAAAATGCAGAGACTCGGAAAACTAACCAAAAGGAAAGTTACTTTTCTTTTTATTTGTTTACAATTTTTAGAAAATACTATAGCAATGAAAATTTTAAATTATTGGTAAAATTGTACAATAAAACAGCTGTAGTAACAATAAAAGTTGTCCAAATTTATCTGTTTTCTCTTTTTTATGAGTAAAATGTATATTTTATTTAAAACGAGATCATTATAAAATGCTATTTTATGTAAGCTGATTGTTGTAAGACGTGAGGTATGTTATTTGTTTCAATCTCCGACACTTTCAAACATACTTGAGAAGTGTTTATGAATTCGAATTGTCTGGTTGAATGAGTTCCAATTCGGATAAATATAACCAGGTTGCCCTGTAATTGTCAGGTACGTAGCCAGGGAGGGGGCTAAGGGGGCTGAAGCCCCTCCCGAAAGTTTAGAAAGACTTTACAAAATTATCGCTATGACAATAAAATAAGCTTTTTTTGTTTTCATCTTCCATTACATTAAAATCGTATTTTAGCTGTAAAAATATCCATTTATTCAATTACAGTTACAGTAATCCTATTACAATTAACCGTCACAAAGGCGTATGATGAAGCCGCAAATATATCAGGTCATGTTAGAGGCAGAGCCCGATCAAGCTGAAGTTTGCCCCCCCCCCCCCTACCTACCCATTTTCGAGGACACTTTCACAAACACACTCAAACAAACACACTTTCACACACGAGGACACTTTTAAATTTACGTTTCATATTTTATAAAACAATATTATTTGAAAAATATTTGATTAAGGAAAAAAAAGCCACATAATTTGTGGGCCCCTGAATTTTTGGGCCCAGGGCCAAGGTCCCGAAAGCGCGTGCAATAATCAGGCCCTGGTTAGAGGGATCCATTCTAAAAATTTTCAGAGTATCCAAAAATCAGATACGCCCAGTTTGAAAACCATCTGTTAAATCCTGCTTTGTCCAACAGCATGCTGATTCCCATAACTCGAAAGTATCACGGACTTGCTCAATCAGTGACAAGCAAGTTTTTAAAAATCATCTAAAAGCAAATTTAGCGCTTCAAGAAGCAATCGCAAAATATACCCCATTAAACAAAAGAAAACGACTTCTCCGCATTTGTGATATAAAATTTATCGAAAATCATGTTAACTTTTGTTGAGCTACATACATTTGCATTATCTCAGTAAATATCTTGAAAAACACGTTGAAGATTTCTTTGGTATCTGTAGCTTTTCTGGCAGTAGGGAGAAGGTCTCATATGCCAGTCTGTTTGTGAGAAGGTTTTCTGTCTGACAAAATCATAGTGAGTTCTTCAAAAAAATTTCGTGAAATGATATCAGCTGTAACTTACGTTAAAAATGTCCTATTTGTTTTACATATATATAGCAAAAAATGCAGTAGAAATCTTTTGTAAGATATTTTATTATGCATCAAAACTTCGGGAAGACATCTTCCAAACTGAAATAAAGATCCCAAGACTAACATTTAGACAGACAACACATACAAACCCTCAAAATATATCCGAAGAAGAGTATCACGGTCTTTATTCCCCGTGTAGAAAATCATATTGAAAATTTTCATGATGATGTGTCAGTGTAACAAGTGAAGGCTGAATATGAATTAGGATGCAAACAAATTGTTGACACCAACACAGAGAGCCAAAAAATTTTAGTACTGTAATGTGACGTGTTACAATAATATCAAACACTTGCTCACAGTCTTGGTTAAAAACCCAGTAACTACAGTCAATGCTTAAAGATAGTTTTCAACATTGAAAATAATTAAATCTTTGCCTCGAATCATTAAAAATTTTGCCGTAAATTATACAAATTACTTTTGTAAAATCAGAAAAATTTCAAGTATCAACCCCTCCCGAAAGAAAATCCTGGCTACGGGCTTGGTAATTGTTATATGTTATTAAGATTTACCATAGCATATTTGATATTGGAAATGAAGTATGTGACATCCACAGTTCGTTTACAGGGGTTTACCTGAGAGAATTCCGTTACAACATGATTTATGATGAATCATAGTGCGCAGCTTATTTTAATGATTTGCTGTATTTCAAATATATTGAAACTAGCAGCCTTCGCCCGCTACGCTGGTCAGTTTTTTTAAAAAAAAACTTTGAATCAAAAGAAATTTTTATATCATAGTAATTTTTAGTTTTATATCACATTTTAGTCAGTTTGTCATCGGTGAAAAGTCAGTCATCTAAACGGAAAGTTCAATGTCAGTCACCAATGAATGACGTAGCGGACAACATGTTAACAGTTTTAATCAAATAAAAATTCATTCAGCGGAAACTTTCAAATAAAGCCAATCTTTTGTAATTGGGTTCATTTGATTTAAAACACATCCATAAGCAGTCAATTAAAACACGTAGAATGCTATATTTTATTTATTACAAAATTTCTGAAAAATTATGCAACACAATGCAAGTTCCATTAAAATCTATCTAGTAGAACTTAAGTTATAAGCGGGCGGAAAGAAATGTCACTTTGCGTTTTATATATATTGAGATAATTAAATATAGCGTATATAATCATGTTAACCTGATTATAGATATCTTTTTCAAAATTGTAGGTTCAATAGATTTTTTTACGATGATTAATACGAAATCCAGACTTTTTTTAAATATATAGATTGAAAATTTAGGGTTTTAGCGCCGAATACATCGCTAAATTTGGAAAATGTGAAGCATCTCACGAACTAATGGTTTTAAAAGAATTTGCTTAGTACCTTTCGATTTAGCATGAAAAAATATACTTAAATATGACGTCAGTAGAAGAACAACTACAAAAGCCGATTTTTAAGGAATTTTTTAAAAGTTCGTTCTTTTTTTTTACCCCCCCCCCCCCCCTTAGGGGTGGAATTTTCGAAAATCCCTTCTTAGCGGCACTGGATGTTATAAGTAGTATTTTTACCCCAATTTTAAAGATTTTTGGTTCGGTAGACTTTTTTGTGTCGTGATTAATACGAAATCCAGACTTTCTTTTATATATATAGATAAGGATTGAAAATTTCAGGTTTTTGCGCCGAAGAAATCGCCAAATTTGGAAAATGTGAAGTATCTAACAAAGTAATGGATTTAAAAGAATTTGCTTAGTACCATTCGATTCAGCATGAAAAAAATACACAAAAATATGATATCAGTTGAAGAACAACTACAAAAGCCGATTTTTAAAAAGTTTTTTAAAAGTTCGTTCTTTTTTTTACCCCTCTTAGGGGTGGAATTTTCGAAAATCCCTTCTTAGCGACACTCAATGTTATCAGAAGTATTTTTAACCCAATTTTCAAGATATTAGGTTCGGCAGATTTCTTTGTGCTGTGATTAATGCGAAATCCAGACTTTCTTTTATATATATAGATAAGGATTGAAAATTTCAGATTTTTGCGCAGAAGACACCGCCAAATCAGGAAAATGTGAAGTATCTCGCGAACTACTGAACTTAAAAGAATTTGCTTGGTGCCATTCAATTCAGCATGAAAAAATACACTAAAATATGTTATCAGTTGAAAAATATCTACAAAAGCCGATTTTTTAGAAATTTTTTAAAAGTTCGTTCCTTTTTTTAACCCCCTTAGGGGTGGAATTTTCGAAAATCCCTTCTTAGCGACACTCAATGTTATCAGAAGTATTTCTAACCCAATTTTCAAGATATTAGGTTCGGCAGATTTCTTTGTGCTGTGATTAATGCGAAATCCAGACTTTCTTTTATATATATAGATTTATATATGCAATGTAAAAATGTTGCTTCGCAATAGTCATCTAAATTATTCTAATTCTCTGCTATATTCGCTATTTTCCCATTTCTTAACAATATCTATTATTTACTTCTATTTAATCTCCCTTTAATTTTCAAAGCGTATACTAATGATTATCTAATTCAAAATCGTAATCTAAATAGAGTTCATCAGTGGTGACGTCACAACTCCAGAAATTGAGTCAAAACAAACTACAGAGATGAAATGTGTTGTTTTATCGTGAAGCTAAAGATTCAACCCTAAAACTGATTTAAACAAATTACAATTCGGCCCAAATACTTGTGGATTGCTTTTAAACCTTCACCCAGTTCTATGAATTCAGTCTTTGAACGATGTCTGATTTCATATTGAAAGCCTTTTTGATGGTATATAGTGCATCTCTAACACACTCTAAACGCTCTGGGTTTGTATTGGCCCAGTTACCATGGAAATGCGGGGTTGAGTTGTCTGTGACGTCACACTGATGAGCTCTATTTTTAATATCTTCATAAATTTTATTAGTTATCCATTCTATAATAATCTGGCAGAAGCTAGTTTTTATTTTCGAATACTTTAAAAGACATTTTGTTATTTTTATTTCTAATAATATTTCCATGAATCTAGTTCCCCGCGCCTTTTCCGACGCTAGACTTTTTACTTCGATAACCCTACTCTATCAGGTATGAATTCATTAGACCAGGCCTGTTCAATTTTTACCAAGCACGGGCGCATTTCAGCTTTTGGTAAGCAATTAAAGGCGCCATTGTTAACATGACTCAAAACATACTAGAAAATCCTCTTAATTAAAGCATAGCACGGCAGTGCTATGCTTTATTTATTTCCACTGCGAGTCCGTAATGTTGTTTTAATACGGAATTTAACATTGAACGAGTTATTTACTAGACATTTTCCCACATTTTGTACGCGCTTCCACAAATTTTCTTCGAAGGACCTAATTGTTTAAAAAATAATTTCCTCCAATAAAAAACAAGTAAGAAAAATCATGCGTTAAGCATTGATTATGAAGCACTTTCCAACACTTAATGAAATCTTTAACAAAACTTTGTTATTTAGGGAAATAATAGTGTATAGCCAAATATACCCAAATATGTATTCCAGTACATTAGAACAGCCCTGTATTTCATATGTCAGGTCATATAATGGGAAAAATTAGCTTAGCAAGAAAATTCCAAGTAGCTTGAAATTTCTTTTTCAGCAATTCATACTATTAGATGGAAACATACTTGAATACTTTTGTTCAGCCCTGTAGTTTACATCGTATCTTTATTACATGTCCGCATTAGGCTAAAATTTATTGTAAACTAAAACATTTTTAAAACAACTGAAATCACATTCTCATAAATCATCATTCATAGGCGTCCATGTACCGAATTCTTTGCGTGGCCCTGTATATCCCTTTATCTATATTCTGCAAACATTTCTCAGTAAATTGAATGCAGCTCAGCGTAAAAATGCATAGCTTATTTAAGAACCACGTTTAAATAATTTACGCTCATATTCAGTAACGTTGGTGAGCTCTTTTGGGTAGCCTTGTATATCAACTATAACATTTATACACACCATATAATGTGCATATATTTAGCGAAATATAAACGCGAATATCATAATTAAAATGCATTTCATCCCTCCATCAGCCATCATCGGACACATATACGGTACTTTGGAAAGAATATACTATTTGAAATCTTTTGTATGGCCCTGTAAATGCTATGTACTTCATATTATGCAAGACAGTAGCGTATAATTTATGTTAAGCTTCAGTGACATATATGAATTTTATTATACATGAAAAAGCTTAATATATTTAAAATATGTCACACACAATTCCCCCTTTTACCATTATCTAATGGGATTGTTTTGTGTGGCCCTGTAAAGGAATAATAGCTACATCTTCACATTATATTTTATAGAATGCATATTTTAATATATTTGACAGGGTATAACATCCTTAAAATTCCTTTAAAATGATTTTCCCCATAGGCCGTAATGTAATAGGAAACTTTTGATTCGCCCTGTAGATAAACTAATCATGGTAGGAACTTCATTTTCGATAGGACTTGTGCCAGGGTAAACGTCAATAACGTCCTAAAATTTCCTGGCAATCCGAGTATATTAACGATTTTTCCCCATGGGCCGTAATGTAATGGAAAACTTTTGATTCGCCCTGTAGATAAACTAATCATAATAGAAACTTCATTTTCAATAGGGTTCGTGCTAGGATAAACGTCAATAACGTCTTAAATTTTCATGGCAATCCGAATATATAACGATTTTTCCCCAATAGGCCGTAATGTAATGGGAAACTTTTGATTCTCTCTGTAGATAAACTAATCATGGTAGATACTTCATTTTCAGTAGGGTTCGTGCTAGGGTAAACCTCAATAACGTCCTAAAATTTCATGGCAATCCGAGTATATTAACGATTTTTCCCCATAGGCCGTAGTGTAATGAGAAACTTTTGATTCGCCCTGTAGATAAACTAATCATGGTAGACACTTCATTTTCAGTAGTGTTCGTGCTAGGGTAAACCTCAATAACGTCCTAAAATTTCATGGCAATCCGAGTATATTAACAATTTTCCCCCATAGGCCGTAATGTTATGGGAAACTTTTGATTCTCTCTGTAGATAAACTAATCATGGTAGATACTTCATTTTCAGTAGGGTTCGTGCTAGGGTAAACGTCAATAACGTCCTAAAATTTCATGGCAATCCGAGTATTTTAACGATTTTCCCCCATAGGCCGTAATGTTATGGGAAACTTTTGATTCTCTCTGTAGATAAACTAATCATGGTAGATACTTCATTTTCAATAGGGTTCGTGCTAGGGTAGACCTCAATAACGTATAAAAATTTCATAGCAATCCGAGTATATTTACGGGAGTTAGAGCGCGGACAGACGGACAGACGGCCATCCGGCCAGACGGACAGACGGACAGACGGCCACCCGGACAGACGGACAGACAAACCGAATGCATAAGCACTTTTCAACTTTGTTGGAAAGTGCTAAAAATCTAGTGATTAATGGACATATTTCCTGCAGCATTTGATCATTTTTACGTGATATCAAAGTAAAAAAAAAATTTTTTTTTTTTTTTGTAAGAATTAAACTAGTTGTTAGGGGCCACCGTAATACTTACCCATCATGAATATGTATATGAAAATAAAACATGTAAAAACTATTTATACAATTCATTGCAATTCATAAACAAAATTTAAATATTGTTAATATACATAGTAATGCTATATTAAAGAACTGCTGATTACCGATTTCGACAAATTATATAAAACGCCAAACTACTCAAGTAGTACCGAACTGCGTAAAAGAAACATCCTTATAACTCCAAAAATAATAACTCTATTAACTAACAATTAACTGCGTCGGATTAAACGTCTCATTTCCAATTAAAATATACCTCTGAATTGAAATTTGAATGAAATACAGGGTCATGAAAAATCGAAGAATGCGGAAAACAGGATTACAAATATCTCGGCAACTAATAATCCGATCGACTTCGTTCAATATGCAAAATGTGTGTTATTTTATTTCCTTTTGCGTCCATTCCTTAGAACAAAAAAATTCGAAAATTTTTATATACCTTTCATCAGAACGAATTTTTCGAGAGTCCGAAAAAAATAGTTCCGGATAATCGAGATTGCTGATATTAAATAGGCTTCGTCCCATTCTTACATACTAACTACATTCAAAATTTCAAGTCTCTATCTCAATTCGTTCAGGAGATAGAGCGTTTACAGACATACAGACTGACAGACAGACAGACAGACAGACGGACGGCAAAAAAAAAAAAAAATTCTAAAAATATGTTTTTCGGAATCTCCACTATCTAAAACGTGTAAATCCGTAAAAAATTTTTTTTCGATTTTCAAATCGATTGCAAGACTTACCCTATACTACGTGTGATGGGTAAGTAAAACGGTATATTTACGACGTCATATTAGAAATGAAAAGGAGATTGTCAAACATTAAGTACAAAGACAAGAATCGTTAACAGAAAGCAATATGAAGCATGATTTTTATAATAAAAAGACATTTTCAAACATTGGTCAAGAGGCTTCTAACTGAAGAAATATAGAAAATAAGTAAATTAAACTTTTTTCTTCCCATTGTCTCTACCAAATAATAGAAAATAACTTTAAAATATATATGAAACTGGTATTTGAAAGCGAGGTTTCTTACACATTGGCATCAGAAAAAAATCGCACCAAACTCAGTGCATATATGACATTTGTGCCGGGATTTCGTACTTATACCACTTTTTTTTTTTTTTTTTTTTTTTTTTTTTTTTTAAATTTTGCTTTATGTGTTCGAAGAAAATCAAAATAAATTTAGCTGAAGAAAAGTTTTCAAAAATAATAGTATTTAAGAATAATAGTATTTCATCCTTGGTATGTAATAATAATAGTAAATCAACAGAACTTGGCCTTCAAACTCAAGTCTTGGCAATTTTTTAAGGTTAAGCCGCACAATTATCAACTATTTGGTGTAAGACTTTTCGGCACTGCAATAAATTCGCCAATTCTATCAACCTAAATCAATGTAAACAAATATAAACAATAATGTTTACAAATATTTTCTTTCTCATTCCCGATTTGACAATTTTTTAAAAATCGTGCCTAAATTTGTTATTTTACAAATAATTAATCAATGGATAAAATCAATTTTGAATTAACGGTACATACTGTTTTATCCCGTCGACCAAAAAAACTTTCGCCAAACTATAAGATTGAATGCCAATAATGGATGATCGTGAATGACACATTCAATAACATTAAATACATATACGGATTTTGAGATGTCATCAAATGATTTTATTCTCACTTTTTATTAGTATTTTTATTGATGTTGTTTGTATATTGATGATTTATTTGTTCTTTCGTTATTAAAATAAATAAATAAAATAAATAAATAAAAAAAAAAATTGTAATTTAAGAAATTACCCCAACCATTTGAAAAATGTTTCACTCGATACATTCATCTATCATTTTAAGCTAAATACCAGTTGTTTTATTGTGTATTATCCGTGCCACTGCTATAAATGACTTTATACATGCTGCAATTTGAAGGTACGGTTCGTTTAAGTTATATCACTCTATTGTCGCCAAGCATAAAAGTTGGCGACGAAAGAAACATTTCAAACTATTTAACATTGTTGGTGCAAAAGTAATCATTATTAAAATACAGCTTTGGCATATACTGTTATACTTGTAAGACTTTGGCATATATTGTTTGATTTTACAGAGCAGAATTTTGGTGATGGAGGTTTTAAACCAAAATCGATCGCAGCACATGCATCTGTGAATGGGTCCATCAGACATCGAATCAAAAAAGTTTTTTCCCAGTTTTTCCCAAGCCGATTGCTTTTTAGTTTTCTTTTTAGGTGGTGGAAAATCAAGAGTAATAGCTATAACATTTTCCGGCTTGTTAGAATCACTATTGGCACTCAAATTTTCCTGGTTAGAACCGACCGATAGTAAAACGCCATGGCTAGTGGATTGGTCGCCCTGGCGACATGATGTTTTACAATTAATCGGTTCGGCATTAAATTGCTTCCTTTTTCGTGATCGCCTTTCAACACGTAATTGGTTTTCAGCGGCTCAATAATCTTTTGATTTTATCATTTTCTGCATTGAAAGACGTTTTTGCGCCAAACCAAATACAGTATTACTCAGTTATCCCGTCGACCAATTTCGCCAAATGATACGAATCGCCAAACTAATAAGCAACTTATACATGTTGACTAAATTTTTATTTTAAATAGCAAAAGAAGAAATAAAAATCACTTTATGATTGTTTAAGTACGCGTATTGTGTTTAATATCATTGAATGCGATATTCACGTTCATTCATTTCTTTGGCTTCGGCTTTTTCCGTATCTGTTAATTTCCGTCTACCCATTTTTAAATTTGTTAGTTTTCTCCTTTATTACAATGATTTTAACCATTTTAATTTACTATTCAAATAAAAATTCTTCTAAAAGTAAAGAATTTAATTTAAATTCAAATAAAAATTCTTCTAAAAATAAAGAATTTAATTTAAATTCAAAAGTGGTAACATCATTCAAAAGTGGTAACATCATTCAAAAGTGGTAACATCATCGGGTCCATTCTCCCGAAAACAACAACCATTTTTCAAATGGTTAAAAAGCCAACATGTATAATTTGGTTATTAGTTTGACGACTTATATAATTTGGCGAAATTGGTTGACGGGATAACCAAGTAGTACCGAATTAACTTGTATTAAATTTATTATTCCGATAATTTTAAAGTGATAAGACACTACACGATTTAATGTTTAAATATCGCAAAGAGTTTCTGTTGAAAAATAGCTGTTTTTTTATACTTTAAGTTAATATTTTTATAAAATTCTTTTGATTCACTATCTCTATGAATTAATAAAATTTAAGCACATTTGGAATATACATAATGTGTCACCTTTTGGCATAGATGTCTAATACTTACCATGCTGGCGCAATTTTTTTCTGACGCCAATTTGGCGAAAATTTCGTTTTCAAATACCTGTCACATATATATTTTTGGTACAACTCTGTTATGCCGTCGACCGATTTCGCCAAATTATACAAATCGCCAAACTAATAGCCAAATTATACATGTTGACGTAATTTTTATTTTGAATAATAAAAAATCAAATAATTAGTAGAATATAAATAAAAATACAAATAAAAATTCAAAATAAAAATCACTTAATGACGTTTTAAACACGTGTATCGTATTTAATGTCATTGAATTAACATTCACGATCATCCATTATTGGCATTTAATCTTATAATTTGGCGATAATATTTTGGTCGACGGGATAACAGAGTAGTACCATATTTTTAAAATATTTTTCTACTATTTATAAAAAGGAAATAGTGATAAACAAAAAAAGTTTATTAATAACTACAGAACAAAACGATTTATATCATTAAAAAAAAGGAAGTAATAGAAAATAAACAATTTATTAATAAATAAACCACGATAGCCAGGTTAGCATGTGAGGCATAATCACCATTTTGTTCCTATCGCGTCAACGTGTTGCATGTATGACATCTATCCACAACTTTTCTACGCTGAACCCTGCCCAAAGCTCTGATAGCGGTTTGAAGTTCTGTCGAAGTTAAATTTCAATTTTGGGCAGAATTTCAATTCAAACATTAATTAATTTATCAAGAAGCTTCTAACTGAATAAATACAGGAAAAAAAAAATAATATGACGTAATACACAAAATAGAAAAATAAATACATTTTATTGATACTATGTCTTGAGGTATTATTGAAGGAATATTAGATTGTCTAGAGGTGAATGTCTTGAACTATACTTCTACGCATTATATCAATACTGATTGTTAAATGTAAATGTATCAGTTACCTATTACAGAAGAACTTTTTCTGCCGATTATAACTTGATGATTCATAAGAAAATATTTTGATTTGATTTGACATTGCTTTGGGGCTTTAGCAGCTATGGCCAAAACTGCATATATTTCAAGCGTTCCAACTCCTATGGAAGAGCTGTCCGCAAGATTAAAGGCGGGGTCAAGGCACATGCCATCTAGCGGCAGGGGTGCATAACTAGAGGATTATTAAGTAGATTGCAGTTTCTTTTGTGTGAATGGCAACAAAACTTTTTTGTTTCTATAAAATGTTACTTCAAAATATTTCGTAGAATAAGTTTTAGGTTTGAAATATTGTAAATAAATATAGAATAAATAGGTGTAGTACGACTAAATATTAACATAAAATATACTAAGATGAAATATCATTTAACTATGCGATACAAATATCGCTGATTAAAATATGTTCGATTTTAATTACGCTTTTAATGTAATGATAGATGACTCATTAAATTTTGTAAGTACTTATTATATAAATGCAGAATTTTGAAATAGTGTCACATTTTAGTAATTTTTTGATGAGCTAAATTATACAAAATGATATACACCGTAGTATTTCATGTGATAATATAATATTTATCAATATTTAGAAATGTATAGAATTTAATACTAAATAAAATATTCAACTTTTATTTACAACAAGCTGCATTTTTTATTTACCAATTTCAGACGATAAAAATCCAATGTTTTCTTGGTCGTATCGACTTTTATTATTTAACTTGCAAACTTTTCATTCTTTTAATTTAAAAACCTATTTTATTATACGTATATTCGGAATAACTTTAATTTTAAATGTATGTATTAAATGTTGTTTTGTTAAACAAAGAAATATTGTTAATTTATTTCTTTAAATATTTAACGTTCTAGACAATAATTTTCCTAAAATCGTTGCTTAGACTTTTTTTTTTTTTTTTTTTTTTTTTTTTTTTTTAACAGACAAAGCTATTTTGAGAGTTCATATTAAAAATTCATTTATAAATTTCAAGCTATTCTCTCAATCATGACAGATTAATCAAGTCTACGAGGTTTATTGCAAAATATTTTTGCTATAGTTTGTTTCGGTAAAGTCATGTACATTTAAAAAAATAGTCACAATATCATTTTAATTTTGGGAGAAAAAGTACTAACTTAGTAGTCATAAGTACCATATAATGCTACGAAAAATATTGACTTTTACCCTAAAATTAAAATGACAATGAGACTTTTTTTTTAAAACACAGATCTTTTTAATTAAAAATATGTGTATTTAAAAAAAGTCTCATTATTATTTTAATTTTAGGGTAAAAGTCAATATTTTTCGTAGCATGATATGGTACTTATGAGTACTAATTAGTACTTTTTCTCCCAAAATAAAATTAAAATGATATTGTGACTATTTTTTTAAATGTACATGACTTTATCGAAACAAACTATAACAAAAATGTTTTGCAATAAACCTCGTAGACTTGATTAATTTGTCATGACTGAGAGAAAATTCAGAAAATATGCGCAAAAGATATGGAGATAATAAACATCTGCGCATATATGACGTCAAACCCACGTCATCCTCTAGTTATGCACCCCTGCCGCTAGATGGCATATGCCTTGACCCCGCCTTTTGCTTACGACAGATTCCAGCATTAAGTTGGTACGCTCTAGCAGCTCTGGCTATGGCTTTCGCCTCGAATGACCCAGTACCACAGAGACAATTCAGAACAATCTTACTACGCATATCCATTACACATTTATATCACTACAAAGGGACAACACACCATCCATGTCTTACCCAGACTCGAACCAGGACCCCTCGGCGTGGCAGTAGCTGCCGCTACTGATCACACCACTGGGGCGACATAAGAAAAGAATTCGCCGAAGAAAAAAGTGACATCTGATTTTTGCGTGATTCCATCGTAAAAAGTGAAATTGATTTTAAGAATTAAAAAGCGCACATTTATGACGTCATATTGGAAATGAAACAGAGATTTTGAAATATTTGGTATCAAGACAGGAAGCATGTACAAAATTCAGTTCTATATGTAAATAATAATAATAATAATAATAACGATTTGGAAATGGAGCAATGAAAATCTATGCAAAACCCAATGGAGAAATGAAAATCTATACGTAGATACCTCAAAGATAGATAAATGAAGTTTTTAATTGAGGGTGGTTTCATGATCGGTATAGATCTGGAAAAATAAATCAGAAATTCCTTCGTAGCGGAGAACGTAATAGTTAGTGTTTCATCAAATGAAATTTTGTTCAAAAATCTAATTTAATTTTGAGGCCCTTTCACAGTTTTGCAGAGTTACTAAATTATAACTAAAGTAAGTGCTTCAACACTCGCTCATCCTACTTTCACAGTTTTGCAGAATTACTAAATTGTAATTAAAGTAAGTGCTTCAACACTCGCCCATTCCTGCTTGCACACATGAAGCTTACATGATATTTAATCTTGAACTAGTTATACACTCAATTTTTTCATCACCATGTTCTTTTCTTAGCTTAAAATGAAGCTATTACAACAATTTAATAAGAAACATAATACTTACAAAGTGAATATGCACTAATTTATTTTTCTGCGTCAGAGAGAGATAGTCGTATATTATACTCGAGTCCTCTACCCCCCTGTAGTTAACTTTTAGCTACTATCCTGGATAAATTACAATTGTGATAGTAATTGTGATACTATACCGCATAAAAGAAGTCCTGATGAAGGCATCCTCAGTTAATTTTGGAATGAGTTCTTCTGAATGTAGTAGTTATTAAAAAACTTGAGATATTAAACAAAAACATAATTTGCAGAACAAATTGAAAAATCAAAATTTATTTCCTGCACTATTTAAGCCTGAGAAGGGACAGATATTAAGATATTTGATTTAGTTATTTCGACATTTAGTATTAAATTTTTGTATCAAATAATTTAAATTATGTGAACATTAAAAAAAATAAAAATGAAATTCAAACAATATGATACTTTAAAACCCTAAATCTTAGATTCCGTTCAAACGAAATCGAAATAAATCTGAGACCTTTTTTCCAAACTTAACCTGCAAATATTTGTTTTGCAGATTTTGTATTGTGTTTACGGTAGGTATAGACAAAAAGAATAGACACATCTAAAAAGCAAATGTTCGGAAAAAGTCTCAGATTTATTTCGATTTCGTTTGAATGGAATCTAAGACTTAGGGTTTAAAAGTATCATATTGTTTGAATTTCATTTTTATTTTTTTAATGTTCACATAATTTAAATTATTTGATACAAAAATTTAATACTAAATGTCGAAATAACTAAATCAAATATCTTAATATCTGTCCCTTCTGAGGCTTAAATAGTGCAGGAAATAAATTTTGATTTTTTAATTTGTTCTGCAAATTATGTTTTTGTTTAATATTAGTAGCAATATATATATGCAAATGAGTCATAATGCTCTTAAAAATATGAAGCGCTATATAAAAAAAAATAATAATATCAAAATAACAGTAAATCGTAATAAATTTCGAATAATACATTTTTCTGCGAGGGGTTATCTCAAACATTTTTGAATTGGAAGGAGTCAGATAATGAAATAACATCCATTGTTAAAATAAAATCGTAATCAGAGCTATTTTTAGGCTTTTTGGAGACGCAAATACTCTGAAATAACTACAGTTTTTTGGAGGCATAAATTTGACATTATAAAAAGTACAGAAACAAAGTCATGGGTAGTTCCAAAGAGAGAATCTGAAAGAGTTTTCATTGTGGAAATCCTTTCGCACTATTTTATATATTAAAAAAAAAAAAAATTATTAAAGTTTTAATGGTCTGGTGGCGATAAAGACATCATTTATCCCATCTTATAAAATCGCCTGACCAGTAAAATAACATCAAAAACAATAACAAAAATGCTGAACTTTCGTGCACGAAGGAGAAGGAGGATAGCTTATTCTTTTTTTCTACACTTTACTTCTCACCGTATTAAAAAAACAAGTAAGAAAAATCATGCGTTAAGCATAGATTATGAAGCACTTTCCAACACTTAATGAAATCTTTAACAAAACTTTGTTATTTAGGGAAATAATAGTGTATAGCCAAATATACCCAAATATGTATTCCAGTACATTAGAACAGCCCTGTATTTCATATGTCAGTTCATATAATGGGAAAATTTAGCTTAGCAAGAAAATACCCAGTAGCTTGAAATTTCTTTTTCAGCAATTCATACTATTAGATGGAAACATACTTGAATACTTTTGTTCAGCCCTGTAGTTTACATTGTACCTTTATTACAAGTCAGCATTAGGCTAAAATTTATTGTAAACTAAAACACTTTTAAAACAACTGAAATCACATTCTCATAAATCATCATTCATAGGCATCCATGTACCGAATTCTTTGCTTGGCCCTGCATATCCCTTTATCTATATTCTGCAAACATTTTTCAGTAAATTGAATGCAGCTCAGCGTAAAAATGCATAGCTTACTTAAGAACCACGTTTAAATAATTTACGCTCATATTCAGTAACGTTGGTTAGCTCTTTTGGGTAGCCCTGTATATCAACTATAACATTTATACACACCATATAATGTGCATATATTTAACGAAATATAAACGCGAATATAATAATTAAAATGCATTTCATCCCTCCATCAGCCATCATCAGACACATATACGGTACTTCGGAAAGAATATACTATTTGAAATCTTTTGTATGGCCCTGTAAATGCTATGTACTTCATATTATGCAAGACAGTAGCGTATAATTTATATTAAGCTTCAGTGACATATATCAATTTTATTATACATGAAAAAGCTTAAAATCTTTAAAATATGTCACACAATTCCCCCTTTTACCATTATCTAATGGAATTCTTTTGTGTGGCCTTGTAAATGAATAATAATTACATTTTCACCTTATATTTTATAGAATGCATATTTTAATATGTTTGACAGGGTATAACATCTTTAAAATTCCTTTGAAACGATTTTTTTCCATAGGCGGTAATGTAATAGGAAACTTTTGATTCACCCTGTAGATAAACTAATCACGGTAGAAACTTCATTTTCGATAGGACTTGTGCTAGGGTAAACGTTAATAACGTCCTAAAATTTCATGGCAATCCGAGTATATTAACGATTTTTCCCCATAGGCCGTAATGCAATGGAAAACTTTTGATTCGCCCTGTAGACAAACTAATCATGGTAGAAACTTCATTTTCAGTAGGGTTCGTGCTAGGGTAAACCTCAATAACGTCCTAAAATTTCATGGCAATCCGTGTATATTAACGATTTTTCCCCTTAGGCCGTAATGTAATGGGAAACTTTTGATTCGCCCTGTAGACAAACTAATCATGGTAGAAACTTCATTTTCAACAGGACTTGTGCTAGGGTAAACATCAAAAACATCCTAAAATTTCATGGCAATTTGAGTATAGTAACGATTTTTCCCCATAGGCCGTAATGTAATGGGAAACTTTTGATTCTCTCTGTAGATAAATTAATCATGGTAGATACTTCATTTTCAATAGGGTTCGTGCTAGGGTAAACCTCAATAACGTATAAAAATTTCATAGCAATCCGAGTATACGAGTATATTTACGGGTGTTAGAGCGCGGACAGACGGACAGACGGACAGACGGCCAGACAAACCGAATGCATAAGCACTTTTCAACTTTGTTGAAAAGTGCTAAAAATGCTGCCGACATTTATTAATTCCTATCGGCATAATTTCCACAAAGATTTATAAAGCATAACTATAAATTAGTAAACAAATGCAACGGCGCATGATTAGCTTAAAATTAAAAAAACTAATCGTGCTGTTGCCTTTCTTTAATTCGTTGCGTAACGTTATAATACCATAAAAAAATAAATGTGAAAGAATGCCAAGTTCGTTAACGGTTTCGCTAATAAAAGAAGTGAGATCTAACTGAAACCAAGTTCTTTCGAAGCTCATTAAATCATAGCTATTGTCATGCAGAATGTTCTTCAATTGCTTAAAATGATTTGTTATGTTACTTGCTATCGAATAGAGCGACTTGGCAAGTTTACAACCACCAATTTCAATCTTTGAGTCTGAGTAAGTACAGTATGTCATTGGAAAAGATCTAGTCAATCAAGTATTCGAATAAGTATATCGAAGATAAGATATTGATAGGTTAAGGAAGCAATTAACTTTAAGTTCTAATCAACTAAATAGAGAATTACTGTTGGCAAACCCAAGTTCGGTAAGTCTATTCACGTCATTTCCTGTTGAAATCGAAACTCCGGTGAATAAATGGAGAATTCAGATATCAAAGGGAGAGAAGGTAGGATATAATTTAATCCCGTCAAAAACATAAATGTGAAAGAATGTCGAGTTCGTTAAGGATTTCGCTAATAAAAGAAGTGAAACCTAACTGCAAACCAAGTTGTTTCGAAACTCCTTAAATGATAGCTCATGTCATGCTTAACGTTCTTCAATTGTTTGAAATGATTTGTTATGTTACTTTGTATTGAATAGAGCAACTTGGCAAGTTTTCTCTTATTTAAATTTCTCTTTTTAGTTTATCAGAACTTAAAGTTAATCACTTCCTTAAATTATCAACTTTTTAACTTCGGTATACTTATAAGAATACTCGATTGACTAGATATTTGCCAATGACATACTAGTGATGAATGTAATGAAGTTTTTTCGAGAAAGCGAAACTTGTTTAGACATAAGATTATCCATAAGTCTATCAAGCGACATAATTGTGTTGTATTCGAGAAAGTGAGACTTTTTAAAACATAAGATTACCCATATGCCAACCAAGCAACATAAATGTGATGTATGTGACGACATGTTTTCGAAAAAGCGTGACTTCTTAAGACACAAAAAGATTCATAAGCCTTTCTAAGGAATAAAATGTGGTTTGTGTGCTGAAATATTGAAGCGAAAGAACGGTTTATTTCACCAGGAGAATACTTCACATAAAGTTTCAGTCATGCCTGCTAAATCACCCTCTTTAAACCTTTCGGGACGAGCGACCGGTATTGGTGCCGGCACCGTTGGCACTCACATCCCGCGAAACCGGTATACGCGACAGCGCTGTTCGCACTCAGATCACGAGCGACAAGTATTCGTGCCGTCAATCTGGAACGTTTTACTATAAAGAATATAACGTATAAAATATTTATTTTAATCGTATTTGACTTTATATTAGAGAAGAATACATTTCATTCTAACATAGAAAGCAAATGGGAATCAGTATATGTTATTTTTATTTTTATTTTCTTCTAAGTTATTTAAATTTCCAAAATATTACTGCAGTGAAAAAAAATGTGATTAGTTTATTTTTTCATTTTTCTGACTGAAATTTCTGAAACGCAATGTCTTTTCGATCGTTAATCTTTTACATGTGTGGTAAAACTTTTTTTTTTTTTTATCGCAAAGGTTTCAAAGTACTTAGAAAGGGGGGGGGGAGGGGTGAATGAGCTGATAAAGTATAAGCATGATACCTCATGATATATACTTACGCCTTTGACTAAAGACTTCTAATTAATGCGGTTTCTATTTCTTTCTTTTTTTCTACTTTTATCTGGATGATTTAAAATCAGATGTAGGTCAAAGTATAAATAACTTCTAATTTTTTTTTTTTTTTTTTTTCGTTTGTGTGTAAATTGTTGTGGTTATTGCGTTTTTTGCTTTTTTGTTTCAAAATGAAAGGATGAATCCAATTGATACTTTTATTTTGTTGCGACAAATTAATTTGCTCTGGAAGAAAGAAGGAAAATAATAAAAAATAAAAATAAAAAATTACCGATTGTTGGATTATGTTTTCTTAAATACTTAGAATAATTTCAGCGAAGAAAAGTTGAAAAAACATTACTGTGTTTTACTTTAGTTTTAATTTTTGATTTTTACTTTCAGTTATTTTCTTTATTGTTTACAATTTAATTTTTTTCAAATAAATTATCTATATAAATGTATCATATTTCCCAAACTCATTAAAATGTCAGAAAACGTAGATGTTTGACAAAAAGTAAAATAAAAAGAATTTTGAAAAATATTTAGTCTTCTTAAAGTAGTATTTTTGAGAGTTAGTGGTTATAACATAATAATTTAACTCTTGCTATTTTGATAAATAAGTGCACATTTCAAATTAGTAGTGAGTTTTTTCCAAAAATAATTGAATGCGTTTATTCGATATATTTAATTATCCATACATATTTATTTATTTATATATTTCCATTTTCAAAAATACTTGTAAAATCAATGGGATTTGTGATCAGCTTATTTGAATTTATTTTTCAGCTTCATTAATTATTATTAATTATTATTCAATGCATTAAATTCCATAAATTTATTTATTTTTTTAAATATTTTTTATACGTAAGATATAAATAAAGAGATTTTATCATCAACATTTCCTTGATGAATGTGTTTTAAATTATTGAAGTTTACTCATCATCATCAAGTACATTTTATTTCATATTGCTTTTATTATTCACTACTTCATTTTTTTTTCAAAAATATTTTTAATATTAATTAATATTTTAGAAATGTATATTTTAAAGTATAATTCTATTTTACTTACAAGGAAGGTCTCCATACTGGGCATACTCAGATTAAAAAAAAAAAAAAAAAAAAAAAAAAAAACAAGTTGAATGTAGATTCTGCCATTGCAGAATTCAGTTTCGCCTCCGATTAAAAAAAAAAAAAAGAAAAAAAAATCGATACAGGTCTTGTAGAAGGGCGACCCCGTTTAGAATGCAATGAACTAACTTCATTTTTCTTGTGTTTATCAATATAATAGCAAACAGAACGACGTGAAATACCCAATTGATTAGCAATTTCTCTCTGAGACATTGGAATTGCGGAATAATAAAGAGATACAATTTGACGTGTTATTTCTTCATTGACTAGATTCATCAAAAACGAATTTTTTCTTTAGTTTAAATGCTTTTTTATAGACTCTGAGAAAAAGGAAATGCATTTTAACAATAAAATTGTATGAATGTCTCGTTTTAACGGCCAGATTACGAAACTAGTTGTTGGGGGCCACCGTAATACTTACCCATCATGGATATGCATTGTATAATATGTGAAAATAAAATATGTGAAAACTATTTATAAAATGCATTGCAATTCCAAGACAAAATTTAAATGTATATTTAAATATTCTTAATATACATAGTAATGCTCCATCAAGGAATTGCCCCATTTCGACAAATTATGTAAAATACCAAACTACACAAATAGTACCGGATTGCGTAAAAGAAACATCCTTATAACTCCAAAAACAATAATCATATTAACTAACAGTTTACTGCGTCAGATTAAGCGTCTCATTTTCAATTAAAACATCTCTTTGAATTGAAATTTGAAGAAAATACAGGGTCATGAAAAATCGAAGAATGTGGAAAACAGGATTACAAATATCTCGGTAACTATTAATCCGACCGACTTTGTTCTTGATGCAAAATTTGTGTTATTTTATTGCCTTTTACGTCCTTTTGTTAAAATAAAAAAAATCGAAAAATTTTATAAACATTTCATCAGAACGAATTTTTCGAGAGTCCGAAAAAAATAATTCCGTATAATTAAGGTTACTGATATTAAATAAGCTTTGTCCCATTCTTACATACTAAGTACATACAAAATTTGAAGTCTCTATCTCAATTAGTTTGACAACATAGACACACAGACGGACGGACGGCAGTTTTTTTTCTTAAAATATGTTTTTCGGAATTTCCAGTATCTGAAACGTGTAAATCCGTCATTTTTTTTTTTCGATTTTCAAAACGATTGCAAGACTTACCCTATACTGCGTGTGATAGGTAAGTAAATGTGGGTCACAATTTTTGACACAACACTTTTTAGCTTGTGTGGAAAAAAATAGCATCGGAGGCTAAAAAAAACTAATTTCATTTTTAGTATGACATTATTTTCACTAACTGAAGTCATCCGAAAGTAAAATCTCAATCTCAGTGTCCATAATGAAAAGAAATATTGAAATGTAATATCGTTATGAGTAAAAATGCGATGTTTTAAATAGTGACGTCATTTTCTCTTTCAAATGTTTTTTAAAAGTTACTGTTATTAGTAATATGAAAAAGGCGTCCGTAATAATATTGTAAATCCCATTTATCTGGTTGCTGAATGACATCATTTTCCTCATTTGAAAATTTTCGTATTTTGCTTTAGACATTAATTTTTATCATAAATTATTTTCTGTTATTTTATTTACATTATTAATATTATTTCTTAGTAAATATATTTTTTTTAACCTCATTTAATGCATAATTATACGCAAACCTTTTATTGTGGTTAAATTTTACAAAAATAATTAACTTTTTTTTTTTAAATGCGAGGACATGTTCACTGATGAGATCAAGCTTCTGATCAAGGCCCCCTTATGATAAGTTAGCCTTGCTTCTGATAATGGAAAATAAATTTTTATTATCGAGAGAGAAGCTAAACTGAGTTGCCACCATCTGAAGAAATATCGTAAAAAAGCATTTAAAATTAAAAATAAAAAATAAAAATAGAAATAAATTAAAAAATAGCTAAAATGGGCACAACTACAAATAAATAGCTTTCATTTAAAAAAATAATTATCAAAATCGGTTCAGTAGAAAATTCAGGGCTGATGACACGACATTTTTAGCTTGTCTGAAAGAAATAGCATCGGAGGCTAAAAAAAAAAAAAAAAAAAAAAAAAAAAAAAAAAAAAAAAAACTAATTAAGCTATTTATGTATGTAATAAAGGATCAGTGAAAATTAGCGGCGGAATTACAGAAGAAAACATGTAAAAAAATAAAATAATTTTGAATATTTGGCGTGAAAAGACAAAAGTGTCACACGATTTGGCGAGCAGCACTTTTCCCCGCCAAAAGCAAACGATTTTAATGCAACTGAAATGAAAACTTTTGGATTTTTAGAATCCGCGTAAATGGTGTTTGATGAATTTAAACATAAACAATGAGAGAATTTGATATATTTTATACATACATACATATATATATATATATATATATATTAAATTGCATATGTATATATTATTTGTTGGTGTAGTTATTTAATTTACCTCTGTAACTCAACTTACTGGAAAAAATATTTTCATATATAAAAAATTCTTATTCAGTAAAATTATTTTCATACATTTAAGCGTATTCAACAATAAAATGTAGATGTTTCCATAGCAACAGAATCCAGTTGACAATGCTCAACTGGACTTTGAACTTGAAACAATTTTAATTTATTCAAATTTGAATTTCGTTTCAAATCTCAAATTTTGATGGTTAAATTTGAGTTAAATACATATAAATCCTTCTATAGTAAAAAAAAAACTAGCCTTAAAAGGAATGACTCCTAGAATGATGCTGATGTGGAAGATTTCCGGAACTAACGAATCCGGGTTGTCCACTCCTTCCATGAGTCGAATAGACCAATCAGTAAAGGGCTCTGTCTATGCATCGCCGTATGGGTTACCATAAAGAGAGGAAAGGTTACAATCGCCAACAATCGCCAAGTTTGTCGCCAACTTGGCGATATATCGCCAAATTTGGCGACCAAAATTAGTTGTCAAAAGTGACGCCAACTTGGCGATAACTGTAATATTTCGCCAAATTTTTTATTTCTTTACAACACCAGTCGTTTGATACATCATTTGAGAGGTTTGCAACTGCTTATTCATATAATGGATGTCTTGTGTATTATCCCCCATTCTGCTCCCCAGGGGGGACACATTTTTAATTTCTTTACAATACCAGTCATGTTACACAAGATTTGAAAGGTCTGCAACTACTTATTCATATTATGGATGTCTTGTGTGTCATCCCCACACTCTGCTCCCCCCAAAGGGGGGGGGTCACATTTTTAATTTCTTTACAACACCAGTTGTGCGACACATCATTTGAAAGGTCTGCAACTGCTTATTCATATTATGGATGTGTTGTGTGTAACCCCTCCCCCTCTGCCCTCAGAGGGGGCGCATTTTGTAATTTCTTTACAACACCAATTGTGTGACACATCATTTGAAAGGTCTGCAACTGTTTATTCATTTTATGGATGTCTTGTGTGTCACCGCCACTCTGCCCTCCAGGGGGGCACATTTTTAATTTCTTTACAACACCAGTCGTGTGACATATCATTTGAGAGGTCTGCAGCTGCTTATTCATATTATGGATGTCTTTTGTGTCGCCTCCCACCCTGCCCCCCCAGGGGGGCACATTTTTAATTTCTTTACAACACCAGTCGTGTGACAAATCATTTGAAAGGTCTGCAACTGCTTATTCATACCATGGGGTATTGGCGAGCGCAGCAAGCAGGGGTAGCCAATAATTTGGAATCGCGAAGCGATTACGCGGGGGGTTGGCGAGCATAGCGAGCAGGGGGGCGGGGCCCCCCTAGTATCAATATAACGAAATTATACCAAAAACAAACTTAAACTGACAAAAAAAAAATATATATATTTAATTTATCTAAACACGTTGAACATAAAGCTTTTTTCCTTTAAAATGTATTTGACATAAAAAAACAAATATTTTTTGAAATTGTTTTTCATCGCCAACCGAAGATAAATCGCCAAATAACGAAATTTTCATTATTTTTTTACGGACAGGAAGTGGAGGTTCCACCGAAATTTTTTTTATAAACGTATATATCCTCATGAGAAGAACATTCTGTAATGTTTTCAGATTTTTTGGAGTATGCCCGTATGGAGACCTTCCTTGTTAGTATTATTAGATACTTTTTTTATTTAAAATTTATTTTATGATTGATTATATATTTAAATTAAATTTTGAATTTTCAAAAATATTTAAAACTAAATTTAAAAAAATTTAAACTATTTTTTATGTATATCTGTATAATTAATATTAAAAAGTAGCATGCACAAGCTGCTTGAAAGTTTATTTAATTATATTTGTTTGTGAATAAATCAGCTTTATAAAAACAATTACTATGGTTAAATTATTTAGAGAAACAAACTTATTACTTCTTTTAACAAAATTAAACTTTATTTGAGTAAAATGTTTCATATATTGCTATAGTAGAGGCACGTAAGTTTTTTGTAATCATATTATATTGTTTTTAACACAAAAAAGTACTGAAATATGCATTATATGTACAAGGTAGAACCCGTCGAATTTCGACGAAAGAAAATGTTTAAAAAGGAATTGTTTTTCATTGATTTAAAATAAATCTACATAATTAGTTACAATAAAAAATGCACCTTATGTTCGCAAGTCTAACTCTCAAGCAAATGATATTTAACTTAAAATTAACAAAATACTATTCTAAAAAAACTTAGTTGTAGAAATTATTATAATTAAACTTAATCGATATGTAAACAATAAAATATAATACAGATCTTTTATTAGTATTATTAAATTATCAATTACGGCTCTTATGCACAGTATTCTAAAATGTAAAATAGCAAAATATACTCCACTTTGACTCAATCATAGAATTTTTCCCCGAGAAATCTAAATCCGACATCATTTTTATCATCTCAAAATTTACATAGGCACCTCTCTTAACCGTGTTCATGTTACAGAAAAATGGTTCGTTAATGTGATCATTTCAAAATCATTTTAATTCAAAACTTGAAATCTCGATTGCTATTAGCTATAAACAGATAATAATTTATTTATATTCTTTTAAGTGTAAATGAATGTTCCTGAAATATCCTGCATGCAATAAATACGATATACAATATTCCTGTGACGTCAGAGTGTAAAAAGAAAGTGTTGTATCGAATTTAAAGAAAGTTTTTACAAAATAAAAATCTTTTAAGTGATAAATAAAAAGGAACTAACACGAACATTTTTTCGCATTTTTGAAAAAATGGCAACAAAAACATACATTAATTTGCTTTTTTCGGCTTTTCTCATTTTACTTTTAATAGAAATGGAGTATGTCTGTTGCCACAATTCAGAAACAGTATAAAAAACTACGAAAAAATTAATAACTCAAAAACAAATAAAGATATAGTTTTCAAACAAATTGCATTAAAAAGTACATTTTTTTATCTATACGATGGTATAAAAATTGAAAATGTACGATATCTAGCAGTTTAAAAATTTGCAGAAGAAAAGAATGCAAAATTTAAATTTAATTTAAAATTTGAAAGTGTTGCCATGCGCAAAATGACGTATGCGTTACTCACAGATACGTTTGGCCTTTATAATATAGATTTAAAAAGTCATTTTTATACTAAAATTCTGGTGAAAATGCCTCATGTATGTGCATTTCAAAAGATTCCATGGAAAAACGAATTTTTTATAATTTTTTAAAGAACACTTTACAAGAGTTAGGCTTAGCCGCCCAAAATCCTTCGGCCCTGAAAGTGAAATCAAATTTTCCCGCTCCGTCCTCAGATGTGCACGAGGATGTGCAGTACATCTGAAAGCGCGCGCCGCCGTCGCGAACAGGGCCATCGCTAAGACTTTTTATTGGTGGGGGAGAAGACCTTAAATTGCCAAGTCAAATTTTCATATTTGCCAACTCGTTTTATAATTTCGCCAAGTTACCACACTTAGAAAATGTAATACAGTTCTTATGTGTAAAAAGTTAAATAATATTCCCAATTAGAGTTGTAACTTTTGCAAATTCTATCAAAATAGGAAATGTATTACAATTTTTATTAAAATTTTAATTAAATTTGACAAAAAAGTTTTAAAATTTGCCAAGTGTAACAGCATTTGTGAATGTTTGGGAGGGGGAGGCTTCCTCCCTGTCCCCCCCTTAGCGAGGCCCCTGGTCGCGAACGGGTTAAAAGATGAGTTGTATGAAAAGGTGAAACATTTTGAAAGATTGGATGCCCTTGTAGAGGTCTGCACGGGCCGGGCTCGGGCCGATTTCCAATAATGGCATTCGGGCCGGGCCGGGCTCGGGCCTTACTTCTGAAGACTCGGGCCGGGCCGGGTCTAGTCACTAATCCTTTCGGGCCGGGCATAGTCACTAATCTTTTCGGGCCGGGCTGGGCTCAGGCCTTAATTTTTTTGCTGGAGTATCGGGCCGGGCCTAACTTTTTTTTCCGTACGAAGCCGAGACTGATTCCATTCTTCCTAGATTTCATGGACCAAAATAATCAGTTCCTATTGAATCTTCCTATATGAAAATCCTTTTCTCGACTTTTTATAAATCAGTAATATTTGGCTTTGTCCAAAAATTTCTGCAAAAAAAGCATATACTTTTAAGCCGTCATTATTCTACAATTAAACATTAGAATTTATTCCTTTTAAAGAATCGTAGATTACTAGGCGTTTTAAAATAGAATTAAACACACACACACACACACACACAAAAAAAAAAAAAAAAACATGATTATGACGGAATTTTTTTTTTTTAACTGAAAACTGAAAGTGTCTTTTAAAATGTTCATCCATACAAAATTAATACAACAATACGGGAGAAAAAAAAGTATTAAACATTTACATCTGTTAAGAAGGGAATGCATTTTTTTTCGTTCCAAAGCGATTTCGTCTTTGGAAATTTTACCATATACCGCTTTTTCGATTTTTTGTCTCCATTACGGGGAATATGGATTAATAATACTAGTGATAACTGAAACATCAAACAACAAACAAAGATTCATTTAAAAGCATAAATATCGCAGCCTACGGCACTTCTGCATAAATGGAGATTATAAACATGAAAAAAAAAAGACTAATATAACTTTCTTTGGTCAGAACTATTCCATAAGATTAAAGATCAATGTACTGTAGAAATTCACTCGAGCCGGGCCGGGTTCGGGCCGAATTTTAAACTTTTTCCCGGACCGGGCCGAGTTCGGGCCGAAATTTTAACTTTCGGGTCGGGCCGGGTCGGGCCATTATTTTTTCGTTCGGGCCGAGCCGGGCTCGGGCCGAAATTTTAACTTTCGGGCCGGGCCGGGTCGGGCCAATATTTCTTTCGTTCGGTCCGGGCCGGGCCCGGGCCGAAATTTTAACTTTCGGGCCGGGCCCGGGCCTGGAAATTTCGGCCCGTGCAGACCTCTATGCCCTTGGTATTTTTACGAAAACTATTACCCATTCAAATAAGGAGAATGGCAAAGACTTTCACGCTTTTTTTGATAGTGTTCGACCTGACGTTTCGAAGGAATTACATTATCAAATCGAAGAAAAAACATCGATTAAATGGTATGCAACTGTTAAGTAAGCTCTTATGAGTCGTTTAACTAATGAAGGTGACTACGAGACTACAACACCCTTTTTTCATTCCAGAACTGTACTGGAGTTGGCGAATATACTGTTACCCACGCATTTAGAGGAAGCCTTTGCAAAAATTATGAATTCCTATGAAAAGTTCACTTTACGTGGTTCTAATTGGACATTGGAAAAAATTTTGAACATAGAAGTGTCGTCAGCTAAATATAGTTTTCTATAACGTATTTGTTTCCTGTATGATTTTTGTAACTGTTATTAAAAACGATCAATAAATATTATGTGATTTATAAAACAGTGTGTTTTTATTTCGAAATCATTTACATATTATCTTTTTCACAATAATCAAAATTTTGTTTTCAATTTACTAGAATGTGACTCGACTTTTCAAGACATATTTTAATTGACATTTTTAGGGCTTTTCTTAAGGGCATCTTTCTACGGCTACTTTTATTTCTTAGGATAGAAATAATTATTCTTCAACATAAAATATTTTCTTAGAGAAAAAAGTATAAACATTTTACTTATCTTTTACGGACACAACTGTTTCACAAATAAACTGTGGAAGACGAGTTCTTATTTCATGATACTTTAACTCACTCTCAAAGTATGATTCATTAGTGGGATTTTCCCACAATCGTGACGTCACTGATTAAAAGAAGATTTAAAAAAAACTGATGATGCATGCCCTGAAAATTTCTTATTGTGCATGTGTTCTAATTAATTTCTAGAATTTGGTTAATTTTTATTAATTATCTAGTAAAGTCTTATCAAAATATAAAACAAGTTGAATGTAGATTCTGCCTTGCAGAATTGAGTTTCGCCTCCGATTAGGGAAAAAAAAAAAATCGATAGAGATTTTTTAGAAGGGCGACCCCGTTTAGATTGCAATGAACTAACTTCATTTTTTTGTGTTTATCAATATAATAAAAAACAGAAAGGCGTGAAATACCCAATTGAATAGCAATTTCTCTCTGAGACATTGGAATTGCGGAATAATAAAGAGATACAATTTGACGTGCTACTTCTTCATTGACTAGATTCATCAAAAACGGATTTTTTTTTTTTTAGTTTAAACGCTTTTTTATAGACTCTGAGTAAAAGGAAATGCAATTTAACATTAAAACGAGCGGAATCCCGTCGAATTCGACGAGTGAAATGTTTAAAAGACCCGATCGATTTGGTTTTAAAAAAAGCAAAAGTAATTACATTATTGTCTGAGCGAAGCGAAGTCTTTATACTCAGAGATACGTAACGATATTAAAAGTAAAAAAAAAATCTTTCGTCAAGCAAATCTCAAAAAGTACTTGTCGGATTTTGATTCTGTTTGTACCAATAGGTACCTACGAAGGTAATCTGGTGAATGCACCTACTTTTAAAAATTAATTCCAAATAGTTTAAAAGTTATATTAAAAAAATTGATAAAAAAGCACAATTTATTTGCATACGTCACAGAAATTTGGTGCGCGTGATTTCCACCGGCTGGATATTTTCGTAGATAACCGAATCAGTACATGGAGTAAATAGTAATCATTTACGCACTCAGAAATATTGAATGCAATAAAACATTTTAAAATTTAATCATGCAGGAAAATAAAACTTTTATTTTTTTATACAATTAAAAAAAATGTCGTAAAAACTTTGATTTTGAGATTTTGTGATAATCTCTTAGCATTTTTTGATCGCTAAAAGAATATTTTATATATTTCGCGTGTGAAAATTAGAAACTATTACGTTTTTAAATAAAAAGTTTCTTTTATGACATCATTTTTCCTTTATATTTATTTTTATTGCATGTTTCCTTTTAACTTATATTTTGTTTGCGTGTGGAAGTCAATTCTGGTCACTAATTTTTCGGCACGGATACCACAAGCGCATCAGATTTGGCGCAATTTTTTTCAAAGCCCATTTGGCGAAAACTCCGTTTTCAAATAACGCTTACATACACATTTTTAAATTATTTTCTATTTTCAAAAAGAAATTACAGTAAATAAAATAGTAATAATAATTAATAACTATAAAAAGAAATATCTTATATAATAACAAAAAAGGAAATGAAAGTAAACAAATATTTTTATGAGTAAATAAACAAATAATAAATAAATAAAGCCGGGTTACCATCTCAAGTAAAATAATGCCATTTTGACGCCAATTATGTACCCTGGTGCATATGTGACATCTTTTTCCATTTTTCATAAATTTCCTGTTGGCATACAAATTTGAAATTTGGAATATGTATGCATACCTGGGAGCAATACTGGAATCATCATAGACATTGATTTTTTTTTTTTATTCGATCCAAAAAGAGGCAACGGGGGCTATTTTTTAAAGATTTATACAATTTATACTGCATAAAGGAGCCACTTACCTATTTCTATATACAAGAAGAAGTAAGTGGTATGTAAAAACAATTATAGTATACATAAATAAAATACTTGAGATAATATACTAGAGATATAAGCACCGGGTTTGGCGAGATTTTTTATGCCAACTAGGCGAAAACATCGTTTTGATTATCAGATACATACAGCATGCTATAATAACACGTTATTTATTTATTTCAAAAAAAAAAAAAAAAAGGAATAAACGAAACATTTTCTGTTATTAAAAAAAAGAAATAACAATCAATAAATGATATTTTTAGAACAAACAATTTATTATAGCATTTATATGATAACCAGCATGTTAGGCAACTGAACGCTATTTTGGCACCAATTAGGTACCTCGGTGTGTATAGGGCATATATGTGCCATATTTATTTGTAAAACTGAGCATGAACGTTTACCAAGTGTGTTTTCATAGTCGCTTATATCTTTTTGTAACATAGCGCACATTTCGAAGCCAAAACTGCACAAAAGAAAAAAAATCAATATTTGCAGTATTTTTTGGCTTTAAAAGATGATATTTCATACGACGTCTTTTTTGGATTCGTCGTTTTTCAATATTTGATAGTATGCCTCTACTCGTTTTGTAACTTTTTTTTTGTAACTTTCTTCGTTATTAACAGCGATATTTGGATTTCCTATTTAAATAAGAATTCTTCTAAATACAAAGAATTTTGTTAAAATAAATAAATAAATGAAATGCGGACATCTATTGCTCAAAGCACAAAACTTTTCCTATTGAGTTAATAAAAATCAGTAAAAACATAATTTTTATGATAATAAAAAGGTGACTTATGTAATAACAGAGTCATATATTGTGTACGTTATGGATTAAGTATGAATATTTCTCCACCATTTATAAATAATAATAATAATAAAATAAAATGCGGACAGACCAAAGTCTATATTTGACTGAAAACAACAACCATTTTCTAAATGCTTTAAAAAAATGGCCAATGAAAAGTGATATTTCAAAGGTATTATGAAATTAGTTAAAAACCATTTACTTTAAACTAAATGAATAAAAGATTTATATTTTTAATGAAATAAATGGGATTTGAAAAATTATTGGAAATTTATCACTATAGATGTATCAATATTACAATCTGTACCTTATATGCAAAATGGAACAATTAGCAATACTTTTTGTACCCGAAAAATGGTCGTTGCTCTTTTTTTAAAGATAAAAAGTAGATTACGAAATATTCCTATACAGAGATGCCAAGCCCCCGCTTATATACTTATACTTCGCTGTTATATGGACTTTGGCGCTTTTATAAAAAGTTTGACGTAATTCGGGATTAAGAAAGTGATTTTTTTTTACTGAATAATACAAATAAATGAACAATGAATACTAAGAAATACTAAGAAAAGGAAAATGAAGCATTATATTGATCTATGTATATTTAAAATGTATCTGCTAGCACTAATTAGATAATTTATGTGTATATAATAGGAGATAAATAGCTTTCGATTCTGTATTTCTATGCTATAAAGCAATAACGTTTGTGTGTTTTTCGTTATCATTGGGAGTACCTAGCCGATTTAAAAAATAATGTGGGCAAAAAATGTTGGTAACCATCTTTGCTACAAAATATACTATATTTTGCATAGGGACAATAATCACCATCAATGCACGAGTAAAAAGAGTTCTAAATTTGAGAATTCTTTGATGTTGATGTGACTAAAAATTTAAAATCTTTTTTTTTTTTTTTTTTGTGGCAACTTTTAGGATATTTCTAAAACATTCGACAATTTAATTTCACAAATTAGACATTTTTTAGCACTTTCCAACAAAGTTGAAAAGTGCTTATGCATTCGGTTTGTCTGGCCGTCTGTCCGTCTGTCCGTCTGTCCGCGCTCTAACTCCCGTAAATGTACTCGGATTGCTATGAAATTTTTATACGTTATTGAGCTTTACCCTAGCACGAACCCTATTGAAAATGAAGTATCTACCATGATTAGTTTATCTACAGGGCGAATCAAAAGTTTCCCATTACATTACGGCCTATGGGGAAAAATCGTTAATATACTCGGATTGCCATGAAATTTTAGGACATTATTGACGTTTACCCTAGCACAAGTCCTATTGAAAATGAAGTTTCTACCATGATTAGTTTATCTACAGGGCGAATCAAAAGTTTCCCATTACATTACGGCCTATGGGGGAAAATCGTTAATATACTCGGATTGCCATGGAATTTTAGGACGTTATTGAGGTTTACCCTAGCACGAACTCTATTGAAAATGAAGTTTCTATTATGATTAGTTTATCTACAGGGCGAATCAAAAGTTTCCCATTACATTACGGCCTATGGGGAAAAATCGTTAATATACTCGGATTGCCATGAAATTTTAGGACGTTATTGACGTTTACACTGGCACAAGTCCTATCGAAAATGAAGTTTCTACCATGATTAGTTTGTCTACAGGGCGAATCAAAAGTTTCCCATTACATTACGGCCTATGGGGAAAAATCGTTTCAAAGGAATTTTAAAGATGCTATACCCTGTCAAACATTAAAATATGCATTCTATAAAATATAAGGTGAAAATGTGGCTATTATTCATTTACAGGGCCACACGAAAGAATTCCATTAGATAGTGGTAAAAGGAGGAATTGTGTGTGACATATTTTAAATATATTAAGCTTTTTCCTGTATAATAAAATTGATATATGTCACTGAAACTTAATATAAATTATACGCTACTGTCTTGCATAATATGAAGTACATAGCATTTACAGGGCCATACAAAAGATTTCAAATAGTATATTTTTTCCGAAGTACCGTATATGTGTCCGATGATGGCTGATGGAGGGATGAAATGCATTTTAATTATGAAATGCCCGTTTATATTTCGCTAAATATATGCACATTATATGGTGTGTATAAATGTTATAGTTGATATACAGGACTACCCAAAAGAGCTCACCTACGTTACTGAATATGAGCGTAAATTTTTTAAACGTGGTTCTTAAATAAGCTATGCATTTTTACGCTGAGCTGCATTCAATTTACTGAGAAATGTTTGCAGAATATAGATAAAGGGATATACAGGGCCATGCAAAGAATTCGGTACATGGACGCCTATGAATGATGATTTATGAGAATGTGATTTCAGTTGTTTTAAAAGTGTTTTAGTTTACAATAAACTTTAGCCTAATGCTGACGTGTAATAAAGATACAATGTAAACTACAGGGCTGAACAAAAGTATCCAAGTATGTTTCCATCTAATAGTATGAATTGCTGAAAAAGAAATTTAAGGCTACTGGGTATTTTCTTGCTAAGCTGAATTTTCCCATTATATGAACTGACATATGAAATACAGGGCTGTTCTAATGTACTGGAATACATATTTGGGTATATTTGGCTATACACTATTATTTCCCTAAATAACAAAGTTTTGTTAAAGATTTCATTAAGTGTTGGAAAGTGCTTCATAATCTATGCTTAACGCATGATTTTTCTTACTTGTTTTTTCTAGAAAAAGTTTTAAACCCAATTTATTGAGAATATTGCAATTTCTAGGATACTGTTGGGGTTAGAAACTATAACTTTGTCATCACAGTAACTTATAAGATGTAAATGCTCGTTTAGGACAAATTCTTAAAAAAGGATTCCATAACTATTATCGACAACCTCATTGCATCCGTGGAAAACAGATATTCAACATTATAAACTATTCGGACGGATCTCACACCATATAAAATACACTCCATTCTCTGCAAACATAATAGTTTATGTTATTTATAGTTTCTCAAATCGGTGCGGAGCTTCTGTTTATGCTCATGACATCATTTCAAAGAGTTATATTTCCAATATAGGAAAATTTGGTGTTTTGTTTTCTGTATTACTTTTAACATTTTGCATATTTCAATTTTAAATCCATGCATGGTTTGCTTTCCCTTTTATAAAAATAGTATATGCAACTTTATACATAAGATTTTGTAATTCTTTGATTCAATATGCTTATTTTGATCATATTTTATCACAACGAATGACCAATTAAAGGTAACATCTCATTTTCTTTACTTATCGCAAGTTATTAAATGTGTATTCTCAGCAATATCGCTCAGACTAATCCCTCTGAGGGAAGTCCTAGTTGAATCAATATATAATTGTCTGAGCGTAGCGAAGTCTTATACTCAGAGTACGTAACGATATTAAAAGTCAAAAAAATTCTTTCGTCAAGCAAATCTCAAAAAGTACTTGTCGGATTTTGATTCTGTTTGTACCAGAAGGTACCTATGAAGGTAATCTGGTGAATGCACCTACTTTTAAAAATTAATTCCAAATAGTTTAAAAGTTATATTAAAAAAACTGATAAAAGAGGACAATTTATTTGCATACGTCACAGAAATTTGGTATGCGTGATTTTCACCGGCTGAATATTTTCGTAGATAACCGAATCAGTACATGGAGTAAATAGTAATCATTTACGCACTGAGAAATATTGAATGCAATAAAACATTTTAAAATTGAATCATGCAGGAAAATAAAACTGTTATTTTTTATATTAAAAAAAATGTCATAAAAACTTTGATTTTGAGATTTTGTGATAATCTCTTAATAGCATTTTTTGATCGCTAAAAGAATATTTTATATATTTCGCGTGTGAAAATTAGAAACAATTACGTTTTTAAATAAAAAGTTTCTTTTATGACATCATTTTCCCTTTATATTTATTTTTATTGCATGTTATCGTTTAACATATATTTTATTTGTGTGTGGAAGTCAATTCTGGTCACTAATTTTTCGGCACGGATGCCAAACGCGCATCAGATTTGGCGCAATTTTTTTCAAAGCCCATTTGGCGAAAACTCCGTTTTCAAATAACGCTTACATACACATTTTTAAATTATTTTCTATTTTCAAAAAGAACTTACAGTAAATAAAATAATAATAATAATTCATAACTATAAAAAGAAATATTTTATATAATTTTAAAAAAAAGGAAATGAAAGTAAATAAACATTTTATGAGTAAATAAACAAATAATAAAGCCGGGTTACTATCTCAGGTAAAATAATGCCATTTTGACGCCAATTATGTACCCTGGTGCATATGTGACATCTTTTCCCATTTTTCATCCATTTCCTGTTGGCATACAGCTTTGAAATTTGGAATATGTATGCATACCTGAGAGCAGGGCTGTCCAACGCGGTGCCCGCGGGCGCCATTTCGTCCTTTGCAGGATTTCTTGGCGCCCTCTTGAAGGTTTCCTCTTACTAACATATTTTTTAAAAAATTCCATTTTAAAAATGCTTTATTTTAAATCCTTGATATTTCCTTGAGAAATATTTTTAGAATCTTTGCAAGCGTATTTCAGGCATCAAAAATGAAAACTTGGAGGAAGGTTTAAAACTTTAATTTTGTGTTATTGCATATCTTCACTAATTTATAGTTATTCTTTATGAAAAATGCTATGAAAATTATGACGATGGAAACTGGTAAATTTGGCAATAACTTTTTAATATGCTAAGATGTAAAATATAGATAAAAAAGTGCACCCCTTAACCCTCTTCGTGCATGAATGTTCAACTTTTTTGAGGTTGTTTTTATGTTGTTACGCTGGCTCAATGCTGTTTCATAATAGGGTAAAGAAGTGTCAGTTTAACGCTCAGTTTTTAAAATTTTAGGTATTTTTCTGAATTTGTTAAAAAATCTATAAAATCGTACGAAATGATTTTCATCATGAAAGTTCTTCCAGGACATTTCTTTGGCACCATATATGGATTAGTCACCCCTTTCGTTCAATCCCTTTCGTTTTTGTGCTTTTTATAACGTCATATTTAAGCCTCCAAAATACGTTAAGGAGTATCTATTCATCCTAAAAAAATTTTGATTACAATTTCAATTCAATTAAAAATTAGATTTAAGTTGCTGGCTCTTTCCACTTTGAAAAACTGACATACGCAGAGACTACATAGAGGTACTACATAGAGATCCGGATTTACATAATGGCCTTATGCCTTCTGCTGCGATATGCATTTGCATATGTGTATCGCTACTAATACTGCGAGATATTTTTTCGTATATTTTTAGCTCTGTTAATGATGGCGCCCTTAATGGTTTGTTACGTGTTGAATTGCGCCCCTGCTCAGTGAAAGGTTGGACAGGCCTGCCTGAGAGCAATACTGGAATTAGACATTGATTTTTTTTTTTTAATTCGATCCAAAAAGGGGCAAAGGGGGTTATTTTTTAAAGATTTATACAATTTATACTGCATAAAGGAGCCACTTACCTATTTTTATATACAAGAAAAAGTAAGTGGTATGTAAAAACAATTATAAGGTATTTGTACCCTATATGGACAGGGCTCTCAATATGGACACCCCTAATATTTTTAAAGGTAATAATTTTAATCGAGAGATGGCTCAACATTTTCGCGAAGAAAAGCAGTTGAAAAGATAATTAAGGCTGGAAAGTGTAAAAAAGCGCGCTATTCGCTATTTACAAGGAAACCTGTTGTTTCGAGATGTGCTGATCTTAATTGCTTGTAAATTTGAATTCTTATTAGATATGGTAAAATTACATTAAATGTTGAAAAGTGGAGTATTTTAGAAAGCTAATAAAACATATTTTCGATTGCTATTGCATATATTGCTTTAAAATATTTTCCTTATTCATTTGTTACTAGATTTAGTAAAACTACGCCCGGTTCCCAATATAAACAGCGTATGTCCCCATCGACTACAAGAAAGAAGAAAATTCAACGTTGCCAAGCAATAAATTGAAAAGGCATCAAAGTGGTAAAATCTTTGTTCAACAAGATGCCATTTGAACAATCCCTCCAAAACCTTCCTCCAAAAAACCCTTGCAGAAAAATAAAAAGAAGCCCCCACCCCCCCGCCAGTAGGATATCTGTTGGCGAAATCATAGGCACCAATGGTATGACTTCCTCAACAAAAGAGAACTGGTACTGCTTCTTTTGCAGTATTGATGCTTTTTCAAACATACGGCCATGCATCACATGTGGCAGATATGTTCATGAGGATTATATGGGACTTACTGCCCATGGTGAAAAAGTTTCTATTTGTCCATGCTGTGAGGACTGGGTAATAACAGATGTAAATTCGCAGACAGATGCTATAAAGCTAAGTAAAACCAACAATATTATTTCATAATATTAGTAACTAAGGGGCTTTGCATGGGTCTTCGAAGGGTAAAAGCCGAAAATGATCCTCCCCTTTCGAAAATGCATGTTCTAAAGATATTTACTGTCCCCCCTCGTCCTCCGAATACTTTAAGATACGTTTTTTTATTCCCTCTCCTCTAAAATCCCTTGGAAAAGTGGCTCTTCCATACACACTGTGTAGAAAGTCAATAAGGAAACACCTGTCCATAATAGGGACAGATAATTCCTTATATGGACACTTGTAAACATTTTTTGTTTTTATCATATAAATTAAACCAGAATAATTACAAAGTCGCTAATTTTAATAATGATAGTCAATAGTCCAAGGATAGTAAACACATATTTTTGGAGTCCTCTGACTTGTACATGGGGGTGAAACAAATACATTTTCCTTAAGGTGTCCATATAGGGTACAGGTACTATAGTATACATAAATAAAATACTTGAGATAATATACTAGAGATATAAGCACCGGGTTTGGCGAGATTTTTTATGCCAATTAGGCGAAAACATCGTTTTGATTACCAGATATATATAGCATGCTATAATAACACGTTATTTATTTATTTCAAAATAAAAAAAAGAAATAAACGAAACATTTTCTGTTATTAAAAAAAAAAAAAAAAAAAAGAAATAACAATCAATAAATGATAATATTTTTAGAACAAACAATTTATTATAACATTTATATGATAAGTATGTTAGGCAACTGATCGCTATTTTGGCACCAGTTAGGTACCTCGGTGTGTATAGGGCATATATGTGCCATATTTGTTTGTAAAACTGAGCATGAACGTTTCCCAATTGTGTTTTCATAGCCGCATATATCTTTTTTGCAACATAACGCACCTTTCGAAGCCAAAACTGCACGAAAGAAAAAAAAAATCAATATTTGTAGTTTTTTTTTTTTTTTTATGTAATGCACATTTCGTAATCAGTAGGCTCGATAATCAGACCTCGTTTTTTTTTGCTTTAAAAGATATTTCATACGACGTCTTTTTTGGATTCGTCGTTTTTCCATATTTGATAGTATGCGTCTACTCGTTTTGTAACTTTTTTTGGTAACTTTCTACTTTATTAACAGCGACATTTGGATTTCCTACTTAAATAAAATTTCTTCTAAATGCAAAGAATTTTGTTAATATAAATAAATAAATGAAATGCGGACATCTATTACTCAAAGAACAAAATTTTTCCTATTGAATTAATAAAAATCAGTAAAAACATAATTTTTATGATGATAAAAAGGTGACTTATGTAATAACAGAGTCATATATTATGTACGTTATGGATTAAGTGTTAATATTTCTCCACCATTTATAAATAATAATAAAATAAAATGCGGACAGACCAAAGTCTATATTTGACTGAAAACAACAACCATTTTCTAAATGCTTTAAAAAATGGCCAATGAAAAGTGATATTTCAAAAGTATTATGAAATTAGTTAAAAACCATTTACTTTAAACTAAATAAATAAAAGATTTATATTTTTAATGAAATAAATGGGATTTGAAAAATTATTGGAAATTTATCACCATAGATGTATCAATATTACAATCGGTACCTTGTATACAAAATGGAACAATTAGCAATACTTTTTGTACCCGAAAAATGGTCGTTGCTTTTTTTAAGGTTAAAACGTAGATTACGAAATATTCCTATACAAAGATGCCAAGCCCCCGCTTATTGCACAGCAGAATTTTCTTATAGGAAAAGTTATTTTTTAAATCCGCAGAATGTTCCAGTTTAATAAAACATTTTCTGTATTAAAATACCGGTATCCAAAATGCCGGAGACTTGGCAGCTCTGCCTATAACATTTTAATTAATCACGGTACTTTTTTTAATCGGATTCAAATTTAGTGAAAACTACGTTTATTGGCCAAAAGCACCTTTTTTCACATGTGTAACTACGATACAATTCCTTGATGCTGAAATAAAATGTTTTGACTTATGATATTATTACTTCCTCTTATTTATTTATTTGAATTTTAATTTAGATGACTCAAAATCGTGTTTTTTAAATGTACGGAAAAAATGCATTTCGAGAGAGGGAGAAAAAACAATATTTGGCGATTTATTACCTGCGCTTGGCTAAGTGTTTTACTACCTTGTATTTAATACTCTTCACAATACTTCACTGTTATATGGACTTTGGCGCTTTTATAAAAAGTTTGATGTAATTCGGGCTTAAGAAAGTGAGTTTTTTACTGAATAATACAAATAAATGAACAATGAATACTAAGAAATACTAAGAAAAGAAAAATGAAGCATTATATTGATCTATGTATATTTAAAAATGCATCTGCTAGCACTAATTAGATAATTTATGGGCATATAATAGGAGATAAATAGCTTTTGATTCTGTATTTCTATGCTATAAAGCAAATAACGTTTGTGTGTTTTTCGTTATCATTAGGAGTACCTAGCCGATTTAAAAAATAATGTGGGCAAAAAATGTTGGTAACCATCTTTGCTGCAAAATATACTATATTTTGCGTAGGAACAATAATCACCATCAATGCACGAGTAAAAAAAGTTCTAAAATTGAGAATTCTTTGATGTTGATATGACTAAAAATTTTAAATCTTTTTTTTTTTTTTTTTTTTTTTTTTTTTTTTTTTTTGTGGCAACTTTTAAGATATAATATTCTTGTTATGAACGATTTCTAAAACATTCGACAATTTAATTTCACAAATTAAACATTTTTTTTCTAGAAAAAGTTTTAAACCCAATTTATTGAGAATATTGCAATTTCTAGGATACTGTTGGGGTTAGAAACTATAACTTTGGCATCACAGTAACTTATAAGATGTAAATGCTCGTTTAGGACAAATTCTTAAAAAAGGATTCCTTAATTATCGACAACCTCATTGCATCCGTGGAAAACAGATATTCAACATTATAATCTATTCGGACGGATCTCACACCATATAAAATACACTCCATTCTCTTCAAACATAATAGTTTATGTTATTTATAGTTTCTCAAATCGGTGGGGAGCATCTTGTTTATGCTCATGCCATCATTTCAAAGAGTTATATTTCCAATATAGGAAAATTTGGTTTTCTGTATTACTTTTAACTTTTTGCATATTTCAATTTTATATCCATGCATGGTTTGCTTTCCCTTTTATAAAAATAGTATATGCAACTTTATATATAAGATTTTGTAATTCTATGATTCAATATGCTTATTTTCATCATATTTTATCACAATGAATGACCAATTAAAGGTAACATCTCATTTTCTTTACTTATCGCAAGTTATTAAATGTGTATTCTCAGCAATATCGCTCAGACTAATCCCTCTGAGGGAAGTCCTAGTAAATATCATACAAAAAACTGTTGGAACCAGAGAGAAAAAGTAGAGCTCGATCTAAAAAAATGTTACAGTAAAATTTGGGAAATATTTTCAATGTGCGTATAAAAGAAAGGGAATAAGATGATCTGTAAAGCTCATAAAATAACCCAAATTTTTGTTAGCTGAAAATGTGGACTGAGCTTTACTGGTGCTTTAAAACCAATCAGGGAAGAAGAGGAATTTTTAACTCTTTCCGTATTTCAATTATCCATAACCAGTTTAAAAATTTGGGTTCATAACTATATGTTATAGGCTGATGTAATGAAGTATGAGAACGGTTCGTTCTGTACAAAGTTTAAACACAATTCCATACCAGCTGTTTTGATAACTGGAAGATCAAAGCTCCAAGTAAACTCAAAACCTTGAATAGATACGATTCAATCATACACTAAATATTTGTGTTCAAACATACTTATCTACATCAATTCCTCAACAACTTGATTATATTAATGTTATACTTTAATTATCACATCATGGTTTATATTTGTTTAGCGTTGCAGGGCTTAACCGATTTGAGGCATCATAACAATATATTCTATTGACTACTTTCCTCAGTAATCATTTTGAGTGGATAATAGTGAAATTCTGAATATAAGGCACCAGTACAGCTCAGTCCACATTTTCAGCTAACAAAAATTTGGGTTATTTCATGAGCTTTACAGATCATCTTATTCCCTTTCTTTTATACGCACATTGAAAAATTTCCCCAAATTTTACTGTAACATTTTTTTAGATCGAGCTCTACTTTTTCTCTCTGGTTCCAACAGTTTTTTGTATGATTTCATAGCTTTTTCAGATCCTTTCAGGAGCTTTATCAATCACCTTCAACTAACAAATCTAAACTATTATTAGTCTTAGTTTAAAGTTATTAGTAGGCATATTAGTTTGGCGATGTACTTGAAATGACGCCAAGTTGGCTTCAATTTTGGCGAGTAATTTTTGACGCCAAATTTGGCGATATATCGCCAAGTTGGCGAAAAACTTGGCGACAGAACCGCCCCCTCCCAGATGGTAGTCCCACTGCAATTTCGTGGTATCTACGCAGATTTTCTTATGCCGATAGTTATCTACACAGATGTTCATAGCTTCATTTTCAAATAGTAATTTTTATAAATATAGAATTTTTTCCCTAATTATCTCTTTTTAATTGAAATATCTGTATTGTAGTAACTATTTTACTTCGAAAACACTCAAATAAAGGTGCGATGTTGTTTTAACACATATTTAATTACAGTTTATATATATGTTTATGAAAAATATGCATTTTCTGTTTCGAATGACGTCAATTTCAAAGGTTCAAAACTGTCAGGAGAATCAGAATTTTTATTGATCTATAAAAAAAAGAACACGTGTTATCGTTTCTTTTTTAAATTATTGAATTGTTTTATAGTTGGTGGCATTTCGAAAGAAACAATTAAATTAGCAATTAAAAAGGAGAGATTTCTATAATGATAAATTATGAAATGTATAGCGTTATATAAATTTTAAATGGGTGCCATTTCCTTGATTTTTGATATTTCTTTACCGGACCTTCGAAAGGCACATCCCTAAATTAAAAGCTTTCGAACAAGTTATTACACGTCGCTGAATGTTTCCTGGTTCGGGTTATAATTGAGTTGTTTCTCTTTTTTTAACCGACTTCAAAGAGGAGGTTATGATTTCGACCTGTATGTATTTGTTGTTCACCCATAACTTTTGCAAATGTGAACCGATTTTGATAATTTTTTTTTGTTTGAAAGCGTATGAGGCCCATGTGGTCCCATTCGAATTTCATAAAAATCCGATAATTAGAACTTTTTTAAAAATAAAAACTTTAAATTTCAAACTCATTTTGAAGCAATCGACCAATTAGAAGTGTTCCTTTTGCATGCTTTCATATTACACTTACATAGACACACAATATTTTCACTGTTAAAAGTTTGAAGTTTTTGCTGCATCATCACTCCACCGCTTTTATGGAATATCTCCATTTTGACCAATGAGAATTCACCATAATACAATGAAGTAATCATTTTCTATAAAAGCGATGGATAGACGATAAAGTAAAAGTTTCAAATTTTTAACAGTGTTCAAAGTGCAAAATCCTAACTGGACGAGGGCCAGGATTCACATAAATTTTGCGCTGTTTGCGAAACGAGATTTATTAACAAGAAAATTTATTTAAAACATTGAAAAATTTGCTAAAATTCAGGCTTCTGATTCGTTAATCTGGTTTCGCTAACAGCGCGAATTCTACCTGGATTCCGGACAAGTTCTCTTATGCAAGAAACCGGAAATATAGCATCTAGGGGATATAGTGTAGAAATCGGCTATCTCAGGGCGTGTTCAGAGCAACTTACAAAAGTAACCAATGTTACCGATCGATTGTAGGGCAGTACAAAAGCAAACTGTGGCAGCAATGAAAACTATTCTGTTGAATTGTAGCTGACGTCACACTTTGCTTTGATTTTCATTTCGTATTTGTCTACAATCGGTAAGTGGTCGGTAAGTAAACGGTAAGTTGTGGTGAACACGCCCTCTTTAATACTTAAAATAAGCGCTAAAATGTTCTGTTCGTTAAATGTGCAACAATGCTAATGAAATTTAAAGATAGAAACGACATCTGCAGGACATTTTCTAAAAATGCAAGAATTATTGCGAGTCTAGATAATGTATCACGAAAATGCCGCAGATGTCGCTGTGATCGACACTTTGGAATTCAGTAGTATCGTTGCACATTTAAAGGATACAAATTTTTAGCACTGCTTGCATTGTAAAAAATTGAACCCTTTTGCTGCATCGTCACTCCATCGCTTTTATAGGAAACGATTACTTCGCTCTATTATGGAGCATTCTCATTGGTCAAAACAAAGAAATTCTATAAAAGAGATGGAGTAACTATGCAGCAAAAGGGTCAAATTTTTTACAGTGTCGATAGCAAATTTTCACTCCATGTAATCCAGACTCTCTCCTTCGAACAATGAAAAGTTCTTAAAAATAAAGGCTTATGATTGGTCAATCTTGTTTTGCTTAACAGCGAACAATCATTCTCGATCCTAACCACTGTTGCAGAGATGCTAGTTTTTTTTTCAAAGTACGAAATCTTAGCTGGAACAATTCTCGTATCCACCAAAGTGAAAGATCCACATCGATCCAGACATGAGAATTCGATATCGAAAAGCTGAAAATTCATCTCTAAAGAGCCTTACAAGCTAAAGCAAGAGTGTCTGTAAATCAGGGTGCTTGTTATGCCGGATTCACAAAGTGATTAAAGTACATTGCTATGTGCTAGATTTACATTTGGACAAATATAAATGACGAAAAATTTTGATAAGCTTACCATTAAAGTTAAGCGAGTTAACTTCTTTCACCCATAAAACAAATTCGTTCAGGCGACTACCGCCAAGTTCTGGAATAAAAATTCTTAAATTTTCTGTACTTTGGAAAACCGCGTTTATCAAAGAACATTCTTAACTTCAAATATTACTACTTTCATATAGACGCATGTTGAATCATGGTGTGATTTTGATAATATCTTCCTTTTTATTTTTTAACCGACGTCAAGGAGGAGGTTATGATTTCGACCTGTATGTATTTGTTGTTCACGCATAACTTTCGTAAATATAAACCGATTTTGATAATTCTTTTTTTGTTTGAAAGCGTATGGGACTCATGTGGTCCCATTCAAATTTCATAAAAATCTGTTGATTAGAACTTTTTAAAAAATTAAAACATTAAAATTCAATATCTTTTAGAAGCAATCGACCAATTAGAAACGTTCATATTTCATGTTTTTAAGTTACACTTACATAGACACACGATCTTTTCAAAATGTGAAATCCTAACTGAACAAGGTTCACATTTATTAACAGTGTACACTGTAAAAAAATTGACCCTTTTGCTGCATAATCACTCCCCCGTTTTTAAAGAATATCTCTCTCTTGACCCATGAATATTCTGCACGATAGGCCGAAGTAATCGTTTTCTATAAAGGCGGTGGATTGACGATGCAGCAAAAGGGCCAAATTTTTTACAGTGTACACTGTAAAAATTTTGATCCTTTTGTTGTATCGTCACTCCCCCGCTTTTATAGAATATCTCTCCTTTGACGCATGAGAATGCTCCATGATACATTGTTAAAAATTTGACCCATTTGCTGCAGCGTCACACAACAACTTTTATTGAATATGTCTTTATGACCAATAAGAATGCTCCGTAACACAGTGAAGTAATCGTTTTCTATAAAAGCGGTGGACTGATGATGCAGCAAAAGGCTCAAAGTTTTTATAGTGTAATTGGGACCAAAGCGTTTGTAAAAAGAAATATTTCCGAATCAAATGCTGTCACTCTCTTATAGAGGCAGCCAGATGTAGGTAATGAGTTTCAGATTACTCATCGAATACGCCACCGCTCATTTCCGATTACAGTGTCACTGTAAAAAATGTGACCCTTTTGCTGCATCGTCACTGCCCTGCTTTTGTAGAATATCTCTCTTTTGACCCATGAGAATACTTCGTAATTGGGTGAAGTAATCGTTTTCTATAAAAGCAATAGAGTGATGATATAGCAAAAGTATCAAATTTTTTACAGTGTAGGTTCCCTCGATATGAATATGACACATGTAGCACAGTATATAATTGGTTGAAACGATTCTGGACAAAAACGAGTCACCAAGCATCTTGTTGAGCGGGCAATTTTCGTCAACCTTGTTAACTTCTCATACGAGTACAATCTAATTCTTCCAGGAAATCATCATCATCAAATTCCATAATGAAAAAATGCCTGGCAATGCAATGCACTGTTAAAAATTTGCAACTTTTGCTGCATCATCACTCCATCGCTTTTATAGAATATCTTTACTTTTATCAATGAGAATCCTTCATAATGCATTTAACTAATCTTTTTCTATATAAGTGGTGAAGTGATGATACACTGTTAAAAATCTGCTGCATTTTGTTGCAACGCACTCCGCCGCTTGTATATAATGTCTCTACTGCGACCTTTGAGAATGCTCCTTAATACAGTCAAGTAACCGTTTTCTATACAAGCGCTGGAGTGCGTAGCAAAAAAATGCAGCAGATTTTTAACAGTGTACACTGTTAAAAATCTGCTGAATTTTGCTGCAACGCCCTCCACCACTTGTATATAATATCTCTATTCCAAAGAATGAGAAAGCGCCATTTCACGGCCAAGTAACCGTTTTCTATACAAGCAGGGGAGTGCGTTGCAGCAAAATGCAGCAGATTTTTAACAGTGTACAGCAAAAGTTTCAAATTTTTAACATTGTAGTTGGGACAAAAGCGTCTGTAAAAGAAATATTTGGGAATGAAATGCTGTCACTCTCTTATAGAGGCAGCCAGGTATCGGTTATGAGTTTCAGATTCCTCGTCGAATTGCCACTGCTCATTTCTGATGCCATTACTACCTGTATAGGTATTAGAGTGTTGCTCTTTATCGATTGAAGCATAGTGCGATTTTTGCTAAAATCTTTCTTTTTCCTTTTTCTGAGTGAAGGGGGAGTACTTTTGACTGACTACACTAGAAAAGCATTTTACTATACATTAATATATGAAGTCATTTTGCTCATATATGGAAGCACTATGTCGCGCTCTTATGTATAAGGACACTTTACTTGATGGATTGTCACCTTTTGAAAGCCACTTTCGATGACCGTAGGATTCGATGCAGACTAAGATTTCATAAATGCGGTAGCTTTTCGAAGTGGCAGATCTTGTCTGAAGAAGTTACCATACAAAAAAAATCTTAAGATTCACAACGATACTAACCGATATTGTAAGTGGTTTCAGAAAAGTTGACAATCAAACAGTGACAAGTAAACTGAATACATCAGAACTTAGCAAAGTGCGTACATTAATATTGCATTGCAAAGAGCTATCGTGTGCCAGTACACATAATTATGTATTACGGTATGCATAACTAAAAAGTAGGAAATAAAATAAGCTTTTTAAGAAAAAAATATCAACCGACTTCAAAAAAGCGCTAAAAAGAATTAAATAATTCTTTAAAGTTCTCTAAGGCCAAAACGTTATCCAATAAGCACACATCGGATATTAGATACCGGCATAAAAAACGGTTAAATTTAATATGTATAATTTAATGTCCACCAAACATAGATTTTAGAGATAATATTATTTTACAAGAGATGAATTGACATATTTATGATTTATTTTATGAATATATACATATAAAAAGTAATGAATTACTTTTTGAAGTTGGTGCCAAACTCTATTTGATGTATATTAAGAATTGTAGCTAAATTATACCTAGTGCCATAATTAAAATGGGGATAATCATTATCGATTGTGATTGTTTGGCACCAACTTAAAAATGTAATTCATTACTTTTTATATGTATATATTCATAAAATAAATCATAAATATGTCAATTCATCTCTTGTAAAATAATATTATCTCTAAAATCTATGTTTGGTGGACATTAAATTATACATATTAAATTTAACCGTTTTTTATGCCGGTATCTAATATCCGATGTGTGCTTATTGGATAACGTTTTGGCCTTAGAGAACTTTAAAGAATTATTTAATTCTTTTTAGCGCTTTTTTGAAGTCGGTTGATATTTTTTTCTTAAAAAGCTTATTTTATTGTTGTTTCACGAGCAAAAAGTGCCAAAACAGGGGTTCTGGATCTCCGAAACCAATCGGTGGATCTGGATGAATTTTTGTAAACTTTGAGATCTAGGGTAGGACACTCCCCCTTTTTAATTTTGTCGCGATCAGATGATTGGGTCCAAAGTTATTAATAGGCAAACTTTGGGCTTTAACATTAGAGATGCAGCTGAGCTCTACTATACAGCACTATCGTGCTGTATGATATTTACAAACTAAATGTCAAATTTGCCAGTTACAATTTTGCATGCAAATATTCGCACATCTTCAGTTAAAAATGTAATCTGAGTGCCGGCGAAATCAAGAAATTTTATTTTATATGCACTCACAAAAAAATAGTTTTATTTAAAAAAAAAAAAAAAAACTAATTTCATTTTTACTGTGATATTATTTTCACTAACTGAAGTCACCTGAAAGCAAAATCTCAATCTCAGTGTCCATAATGAAAATAAATATTGAAATGTAATATCGGGTACTACTAGGTTATCCCGTCGACTAAAAAATTATCGCCAAACTATAAGATTAAATGCCAATAATGGATGATCGTGAATGTCACATTCAATGACATTAAATACGATTCATGTGTTTAAAATGTCATTAAGTGATTTTTATTTCGACTATTTATTAATATTTTTATTAATATTCTACTAATTATTATTATTTTTTTTTTCGTTATTTAAAATAAAAATTATGTAAATATGTATAATTTGGCTATTAGTTTGGCGATTTGTATAATTTGGCGAAATTGGTCGACGGGATAACAGAGTAGTACCTAATATCGTTATGAGTAAAAATGCGATGTTTTAAATAGAGACGCCAATTCCTCTTCAAATGTTTTTTAAAAGTTACTGTTATTAGTAATATGAAAAAGGCATCCGTAATAATATTGTAATTCACATTTATCTGGTTGCTGAATGACATATCATTTTCCTCATTTGAAATTTTTCTTATTTTGCTTTAGACATTAATTTTATCATAAATTATTTTCTGTTATTTTATTTACATTGTTAATATTATTTCTCAGTAAATATATATATATATATATATATATATTTTTTACCTCTATTAGTGCATAGTTATACGCAATCATTTTGGATAAATAAATTTTTATTATCCAGAGAAAAGCTAAACTGAGTTGCCACCATTTTGAACAAATATCGTAAAAAGCATTTAAAATTAAAAATTAAAATATAAAAATGGAAATTAATTAAAAAATAACTAAAATGGGCACAACTACAAATAAATAGCTTTCATTTAAAAAAATAATTATCAAAATCGGTTGAGTAGAAAATTCAGGGCTGATGACACGACATTTTTTAGCTTGTCTGAAAGAAATAGCATCGGAGGCTAAAAACTAGCTGACCCGCCCGGCGTTGCCCGGGTCCGTAATAATAATGTTACACGAATTGAAAATTTTATGATTTTATCTTTAACTCGAAATACGTGTAAATACACTGTTAAAAATTTGACTCTTTTGCTGCATCGTCACTCCACCGCTTTTATAGAAAATGATTACTTCAGCTTATTATGGAGCATTCTCATAGGTCAAAAGAGAGATATTCTATAAAAGCGGAAGGGGGGGGGTGATGATGCAGCAAAAGGGTCAAAATTTTTAGTGTACATTATATTAAAAACGTACCCCCTGACTGTGTCAAAAATTGGTTTAAAAAAAACTAATATTTAGCTCCAAAAATACCCAAAATGACTGCAATGGGAAACGCAGGAGGGAATTGTGTGCAACGATTGGGTGATTTTCGTGTTAAAGTGTTGATATTTATCCTTAAAATTACTGTTAAGTGACTTAACTAAATACTTTTTTCACATAGATATCCCAAGTGAAATATTTTGAATTTCAAATTAATTATATCACTCTTAAGGGGACCAGGTAAGCAAAATTCGACCAAAAAATCGATTTTTATTTTTTTATTGCATTAAATAAATTAAACTTTTATCTTTCCAACGATGTATCACACTTGTATATCCACGAAACAGAAGTGTTAGAATTTCACATTCTTTCTCAAAGCACTTCAATGCTTACGCGTCATTTAAAGAGCTGGCGAATGTAAACAAACCGCTCTTCCCTCATGGAGCCTCAGTTACACTGTTAAAAATCTGCTGCATTTTGCTGCAACGCACTCCACCACTTGCATATAATATCTCTATTCCAACCAATGAGAAAGCTCCATTTCTCGGCCAAGTAACCGTTTTCTATACAAGCAGGGGAGTGCGTTGCAGCGAAATGCAGCAGATTTTTAACAGTGTAGCGCTTTACTTATATTTTTATCTCTGTTGAACCTTTTCTATTTTATTACGATGAAGGAATTGGCAACAGGAATGTTAACTGTAACCAGTATTTAAGTTTTAACTGTTTTTAATAGCTCCTCGTGTGTTTATTATTAGTGATTTTTGTTGCATCTCGATTTATACACTTGTGCTGCATATTTACGTAAACAAATTGTATTTTACTGATTTTTATACAGCGAATTAGTTTTTTAGAATGCCGCGAAGTAAGCGTGTGTTTAAAAAACGTAAATGTGTTGGAAAACCAGCCGTGAAAGATACCGACACTGGCGCTGAGGTAAATGAAACTGTGGTGACTGAAAGTGCCAAATTAGATAATTCCTTTCTACAATAAAAGGAATTCGATGAAAACAGGGAATTCGGATATGAATTTATATCCTTAAATGCTTTACAGAATGTTTTTGATGCATTTGCTGCTTGCAAGAACTGTAATGGAGGCCTATCTTTGGAAATAAAAAGGCGAATAGGCCTTGCATCAGAATTGCAGGTCTGTTGCAAAAATTGTAAAAGCTGTTCTACATTTTTCAACTGTGAGAAATTAGAAAATGCTGAATCAAAAGTAAACTTATATGATTTAAATATGAGATTTGTGTATGCTCTTCGCAGTATTGGAAAAGGTCAAGCAGCTGGCAGAATGCTGTGTGGTGTGATGAATCTACCACCTCCACCTGCAAAATTTTCACATTACAACAAAGTTTTGACTGCTGCACCAGAACAAGTATGCACTGAGCAGATGAAAGTAGCAGCTGAAGAATGTATATCGGTTAATGATAACAACAGAGATTTATGTGTTGCCTTTGATGGCACTTGGCAGAAGCGAGGTCATCTGTCACATAATGGGGTTGTAACAGCGACAAGTGTCGACACAGGCAAAGTGATAGATGTTCAAGTTATGTCTAAATTTTGTAAGTGCCCTTCAAGAAATCACTCGATTCATTTAGACACGTGCACTGCTAATTATAGTGGAACAAGTGGGGGAATGGAGGTCAGTGGCGTGAAAGAAATCTTCAACAGATCACAAACATTGTATGATGCTCGATATGTCAAATATCTTGGTGACGGTGACTCCAAAACTTTTAAAACTGTAATGTCGTCTAAAGTTTATGGTGATCAAGATATTGAAAAATTAGAGTGCATTGTGCACATTCAAAAGAGGATGGGAAGTAAATTGACTGAACTGAAGAAAAAGTATTCTGGGAAGAAACTTAGTGACGGAAAATCATTAGGTGGTAAAAACAGGTTAACCGACATTATTATTATGAAAACCCAGAAGTTCTATGGTTTAGCCATTAGAAGAAATGTCGGATCTCTTCAAAATATGCAACAAGCTGTATGGGCTGAGTATTTTCATTTGCTGTCCAATAATGAAAATCCAAATCATGGACTTTGTCCAGTTGGATCCGAAAGCTGGTGTGGGTTTCATCGTGCCCAAGCAACAGGCAAAACATATGACCACACTAAGCATACCCATATTCCTCTTCCAATAATGGAGGTCATAAAGCCAGTATTTAGAGACTTGGCAAACCCTGAGCTTCTAAGAAAATGTCTGCATGGGAAAACACAAAATCCCAATGAATCTGTGAACAGTGTCATCTGGACCCGTGTGCCAAAAAATGTGTTTGTGACCATTGAAACTTTAAAATTTGGAGTTTTTGATGCTGTTTCTTGCTTTAATGCAGGAAATGTAACAAAGTGCCTTACATTATCCAAAATTGGAATTAACCTTGGTCACCACTGAGTCAAAACTATGAAGAATCTGGATAATGAACGTGTTATCGACAGAGAGCGAAAATTATCCGAATATCACAAAAAAGCCAAAATTAGAAATAAATTTCAAAAAAGGAAACTTGAAGAGTCGTATGAAATTGAAGAAGGTGATGATCCTTCATATAAACGAGGATTTCATTAAATTTTTCTTATCACTACCAATAAAAATGATAATTTAATCTTTAAATCTGTTTTTCTCAAAACATGGATTTTTCAGGTTCGTGTTCCTTTTTCTTAATATCTATGAAACTTAAGAACTCAATTTTTTAATGACACATATATTATGTTATATTACATACTTTAACACAAGGATTTGATGATATGTTGAATAGTTTTTATTTTAGGTGGTGAAATTCCACCAAAAATGCAAATTTAAGTGATTTTCAGTAAAAAATTAATAATAATTTTTTTATTTTACTCAGAAAAAAAATGGCCTGTTAAAGTATGTAAAACATGTTGTTCTAACTACCATAAAAATTTCATAACCATATCTTTCTTCATTTCTGAGAAAAAGGTACATAAAGTTGATGAATTTAACATGGCGGAGATAGGGCTTTCCTGGTCCCCTTAAATCCGACTATACCGTGAATGAAATCGATTCCCGATGACTAGCTAAAAGGTTAGTATATAGTATTATAATTTCAGAGCCATTTTACAAAAATAGGTGTATATTTTTTATCAAACATGCGTAATGTTCATTCTGTGAACAAAATCCTAACCGTAACCTAATTGTATTGTAATCATAACTTGTCTGTAACCTAGCTGTATCTTAACAGTAACCTAACTGTAACTTAAATAAATGTGGTTAGGTTATGATATCATAACCTAACCACATATCATAATCTAACCACAACCTAACCGCAACTTAACCTTAACCTAACTGTAACTTAACCATGACCTAACTGTAACCTAACTGGAAATTAAATTAACCGAAACGTAATTGCAACCTAACTGTTACCTAACCGTAACCAAGTTATAATTTAACTCTAACTATAAACGAAATATCTTAACCATCTCGCGCTAAGTACTTAGTTTCGCATTCCGCCGCTACGGAGTGCATTATGTTTTGTAGAACATCCGAATTTTAGGTTCGGATTGGATTCATGTTCATGGAAATTATTTTGTCTTCTTCGGATACGGTTATGGTTGTATGGAATATTTTTGTTCAGTTTAGATTCGGTTCAATTCAGATTTCGTGGGGTTTTCTTTTTCCTTCAAGTGGGATTTTTAAGTTCGGGTCGGGTTGTACTTCCATGGAAATTATGTTACCTAGTTCCAATGAGGTTATACTAAACTGAAATATTTTTGTTAGGTTCAGATTAGGTTTGGTTCAAATTTCAGGATTTTTTTTTTTTTTTTTTTTTTTTTTGAAATTTTTTGGTTCGGATTGGGTTTATGTCCAAGGAAATTATATTGTCTTGTTCGTATCTGGTTATAGTTATTTGGAATATTTTCGTCGGATTCAGATTTGGTTCGATTCAGATTTGAGGTATTTTTTCAAATTGATTTTTAAGGTTCTGGTCGGATTCATGTCCAGGGAAATTATTTTGTTTTGCTCGGATCCGGTTTTGGGTCTTTGGAATATTTTTTTCGGGTTCAGATGTCGTTCAATTCAGATTTCGGTTTTTTTAAATGGAATTTTTAGGTTCAGGTTGGGTTGCGCATCAACGGAAATTATTCTGCATTATTCGAATAAGGATATGCTTCCCTGGAATATTTTTGTCAGATTCAGATTTAGTTCAGTTTTTTAGGTTCGGATTAGGTTCATGTTCATTGAAATTTTTTGTCTTGTTCAGAGCCGGGTATGGTTCTGTGGAATATTTTTGTCAGGTTCATATTTGGTTCGATTCAAATTTCAGGTTTTTTTTCAAATGGAATTTTAGGTTCGGATCGGGTTCATGTCCACGGAAATTATTTTCTCTTATTCGAATCCGGTTATGGTTCTTTCGAATATTTTGACCGCATTCAGATGTAGTTTGCATAAAATTTCAGGTCTTTTTTCAAATGGAATTTTTTAGGTTCGAGTCAGGTGTATGTTCACGGAAATTATTTTGTCTTGCTCTTATCGGGTTATAGTTCTTTGGAATATTTTTATCGATTTCAGTTTTCGTTCTGGTCATTTTTCGGGTTTTTTCAAAGAAGATTTTTAGGTTCGGGTCGGGTTGCATGTACACGAACATTATTTTTCCTTGATCGGATTAGGGTATGCTTCATTTGAATATTTTTGTGGGATTCAGATTTGATTCGGGTCAAATATCAAATCCATAGTTTTTTTTTTTTTTTTTTTTTTTTTTTTTTTCAAATGGAATTTTTAAAATTCGGGTCGGGTTTATGCTCATGAAATTTTTGTCTTGCTTGGATCGGAGTATGGTCTGTTTTTTTTTCTGGTTGGGATCGGGTTATGTATTAATACGCCTAAAAATTATGTTTTGCTACTATTCTTTTAGTGACTATTTTTGATATATAATTTATTTTGCTACTTGATAATTTATTACTGTGTATGAATCGTCTGCCGATTCGAACAATTGTACGTCAAACAGCCATTTCATTTTTGTTTTAAAAACAAAGTCTTAATAAAATATTAACTTAAATAAAATGCATACAAATTTAATCAATGATTTAAAAAAACTGCTAAAAAAGCCTCATATATACATATACATATATTTACTGCAACATAGCTAACCACGCATAGATTCTAATGTACGAAGTACCAACGATCTGACGTAACAGCTGTATTCAAAAATCCTAAGTTAAATTAACATTTTGCCAGTCTATGAATTTTAAAGGTCTTCGGGAGAAAAAAAAAACAGTCACTTTTGAAATGTCAAAATCTCAAATTAGTTTCTTTCATAGAGTAAAAAGAAATTAATAGAGTGGAAGTATTATCTCTGGAGCTGCTAAAAATGTAACCCTACATTAAGTCCAATTAAGTACCAACAAAAGCACGTGATTTGACATGCCTATCAATTGAAACAGGTTTAAACCCGTATTTTTTTGCTCTTGTTTCTTAAAAAGAACTAATCTATCGCTTCACCGGTAAAAAATTATTGATTATTTTATCATATGTGTTTTAAATATCAATATAGAGAATTATTTTAACGTTTTGCTTGAAAATATAACATTCTTTTGTTAATACATAAAAATCGTCTGCAGTCAGAAATCTATATTTTAGATTAATATTTATTACTTAAGTTTTCATACATGATTTTTAAAGAATGTTTTCATCATTATATTTTAAATATTTATTTACATGCAATTATTAAGTCATAAACATTTTTCATCTACGTTATAAAGTATTTAAAATTACATTAATGAAGGAAACTTTTAGTTATACAATTTTTAGTTCGTATCAAATGTTTTCAATATCTTATTTAATTTTAATTTGATATTTAATTATTGCTAATTTTCCAATTTCCTTCATTTTAAAAACGAACATTTATTTTAATAAATAATAATAGAACAAAGACCATTTTAAAAATTTGGTATTTCCTCTTAAAATATGCTTCAATTGTAATTCATTTCTTTCAATTCGTCTTATAATACAAAATCCCTTCCACGTCCTTTTATTTGGCACATTAAAATTTGAGCGATAAATGGTTTCATATTGCAAACCTTTTTTGAGGCTTATTTCATCTCCACTTATCTCATTCCTCCATGGGTTTCTTTAATTCTGTCTCAGCTTTCTTATTACTTCTGCAAAAATTTTTACACAACCAACCAACCGTAAACAAACGAAAGAGAAAAAATGGGAAAAAGATGTTTTTTTATGAGAGTGACCTCTCGATTTTAATTAATTACTCGGTTAATAATTGGAATTTCGAAATTCTGAAGCTCAGGTGCATCAGGAGAGATTTGGGGCTACTCTCAAAAAAATTTTGAGCTTCGTACGTGCTGTAGATTTTGCTAGCCATCGCAGACACACACACACACACAGACAGACAGAGCGTTTTGTTCTTTTATTAGTATAGACTAGCTGACCCGCCCGGCGTTGCCCGGGTCCGTATTAACAATATTAAAATGAAATTTGTATGATTTTATCATTAACTGAAAGCATGCAGAAGTGCATTGCCTGAAATATGTCGTAGCTGACTTTCTGAAAAATCGGTTTTAAAAGCAACAACTAATATTAAGCTCTAAAAATACTTAAAATGAGCAACGAGAAACACGGGAGGGAACATGTATCCAACGATTGCGTTAGTTTCGTGTTAAAGTGTTGATATTTACCCGTAAAATAATGTTTTGAGCCATTATTGACTGTAATACACGATCGGAATGCATAAAAGATACAAATATATCAATCATAGGCAAGAATTATGTGATTATTTTTATCATATGACTTTGAAATATCAATATAGAAGCATCATTTAAGATTTTGCTTGAAAAGTTAACATTCTTTCGTTAATGTCTTAAAATCGTCTGTAGTCTGAAATCTAGATTTTAGACTAATATTTGTTATTTAAGTTTTCGCGCATGATTTTAAAAGAATGTTTTCATAAATATATTTTATATATTGACATAGAATTATTAATATGTTGTTAAATCATAAACATTTTTCATCTACGTTATAAAGTATTAAAAAGTTCTGAAAAAAAAAAGAAAACTTTTAGCAATACAATTTTTAGTTCAAATCAAATGTTTTCAATATTTTATTTAATTTTATTTTGACATTTAATTATTTCGAATTTATCAATTTCAATTATTTTAAAAGCAAACATTTTATTAAAATAAATAATATAATAGAAAAAAGACTATTTTAAAAAATTACTATTTCTTCGTAAAATATGCTTCAGCTGTAATTCATTTCTTTCAATTCGTCTTATTAATACAAAATCCCTTCCACATGTTTTTGTTTGGGACATTAAAAGTAGAGCGATAAATGGTTTAATATTGCAGCCCTTTTTTCGGTTTACTTCACCATCACCTACCCACACAACGCAGATTCGTCCAATTTACGCGTAAAGTACGTAATTTGGATCAATGGACGTGTCCAATTTAAGTCTAAAAGTTCTCCGAACTTCGTCAATATTTAGTCAAAATTACGTCCAAATGTCACCTCCCTTTACGTAAAAAGTACGTCTTTTGGGCCGCAAATTAAGCATAATATGAACATAAAATTAACGTAAAATGGACGTCCAAAATTTGTTCTTATTACGTCTAAAATTACGTTCATACTACGTACAAAATTTGTCCATATTACATCTAGAATTTATTCTTATTACGTCCAAATGTCACCTCTCTTTACGTAAAAAGTACGTCTTTTGGGCCGCAAAATGAGCATAGAATGAACATAAAATTTACGTAAATTGGACGTCCAAAATTTGTTCTCATTACGTCAAAAATTACGTCCGTACTATGTACAAAATTTGTCTATATTATATCCAGAATTTATTCTTATTACATCCAAAAATTTGTCCGTATTACGTTCAAAATTTATTCATATTACACCTAAAAACTTCGACATCCAGACGAAATACAGACACCTTTTAGTCGTAATATAAGTGCTTATAAATTTAAAAAAAAAAAAAAAAAAAAAAAAAAAAAAAAAAAGATGACATTATATTGAAAAGCAAATAAACTAAGTCAAACATTTGAACTATTTAAAATATCTAGAATTAAAAAAAATTATTTTTTCCATTTCATATTAGAAAAAAAATAGTTAACTAAAGTGTTAAAATTTTTCTCTTGCCAATGCCAATGTATATATATTCACATCCATTAATTTTAGATAAACAAAACAATTTTTTAATTCAATAATATATCAAAAAAATTTGTTGTTGTTGTTAAATAATAACAAATTATTTAAAGGATAATAAATTTTCTTGTGACTTTTAAAAGTATTTATATTTAAAGATATTATTGCTAATAAAACTTATTTTTAGCATTTTAAAACTTTCAATTCTGAAAGATCTTTAAAGAAACTACTTTAGTTACTGCCCTTCATCTCTACACAAAATAGGAAGTAAAAAATGCAAGATACCTACCAGCGTACCAGTTTTTGATTTGTGCATTTCTAGATATCTATGCATTTTTGCTCTTCTTCACATTTTTATTTTATATACAGTCAATCAGAGTAACATTGCTCCACCTTTACAAAACTTTGATCCATTCTGCCATGGTGGAATCTTGACAAATTATTTCCAATGAGATGCCAAATTCAAACTAATGCAAGTAGCTATATTTTGAGACCAAAACTTTGCCATTAACTCAAGTGATATAGAACATTTTTCTTTTTCTCTTGGCCAAAGTTACTCTGATTAACTGTACTATTTCTCCTGAAAAAAAAAATGTTTTCATTTATATTATTATTGATGGTGATAATTCATCTAAAAAGGTCGAATTTACATAGCAGACAACAGCTATGATTTTTAGCTAGCACTAATTTTTAATAGAAATTTTCGCTTTATGCAATCCTTTCACGACAAGAGCCTTTTAATTTTTAATATTTTACCACCAGTATTTCAATGCAGAAAATTTTCTATAATTGAATCTTGAAAATGCTCTGATTATAGAAGGTAAATTTTATAATAAAAAAGTAACTGGTGAGAATAAGCTAAGATTTTGGGCAATTTAAGGGGCATGTATACTGATCGTTCGTCTCTAACGGGTTAATAAAAGATATCTGCAATTAAAAAAGGTGAAGATTTTAAAAAGAAATTAGAGATGACTAAAACTCGCATAATTTTGCAATTGTATTTAGAAAATTTATTATATTATCCATTATCATCAACTGAAAGGTTTCACATTTGGTGAATAATAGACTTTTCTTTTAAATTCTAAATAAAATCAGTAGCTTTATATCTCATTTTACAGTGAAGCTGCCTAAATGGAAAAATTCAGTGTTAGACACAGATGTCTGGTGTGTCACTCAACATATTAATTAACATCAGTTCTTTTTTTTCCAACAAAATTGAATGAAAAAAAATCTTGTGAATTATTTAAGTATTATAAAATTCAGTTTCTTATTTATAGTCATACATTTCAGTTAAATTAAAAAAAAAATGTAAAAATGGTACTATTACATTAAAAAAAAAACTATTTAAATTATTTTAGATTAATTTTGAAAAAATACAATGCCATGGTCAAATTGTGAGTAATATAATTTGTTAAAAATCTAGATTATGTACAAAATGGGGATAAATCTAATTTATTATAAAATATATTTCATAAATTTCTTATAATGATGATCAATATTATATATATCAAGGAATGTTTAAAGAGTTACTGTATAAGATCATTCAATTTTAAAGAGAAACACACAATAAAAATGTGGGAAAAAAAAAAGTTTTATTTATTTTTATTTACAATTACAATACTTTTATTACAATTTTTATTTACAATAATAATCTTGTATGTCGCAACAAATTTGCTATAAATTTTCTAATTGGCAATTTGATGTTCCACTCCGCAAAACATGATTCTTAACAGTAGCTAGGAGAAAAAAATAAAAGTAACTATAAAACACATAATAATATATAAATTTAAATAAAAGACTTTATGCCAAAAAAAGTATTAATATAAGAAATTTATTATTTCTGCTTGGCAGCATTGAAAGAAGAGCAGAAATTTTCCTATTTTTTCACATATTAAATTCTTTGTGTTTTTCATAGTTTGGATTTAATATTTTCAAAAAGTATCATAAAAAATTTATTAAATCTATTAGATTTTTAACTCACAAGATTTTAAGAACTTCACCTTTAATATAAATATTTGAATAAACTATTTCATATTACTTGAGAGAGGTGTAACAAAAAATTAAAACAAATAGTATTATTGACATGTTTCGGTCCAAATTCAAATAAAAACCATAGTCATAATAAAAATGCAAATTGTTTCATGCTTAATACAAATGGCATGCGACATTGCGACAATGAGATGTAAACAAAAACCACATGCTCTATTAAAAAAACAATAAATTAAAAATAGACCATGATCTAAAATTAACTTCCAACTTGGTTCATACTATTCAAGCTTTCAAGAGGAATTTGTTTATAAACTGTAACCATAATTTAGGAGTAATAAAAAAAAACTATCATTGCTAACAAAATTTTTACACAGTTAAATTTTAATGGACTCTCTTATAATAGATTTACAACAACGATTTGATACAAAACATAATTTGCTTACATTAAACAGAGTTTTTATCTCCCCATCTAAATATAGTGCAGACAAAGCAGTGTTAGTATGACTAAATTTAAAATCAGATTAATGTTCACCTTTTCTAATTCAAGCACTGACATATGACATTAAATATGGTATTGTGTTAGGGGTGCCCAACTTTATTAAAAGAAGGGCCTTTTATAAAAGTGTCCAAGTTTTCAAGGACTACATGAAAATGACGGACAAAAATTTGCAAGTTTCCTGAAGCCAATCAACGAAATTTGCAGTTTTTCTTTGCCTGATCCATGAAAATCATGATTCTTTTGCATCTGATTGTTAAAACTTGTGATTTTTCTGCAGTTGATTGACAAAATTCACAATGTTTTAGTGTCCGAGTAATGAAATTTGCAATTTTTTCATGCCAAATCAACAAAATTCATGATTTTTATTAGCTTGGTTGACAGAAATCGAGATTTTTCGGTGTCCAATCAACAAGACTCATGTTTTTTTCTTGCTCAATCAACAAAATTTGAAAATTTTCTATGTCTGATCAATGTTTGTGATTTTTCCATGCCTGTAATTTGTAATTTTTCTGCACCTGATTGATAAAATTTGTGATTTTTCGTCAGCCAACTGATGAAATTTGCAATTTTTACATGTTGAGTCAATGAAATTCATGATTTTTTTTCAGCCTGATCGATAAAAATCACAATTTTTCATAGCCCAATCAACAAAAACCATGTTTTTTGATGCTCAATCAAATAAATTAGCGATTTTTTCACATCCGATCAATGTTTGCAATTTTTCCATGCCTGAACAACAAAATTCACAATTTCTTACTAAGGCAAACTGATGAAATTTGCGATGAAACATGCTATTTTTCATAATCAATCAACAAACTGAGTTTTTTTCACTATTAATCGACAAAATTAGTGAATTTTTTGTGTCCTACTAATGAAAATTGTGATTTTTCAGAACCAAATAAACAAAACTCGCAATTTTTTCAAGTGACAAATTGAAGAAATTCATGATTTTTTGGAATCTGATCGATGAAATTCTCCATGCCTGATGAACAGAATTTGTGATTTTCCTGCACCTGATTGACAACATTCATGATTTTTGTTGGACCTGACTAGCACACAAACATACTTTCCTATTTTCTTAACAAAAATCATAGATAATCATATTGATATTTTTTTTTTTTTTTTTGGTAACTTAGCACAATAACACATCTCCTTACCCCTCGAAATAAAGACTTTTTTACTGAACTAGCGTCTGTTTACTGCTTTATTTAATGCCTTAATTAGTAGCTAGCAGCGTTCCCTTCATTCTAAAGTAAACACTAATTATATATACATACATATATCTGTGTTTGTGTACATATTTGCAAAAATCGTATGAATTATTATTGCATTTATAGTTTAAAAAACAGGACATGCACACATTAATATAATAATTCTTGTTTGTTTAGCAAAACAATTGAGATTTTCTTTTAAAATTATTAGTGTTAAGTAAATTAGTTTACATAATAGTTAGTATGATGAATAACATTTGGATAAAGAATTTTTATTAGAGTAAACATTAGTAATTTTTAAAATATAAAAAAAAATATGTGGTCCAGATAAGAGGTGGATATTGTATAAAGATAAATCAGATAAAATAAAAAATTGCAATCAAGTTTCTTAAAGAAATTGCGTTACTAGCAACAAGTAATAAAATAATTTATAAATAGTTTTATTTTTATTTGCACTTGCACCAAAATTAATTTAAAATTTATTTCCACCTAATAATCGTTTGTTTGCTGTCTATAAAACTGAAATATAATCAAGAAAAATCATTGCAAACTTTCTTATTTACATAATCAAATGCAGTGTCGACCTATCAAAAATTGATAAATAAAATCAATAACAAAATAAAAAATCATTACAGAAATGTTTTATGTAAAGCATACATAAAATACAGTAAATGTAGAAAACAAAATCTTAAATGTACTTACCTATTTTCACTAATTTCCATCATAAAAACAATCAAAACCTCGATCAAAACAAACCACCAGATACGCGTCTTCCAAACGGTTGATGGATTAACAGATGTGGAGCATATTACTCCGCTGCATCGCTTCTAATCGATGATGAAAATAATTAATATTTTACATAATTAATTTTAAAAATAAAAATTAATCCTTCAGGTTCTGAAAATTGCGAGCGACTATGTAAAAATTAGGTTTAAGTCTGTTAGGCCTAGCTGTAGAAAACTTCACAGCACAAGCTTAATATACATCCAGATCGAAGTGATTTTATTAATTAAAAAATGTAAATAAAGGCGCATTCTGGTTGCATTATATTTTTTAAATCGAAATAGAGATGCAATATAAATAAGCACTTAGAATTTTACAAATACCGCTAGTTTAAAATGGCGGTTGTTAGGTTCAATTTTCGTCCAGAATTTGTGAAGGTACTTACATAAATGACGTTCCGTTTTCCTCCAAATTACGTTCCAAATATAGAAAATGGAGACAAGGACGTTAAGATTTTGTTCGAAAAATGACAAAAATTGGATTGGTTTCGTGTTGTGTATTTAATAAAAAATGAAAAGCCACAGCTAAAACGGAACAACATTCATTTTTATTTTTAATTTATGGAATTGATCAGATTGTTGCCAAAAACCGGAATGCAAAAGATAATGTTATAATGATGCCAAAAATAAATAAGATATAGCAATTCTCCCTCACTAATGGAAGAGGCGTAGACTGGAGAACATAAATTTTGAAAAATATTATAACATTGAATATAACAAAAAAATTTACATATTGAAAATGAAATATTTTATTTGTTGATACTCATCAAAGATTTAGTCTCTGTGGAGGTTTTCGTATACGCGTTGAACGTCGCAAACCTGTATTTGGTACTTGCGGTAAATTGGTATCTGCAGAAGACTGAAGTCTAACAGTCGTCTTTTGGCTGGTATTTGGTTCGACATCTGAAGTATTTATTCTGGAATCAACCTGATCTGCACGAGGATTAATTTGAACTTCCTCGTTGTCATTTGGTGCACTTGCTTCGGGTTTTACTGGAATTTCTTTTTGCTGCACATCATTGCTAAATGTTACGAATCGTCGTTTCCGAGGAACAGGAGATGCTGTATAGATAACTGGTTTCAGAATTGGAACTTCGCATGCACGAAGTTGATTATAATGTCGTTTTATGACATAACCGTCTTCCAATTCAATAAGGTAGTGAACATGACCTAAACGTTCAACTACAGTTCCATATTTCCATAATATTGAATTTGTATAATTTCTGCATTGCACTCGAGAACCAACTCGAAAATACTTGTTAAAATATGGCTGAGGAGCCTTATTTTTAAAATATCCTTTCGTTTCAGGTTTAAGAAGATCTAGTTTCGTTCTAAGATTTCTCCCCAGCATTAACTCGGCAGGTGTTTTTCCACATGAAAGTGGAGTCGCTCTGTAGCGAAATAATAATTCTGTAATTTTTCTTGAAGAGTACCCGATTGGAATCGCATGCATTTCAATTTTGTTTTTAATGTCTGGCAATATCTTTCTGCTTGACCGTTTGTTGCTGGATGACCAGGAGCTATAAATCTTTGTCGAATACCATTCCTTCTGCAAAAATCTATAAATTCTCTTGATTTGAAAATAGATGCATTATCGCTAACCAAAATTTCTGGTAATCCATGTCGACTAAATATTTCTCTGAGGTAATAAACAGTTGATGTAGTATCTGGAGTTTTCTTCATTGTGTAAATTTCAGGCCACTTTGATTTAGCATCTATCACCAATAGAAAAAAGTGTCCCATTAGTGGTCCGGCATAATCCATGTGAACTCGCTGCCAATTTTTCGTAGGCGTATCCCAGTTATGTATAGGAGCTTTTTGTGGGTTGTTTTTAACATCACAGCATTCTTTGCAACTCTTGACTAAATTCTCGATATCTGAATCAATATTCTTCCAGTAGCAATAATTTCGAGCAAGAGCCTTCATTTTTACTATTCCCACATGCGTGGAATGAAGTTCTTGGAGAACGGCAGGTTGAAGTTTCTTAGGAATGATTACTCGCTGGCCTCTAAATAAAATTCCTTCTTGTAAGGTTAACTCTGGATCACGAACTTTACCATTCAAAAGATTTTCTTTAATATTTGAAAGTTCTTCATCAAGAGCTGTTTCTCGCCTTATTGTAGAAGCTGTCACAGTATCAGTGGAAATATGTTTTATTACATTTTCTTGAAGAAGATATTCGTCATCAATTGTTCGTATTTCTTGATCACTAATAGGTAGGGGATTTCGAGATAAATAATCTACGTTGACATGTTCAGTTGACTTGCGATATTCGATTTGATAATCAAAATTTGATAAAAAATGCGCATAACGAAGCATCCTTGTAGCAGATAATGTAGGGAGCTTCTTTTCAGGATGTAAGATGGTCATCATTGGTTTGTTGTCTACTACTAATGTAAATTTTCTACCAAATATATAGTCGTAGAATTTTCTACAAGCCCAATAAACAGCAGTAGCTTCTCTATCTAACTGGCTATAATTCCTTTCTGCAGCTGTGAGGGATCTAGACGCAAATGCTATCGGCCTTTCACTTCCATCAGGCATTCTGTGAGAAAGTATTCCAGATAACCCATATGGACTGGCATCCGTTGCTAAAATAACTGGCAATTCGGGTGTGTAAGGAATTAAAACATTATCGCTAGCAATTTCACTTTTAGCTTTTATCCAAGCAGCTTCACACCTAGCAGTCCATCTAAATGGAGTATCTTTCCGTAAAAGTTTATTTAAGGGGCTAAGAATTGTTGAGGCATTTCTAATAAATTTAGAATAATACATTACAAGACCTAAAAATTTCTTTGATTCGTCTACATTTTTAGGTCTAGCAGCGTTTTGAATAGCTTTTACTTTTTCAAGAGATTTACTAAGTCCTTCAGAACTGATTATATGACCCAAATATTGCACCTTTTTCTCAAAAAATTTGCATTTATTAGCATTGAGATGAAGATTATATTTCCTAGCTTTTTCTAAAACTTTAGTTAAACGATCTGTGCATTCCTCAAGTGTTTTACCTTGAACAATTAAATCATCAAAATATGCACTTACACCATCTAAATCTTGAATAAATTGATCTATGAATGCATGAAATTCATTAGGGGCTGTTTTGATTCCAAAAAATAAGCGCTTGGCTAAATAAGTTCCACGATGTGTAGATATTGCTTGAACTTTCGCACTTTCTTCATCCACTTCTAAATGTATGTACGCCTTATGAATATCTAATGTGCAAAAATACGATCCACCATGAAGTTTGTTGAAAATATCCTCTATTTTTGGTATAGGGTGTCTTGAATCATGCAATTGTTTATTTACTGTAACTTTGTAATCGGCGCATAAGCGTACTGAGCCGTCAGACTTAGGAATAACTACAAGTGGTGTTCCCCATTCAGAATGATCAACCTTTTCAATTATTCCATCAGCCAAAAGTTTATCAAATTCAAGATCTACACTTTCTTTCAGTGCATATGGTACAGGTCGTGGTTTTAAATAGACTGGCTTAGCATCATTGCGCAATTTTAAAGAGCATATGTAATCTGGAACCTTACCAACTTTCGGTTCAAAGACATCCGAATAATGTTTTAGAATGTTATCAATGGAGTTTTTAATGTTATTGACTGGAATTTGATTTACATTAACTGTATCAGAATCGTGTAAGTTAATTTTTAGACTTCGAATCCAGTTTCTACCTAAGATAGCGTCTTTTCTTAAGTTAACTAAGTATAATTCTTCTATACAGGAATATCCTTTATATTTTGCATTAATTTTGACAACTCCAACTGGTTTGAAAGTATCCCCCGTATAACTTCTAAATAGTATGCTTGTCTTTAGTATAGGGGTATTTATTTTAAGTTGTTTAAAATCTTCAATGTTCATAATGCTAACTCGACTTCCTGAATCGCATTCAAAACGAGCAGATTTCCCGTTTAATTGAATATTTACAAAAATTCTGTCATCATTTTCTAGCGTATTTAAATTAATGTCATATATTTGACTTATTTGAAATGGAACTTGCTCGGTATTATCTAAATATTGAACTGAATTTCCCATGTCCGATTTTCGCTTCATATGTTTTGATACACAGACCTTCTCGATATGGCCGCTTTTTGAACAAAATCTACACTTTAACTTATTTTTTATTCGACACTGTGAAGTTAAATGATTTTTCCCGCAATGCAAACAAATGTTGTCTAAGCCTAACTCTTTCAAGTTTAAATTACCTTTATTTCGACTTGCTGAACGATCATTTCTTCGATGATCTTTTGATCTTGATCTCCTTCGAAACGTTTTGTTATTTTCTTTAGAATAGGCATTTGTAACTTTAAATACATTAGTTGATGGTAAGCTCCAATATATTTCTTTGTTTTCAAATTTCGAAGCTTCGATTGCTAAAGCAATTTCTAAGGTTTGTTCAAATGAAATATCCGATTGCTGCAAAATTTTCTCGCGAATGTCCGTATCATATAAACCACGAATAAACTGAGCCCTTAGTAACAAATTAATAATAGATTTTGAACATTCATTACTTTCGCAATTAGATTTAAATTCGGCGTTTTTAGAAAGTTCTTTTAAAGCCGTTACATAAGAATTTATTGACTCACCTGGATGATGTTTTCTACAAAAGAACTTATGCTGCTCAGTCAAGATGTTTATCCTTTTACAAAGATGATCTTTTAATAGCTTCAGAATTTCATCATACGATTTTGAAGCTGGCAAATCAGGTGCCGTGACACTGGACAGTAGATGATAATATTTGGAACCTAAGCAATTGATAAGGATCATCTTCTTGGCTTCCACAGTTTCTGGAGAATCATCTATAAGTCCCTTTAATTGATAGTAATTTTCTAGGCGTTGAACATATTCATCAAAAGTTTCACAGGTCTCATCGTAACATTCAAAATGAAGATTTTGACTTTGAAGTATACCTTTGATGCTTGAATGATCTTCATTTCTTTCCGGCGGCGGTGGCGGTGTTGTGTTTACTTTAAGTAGAAATGCATTCAAAGTTCTTATTAATTCATCTATTTCAGTCATTTTTTTATCTCGTCGTCAAAACTTTGTTGTGTATTTAATAAAAAATGAAAAGCCACAGCTAAAACGAAACAACATTCATTTTTATCTCTCTCTCTCTCTCTATCTCATCTTCTGTGAGATCTATTCGTAGTGTATATGGCGCGGAGCGCCATTTATACTAACATGATCTTTATACATTCATTTTTATTCTTAATTTATGGAATTGATCAGATTGTTGCCAAAAACCGGAATGCAAAAGATAATGTTATAATGATGCCAAAAATAAATAAGATATAACATTTCGTTTTCATCTACTTTATGTCAAGAAATGCGACAAATAAGTTCAGATTTAGTTTCGGAATTAGCGAAAATTGGATTAGTCGAATTTTCATACAATTAACGTTTTTGAACTGACGTTTTTATTTTGTAGATATTTGGTAGATACGTCTATGTCAAACATTCAACAAATTCTGGACGTATTTAAACTCACTGGCTAGGTCCAAAATACATCTATAGACGTATTTTGGAATTAACAGAGGAAAACTGGATGTAATCTGAACGTATGTGTTGTGTGGGTATCTTTTTCCTCCATGGTTTACAACCGCTGTGATAAAAAAATCATCATTTAAACTGACAGTTCTTGGCAGTCTATGAATTTTAAAGTTCTGTTCCAGCTTTTTTAATTATTTATGCGAAAATTTTATGCAACCAACCAACCATAATTAAATGAAGGGGAAAAAAGAAGAAAAAAGGCGGTTTTTTATGAGAGTGATCTTTGGAATTTAATTAATTACTCAGTTAATAAATAGAATTTCGAAATTCTGAAGCTCAGGTGCATCAGGAGAGATTTGGGGCTACTCTCAAAAAAATTTTGAGCCTCGTACATGCTGTAGATTTTGCTAGCCATCGCAGACACACACACACGCAGACAGAGCGTTTTGTTATTTTATTAATATACCGGGTGTCCTGAAAAGGACTGAACGATTTTAAAAATCAATAACTTGCAAACTTTTACAGATATTTAAAAAATTCTTGCACGAGAGTCATCTAGAAGGTCAAAAGTTTTTTTCCTGCGATTCTGGATTTTAGTTCGAATTACAAACAATAGATGGCGCTGAGAGCGCTAGGTGCTGCGTTGAGACAGATATTGACGTCACTTGGCACTGATGCAAAATAAGGAGGTTAAGGCTGTGGAGTGGATCTTATTCGAAAATGAACTTTTGCTTTCACCGTCCGATTTTGAATGCAATCCATATGATTTTGATTTTGCTGGCGTCAGCGCAATAATAGAGAAAAATATTCTTTTCATGGGTACAACTCCTTTGAAATCGAAATGCGTGAAGCAACAACGTTCGAATTGCCGACTTTTATTTTATTTTATTTATTTTTTTACATTCCAAGAATGTAAGTACTTTTGAGAACAGGATGATAATATTTATCTATTTATTTATCTGGGTATGTTTTAAAACTTTTTTTATGTCACCTGTCATGTCCTGTATTGTATATTAAGTATGTGGGATAAACAGTTCATTTACAGGTACACACAAAAGATTGCATCACATCATAGTCTATGGGGGAAAATCGCTTGCAGTGTATATTAATGAAGTACACTATTTCAAATTTATTGAAACCGATATAAATCACTGAATTTCAGTATAAGATGATTTTGATAGAATAGGGTATTTGGTATTTATAGCATTTAACATTCATTTACAGGGTCACACAAAAAAAAAAATCGGTTCCTGTACTGTCTTTAAGTAATAATTGTTGGAAATGCGTTTTCAATTTCGGCATGCGCTTTTAAATTTAGATGTTTTTAGATACGTTAGTAATTATATAAATGCGTATCACTTATACTCGTCTCTGGTCCGTCCGTCCGTCTGTCTGTCCCCATATACAGTGCAAAAATTACTCTGTCGAATCGTTTGAAATTTTAAAAGTATATTTTTTGAAGAATTTTGTCCAGTTATTTAAAAATTTATGAAAATCAGATGTGTATTTCCAATGCAGGGACAGTCAAAAGTATTCCGTTACATTATAAGCGACGGGGGAAAAAGTTTCAAGTGCTTTTTGAAGATATTACACCCATCCGAACATAATGAAATTAATATGCATTTATGAATTAAATTAAAATACAAATGATGTAGAATATGCTGCACATAGAATAGTTATTATTCATTTACAGGGCCACACAAAATAATTATGTAACATAACGGTATAGAACGGAACATACTTTGCGCCGTATTTTAAGTTTGTTACACATATAATAAAATTGTTATAAGCTGCTTAGATTTACTACGAGTTATTTACTGTGTAATAGAAAATACGAAGTATTTACAGGGACACACAAAAGATTTCGGAAACTATGCTGAATCAAAAATACTGTACGCTAATGATAATTGCTTGAAGTTTTTAGTTTTGATATGTTTTCTTTTTTAATTTCACTAAATTTTTGCATGTTACGCTGTATATATAATTGGTTCAAATCATATACAGGGCTACACAAAAGAATTCGAACTCCTTACTAAGTTTGTAAGTAAATATATTAAGGGTGGTTTGTAAATGAGTTATGCATTTTTTACGTTCAACAGCTTTAAGTATATTACAATATGTTTAAAGAGTAGAAATGAAATGATATACAGAGGCATTCAAAAATTGGATTAATAGCCGGCTCTGGATAGTAATCTCTGGAAGTTTGAATTGATTAGTTTAAAGCATGTTTCGGTTTTAAATGGATTTTAGCTAAATAATGGCGTGTATTTAAAGATAGTAGGTAAATACAGGGCTATACAAAAGAGTTCAAATATGCTTCCGTCTATTTATATAAATTGCTAAATGTCAAATTTCAACTTAAAATGTGTTTTTAACGCTTTCAACATAGTTGAAAGTGTTTATGATTTCTGTTTAGTTAGCCGTCTGCCTGTCTGTCTTTCCAAACTCTAACTTGCGTTGAAATAATTGAATTGGTCTGTAAGTGATATATCCCGTAAGACATGGTGACGTCACAGTGACGTCGTTGTGAAGTCACACTGTGACTTTGTGACCGTCGATGTGACGTCACGTGACGTCGATGTGAAGTCACGGTGACTAAAATGTGAAGTCGTTATGGCCGTTTTAGAGCTTGTTTGTGACGTCACATTGTGACCACTTTGTGACGTCACAATGTGACCAATTTGTGAAAAGTGTGTCATTTGTGACGATTTTGTCATTAACATTGTGACGAAACTGTGACGAAAGTGACAATGCTTTCAAGTTACATTGGGACCAAATTGTGAAATACAGGGTGAGTCCAAAATCATGGAACAAACTTTGAGGGGGGGGGGGGGTAGGACTCACTATAACAAATAATGATGGCACAGAAATATATGACCGGAAGTGACTCGTCAAGACGGTACACTAGTCACTAAAAAGATCCGGATGATAATGTTAATTCTATGGGGGGGGGGGCGTTGTTTTCAAATATCTTGCTCAAATTTCAATATTTTACATGATATTTTTTCCATAGGATAGCTGAGAACGATCCACAACCGGGCTAATTTTTACTTTTTCGATTTTGGTTATATTTTTTTATATTAAGATAGTTTCACTTTTAGAACCGGTTTAAACTGGTTCTGAAAGTTAAATTATTTTTCTTTGAATCTGTAACCAAAATCAAAAGAGTAAAAACCAGCCCAGTTGCAGATCGTCCTCAGCTATCCTATGAAAAAAAGTATGCGAAAATATTAAAATTTTAGCGAGATAGTTGAAAATAGCACTCCCATACACTTAACATTATAATCCGTGTCTTTTGCAGTGACTAGTGCGGCGTTTCAACGCGTCACTTCCAGTCATACATCTCTATGCCATAATTATTTATTATAGTGAGCTCTACCACCTCCCTTAAAGTTTGTCCCATTATTTTAGACTCACGTTGCAGACCATTTGTGCAAAATTTTCGTTAACACTGTGATAATTCAGTGACGATTTAACTTTTCTTAACGATTCTCTAACAATTTAAAAGAAACAGGATCTGCTGAAACTATAACTCCATGCCATGTTCCTGTTAAAATAGGGTTTGAGTCCTAAAATCATATATTGACAATTTATGAACAAATACTGTATAATATATAAAAATAGTTACCTGAAGTAAGGAGACTTTCTTCTAAATTAAAGTTAAAAATTCGATTTACCTCACATGCCTTACAACTCTGGTGTTGTTTTCAAAATTTGAAAAATATTACCTTTCAAAAATATTTATATATTTTCCCGCCACATGCTGAAAATTGCATAGCTTCAATTTTATTTATAACTGACACACATTTAGCCGTATGTTATTCAAACTGTTTAATCTTTTTTTAGTCTTTTTTTAAACTTTTACTCGCTTTGATATCCACAAATCTCAGTACATATCTAAATCTGTACAGCTTGCCAATATTTCTGACCAATAATCCTGATGTTTATAAATATATATATCTTTTAATTATCTTTTGTTGTAATTTTTCAACTGATTGAAAAAGTGTCCAGGTCAAGATTCGAACTAAGCAGTCTTTCGCGCAAATTGTCAAGACTTTGTCGACTGAACTATCCTGGAAGAATCTGACGCACACAATTCACACCGTGAATTATCTGACCTGTATGATAAACAAACTACCTGTATGATAAATGCATACTATTCGTATGAGTATATAATGATATTTCTCCGGGTGAATTGTGCATGCTAAGTTGCTCTGTTGGAAGAGCACTATGAGCATACATCGAGGGTCTCTAGTTCGAATCCTAACCTAAACACTTTTTCACTCATTTTGGAAAATTAATACTCGTTTGACTAATTTACCAATTAAAATCATTCTGTTAAATTTAATATAGAATTATCTTCTGATAAAACTACGTGAAGTTTATGCACAATATTTGTAATATACAGATTTTATTTGAAAATCGAGTACAAATGAAGATGAGGCAATTAGTTGTAGTATTCCGCTTAGTTTTTTCCTTATAGTGGCCTGTGCGCATGTATGATTACACCAAGGTTTAAACTCATAGTTAAACTCATATATATATATATTGTATATGTCATATAATGTAGATGTGCCGTTAAAGGACATCCTTATGGAATTTATTTTTAAAAAGTTTCCTTATTAATAGTTATAATTATTAGATTTCATTTTTTTTCGTATTAGATGAATCTATTAATAATATTTAAGTATTCTTAGTCTCACTTCCCAATATTAGACAAAATATGATTGAAAATAATACAAATACATCAAACGCTAAAAATTTCAGTAATGTACATCCCACAAAAAAGTACAAGTAATTGTTTTTATGATTATTTAGAACCAGGATTTAATGAACACATACAGATGAAACAAAATTGTTATTTTCAACACCATTTAACAATTAAGCTATCAAAAATTAATAAAATAATGCGATAATTACTCATTTTTTAAAATCAATAATTGTTATTATCACAAAATTAATATCTTAATTATTTTAGATACATGGTTTAAAATAATAAATGTCATGGAATTACAGTTATCAAATTTTTTTGATTATGAGAAATTAAGAAAAGTAATAAAAAAAAATTTAAAAATTTGTTTTTGCAATATTAGTGCATAAATTAGTATATTTATCACTATTTTCAACAGTTAAACAACGCCAAACTCCTTTATATATTAATAATAACGTTAAATTTTGATTATGTATACATTTTTTAATTTATTAATATGTGATTTTCACCATGTAATTAAAAAATGTGATTAAAGTGCACTTTAAAAATAATATTATTAACTATTTTCAAATCGTTGACATGCTGTTCCGTATTTCAACAAAATAAATGTTAAATTTATTGAATTTACTAAGGTAAGTGAATTCAAAAAAGTTAAATTAATATGATACTTATTCCTTTTATAACATGTTTTTTTTTACGAAATTAACAGAAATCATTATACAAAAAGCAGGAAAAATAAAATTTTCTTACTTCTTTCTTATCAGCATTATCCTCTAATTCCAGTAGGGATACAAGAGATAATCCAAATAGGGAAGATAATTTCGAAGTCGAAATGTCCGAATGAAGTACAATGACATTGGCGCGCTCATTTTAACTAAACGCCACTGACATTGTATTTTTTCGGACCGACATTTTATATAAAATATCACCTGATCACATATCTGCATAACTTTTTTAAAAATTTCAACTTACGTACTAAATATACACACATAACATCATAACAAAACTACTAGAGCAGCTGCCTAAAGAATGGCCGTGTTCAAAAGCGGCTTTTTTTGTGCGCGCGCGCTCAGAAGATTCTGCTTGGAGTAGGTGCTATCGAAGAAGAGAATTTTAAACTTATTCAATTATTGTATTATTTTTACGGTTCAGAATTGGTAAATACAAATACCATATCTCTTTATCCTTTCAAAATATGATTTTCGTAACAGAAATACATACCTGTGACCACTCAAATAAAATTAAAAGTATTCCGGAAAAGTATCACGTGACCTATTTCATGTAATTAAGCCCGATTAGCATTTGAAAAATGACAATCAACCCTGCTCAAACCTTGACGCGCGCGACGCAAAAAAAATGATGGGCGATTTGATCACGTGATTGTGCGTTTTGTGCTTATCTCTTATTGGTTGCACGTTGTTTGTTGTCAAAGTTGGTAGGTTGACTGATACAATTTAACAATTGGTGATTTAATTTTTTTAATAATTTTATGTTTATTTATTTAAAAATCATTTATCAGTTGCTTTATACTTTTCGTATTAAATAATAGAATACTGTTCATTCTATTGTTGTAATTAATAGAATGCTGTTGATAAACCAAGGTTGAGATATCCACACGGGGGACTAGCTAAGGGGGGGGGGGGTACCCTCCCAAAACATTGACAAATGTTGTACCCTCCCAAAACATTGACAAATGTTGTTACACTTTGCAGATTTAAAACTTTTATGTCAAATTTAATTAAAATTTTAATAAAAACTGCAATACATTTTCTATTTTTGATAGAATTTGCAAAAGTTACAACTCTAATTGGGAATATTATAAATTTTTTTACAAATAAGAATTGTATTACATTTTCAAAGTGCGTTAACTTGGCAAAATTATAAAACGAGTTGGCGATTATAAAAATTTGACTTGACAATATTAAGGTTTTCTCCCCCACCAATAAAAAGTCTTAGCGATGGCCCTGTATCCACATATTACAAGATTGATTTGTGATCTACAATACTGGATTGATTTCAATGGAATTTGCATTGTTAGTTAGATAATTTTTCAGAAGAAGTTTTAGTATGTATATATTTCTTATTTAATGATTGTATATTTTAATACCGTGTGGATAACAGGCCAAAATATGTCATAAAATATGAAAAACAAACGACATCCGAAATTATGTTAGTATAAGCAAAACACTTATTTATACTTTTAATAGAAAAATTATAAACATTCTAATCATACTTTATTCATTATAAAACTAGAAGGCAAACTCCAAATATTTCACTTCTTTAAAATATATGTATGCAGATATTCTTAATTTAAAAAAATGTATATCTTTTACATTTTGCTTTTATTTAATATTTTCCATTTTGATTTTAACACCGTAAAATATCCACGCATGCATTATATTTGCATCCTAATCTCAATAAAAAATTACTTCTAAAATTTAAAAAAAAAAAAAAAAAAAAAAAAAGAAGAAGAAGAAGGACATTAATACTTATTTTATGCGTATACGGATATTTTCGCAGAAAACTTTTTTTTTCATTTTCTTAATATATATATAAATCACTTTGGAACGATATTAATACCGTTCTAATTATCCTTTTAATATTCTAAATTTGGAATATTAAAACTTTCTCCGCAAAAATCTCATTTTCTCATATTTAAATAAGTATTTTATTATTATAATAGAAATACATGTGCTTCTGTATTATTAATATAAAATTTACCTTTAATAAAAATGTCTTATTTATTAATAAAAAGCAACCAAAAAAAAAAAACACAAACCAACTTTTGGCCCGCGCAGGTTTCGAACCCGTATCGTCTGGGTTCAAGCTCAGCACTCTGACCATTCGACCAGCCAGCTCACTTTCATTTGTAACAGATTATCTTTATAATTGGCACTACAAGTAATTACATCCTTGATCTGTTCTCCATCTGTTACTGAGCGAACAGTTACAGTAACTGGTGGCACAGTAGCGAGGACTGAACGCACATCCCACCAAGTATAAGCATCCACTCCATGTCCGTGGCTCCTAGCGTGCGCGTGCAGCGCGCGTAACAGCTGAACACGGCCAATGTCAACTATTCTGGTCGTTGCCAAACGATATTTTTTAAACAGGTGATTTTTTGTTATTATTGGTTGTTTGAGCTTCGAAGATTTGTAAGTTGAATGCGCATGCGCATTAGTTTTATGAGAGTATCCCTAATTAAAATTTTGAGTTTAATTTTTTTTTCGCGCATTTCTATTTTACTTTCAATTAGTTTCGAAATAGAGTGGAACTTTTATTTAACGAAGCCCATATTTAATGAAATTATCTACATTTTTAATTTTCTGTTGAACCTTCATTTAGAACGCAATTAACATTTAAATTAATATTCATATTAAAAAAAATTCTACTTAGCAAAATTTGTTGCAATTCCGTGCGTGCACAATATTCAAAAGGATAGATTGCTGTTAAGATTGATTGGTGAATATATTTCAGAGGATTGTATGAATTAAAATTATGTATTTATTTTATCTTTTAAATAAAAAGTAAAAAATGCGAAATTTTTTCGATATGCTAAGAAAGGGATTCTAGTTCCACGAAAATATTATAGGTCCATTCTCTGAATACTTAAAAAATATGCGAAAGTTTTTATGAGTGTATCTTTCATAAGAGATCACCACAAAGTAATATTCCGATTTTTTTTAATTTTTCGATTTGAAATACAAGAGAAAACGAGAAATAGAACTCTGCGATTCAGTTTTTGTTTCCCTTCCTTTATTACGTGGTTTTTTAGATATTATACTAATGAATTTTTGTTATGTGGTTATATTGCATGACAAAAATTACTATCCAAATTAAAACACAGTTTTATAATATTTCCATTTTTATTTGTAGTTTACTATACAAATTTCATGAATTTTCGTGGATTTCTATTCAACGATATTTTTTTCATAACGAAGCATTTAAGAGCCCACAATAGTCACAGAAAAATTACTCAAAAAGACCCGGATGACCTGTAAAGTATATGGGAGCGTTCTTTTCGAATATCTCCCTCCAATTTTAATATTTTTGCATGCTTATTTTGCACAAGATAGCTGAGGGCGATCCACAACCGGGCTAGTTTTTACATGGTCATCCGGGTCTTTTTGTGTACTTTTCCTGTGACTATTTTGGGCTCTTAAGTGTAACGAGAAATTTCCTTAAATGGAAGTTTCATTGATAGGTTCATTGCTGGGTGCTTAGTTTCATATGATGGGAGGTTTATCTCACATATATGATATGACGTACACGTTACATGCAGTGCATGTAACATGTGACATAACAGCGATTGCACAATATTCTTCTGCAATGCCAGAAAACACGTTTTTTTACCAGTAAATAACATGGTTTGGAGAATTTTAGTAATTTTCTAAAGTTTTCTAAGAAAGTCACATCTGAGTCACAATGTGACGTCACTAAGGGGTGGCATTTTGGTCACAGATGTGACGCCACATTTCAGTCACAATGTGACGTCGCTGAGGGGTGGCATTTTGGTCACAGATGTGACGTCACATTTCAGTCACAATGTGACGTCACTGAGGGGTGGTATTTTGGTCACAGATGTGACGTGACCACAGTGACTCACAGTGACGTCACTGTGACGTCACTGTGAACATGCATGCTATGTGGGATGTTAATGAGATTTATTATGCCGTGTAGTGTATTGTAAACAAACTATGCATAATTCATGATTCATTTACACAGACACTCAAAACTATTCCATTACATTACGTTCTGTGAGGATAATTATATATGTAGCACCTATATTCGTCATCTGGAATGTTCTTTTATCTGTCCCGCATATAACAGCGCAAAAACTACCCAACATAATGCTTTGAATTACAATATATATACTCGTTGCAGAATTTTCGTTACTCATTTAAAGTTTTATGAAAAGCGAATCAAATCTTAAAAGGATATTAATAAATGTTTTCTTCATTCTGTTAAAACCTAACATGCCTGACTAATTCAATGATATCCAATGATAGGTGATGATTCTAGGTTGTCATAAAGATTATGGCTCATTTAAGATGGAGGTAGTATTATTTCCCTATTTCTATGAATTTAATATATATAGTCGTAATACATTTTCTATTTAAGTATTTTTTTCAAAAGAGTGCAACAGCTATTGCATCAAGTTTTCAATGTTTATACTATAAATATTCTTTGTTCTAAAGAATAAACCATTTCCGCAATTTTTTTACAACATACATAAAGCTCTACTGAAGAATTTCTTTAAAAGAACTAGCATTTCTTAGAATATAACAATTTCTTTTTAAAATAGCAAAATTGATTAATTTTTAACAACAACAACAAAAAAAACTACTAAATCGTTTCATTTTGTTTTACAATATGATGCTCAAAATATTCTTTAAATTAGATGATAAAAAGTAATTTAATCCGAGAAAATACAGCTTTTTAAAATGTAAAATCGTCTGCAAAACTCGTATGCTGCTCGTTAAATTCATGCCCAGTTTCAATCGCTGCTATTACATAAAAGGATTTATTATTTCCATGACAACAACACATGTTATTGAAATCATACCGACTGAGTCCAAAATCGGGCTTCATGTCGAGTACACAGGTCAAATGTATGTTGTTCAATAAAAACAAATAAACAAAAGTTCAAAATCGGGCCCTAAGAGCAAGATTGCATTGTCAAACGAGATCCACTCCATAGCCTAAACCTCCTTATTTTGCTTCAGTACCAAGTGACGTCAATATCCATCTCAACACAGCACCTAGTGCTCTCAGCGCCATCTATTGTTTGTAATTCGAACTAAAATCCAGAATCGCAGGAAAAAAACTTTTGACCTTTTAGATGACTCTCGTGGAAGAATTTTTTAAATATCTGTAAAAGTTTGCAAGTTATTGATTTTTAAAATCGTTCAGTCCTTTTCAGGACACCCGGTAGATGACAATATCATTTTATTAACAAGTCAACTCTTCTTAATTTGCGCGAAATAAAAACCAACCTTCTACTTTGCTTACCACGAAGGGAATGACTGATAACAAATTTTCCAATCTACAGGGATGTAGTGGAGGGTATGCCGGGGTACACGCCGTATACCCTCTGGATTTTTTTAAGGAACACTGTATACCCTCTGTTTCTCAAGAAACCTGTAGTACATACACTCTAGGTTATACGCTTTACATTGAACGTATACCCTCTGCTTAGAGAGCATACCCTCTGTTTTTTTACGACTACACCACTGCTTATCTATCGTTATCTCCACGCATGCGCTCTGCTGATGAGTGATGTGCTGATAAGTTGAATCAATAAAGACTTCATTTCTTCCCAAGCAAGTGTACGAGTCGGTCGTGTCGGTAAGTCGCATTATTTTCATATTATTTATTAGTATGTCTGTGTAATGAAGACAAAAAATGAATACACAGTTTATTCCAATTCAAATTCCTTTTTATTGAAATAAACCCGCCCATTCGGGATTAAGTAATACATTGTTAGAAAGTCTTTTCTTGGGTTTTAACAAAGTTTCATCTTGGTGATACAGCTTTCGTTATTTTCTTCACTGCTCCAGATGATATTTATTTTTGATTATATTTGAAGGTACTCCAATTTCATGAAGTGCTTGAAGAAATTCTGTCGGTACTTTTTCAGGTTTCTTATTCACGTTAAAAATGAGATGAAAGAGTTCCGCTAAATTCGTATCTTGCAAGGTGTTTCTATTATAAGTCACTTTTCCAGTTCGTTCCCAGCTCATCTTGCTGAATTTCGATTTCAGCAACTTCAGTAAAGATTTAGCTTGTTTCATCATATGACCAAGGGTGTAGTCGTAAAAAGGCAGAGAGTATATCCTAGAGTATGTATACTATAGCTTTCTTGGGAAACAGAGGATATACGGTGTTTCTTAAAAAAAATCGAGAAGGTATACGGGGCTTTTACACCCGTATACCCTACTACATCCCTGCATATGACTTGGTGCTGAGATTATCGCAAACGAGTTGTAATCATCATCAGCCATCTCAGATGGTCTTTCGAACTATACAGGTTCCGTTTCAGAAGATTCCATTTCAGTAGATTCTGCTGTCACAGGTTCCGTCTTGAGAGGCTTAGACTTCTTTTTCTCTTCGTTATCGTGAAAAGGTTTCTATCTTCAAGGGACATTAAATTCTTGCAAATTCATTTTCTTTTTTAAAAGTTCTTAGTACTGTTAAACTTTCTCATGATCGGGAATTGAGTATTTTAGAATTTGCCACATCAAACTGAGTCATTTGCTTTTTCGTGGAGACATGTTTAGTCAACTCTTCTTCCGGTATGAGAGCGTATTTTGCTGGGAGCTAAATTAATAAGACCTGTTAATAGACTCAAAGCTGCAGGAATTAAAATATTCAAAAATCCACCGTGGTGCACAAACAGATTTTTTCTTAAGAATTCCTTTTTCGTACCGATTTTTCAAAGAGGATTTTTATAAGTCTTCAAAGACTTTTCTCGATAAGATGAGAGAAGTATGTTTCCTTTCAGTACATTGTGGGTACACTCACAAATGGCTTTGACGGATCTTGAAGGTAATTTTTTCAAAAGTTGCTTGCGTAAGGTTTTGGGGCAAGTCTTAATCAGCCCCAAATCTCACAGTTGTTTCTTCCTGAAGGTCATGATCCAAACTAAATTAAATTGCACTTGCCTTTCTTTTTAAATCTTTTTTCATCACATACATGTATTGTCTTTGACCTGACAACACCAGTATTCTCAACAGCAGTTCCTCGGAGGTTTCATTCCATAAAACGACTAATAAATAAGAAAACGGTTTTCTAGTGGCGTCTGTAAATGCTTCTTGAAAAAGTTTACTATTCATTGGGTATAACTGACGACTTTTATAATTCAACTCATGTCCCAGCGATTTTTAAGCAAGATCAAATATTGACTATAGATCAAATATTGGCAGATATTTTTAGTTTAAAAAATGTAGATCTTTTACATTTTGCTAGTATAATATTTTCCATTTTGATTTAAACACCGTAAAATATCCACGCATGCATTATATTTGTATCGTAATCTCAATAAAAACTCACTTCTAAAATTTTAGAAAAAAGAAAAACATTAAGAAATTATTTTACGCGTATACGGATATTTTTGCAGAATACTTTTTTTTTTTTTCATTTGCTTAATATATATATAAATCACTTTGGAACGATACTTAGAATTAGAGGTCTGCACGGGTCCGGGCCTGGCCCGTGGCCCGTACCCGGCCCGGCCCGCGGGCCGGCGGAATCGTTTCGAATTCTCTAACGGGCCGGTCCGGGCCGGCAAAGAAATTGAATGGGCCAGACGGGCCGGGCCGAAAAAAAAAATTTTCGGGCTTGCCGGCCCGTTTTGAATATTTCAGCAGAAACGATAAAATATGAGCTATTTTAAACGAAAATGGTTTTAACGAGAATAAGTATAAATGTGGCCAGCCACTAGTTTGACAGCATCAATATAAAAATGCACAGTGTATCGGCATCGGAGATTTACATTATGTGTAACCCGTTTTAATATTTTTTTAGCTGACTCATGCCGGTCCGAGATCACGCTTGAATTATTTTTCTACATATAGACTGGCCGGACCGGTACTAGACTTAATTATTGGCAGAAAACATGATTTGTAAAATTAACAGCGATAAAGAACTTATGTTAGCTTAGTCTTCGGATATATACTTCTTGATTATTTTAAAATTAATTTCTCAATAGTGCGAAAGTTTGACACATTTTCTGATTAATTTTAAATTGTAAAAGTATAAAAGTGATACGCCTAACTATTGAAGGGATTTGGAATCGAATAGCGTTTTTCATTTTTGGTAAATAAAATACTTGTATAACCTTGTTGAGATATAATAGTTTCTCAAATGATTGCAGGTTTTTCTCCCTTCCCTTGCTATTGCTTCCGGAAATTCTATTCAAAACGCTAATTATGACAGTATTTTATTTGTTTGCAGTATTCTTAAATTGCTTGTATCAAAAAATGGATAACGCCATTCGATTATATAGTTTCTGAATAAAGATATCTGCTAATCTTATGCGTTTTTGAGGAAAAAAATGAATTTAGAAATGTATCAGAAAGGAGCTTCTTTGAATTTAAGAATGAATTTGGATTTGAAATCTATAATAAAATGATATAGAAATATATTTATAAATCTTCTTTTATTAAACAGCTTCAAAATTAACGATATTTTTAGCTTTCTTTCTTTTTTCTTTTATTCTAAGCTATATTAATTTTTTAAATGAATCTTTATTCGAATGTTGTAAGCCTAAGAATCTAAGTAATCATTAACGTTGTTAATGTGTATTTGCTGTAAAATATACTGTAAAATCATTCCATAGATATGTATGCAGTATTCTTTAAAGGAATCTTAGTTATATGATAAAAATATGAATTTTTTAGAAATCGTATAAATTGTAACGGGCCAAAACGGGCCGGCCCTGTTTTCGCTGATTTTTGTACGTGCCGGGCCTAAAATTTAAAAAAAAGTAAACGGGCCGGGCCGGGCCCGGGCCTGGAAATTCCGGCCCGTGCAGACCTCTACTTAGAATATTAAACGGGTTCAAATATCTAGACGCACGGCAGTGTGTCAGCCAAGTTCACAAAGTAAAAGGCGACACATCGGTCGTGGGTTATATTACCCGAACCATTTCGAGCCACTTTTGACCCCTCAATAACTTAAATTCTATTTGATCGACACACTTGCAATTTTTTGTGTCGTGTAAGACTATCTTCTAATTTCCGAATCCTAAAATTTTTTTAAAAAATCTTTTACCGTTCACGAGAAATCGACGTCTGAAAACCACTGTTTTTACCACTGACTCACTGACTCACTGACTCACTCATAGAAATGTTTGACTACTTCCAGGTGACTTAGGAAGTTGAAATGCAGCAGATTTTTAACAGTGTATGACAGGGTCAATTCATCGTGCTATGGAGCATTCTCATTGGTCAGAAGAGAGATATTCTATAAAAGTAGTGGAGTGACGTTGCAGTAAATGCTGCAGATTTTTAACAGTGAAGTCAATTAAAATCAATTTTCAGATTCGATAAAATCGTCTGCTTTTGGCGAGGAAATGCATTGCTCGCCAAATCCCGCGTCGCTTTCAGCTTTTCACGCCAATTATTCCAAACAATTTTATTTTTTTTTTACATATTTAATAATGTAATTCCGCCGCTAATTTTCACTGATCCTTTATTACCTACATGAGTAGTTTAATTCGTATTTTTTTCAAAAAATTCTGAGTATGCCCCCAATGGAGACCTTCCTTGTCTTCTATATTAATAAAATAACAAATCGCTCTGTGTGTGTGTGTGTGTGTGTGTCTGCGATAGTTAGCGAAAACTACGGCACGTACGAAGCTCAAAATTTTTCTGAGAGTAGCCCAATATCTCTCCTGATGCACCTGACGCTCAGAATTTCAAAATTCTATTTATTAACTGAGTAATTAATTAAATTCCAAACCTCACTCTCATAAAAAATCGCTTTTTTTTAGCTTTTTTCATTTTCATTCTCTTATGGTTGGTTGGTTGCATAAAATTTTCGCAGAAATAATTTTAAAAACTGAGACTGACCTTTAAAATTCATAGACTGGCAAACTGTCAGTTTAAATGAGGATTTTTTTTTTTTTTTTTTTATCGCAGCTGCTGTACGCCATGGAGGAAAAAGATAGGTGGTGGCGAAGTAAACCGAAAAAAAGAAAGGTTTGCAAGAGGAAACCATTTATCGCTGAAATTTTAATGTCTCAAAATAAAGCACGAGGAAGGAATTTTGTATTAATAAGACGGATTGGAAGAAATGAATTACAGCTGAAGCATATTTTACGAAGAAATCGTAATTTTTTTAAATGTTTTTTTCTATTATATTATTTATTAAAATAAATGTTTACTTTTAAAATAATTGAAATTGGAAAATTAAAAATAATTAAATGTTAAAACAAAATTAAATAAAATATTGAAAACATATGATTTGAAGTAAAAAATTGTATACTAAAAGTTTTCTCTTTTTTTTCAGAAATTTTAAATTCTAACATAGATGAAAAATGTTTATGATTTAATAACATATTTATTATTCCATGTCAATATATAAAATATAATGATGAAAAGATTCTTTTAAAATCATGCATGAACACTTAAATAATAATATTAATCTAAAATCTAGATTTCAGAGTGAAGACGATTTTAAGACATTAACGAAAGAATGTTGATTTTTCAAGCAAAGTCTTAAATGATGCTTCTATATTGATATTTCAAAGTCATATGATAAAAATAATCAAATAATTCTTGCCTATGATTGATCTAATTGTATCTTTCATGCATTCTGATCGTGTATTACACGCAATAATGGCACAAAACGTTATTTTTTAAACGAAATTTTAGTCATCTATTCAATAACAGTTTAAAAGGTAAAAAGCAAAAACAAAGAAATACTGGTTTAAACCAGTTTGAATTGATCGGAGTTTCGAAGCACATGGTTTTATTGGTGCTTATTTGGACTTAATGTCGCGGATTAAGTAGTTACATTTTTTGCGTCACCCCAAGACATTATACTGCCACTCTATTAATTTCTTTTTACTATATGGTTGTACGCAAATTTTTGGCATTTCGAACATTAGAATGTATGAGTCATTAGCTGTGTTGCAGTAAAAAACATTACACAACACTTTTCTATGAGTTTATTTTTTTAATCATTGATTAAATTTAAATGTGTTCTATTCAATTTAAAATTGTAATATGGATTTAATTTGTTTTTAAAACAAAAATAAAATAGCTGTTTGGCGTACCATTGTTTGTATCCGCAAACGATTCATTCACCATAATAAATTATCAAATAGCTAAGTAAATTATCTATCAGAAATATCCATAAAAAGAATAGTAGCAAAACTGATTATAACCTTAATGTTTAGACTAATTTAAACATAACCCGATTCCAACCAGAAAAAAAAAAAAAAAAAAAAAAAAAAAAAAAAAAAAAACAGACCACACTCTGATCCGTGATACACAAAATTTCCGTGAGTATAAACAAACCCGACTCTGACCTAAAAATTCTGTTTGGGAAAAACTATGGATTTGATAACTGACCCGAACCAAACCTGAATCCCGCGAAAATGTTCAAGTGAAGCATAACCCGATTCAAACAAGGAAAAATAATTTTCGTGGGCATGAAATCTGACCCGAACCTAAATAGTTTTTTTAAAAAAAACCCGAAATATGACTCGAACGAAATCTGAAACCGATAAAAATATTCCAGAGAACTATAACCCGATCCCAGCAAGACAAAATACTTTCCATGGTCATAAACCCGACTCAAACCTAAAAAAACTTCGTTTGAAAAATCCTGAACTTTGACCCAAACCACATCTAAATCTGACCAAAGTATTCGAAAGAACCATAACCGGATTCGAGTAAGACAAAATAATTTCCATGGACATGAAGCCGATACGAACCTAAAAATCCCATTCAAAAAATACCTGAAATTTGAATCGAACCAAATCTGAATCTGACAAAACTATTTCAAACAAACGCAACCGGATCCAAACAAGACAAAATATTTCCATGGACATGAACACAATCCGAACCCAAAAAATTTCTTTGAAAAAATCGCGAACTGAACGAAATCTGAACTTGGCAGAAATATTCCAGTGAAGCATGTCCTTATTCGAACAAGACAGAATTATTTCCGTGAACATGCAAGAAGCCCCGAACTCAACAGTTATATTTGAAGAAAAAACTCGAAATCTGAATTGAACCAAATCTGGACCTGACAAAAGTATTCCAAAGAACTATAACCCAGTCCAAGCAAGACGAAATAATTTCTATGGACATAAACCCAACTCGAACCTAAAAAATTTGATTTGAAAATAACGGAAATTTGACCCAAACCACATCTAAATTCGACCAAAATATTCGAAAGAATCATAACTGGATTCGAGTATGACAAAATTATTTCCGTGGACATGAACGAGATCCGAACCTAAAAATTCTATTTGAAAAAACACCTGAAATTTGAATTGAACCAAATCGGAACCTGATAAAAAATATTCCAAAGAATCGTAACCGGATCTGAATAAGACAAAAAATTTCCATTCACCTGAACCGAATCTGAACCTAAAAAAATTCTTTGAAGAAAATTACGAAAGCTGAACTGAACCAAATCTGAACTTGAAAAAAAATATTCCAGTGAAGCATGTTCTTATTCGAACAAGGCAGCATAATTTCCGTGCACACGCAAGAAAACCCGAACCCAAAAATTCCATTTGAAGAAAAAACCGAAATCTGAAATGAAACAAATCTGTTCTCGACAAAAATGTTCCAAAGAACCATAATTGTATCCGAGCAAGGCAAAATAATTCCCATGGACATGAATACGACCCGAACATTATAACTCAATATCAAAAAATACCTAAAATCTGAACCCGACAAAAATGTTCTAATGAATCATAACCAGATCCGAACAAGACAAAATAATTTCCATGGACATGAAACCAATATATGGTTTGGTAACATTTAGGTTGCAATTACATTACGGTAAGTCTTTGATTATATTTAATATCCCGTTAGGATATTACAGTTAGGTCACGGTTAAGTTAAAGTTAGGTTAAAGTTAAATCGCATTTGTTTTATGGTTAGAATAAGGATATGTTACAATAAAGTGAAAACTAGGTTACATTTATGTTATATTTAATTTAAAGTAAGGTACTGTTAAGTCAAAGTTAGGTTACAAGCAGGTTGACAGGCATGGTTACAGTAAAAAAGTTTACGGTTAGAAATTTATCCATAGAGTGGACATTATGCATGATTTGATTAAAATTAACACTTACTTTTGTTAAATGGCTCTGAAATTATAATACTACATACCAACACTTTAGCTACGAGCGAGTATCGATTTCATTCATGGTATAGTCGGATTTAAGAGTGATATAATTAGTTTGAAATTCAAAATATTTCACTTGGGATTTTTATGTGAAAAAAAAATAATTAGTTACGTGACTTAACAGTGATTTTTGATAAATATCAACACTTTAACACGAAAATCACGCAGTCGTTGGATACATATTCCCTCCCACATTTCTCATCGCTCATTTTGAGTATTTTTAGAGCTTAACATTAGCTGTTTTTTAAACCGATTTTTCACACAGTCAGTGGCCACGTATTTCAGACAATGCATTTCTGCATGTTTCGAGTTAATGATAAAATCATACAAATTTCAAGTTCGTTTAATATTGTTAATACGGACCCGGGCAACGCCGGGCGGGTCAGCTAGTAAGAAATAAATGATATATAAATACAATGTACCACATATATTTCTTACTTCCTACTTACAGACTTTCTGCGAGAATTCATTCCAATTTAAGTGAGCAGATTTTTTAAATTTTATATAATCTCTTTTTAAAAAAAAGAAGTGATATCTACTAAAAAACACTTTTCAAAAGTAAAAAAAAAAAAGGCCAAGCAAGAAAAAAAAAAAAAGGGTGAAAGTTGTGTTTAAAAAAAGGTCTGATATCAAATTTTCAAGCTTATATTATGGTAATTATTTAACATTTTCCATTAAAAAAATTACTATTTCTAAGGCAATGCCTTTGCATATGTTGCTAGAAATCCTTTTCTCTTGTACTAAATACATCGTAAACGTATTTTGAAAATTCAAATGTTTTAAAATTATGCATGATGGGCTTGGCGGCCATTTTTCCGTATTGTATACTAATTTCTATGCACCCAAATCCATAGTTGAAATTTAAAACTCAAAATTGTTACTTAAGCAAACGTTTCCGTACTAAAATTCTGGTATTGAAATTTAAAAGTTTTGTTTAGTTGTAGACAATCTATAAAAAGATCGCTGGGTGGTAGTGTGTTAAATATATTTGTCCATAGTTAAAATCAGAAGTTCTAAATTGTACTTAATGTAAACTTACTACGTTTTACCTTTACAAACTTGGTTCTTGGAAATTTGTGTAAAATATGAAAACATGGCCGCCAAGCCCATCATGCATAATTTTAAAACATTTGAATTTTCAAAATACGTTTACGATGTATTTAGTAAAAGAGAAAAGGATTTCTATCAACATATGCAAAGGCATTGCCTTAGAAATAGTAATTTTTTTAATGGAAAATATTAAATAATTACCATAATATAAGCTTGGAAATTTGATGTCAGACCATTTTTTAGACTCAACTTTCATCCTTTTTTTTAGCCTCCGATGCTATTTCTTTCACAAGCGTCTAGAGATCACACTTTCTCAATTTGATCCCGCGGGGGATCGGCCACTGCGCATATCGTTCCCCGCATGACATAGCGATTTTCGCGGATTTTTGCATACTGCACATATATTTCCGTGCATGACGTATATTTTTGTTTAGATTGTAGTATTTCTCTGATGAAGAAATAGTAATAAATGTATTCTCGTGCGCGTGTTTATTTCTAATCATCGCTCCATTGATGAAGATGTAGTATTTCTTTAATAAATAAATACATTTATATTATTAAACAGAAATATATTTATTATACATTTATGCACGTAATCCCTTCATCGATGGCGCGATTCTAATTCATTTTAAATGCATACATTATACATATTTTTTTTTTTATTATTATAGTCTCTTTCTATTTAAAACTGTTAATTGTTTTGATAGATAATTATAGGATTTTCCTTCCAATCCCTATTACAAAAAAAAGTTAATGAAATTTCAGTTGTCGTCAATATAGTTTAGTGGTACATTTTTGTTAGTACTTGGCGAAAAAATGTCCAAGTTCGCATCCAAACAAATTACTCACCATTATTTGACATTTCAGACAAAGCAGTATTAATAGCAAGAAAATAATGATAATAACATTTAAACACTTAATTAGTTATAACAATAATTGTTTATACTCTGTAATGATAAAAAAAAAATCATATGCATCACCAATCTATGCTAATGGAAATTGAAGTTTCACTAATTCTATATGCCAAATACTTTTTTTATATATATAATATCTTTGATATAATAAGTACTTCTTCAAGAAGAAAGGCTATAAAAAATCTTTCTTTTTCAGGTTTACAGTTTATGTACATGTTGTTATACATTTCTATAGACTGTTTTTAAAATAGACTGACTTATGTCGTAATTTTGTAATAATTTCTAATTCTACACATTTTAAGCAGCTTAACCCTTCAGCAGATGTATAATTAAATTTCACTTAAAGACAAATGAAAAAAACATATGAAATAATATTGTAAAAAAAATATTACATAACATCAAGATATTGCAATTTATTATTCATAACATTATTTGAAATGCATATATATATCAGGTCACAGATGTCATATACGCACCACATTGGTCCGTTTTTTCTTCTGACGCCACTCTGGCAAAAACTTCGTTATCAAATATCAGTTGCATATATATTTTTTAATCAATAGAGTGCGACAAAATGGCGATTTTATGCTTCTATGGTAACCCGGTCATTGTTGTTTAGTTATTTATAAATTGCTTATTTACTTTGTATTTTCTTTTACAAATCGATGTAAATTGTTTTGTTCTATTGTTATTAATTAAACTCTTGTAATTTATTATTATTTCCTTTTTAAAGTAATAGAAAATGGTTAAAAATATATATATGCAACTGATATTTGATAACGAAGTTTTTGCTAGACTGGCGTCAGAAAAAAAAATCGCGCCAATGTGGTGCGTATATGACATTTGTGCCAAATGATGTATCATAAGACAGCTCATGATGATAATGTAATGATTTTTTTGGACTTTTGTAATTCTTATTTTATATTCGTTTCACGGTATAACAGTACTTCACATTATTTACTGTTTTTTATGTTTTGTCCCGTTTTAGATAATAGCAAATTCAAAGCTGTTTTTTGTAACTCATTTGAAGAAAAGCACATGTTACTTATTTTTCTGTTTTTTGATTTTCCACTTACAGAATTTTTCTGCACAGATACAGCAGATCGTTTTTTTCTTTGTGGAATGATATTCTTGTTAGCTGGGCTATTATCAATAAAAATTTTACTATCCCCAGAAAGTTTAATATTTATAGCAGCTGTTGTATATTTTAAATGTTTTTCAATTTTAATCATTTGGTCATCGTTTTCAACTAAATTTACTAATTGTATGTACCTTTCTATTGCAACTTTTTTTCGGCTTTCAAGATCTTGAGCTTCAATTTTACTTTTTTGAGAGAGTTCTTGTACAATTATATTTTCAGGAATGTAAGGATCAATCTGCAACTGATTTTCTAATTCTTAATCATTTTTTAGCAAAGAAACACACAAGAAATGTATGTGCTTACACATATTCCATCGGATAGCAGAGTCTACACATGTGCATGAAAAGTTATGGATACAAGCTTTACAATCGGTGCATATTAAATCACAATCACACTTATCTTTTATTCGTTGCACTGAGTTGCTGTTTTCTGAACTTATAATCCATTCATTTTCTGTTTTTAGGATATCTAAAGATAAACCTAAGCTGGTTTTGTGCCTTTGTCTCAGTTCCTTTAGTTTATTTGTTAAATTTCCTCCATGTTGAGTAATTAATCTTTCGAACAATTTGTCTTTAATTAGTCTCATGATTGCATTTATCGACTTATCCATACGTTTAACATTTTTTCCTTACAAATATATATATTTCAATGTTTTATGCATACGTTCTAAATGCATATTGGTGTTTAAACCAGCATGGTTTCTATAGCAATATGCCCAAAGATGGGGATTTTTAAAATAGTAAGAATCTAAATATAAAGCAAAATCTGCAGTTTCTGTATCAGAGTATAAAGTTTCCAGAACTATTTCTTTTAAAGTAAGAAATGTTTGTTTATCAGTTTCTGTTAACAAAACGCGCAACATTTTATATACTTCTATTTTTTTATCTTTATTGCCAATTTTTTTTAGATTTTTTCGCCATGACTGATCCACATGCCACGTACAAAATAGACGTTTATGAGGGGTCCCCATTTCGTTGAGCCAAGCATTATAAAATTCATTATCCATGTCGGACATAAATATATTAGGAATCAATATGCCAATCTTTTCCTTAATGATCCTGAAATATAAAGAGAGAATAGATTCAGCACTGCGATTTGAAAACAGGAAAGCACAAGGGAATCATTGTCTCAGCTCATCAAGTACCATGATAGTGAACAGTTGGTAACCATACTGATTAGTTCCATGGGTACCATCAATACAAATACAATCACTGCTAAACATTTTTAGCATTTCGCTTTGGGCATCTGTCATTATAATAAGCACAAAATCATCTTTGCCCAACCCTTTTCAATATCTTCCTGACCTAATGGTTTAAAAAACGCTACAGGCTTATTTTCATGTTTATTTAATTCTTCTACCCAAATTTTGACACTTTCCATGTCATTTTCATGTTTTTCATTACAGCGAATATTGAAAGATTGTTCGATGTTACTTAAATCTTTTTTTGTTAATAAGTGTTTTCTTTCAACATTATACGAAGTGAGGGTATCTCTTATTTCATCAAGAATGTCATCAAAATGTATATTTTCAGCAATTTTTGCAGCTATAGATTGCCTTTCTTCAGGAGTTAAAGTAAGACGACCTAATTCGCTTTTATGGCCAAAATGCGTACTTGCGTGACTTACAATAATTTTGTCATTTGCTTTCTCTACTGCAATTATTTTTGCGGGGCAGTATCCATCAATTTTGTTGCTTCCTTTAACTTTTAAATATCTTTTTCCTTGACCTTTAGCATTGTATTGACCAGATCGGTGACAGACATAGTAATAAGTGCAGCCATCTTTTAATTTTTTTGAATTTATTTTTACATATTTTGAAATGGAATTTTTCTCCATTCCAGACTTCCAGTCCATGAATTCTTGTTTTGTAGAAAAAGACATTTTGTCAATTTTCACCTTTAGATCATGCTCATTAGCATAATGAAACAAAATGTTCTTTTTGTTAAAGTTTTGTTTACACTCTGGACACACAGGAGGCTTTATTACATGATTATTATTCCTGTGGTTTTCAAAATTATTTTTGTTAAAGAATATTTTTTTACAATCTGTGCAATGAAATTTTACAGTCTCTTTAGCGTGGAACTTTTTGGCATGTTTCTTAAGGTTGCTTTTATTAGAGAATGATTTTTGGCATTCACAGCAGTGGTATTTCAGATTACTCTCATCACTGAATTCTTCGTTGCAATCTATTTCTGAATTTTTCACCTGTGTGATTTCTTCATGGTGGAATTTCTTTTCATGTTTCTTCAGATTACTTTTATTTCTGATTACTTTTTGACAACCAGAACAAGAATTATTCTGGCTACTGAGTTGTTCGTTGCAATCTATAGACTGAGATTCCGATTTCTTTAGCGGTACCATTTCAGGATCTTCTTTGAGGTGGATTTGTTTTACATGTTTGTTTAAATTACTTTTATTTGAGAATGTTTTTTGACATTCACAACACAAAATATTTTCTGAAAACATACTCTTATTTGAGAATGTTTTTTGAGATTCGCACCAGTGGTATTTGAGATTGATCTTGTCGCTGAAATATTTGTTGCAATCCATGCACTTAATTTCCAAATTTTTTGCCGGCGCCATTTCAAAAACTTCCGCAGGGTGAAATTTTTTGACGTGCTTGTTTAAATTACTCTTATTTGAGAATGTTTTTTGACATTCACAACAGAAAACAATTTTTGAAGACCCAGACTTGTCAATCTGATTAAATATTGGCCCTGAAAAGGGCCGTTGTTTTTCAAAATTATGTTTTAAATTATTCGCCATGCAGCAAACAAAAAACTTTAAATCTTGTAATATTTTTCTAATGAAGAAGTACATTTATTCTCACGCACGTGTTTCATCATCATGTTTGCATAATCGCGCAATCAATGAAGGGATTACGTGCATAAATGTATAATAAATATATTTCTGTGTAATAATATAAATGTATTTCTTCATTAGAGAAATACTACAACTTCATCAATGGAGCGATGATTAGAAAGAAACACGCGCGCGAGAAAAAAAATCCGCGAAAATCGCTACGTCATGCGGGGAACGATATGCGCAGTGGCCGATCCCCCGCGGGATCAAATTGAGAAAGTGTGATCGCTAGACGCTTGTCTTTCTTTCAGACAAGCTAAAAATGTCGTGTCATCAGCCCTGAATTTTCTACTGAACCGATTTTGATAATTATTTTTTTAAATGAAAGCTATTTATTTGTAGTTGTGCCCATTTTAGCTATTTTTTAATTTATTTCCATTTTTATACTTTATTTTTAATTTTAAATGCTTTTTTACGATATTTCTTCAAAATGGTGGCAACTTAGTTTAGCTTTTCTCTCGATAATAAAAAATTATTTTCCATTATTACTTTCCACAAGTCAGAAACTTTATTTCATCAGTGAACATGTCCTCGCATTTAAAAGAAAAAAGTTAATTGTTTTCGTAAAATTTAACCACAATAAAATGATTGCATATAATTATGCACTAATTGAGGTAAAAAAATATATATTTACTAAGAAATAATATTAATAATGTAAATAAAATAACAGAAAATAATTTATGATAAAAATTAATGTCTAAAGCAAAATAAGAAAATTTCAAATGAGGAAAATGATGGCATTCAGCAACCAGATAAAATGAATTTACAATATTATTACGGTTGCCTTTTTCATATTACTAATAACAGTAACTTTTAAAAAACATTCGAAGAGAAAATGACGTCACTATTTAAAACATCGCATTTTTACTCATAACGATATTACATTTCAATATTTCTTTTCATTATGGACACTGAGATTGAGATTTTACTTTCAGATGATTTCAGTTAGTGAAAATAATGTCATAGTAAAAATGTAATTAGTTTTTTTTTTTTTTTTTTTTTTAATAAATTTATTTTTTTGTAGTGCATATAAAATAAAATTTCTGGATTTCGCCGGCACTCAGATTACAATTTTAACTGAAGATGTGCAAATATTTGCATGCAAAATTGTAACTGTAAAACTTGACATTAAGTTTGGAAATATATTTATTATATATTGATTCAATAATGTAATTACTTTTGCTTTTTTTAAAAGCCAAATCGATCGGGTCTTTTAAACAATTCATTCGTCGAATTCGACGGGATTCCACTCGTTTTATTGTTAAAATGCATTTCCTTTTTCCCAGAGTCTATAAAAAAGCGTTTAAACTAAAGAAAAAATCCGTTTTTGATGAATCTAGTCAATGAAGAAGTAGCACGTCAAATTGTATCTCTTTATTATTCCGCAATTCCAAAGTCTCAGAGAGAAATTGCTAATCAACTGGGTATTTCATGCCGTTCTGTTTGCTATTATATTGATAAACACAAGAAAAATGAAATTAGTTCATTGCAATCTAAACGGGGTCGCCCTTCTAAAAAACTTCTATCATTTTTTTTTCCCTAATCGGAGGCGAAACTGAATTCTGCAATGGTAGAATCATTGACGTCTAATACCTGGACTAAGAAATGGCAACCTTTCTTGAATCCAACATTACCTACCCACCAGCACGTGATGGTGGGTAGCAATGTGCGCCAAACCGGTTATTCTCCCTCCAAAAACTGCCATTGGAATTTCCGCACCCACCAGTAGCTTATATTTCGTCTGCGTTGATAGAGCTTCACGGTACACCGCCAAAGGGATCACCGCCAAAAAATGTCACCCTTTTGGCGATAGAACCTCGGTCATTCCAGCTTCAAGTATTTCGGAAGAGAACAAAGGGATCCGTTATCCAGTTGTATTTCTGATCCATGGGTAGAATCTACATCCAACTTGTTTTTTTTTTTCTTGCTTGGCTTTTTTTTTAACTTTTGAAAAGTGTTTTTAGTAGATAATTAGTACTGTAACTATCCAAATCCGTGATCTGTCCTCCATTTTTTATTGAGCGCACAGTTACAGTACCTCTAGCACACTAGCAAGCACTGAACGGATATCTTGTGCACGATAATAACCCACTCCATGTCCGTGCCTCCTAAGCTCGCGTGCGCAGCGCTCGTTCCGAACTCAGCCCAAAGACATTTTATAGGTAGACATAAAAAACTGTCAGCTTAACTGAGGATTTTTGATTACAGCTGACGTACGGAAAAAAGTAAGTTTATAATGGAGTTTCGTATATGTTTTATATTTTAATTTACCTAAGAAAATGCCTTTATTAGTATAATTTTCATTGCGGATCATTAAGTATTATTCTTCCCTGTTTCATTTAAGTCCTTTTTTCAAAAGAATACTTTATTTTTCATAAGTTTTTTTATTTTTTTGTAAAGCAAGTGAGTGTTATAAAAAAACATTTTTCAATTATAAAAATATAGTGTTACTTTTGTTAATATGCTTTTTTTTTTGTTACCTTTTTGCATAAAAATTATATTCTTTTAAAAAAAAGTAGATTTTTTAAAAAGTTATTTAATATTTTGTAAATTATTTTATTATGTTACAGTTGCTACCGTTAAACTAAACTTCTCTACCTATTATTTTTGTTTGTCAAACTTGAGTTTTTATGTGCCAAACATTTAATTTAAACGGACGTTAGTATAATGAACTGTTAAATCAAAGGTAGCAAATCATTTGTTTCATAGGAACTGATTGGAGTTAATGCAGTCTTATTTTGTTTCGGTTTGTCATAAAATTGCTTTAATTATAAAATATTAAATCTCAATATTATCCGATAGAATATGTGTAGATTTAAATTTAATGATTGTTTTAAAAATGAACTGTTTAAAACTTGTTAAAATGCAAGTTTTTTTTTTTCTTTTAACTAAATGAATTGTTATTTATTATTCTTTCATTGAACTTGGTTCATGTATGCAAAAATTTATTTTTGTAATCTATTTTTTCCTCATTTCCTGATAGGCGAAAGTTATAAAAATTATGTACATAGATGTATTTCTGACGTCAGCACTGCAACCTGCATTTTAATATTTGCAGAACTTAATTACAAATTAAAAAATTAGTAAGGCATTTTTTCGTTATCCTTTTGAAGATATTTGGTCGTCAAAAATTCTTAGCATTACATTTGTATAAGAGTTATTTACAAATATAAACAATAATTTTGTTTATTATGTGATAAAATGTGCCAACTGACTGTGAAATTGCAAAAATACTTTAAATATTAAAAAACAAAAAATACTTGATACTCAATTTGATGAGCAGTGGTATCAATCTTTAATTTTAATCTTAATCTTTAATCATTTGTAGAACATTAATCTCTACAAATAAAAATACTGTGCTTTTATTCAATTTTTGGATTTTCAAAGTAGCTGCAGGTTTATTTCTATTATATTCAATAAAAATTTATTTTCATTTTAAAAATTTCCTTTATTAAATGTTTTTTAATTAAAAAAATTTGTATTTAAAATTAGACAATTGTGTTGTACAGCGTTGAATTCAGAGGATGGTCAGAGCAATGGAGTAACCCTCTCCCCCTCTCCTGGAAGATTTTAGATTTTGTGCTTTCAATAGTGAAAAAGGTGCCATTTCCTTTCAAAAATGTAAAATGTGCCTCCCCCCCCCCCCCCCCCCCCAGAGCCACAGAAATCCCCAGTGCCGAAACTAGAAATCTCTCCCATAGAAAAGTATCTGTTTACAGATCAAATTCTCTGTAAAAATCATGCCAAGTAGTAGTGGGCTGTACTTGTACTTTCAGCCATACTCTGTTTACATGAGTAGATTTAGTTTTTTAGTGGAAATTGAATATGAGCTGTTAATTCATTTAAAAAAAGAGCAGAAACTGTTGTTGTTGAATACAATATAAAGTAGAGAATAATACCTTCTTTTACTAATCAAACTTTTTAAATTTCCAGAGTCCTGAATAAAGAACCCTCAATCAGAAATCGCCATTTGTCATGAAAATTGGCAGGGAATTACTTGCTCTTCAATTTATATTTCTTTTTTGGTAAGTCATTAAAATACAAATACTTATATATTAGTACACATATATCAAAATAAATCTGCATATATATTTTAATAAGAGCAAAATGCATTATGTTAACCCTTACTTTTGGCTCTTATGCTTGGTGGCATTGGTTTGTTTACAAATTTGAAAGTATAAAAGCTGTGAAATTTGTACTTTTAAAATGCAAGGTTTTGCTGACAATGTTATTTATTTTTTATTTTATTCTTATAAATTTAAGAATAATTATATGAAAAAAGAAAGACAAAAAAATTTATCATTCAATTATAAGACGTATAAAATTGAATTATGTACATCTTTAAAATTTCTTGTTTAATGTTTCAAACATAGGCACAAACACGTAAAGTTAGTGTTTACAAGAAATTAATTTTTCTTTGTTTTATGAACAGATAATTATATTTGTGGTAATGAAATAATTCTAATTGTTATGTAAAATGCTCATGAAATCATGTACATTGTTATTAACGATAACTTTTCAAATAAAAGTTCTGTTGAAACTAATTAAACTACTATTTTTAAACCACTTAGTAATGTATAACTTAAAACTGCAAGTATTATTTTATCATTTGATGTTTATTTTTATTTTTCTGTCAATTTTTTGCTTAAAGTTTCAGTATATAATTTCTAAAGCATCAAAACTTTTAAAACATAATTTAGTTTTTTGGAAAATTGAAATTTCTTGGTATGACTATTAATTGACTAAATGTTTGATGAACTAAATGACTAGATTTGTTTAAATGTGCTTGAATGTATATCATATGCATTGTTATTCATCAGTTAAGTGTGTTAACTTTTTTAAGCAATCAATTCTAATGTGGCATTTAAAATATTGCAAAGACTTTTACAGTTACATGCAAATATTTCTAATGGATGAAATTTTTCAGACACCAGCATAACATTAAGCTATTTACTGAAAAACAAAAACATTTTAATAAGGGTATCTAAAATTGTACATTCAATATAACTTTCCTAATCTCAAATGAACTTAATCTTCCGTTGGGCACCCGTTGTAAAAAGTATAACGTTCACTTTCTTTTTTAAAACAAAATTCAAGCAGTAGAGGATGTTAATAACCATTTATATTCATTTATTGGATTCTCTTTTTCCACTTTCTGAATTTTTTTTCTATTTCAAATTGCGCAATTAGTTGCAACTGTCATTTCAATCTGTTAACAGTGCATGAAATGTGCAAGGTTTATCTGCAAACAGCCTTCAAATAAGCAAATCTTATGCTTGATACGTGAAGCAACTAATATAGATGAAATATGACTAATTCTGTAAATACGAAATTATTTAAGGGTGTTCTTAAATCAAAAAGGGCAACTTTGTGACATGCTTTAATTTATTTTTATTCAGAAATGCATGATACTAACAGGTGTTGTTATTCAGAAACTGTCTAGTTGCAATCAACTTTTTTTTTTTTTTTTAATTCACAATAGACCTTTCATAACAAGCCTTCAAAGTTGACGTTTTTGAGCCCATTTCCCAACGAAAGCAGAAAAAACGGTCAAAAAGCGGGTGATCATGTGATCAAAATAGCTTAAAACTGGATAGATAGTTTAATTATCATAAAATAGAAAACTAAGTTCCATTCAAAATCGCTTCCATAGTTAGGTATTCCAATTTTATAACTTTCTGTTAAAAAATGAGTTTGTGTCAAAACGTTTTGAACTTGTTGAGCAAAGCAGTTAAGAACACCTTTAATTATTGTTTAGCAATTCCTTATTAGTTTTTATTCTTTGTGATTGTAGTAGTAGAAACTTTTTATATATCTAAACGTCTGCTTTAATATTTATATTAAAATAAGTGTTTTGTGGAATATTTTCATAAATTGTGATCAGAGATAACTTATGATATTTGTAAGTTAAATGATTTGTAAAATTAAAATAAAACAGCAATGATTTATTCTTTTTCACCTGTTGTACAATTTGCAATGGGCGCCAGCTCATGTGATGAAAATTTGTGTGCCCGGCGAAAGGTTAATATCAAAATATTAATTTAAATTGTATGACATGCTATAATTATCACTGGAGATACAAGTTCACTTTTAAGAGGGTGGATTGAGTTATGAAAAAAGATATAGTGTGGAATATTTATGATTTCTTCCACAGGATTAGTATTATAAAGTGTCTTTTCATTTGAATGAAGTAGCCTCTTAATCCTACAGTTAAAAGCATTTTTTTTTTTTTTTTTTTTTTTTTTTAATAATTTGTTTACACAAAAATAATGTTATTGTTGCAATATTATCTTTGTAACACAGGTGTTTTTAAATTATACTCTAAATTTATGAACCTATTTAAATAATTAATGATAAATAAAAATAATTTCCTTTTCTTTTTTTGAAAACTTGTAAAGTGTTATTTAAATTTATTTCTCTTCTTAAAGGAATTCTGTTTCATAACACTGTATAATAAACTTAGAGTACTTTAACTCTTACACAAAAATGGTTTCAAAATAACATTAAATCAATGACAGTTTTCTTTTTACAAATTTCTCATTTGCATTTGTATATTTTTATTTATTTTTATCTGTTTTGCATAGGTTATTTGAGATCAATGTCGAATTGGATATTGTTGTACTATTTTGTTTTAAGATGGTTTTTCAGAAAAAAATTTTGTTTTAGAACTTGTTCCAAAATTAAAAAAGCCTTCAAAGGGAAAAAATCTGAAGGGGGGGGGGGGATTTTGGTTACATCAGCCTCAAGTAACAAATGCCGAAAAAAAAGCCTAAAGTACCGAAATGCAAATAAGAATTTTGAAGAGAATACTGTCGTTGGTTTAACATTTAGTTCCTGCACAATCCCTCAGCAACACCTACCAAGCTGAGAGGGGTATATGTCTCCTAAAAATGCCCGGAAATGAGAACTAGTGAGTTACAAACATTTATTGTGGTTGTAATGGGATTGTTTTTTAAAAATAAAAAAGATCAGATCTTGAATTGAAAAGTAGTATTTATTCCAAAAATTCAAGATAAGCAGGTTTGGAAAAATTCAACATAGACAAGTTAGACTGTAATATCAGTTTTGACTTTCCTGAAAGCTATTCTGCTTGCCTATATTCTGCCCACACAATAAGTTTTTCTTATTTCTAAATAGTAAATACAGTACTCTAAATACATTACAAAGCTTTCAGAAATTTTGATGCATAAGCAATAAAGATTTTCTTTTTAATAGAACATGAGTGTAAGTTATTGTACTTCTGATGTCTTCAAATCTGCTAATATATTCTGTCAGTTTGAATGGGACATTTTTTCTTTTTGTCTCACTAAATATTTATATATAAATTTAATATATTTTGATTTTTTTAATTTATGTACAGTTTAATTCTATTAATGGACTGATTTTTTTTTCTTTTTCTTTTTTTTTTTTAAATAGGTATATCAAGAAACATTCTTTTCAGACTTGATGTTAGTACTTCTTGATCATACCAACTGAACATTATCCTGCTTCTTTACAAAATACTGCCTTAATAGTTCATAATTTACATAGTTTATTTTTACAGATTTCTTTCAGATTAAAATTTAAGTACCTGTTTCTGCAGATCAATAAAATTTTCTGCAAAGCATAGTGTCATCATCATGCCATTGTAATACAGATTGTTTTATTTAATATGTAGTAATCATTATAGTATTCAATAATAAATTTGTTCTGTAATAATATTTATAACTTAAAGAAATTTTGTTTCTGTAATTTGTACTTTCAAATAAAAGAAATTTATTAAAAATTTGCTGTTTTCATGTGAATATATTTTTATTATAAATGTCATTTGAAATATTTACCTGTTTATCATGTAAACCATAGTGCAAGAATTGTTTTTAATTATTCATTTACTTTTAATAACAAAATGGCTAAGATATAAAATAACTAGCTGACCCATGCAGCATAACCCAGATCTGTGATGTATGAACCTCAAATTAGAATGATTTTATATTTTTAATTCCATTTGGTCAAAATTTATACTTTTAAATGAAAGAATTCACAAAAACATATAGAGTTGAAGATAGATGCTGTTTTGTGCAATTTTTGATGTCTGTGAATTGAAGTTGAGTGAAAATATCAAAATAATTTGTTACTTTTTAAATAACTATTTCTTTAAAATGTCAGTTGATATAAAGTTTTTTAAACAGTGATAATAATTTGCACCTAAGGCGAACATAGTTTTGCCTCTCCCTCCTCTCCTTTACAAAGAACAATTTACTAAGTTTCTAATAGCGAACTATTTTGAAATTTAAAATACTTTTCTAAATATTGATTCATAAAATCTTGAAAATGGAATAAAAAAAAGAAATTTAAAATATTCAGCTTTATACAGGTTTCCATCTTAGCAGTAGCAGGTATAATTGTTGATATTTTCTCTGACAAAAATATAGAATTTTTTCATTCAAGACTAAGTTATATTAGACAAATTTCCTTTTCAAAGATTTTATGGCAACAGTTTTATTACAACCGAAGCATTTAAAATTACAGAGCTATGAATTAAGTTACTACATTAGTCACTTTGTGGTAAAAATATAAGAGCGTTCTTCACAAATATATATATATTCATGAGGTGCTTGTGATCGATATTTAATGTTCTATATTTATACTTTTTTGAGTTTGGAAACATTTTTCTCTTTTAAATCCAGATGCTTTCATTTTTGGAAAATAGTTTCGAAATGATTCTGAAATTTAAAGTATGCTCATATTAAAGCAATACAACCAAAGTTTAAAAAATCCAAAATGCACAAGTTAGACATCAACCTCAAGTATCATGTATGTATATATATATAAATAATTTAAACAAGAATTCTGAAAAAAAAAATAAAAAAAAAATGCTTCTGTATGTTTAACATTAGAGTACGAGTGTGAGACCACAGTAGTCATCACATGAAGAAACTAGAACATAATTGTTAAACCTATGTGAGCATTTTTTTTTAAGTTTCTTATTTACATTTTAATAATTTGCATAGAACTAATGCTGAATTCTAACAGCGTTGGTATTGTATTTACATTTTCTATTTTGATTGTAGATTAAAGTTCTTTAACCTTTTTGTTAGTTTGACACTTGGATTTTCTCACTGTAAGACGATTTTATCTAAATTTCATGTATATGTATGAAAAAAAAAATCAAATTTTATTTTAAGTGGCACAAATGCCAACCAATTGAAAAAGTCCCCATGCAGTTTCTTGAACCAGGTCAGCATAGCAACCGACGTTCTACTTACTAAACTACATAGAACGATACTCAGCCTAGAATTTCTCACTCAGAGTAAGGAGATTTTTTTAAAAAATGCAAGAAATTCCTTATCCTGTGTTCTCACTATAAGTTAGGCTACAAATGCAGCACATGATGGAATATTTTCAACAAGCCACCAACATGAGGCAAACATGAAACTCAAATAAAACCAGCATCAATTGAATGTATTAATAATGCTTGGAAACTTTTCTGCAAAAAAAAAACTATCTAAATTTAGAGGGGTAATCCCACTGATTTCCCATTTATACTTATCCAATGAATTCCCAAAACCAATCGAGGAAGTGCCTTATCAGAATGAACCTACATCCAAAATTTGAAGCCAATCAATAAATTCTGTGTGAAAAACGCATTAACCTAAATTAAGGACAGTTACCTCCCATTTTTTCCTTGTTAGACTTGCCAATGAACTCTCAAAACAAATCATAGAGTTGTTCTCATCAGAATGATGCTATGTACAAAATTTCAATGAAATCTGATAAATTCTGTAAAAAAAAAAAAAAAAAAAAAAAAAAAAACCATTTATATAAATCAAGCGAAGTGGCATTAGTCCCCCCCCCCCCCCATTATTTATACTTATCCAAGGAACACTCAATACTAGTTATGGAGGTGCCTCATCAGAATGATGCTATATCTAAATTTTCAACAAAATCTGATAAATCTGCATGAAAAACCCATTTATATCTTTTAAGGAGAGAGGCATTAGACTCCCTCCTGCTTCTCATTATACATATCCAATGAACACTTAATACTAATCAAAGAGGCACCTCATCAGAATGATCTTATATCTAAATTTTGAACAAAAACTGATAATTCTGCAAGAAAAACCCATTTATATCAATTAAGGGGAGGGGCATGTGCCCCTCCCATTCTCCCTCTTTGTTCTAATCCAATGAACACCTAATACTAATCATTGAGGTGTCTCATTGGAATGATCTTATATCTAACTTTTGAATGAAAACTGATAATTCTGTATGAAAAACCCATTTATATAAATTAAGTGGAGGGGCATTAGCCCCGTTCCGTTTCTGATACATATTGAGTGAACATAAACTAATCGGGGAAGTGCCTTATCAAAATATACATATATCCAAAATTTCAAGTTTATCTGATATTTTTATCTTGAGTTATCACATTACGCACATACAGAATGTTTGGTCACATAAGATCTTAGGCTTTGATAGCCTGTGAGCTAAAAAACTGGATCAACAAGAAGTCTTACCCTTGGCGAAATTCTAAAATGGAGGGCCAAAATCACAGTCAGGTATGATCCAGCGACCTCATTGGTCGGGTGGTATAGGTGAAAATCACGAAAGTGTTTCTCCATTTGAAAAAGAGTAAGGGGTAAAGTAATTTTGAAGCAATTGTTACCGTCTGTATTTATTTACGATAGACCATCGAAATTAACTCAATTAAGATATTTTGATGACATTATATAAAATGAGAGTGAAAAATGCATTATAAATGCAAACAGATAAGATTTACATCAAAGTTGACGCTACGATTTTTTTTTCGAAAAAAGGGAGTAAGGGACATTTCGCCTACCGTTAAGAGATTGTTCTCTGAAAAGGACGCGACTCAATGACCAATGAGGTGTTTGGATTTCATTGGACTGTGATTTTGGCCCTCCATTTTAAAATTTCGCTTAACCTTGCTCCTGAAAAATTGTGGTGGCATATACATCTGTCAGAACCAATAGTTAATAGACTGTGAAAATAGCCTTACAAACTTTAGGATCTAGTTAATTTTATTTATGTGAAAAACTCTGCTTTTTCTAAATAATTTCACAAAACTTTGAATTATAAACATATCTTAAAACATCATTATGTCCAATTAAAAATTTAAAACATAGTTTTATGGAATAAAAGGACTTAAGGAGGCTCAGGGATTGAAAACTTTTCAAAAAATAGATTTTTTTTTTATGATCTAATTTGATTAATCATTTAATTCTTAACTCAATGCAAAAAAACGCATAAAAATATTTGCATTTTTAACGGAGTTATAAGCATTTATGTATCAACACTTTCATAGCCGCATCGATATAATTTCAACTTTAAATCGCGTTTTCTCAAAACTTGGTTTTTGACGACTAACACCAAGATTTAAAAAAAAAACTATTTGATGGAATGGCTTAATTTTTTTTTTGCATGCATATAACATCATTATCTAGATTATGAATTAATATATTTTAGATAGTTTAATATTTTGAGTATTTTTAATGGAAAAAATGTTGTATTTTTTAGGGGTTTTTTAATTTTCAACTTCGAGATATTTTTTAATACTGTTTTTATTAAGTGATAGCTATATCCTTAATTCATAATCTAGGTTATGATGTTATATGCATGCAAAAAAAAAAAAAAAAATTAAGCCATTCCATCAAATAGTTTTTTTTAAATCTTGGTGTTAGTCGTCAAAAATCAAGTTTTCAGAAAACACGACTTAAAGTTGAAATTATATGGATGCGGCTATGCAAGTATTGATACATAAATGCATATAACTCCATTAAAAATGCTAATATTTTTATACGGTTTTTTGCATTGAGTTAAGAATTAATTGAATAATCAAACTAGATCATAAAAAAAATCGATTTTTTGAAAAGTTTTCAACCCCTGAGCCCCCTTAAAGATGTATATAAAGATGCAGTAAGAAACTTGTAACTACATTTTGTTTCAACATAGTAAACATTTACCATTTTCAAATTCAGGGACACATGTAACTGATTAACTGGAGCATGTACAATGGTGTATAACCTTATTCTTAGAATCTTTAAGTTTACTTTTAATTTGATGTCATTGAAGAACAAAGGAATAGTTTCATGTAGATGAATGAATTTATTTTTCCATTTTTCATTAGTCTAAATGTTTTATAATTTATTGCTAAAATATTGGAAATAAAATACTTATTACCACATATTTTGCTATTGAAATCTTTAAAATATATTTTGACTTACTAATTTAAAATTTACAAAAATTTTGTATTCAAATGATTTAATAAATGTACCAATATTATAATATAAAAGTTTAATATCAATCATTAAGCTTAATATAATAAATGTAAGTTTACAGTTTAAGTTTATTAATCATTGTACTATTTTTCATAACAATTTTATGCTTAATAATTTGATAACAATCATCAACTTCCAAAATCTGTGTAACTTTTAAGTGTAAAAATGAAACGGAAAACAGATTTAATATGTTATGAATAAAAAATACAATAACTGATAGATTAGATTTACACTTATGTATAGACTAGCTGATATGCGTAAATTCGTTCACAAATATTTAAAGAAGAATTTAATTATTTAATCAAACAAAAGAATTCGTTGGTTAAAAGCATGTGTAATTCACTTTTTATTACAATTTACAGTAAAAATCTTCTGATGATCCTTTTTTGCTGATTTTTTTGTTGGTTTAAATTTTTCTTTCAGCTATTTATATTAATAGATAGAAACATTCTTGAATACTTTTGTTCAGCCCTGTAGTTTACCTAGTACCTTTAATATACAAAAGTAGTTTTCTAAACTTCAATTCAAACAAAAATATTCCTTATTGCTACTTAAATTACATTTTCAGAAATTATCATCCAAAGACAATCATGTATCCAGTTCTTTGCGTGACCCTGTATATCATTTTAGCAATTTACTACAAACATTTCTTAGTTTACTGAATGCAGTTCAAAATAAAAATGCATATTTTATTTAAAAACCACTTTTAAATAAATTATGCTCATATTCAATAAACTTTCCAAGATCTTTTGTGTAACCCTGTATATCTAAATTGTGTAAATATCAGCATTTATACACACCATTTAATATGCATTCATTTAGTGAAACTTAAAAGCACATATCATAATTCAAAATACATTTCATCCATACAACAGTCATCATATACAATACTTCGGATTGAATATATACTATTTAAAATCTTTTGTGTGTCCCTCTAAATGCTATACACTTTGTATTATGAATGAAATAACTCATATTAAGCCTCAGAAATGTATATCAATTTGATTATACATGAAATCGTTTACCATAATTAAAATGTGTCGCAAACTGTTCGTGTCTTTATTCTTATGCAATAGCGTTCTTCTGTGTGACCGTTTAAATGAATAATAAGTGTCCTTTTCACTACATACTTTACAAAATGCATATTTTAGTGCATTTTGTTGATGCATGTAAATATGAATATGTTTCACAGGGTGTAACATTTTTAAAATTCAATTGAAACGATTTTTTCCGATAATGCCGTAATGTAAAGAAAAATTTTGACTATTCCTATAAATAAACTAATCATGGTAGAAACTTTATTTTCAATAGGTATTCGTGCTAAGGTAAATGTTAATAAAATCCAAAAATTTCATGGCTACTCGGATTGCCATGAAATTTACGAAAGTTAGACTTACTTTGTTGGTAAGTGTTAAAAATAGAGTCAAAAATACATTAATCAGTAGTTTTATTTTCAGTCTTTGAGACAAAAAATTTCTTCCATTGATAATTATGAGTTTTGAATAAAAATTTTCATTTGTATGTAACTTATAACTTATTAGTATAAGTAAAAAATATTTCTCATTCATTTTAAATATGACGTCATTATTTATTTAGATCGATTAGCTACTGATAATCATGCCTCTTGTATTTTTAACGACTATTATAAAGTACCCGTTTTATTTCAACTATGACGTTACATTTTTCCAAACGAAATATTTCATTGAAAATATTATTTTTCATTTTTTTTACTTCTAATTGTGTCGCCATTTGAGACAGAAAAATTCTTGTTAATGAAATATACATGTTTATTATATAACAGAAAATATTCTTATTTCTATTTCAAATATGACGTCATATTTATTTTATTTTCTTTTATTTCTTTTTCATCTTTTTGCATGGACATTGCTCAATTTAAAATTTATTGCCGCTGAGAAATTATCATTTTAGGTTTCTATTTTATTGGCAACAGGAAAGGAAAATGGTTAAATTTTAATTAAAAAATGCCTATTGATTCTGTATGAAAAATAATGAAATTTTGAATTATTAAGGAAAATATTTGAATAAATCAAAGATTAGCCTATGTTCATTTCCGGGCTTTGAATCTGTATGCAAAGATTCAAAGACTTTAATCTATTTGTTTTGATGCCAAATTCATTCCAATTTTTGGACACATTTTCACATTTATAGTATATATAAGATAAGTAATGTTTATGTTACATTATCCTTCGTAGTTTCAAAGCAAAAACATTGCTAATGTAGCATTTTCATGATCGTCAAAAAAAGCAATAAACCGCCATTTAAGGCACTCATGCAGTGGAAAACAACTTAAACATACATTTATTTAAACAAAATTTCATTGAAAATCATATACTTGTCACACTTTCTTTTAATTTTGAAATATTCATAAAAAAATATATATAAAAAATAATGTAAAATGATTCAAATTTGTTAATAATGACGAAGAAATCCAAATGCCCTCCATTGAATCAGAAGCTCGGCTGATATCTTCCAGTTAGAGCATGTTTGTTTATGTTTATACTGAGAACTTGACCTGAGAAAAGAAAGATTGGGTAGCATTGCAATAGAGTATTTAACACATTAAGTGCCACATTAGCCATCAGAGACTGATACTGAACTTTCCATTCAAATCAAGTTTTAACTAATTCTGGAATTTCAGCCATGAACTTGATGAGGTGATTGTCTTTTTGTGCTACCACCTTCTATTCATAATTAATCAAGTAATTTAAGAAATAAAAATTAATTTTTGCTCAAATCTGTCATTTGGGCGATTTTTTTTTTTAACTAAAAACCTTACAAAAAGATGAAAGAAAACTAAGTACTTGTTTTTTCTTCCCCAGCTAATTTTCAAAAAAATATTTATCCTGCTATGTAGCTTTATGGCTTATAAGAAAAGTTGGATTGATTAAAATTATCTCTCACTTTACAAATTTATTAATTCATCATTTATCTAAAGCTTTACTTGTAGCTTCTGCATAACATAGATTTTGCATTTTTCAATAATGTGTAAAGTAAATTAAACATCACAAATAAAGAAAAAAACTACATAAAAAACAGCATGCCACACTGTTTTTTAGTGTTTAAACCAAATGTTTTTTTAAAAACCATACTATATTTTAAAAAAACATTTGGTTTAAACCACAAACTTTTTATTTAGTCTAGGTACCTCTTACCGAATATTCGTTATTTGGCCATATCATCAAATGTCAAACTGTTCGGTTAAGACAAATATGAAACTATATGGCCTGCAGAATATTCGGTTTGGTTGAATATCAAAGTATTCAGTATATCAGAGGTTTTTTAAGTAATCAGACAAAACCTCTTAAAAAACATTTTAAAAAACTATTCACAATTTCTACTATTAACTGTCAATTTTATAAATACAGTAGACTCCCTCAAATTTGCAAATCTCTAAAATCTGCACATAATTTACGGATGTAAACAATGAAATATTCAGTTCAGATGTAAGTGCAAAATTTGACTTTAGTTTTATATATATTAAATACATTTTTTAATTTGTAATTTTAGTTAATGCTATTAAATTCATGTTTCTTCATGAAGAAAGAATAATTTATTTCTGAAAAAAATCAAGATATTCCTGATATTATTGATTAACTTGACCTTTGTTTTTTGTATTTTAATCATTAAAAAAATTATTTAAATTTGTATTAATTTAGTTTATTACTTATTTTAATATTTTAGTATATTGTAAGCATTCATTATACTTTTGATTTTATAATGAATTACATTCAAATTATTTTTTAAAATATATGAACAAAGCAATGACCAGAAATCCGCACAACCTCTGGTCCCAAGCTGTGCGGATTTGAAGGAGTCTACTGTATATTTTAAATAATCTGAAATAAAACAGAATGTTTTTACATTATTTATTTGCTGTTTGTAATGCATAAATTAAGAAAATTAACCATGAGAAGGATTAAAATGATGATTAATTAGAATTCTCATGGAAATAAATGATTTTCAAATGCAAGCTTCTAAATTTTGTTTAGTTTAATAAATAATCTGTTGTTTTTTCCAGTGTTCAGCCATGGGGGTGATTTTGGGGTTAAAACCCCTCACAGAGATGAGAATGTTCGCTATAATTGTCGCTTATATGAATCAAAACCAAACATAATATTTAAATGTTTTGGCGCATTTCGAATCTGCTGCTTTATTGAATCAGATTTCATTTAATTACGTGATTCAATTAAATGGTGAAAATTCTAATTAAAATTATGAAAGTGTCTATGACATGGATTAGTTAAGTGAAAATTGGTTATTTGAACTAAATCACTTTTCTGAGACATATTATGCTAAAAAAATGATGATTTCCTGCCATACAGATGCTCCTTGAGTTTAAATATTATACGGTGAATATTCTAATCAGTATTGATTCTATTAACCAGCAATCATCTTTAACAGAAACTCAACCCCACCCCCTAGAACTGAATTTTGGCTGCGCCACTGGCTTTTTCCCAAATAACAATGTTTAAAAAAGTAGAAAAACTTTTGGGGTTGATAAAAGATATCAAGACAGACAATTTTTTTGTTTAAGAAAACATATTCGTGTTCAACTTATTGAGTTACAAGTAAATTTATACCTCATCTTATTTGAGGTGAAACTATATTTTTGTTACTTTAACAATAATGAAGATATCATAACTCATAACTATATTTTCAACTGACATGATTTGATTTCAGTGAAATATGATAAGACGAGAAGAGCTGGAAAATGACATCATTCATAGGAAAAAACTATGAGCTAGACATTACTTTATTAAATTTCAGTTGATGCTATTTGTAATGTGTTACTGATCAAAATTCAGCCATTTTGGATATCATAATTAATATAAACAAAATTAATATAAAACAAATGTTGCTAAAATATCCTCAATATTGATAAAGTTGTGAATAATTATTCAGTTTTGGCTTATTTCGCACTGTGTATATATTTGATTGAATATATTGTAATATGAATGGAATAGATTGAGATTTTCTCATTAAAAACTGTTTGTCTTGACCATATTTTCGCCACTGAAAGTTTCTTGCCAGATTTTAAGAACATCCTGAATGTTTATAATCTCTGAGAATGATCGTTTACTCCAGATCCAGATATTAATGTAGGATGCTTTAAAAAACTTCTATGCTAAATCGAAAGAAGTAGAAAAGTTATTTTTATTGAATTGCCGTCATTTGATTTTACTTCAGTTTCTTTAGGACAAACAGTAATAAAAGAAACTTACATTTTGATAAACAAGAGCTTTTTATACGTAAACTTTATACTGAAAAAAAAAAAAAAAATGTACCTTGAGTTATTTTTAAAAAAAATAATTATGAGACCGGATTTTTTCTCTCTCATTTTTTTAATATTTCTCTTTTACTTTAAAATGCTTGTTTTAATTTGTAGTGAAGAAAATGAAATTTATAATTTTATTAATTAAAAGAGTCTCATAATTCTCTTTCTTAAATTACTTAAGGCAGTTTTTTTCAGTATTAAGTTTACTTATAAAAAGTTCTTGTTTATTAAAATATAAATCTCTATTATGAAATATTATATATGATTGTTTTAAAAAATAACATTTTAATAGCTTTCAACTTTGAAATATAAAAAGTATTCAGCAGCCAAATATTCAGTATTCAACTAAATACTTACTATTCGGCTGGCCGAATATATGGTATTCGGCATAACAGTTACTATTCAGCTAGCCGAATATTCGATTCACCTGTTTTCCAAACATTCAGCCAAAATCACTATTCAGTGTGTCTTAGTCAAAAAACATAGATGTATATTAGGGCTGGGCGATATCAGAATTTTAATATCGTGATATATCGCTGACCAAATATCGATAACTTTCGATATATCGACATATTTCAATTCATATGTCACTCCATTATAGGGTCATAAATGTAACTGTCCTCTGTATAAAATACTACAAACACATAATAGTATATATATATGTGTGTGTGTGTATGTTAATTATCAAGAAAAAACAAAAATATCAATATCTTAACATATTCCAAGGAACATAAATTTTAATTTTTATGTATTGATTCAAAATATGCAAACCTTTTACCTGCAAATCTGATTTAAAATATGTGTTATTGAAAACTCTTAGAAAGTTAAACATTATAAATCATTAAAATGAAACAAGAAAATATATATAAGACAACAAATAGACATTAGATATATTGAAAGAAAATACTTTAATTACCTATAAACTTAGAATTTTTTTATTACAATACAAAAAAAAAAAAAAAAAAAAAAAAAAATGCATTTCTGCAATTTTGGGCAGCAAGGAACACCTTCTTTTCGTTGTTATAATAAATAATTCTATTATTAGTCAGAATACAACTGAAAGCATTAGAATAATCAAATAATTTTAAGAAAACACGAAATTTCTTTAATAGAGTACAAAGTCCCAAATCAGGACGTTTTGCTAACTACCTTTTTTTTTTCCCTTCTTTTAATAATAATGCTGAATTTATCTCTATAATGATCTTTTACTTTTTCGATTTTGTTAACAGATTTTTTTTTCTAGGATGCTTTTACTTTCGAAACCAGTTTCAAAAATGAAAGTATTCCAGTAAAGAAAAAAAAAAAAAACTTGATAACAAATATTAAAAAACGGCTTTTGTTGAAAGAGATCAACCTCAGATGTGCAATGCAAAAACAAAAAATAAATAAATAAACAAAAATATGGAAATGCAAACGAGGTATAAAAAAAATAAGATTGACAGTGAGCGGATGTTTTTGCATTAGTCAACTCTTGAAATAAAAAGGAGCCATGATGTTCAAAATCAAAACTATCCTCATTCTTTTATGAGAGATAAACTGTTCGATTTTTTTTTTTTTTTTTACTTATAAAAAGGGTTTTGTGAAAGTATCAACTAGTTTCAGTTGTTTAAGTGCGCGAAAAACACATTCAACGGCACATACAAACGAAAAGGGGGGGAGAGGAAGAAAAACAAAACCTTTTATTCTTTACCATTAAAAGGGAAAAAAATTCATAACTCCTAAGTTAATTTACCGATTTTTTTCAAATTTTCAGCACTTTGCAATAATAGTAAATTAGGCTGTGTGACAAATTTTTATTAAATTATAATAAGTTATTACAAAATTTGAGCATCTTTTACAAGTGTCCAGTACAGAAGAACCTCAAAGAAAACGTAGGAAACTATCCATCGTTTGTTTTTGTTTATCGAACTCAGCGAAATCGAAACTTGAATGTTTATACAAGAATCATATTGTCATCTGCTGTGGATGGGTAATATGTTTTGCTAAGCAGAAAGACACCATCCATAGAGTTTTAGCGATCTTTCAAAATGAAAAGTATTTTCCTTCCTAATTTGAGTAAGATTTTCAATTTTTTTTTTTTTTTTTTTTTTGGGGGGGGGGGGATTTTTTCAAAAACCCGTACGCAAAACGGGTAAAAATATTAGTATCCAATAAACTCTAAAACTAAGGCATAGCTGCCAACTCTTCTGATTTTTTGCCCCAGAAAAATTTTACAGAATGTTTTGCCTTATTTAATCGGCAGATTTCAGCGATTTGAAAAGGTAAAATTTTCTGTAAAATTTTTCCGGGCCAAAAAAGCGGAAGATGTTGGCAGCTATGACTAAGGTGAATCACAATGAAAAAAAGAAAAAACTTCCGCTTTAAGTAAAATTTCTGCTTAAAATAAATGACATAATAGAATTACCATACATGTAAATTATTAATGTTATTAATAAAAAATGTAAAATAATATGTGATATAATATGTGATTTAATATAATTATTTATTAATGCTATTAATAAATGAAAAACAAACATACAAGAAATATCGATTAATTGTGCTCACATTCTTGAAAATATGTCAATCAATTCTGCATTCCGGCAGCAATAACTGTACACAAGCTCACAGGAAAACAACAGTCAGCCACCAATATGGAGTCAACAAGTGATTGTATCGGAAATGGCCGATCCTCGAACGAGTGTTTCAACTTCGATTCTCGAACGAACTCCGATAAATAAAGCGGTACATCAGAATAGTAGACTGTTCGCCCATATTCCGGTATATGTGCGCGACACCAGCGCAAAAAGTAGACGGTTCGCCCATATTCCGGTAGTGCGCGACACCAGCGCAAAAAGTAGACGGTTCGCCCATATTCCGGTGTGTGCGCGACACCGGGTCAAAACCGGATGTATCACGCAAGTGCCGATTACAGCGCGAACATTTGCAAAAGTAAACAACTTTTGCGCCGACAGAGGTATAGATTCGAAATTCCGTAACTCCGTAATTCCGAAAGTAGGATGAAATACCGTTTGAAACGATATATCGGAAGGATTGAAATCTCAATATCGTTACCGCGGTCTTAAAGAAATATCGATATATAACGATATTACGGTATATCGCCCAGCCCTAATGTATATTAATATAAAATGTATGTAAACAATAAATATAGACTTGAAAGCAAAAAAAAAAAAAAAAAAAAAAAAAAAGCTTGGAAGTAATTTTAAATAATGGACAAACAAATAAATTAGTAAAACATTAATAAAAAATACAAATAAAATATTGAATTAAAAAGACCTGATGACGTTACAAATGTGTTTAACATTTTAATGGCAAGTAAATTTGACATTTATGATAATTCATTATTGGATTTAATGTTGCAGATTAGCTGCAGTTTTTGGGTCGAAAGGTTAATCAAGTATGTGTAGCAATATTTTTAATAACTGTATGAAATCATACAAAATATCAAGTGGGAGAAAAATATGTATTATGAAAATCTAAGTGTTTTTTTTTTTTTTTTTTTTTTTTTTTTTTTTTTTTTTTTTAATAAGAAGGAAAATATACACAAATAAAAATAAATGTAGAATGAGCTTTTCTTCTTTGAAATTCTTGGATCTTTCACTGTTAAACAATATATCACATATTATGAAAAAGACAACTTTTTTCTCAATTTGTGCTACAAATAATTTTAAAAAGCATACATTAAACGCCAGTAAATTTGATAATTCAACATCAATTCTCACAGAGCAGAATCTAGTGAGAGGCAGGATTTAAAAAAAGGGATTTTTAATAGAGAATATGAACATGAAATAAACCAAGCAAAGAGTGTTTTCTTAAAAACTAGCACACAAAAGAATTTAGGTATCAGTATAAAAGACATACTATGAAAACAAAAATTAGCATTTATCCTTATTTTTCTCTTTCAAATGAAGATTCAGAACAATATATTTTTTCTTCATGAAAGGGAGGTGGTGGCCTGGCTAAGCCGCTATGGGATATCCATAATAATAATGTTAAACATGAATGTAAATAAAAAGAATCTAACAATTACTTTCTTGGATCAGGAAAGTTGAGGGCAGGGAAAATAAGTCATTTTAATGCAATTTATTCTTTCCTGATACTGTTATTTTAAATGGTATTTACAATAATTTTCTTATTGTCTGAGCGTAGCGAAGTCTTATACTCAGAGTACGTAACGATATTAAAAGTCAAAAAAATTCTTTCGTCAAGCAAATCTCAAAAAGTACTTGTCGGATTCCGAATCTGTTTGTACCAGAAGGTACCTATGAAGGTAATCTGGTGAATGCACCTACTTTTAAAAATCAATTCCAAATAGTTTAAAAGTTATATTAAAAAAACTGATAAAAAAGCACAATTTATTTGCATACGTCACAGAAATTTGGTGCGCGTGATTTTCGCCGGCTGGATATTTTTGTAGATAACCGAATCAGTACATGGAGTAAATAGTAATCATTTACGCACTCAGAAATATTGAATGCGATAAAACATTTTAAAATTTTATCATGCAGGAAAATATAACTGTTATTTTTTTATATTAAAAAAATGTCATAAAAACTTTGATTTTGAGATTTTGTGATAATCGCTTAATAGCATTTTTTGATCGCTAAAAGAATGTTTTATATATTTCGCGTGTGAAAATTAGAAACAATTACGTTTTTAAATAAAAAGTTTCTTTTATGACATCATTTTCCCTTTATATTTATTTTTATTGCATGTTTTCTCTTAACTTATATTTTGTTTGTGTGTGGAAGTCAATTCTGGTCACTAATTTTTTGGCACGGATACCACAAGCGCATCAGATTTGGCGCAATTTTTTTCAAAGCCCATTTGGCGAAAACTCCGTTTTTAAATAACGCTTACATACACATTTTTAAATTATTTTCTATTTTCAAAAAGAACTTACAGTAAATAAAATAATAATAATAATTAATAACTATAACAAGAAATATTTTATATAATTAAAAAAAGGAAATGAAAGTAAATAAACATTTTATGAGTAAATAAACAAATAATAAATAAATAAAGCCGGGTTACATCTCAGGTAAAATAATGCCATTTTGATGCCAATTATGTACCCTAGTGCATATGTGACATCTTTTCCCATTTTTCATCCATTTCCTGTTGGCATACAACTTTGAAATTTGGAATATGTATGCATACCTGGGAGCAATACTGGAAATAGACATTGATTTTTTTTTAATTCGATCCAAAAAAAGGCAACGGTGGCTACTTTATAAAGATTTATACAATTTACACTGCATAAAGGAGCCACTTACCTATTTTTATATACAAGAAGAAGTAAGTGGTATGTAAAAACAATTATAGTATACATAAATAAAATACTTGAGATAATATACTAGAGATATAAGCACCGGGTTTGACGAGATTTTTTATGCCAATTAGGCGAAAACATCGTTTTGATTACCAGATACATATAGCATGCTATAATAACACGTTATTTATTTATTTCAAAATGAAAACAAAGGGAATAAACGAAACATTTTCTGTTATTAAAAAAAAAGAAATAACAATCAAAAAATGATAATATTTTTAGAACAAACAATTTATTATAACATTTATATGATAACCAACATGTTAGGCAACTGAACGCCATGTTGGCACCAATTAGGTACCTCGCTGTGTATAGGGCATATATGTGCCATATTTATTTGTAAAACTGAGCATGAACATTTACCAAGTGTGTTTTCATAGTCGCTTATATCTTTTTGCAACATAGCACACCTTTCGAAGCCAAAACTGCACAAAAGAAAAAAAAACAATATTTGCAGGGTTTTTTTTTCTTTTTTTTATGTAATGCACATTTTGTAATCAGTAGGCTCGATAATCAGACCTCGTTTTTTTGCTTTAAAAGATGATATTTCATACGACGTCTTTTTTGGATTCGTCGTTTTTCCATGATAGTATGCGTCTACTCGTTTTGTAACTTTTTTTTTGTAACTTTCTTCTTTATTAACAGCGACATGCATGGTTTGCTTTTCTTTTATAAAAATAGTATATGCAACTTTATATATAAGATTTTGTAATTCTATGATTCAATATGCTATTTTTCACCATATTTTATCACAATGAATGACCAATTAAAGGTAACATCTCATTTTCTTTACTTATCGCAAGTTATTAAATGTGTATTCTCAGCAATATCGCTCAGACTAATCCCTCTGAGGGAAGTCCTAGTTTAAAAATTCATTAAGGAAAATTTTATGTTTTTTTATTCAATATGATTACAGAAATAAAAAATTGCGTGAATTAAATTTGAAATCCCATGACTCCCCCCCCCCTCTCACTCATGGGTACTCAACAAAATGTTTTTCCTCATCTCTTTTCTCAATGAATGCAATAAACGTAAATAAACAACAATTGTAAAATGAACAAAATCTCAAAATAGCTTTTATTTAAATTTAATTACAAATAAATCTGACATATTAACAACTTAATAAATCGCACACAAATAAATTCTACAACGGTAATTAAATAAATCCGCATTAAATTTAATGCTTCAAATAAGATAAGCTAACTGTAGCAAATAAATTACTTTATACATTGTTTGAATCAAACGCTTTCTATGCAATAATTATGAATATTACATTTCTAGAGATCGTATAATCTTTAACAATTCTGTTTCAATACAAATTTCGCCTTTTTTTTTCGATTTATAAGGCATGTTAAAATTAGATACTATGTTTCAAACATACCTCTATAAAATTATTAATAAATCGCTTTGTTTAACTGTATTTCTGAAAATTTAACATTTATAACGTAAAATTAGATATAAAAATCAGTATGGTAGAAAAAAATATGGCGTAAACCTCGTGTTTTTTGATAAAAAATATTTTCTTTACGCTCTATCTGGCCATAGCACTTAATGGTAAATAATTCACAGTTGCCGTACTCACCTCGCGGTTGAGGTGTTTCAAGTTACTTCAGATGGCTGCCATGATATCCCATGCATTTGAATAGGGATTTCAGGTCTATTACTTAAACGTCTTTGACTCAGCCGTTCCGTTGTCTCTAGCTGTTATATTTTTGCACGAAATTGCCTCCATGATTTAATGCATGTTCACTTCATTCCGAGTCTTTTGAGCATTTGTATTGAAAATGTTGTGAATCATTTTATTCCCGCATTGTTTGTGATTGTTTTGAAACTTGTAAAATAAATATATTTTAAGTGTGGAACTTTTTTTGAAATAGTGCAATGTCTGGGAAAAAGAAGCGAATAGATCTTGAAGACACTCATGTCCTCAGAAAGTAAGTATTATGTATTAAAAAGCATAGGCTTAAGAAATCCGGCGTTAAATAATTTTTTTTCTTACACAGTGTATCGTTTAATATTTGTAGCTTTTACCTGATCATTTATTATTAAAGTTTGAACTTTTAACTCATTCATGCATTTAAATTATGTTTAAACATACTTTGAATAATTGCTGCTTGACATTTTTAAAATAAAATGCTTGACTTCTTTGCTATTACAAATTTTAATAATAATTGTTTGTATAGGTTAAATTTTATTTACGTAACTTCGAAAATTAATTCCCACTAATTAGATGATTATAGTTAGGGGATTGTTAGGCCTTAATCTATAAAGACATAAATATTTAGTGTAACTTTCACGCTAATTTTTTTTACGTTACATATGCATTTAATTTGTCGAATTTATGTTATTGCTATTACGCTGCTGCTGTATTTTTATGTAAAAGGTTTAATTAAAAGTTAAGGTGTTTTGTTTATATCCAGTATAAATCCTTCTCATAAACAGACTTGTACAAAACTAAAAACTTTCTGCAAATTAATTTAATGTTCAAGAAAATTGTGTGATACATTATTTTGACTATATAAATTCAAAGCAGTAGTTACGATTTCAATTATAAATTATTTAATATTAATTTACGAATAATTATTTTGATTAGAGAAGAAAGATATTTCTTTTAGATACTCTTTAAAATTAACTATTAATTCATTTAATAAATAATTTTGGGGCACAGATGTCATATACGCACCACATTTGCACATGCTTTTTCCCCCCGCCAATTTGGCTTTGCACATGTGTGCCAAGGAGAAGATCGGTTTAATAAGTTTATAGCAATTGTTAGGCGAATAAAATGGGAAATATTAAAGATTTCAGTGAAATGTGATGATTAAATGATACAACTGCATATGCATTCAGTATGGCTATGTAAGTATTAATATTTACGATTTATTGTGATTTTTATATTTACTGTTTTGTTACTTATTAAGTTTATTATTTTTAACTGTTTATTTATTGTTTCCCTTTTTATTAAATTCATGTTTATTTACTGTTATTTTTTATTTTAATTCTTTAAATTATTTTTATATATACTATATCAAAAATTTATATCAAGCTATCATTTATTTATTTTTATTTCCTTTTTAAAAATACTAGAGTCTCATTTTTTCACGTTATTTTATTTTTATATTGCAATAAAAAATCACGTCTTGTTATTGCATGCAATTTGTAACTTATATTCAAAAGCAAAATTTTTGCCAAATTGGCGGGGGGGAGGGGGAACACATGCAAATGTGGTGCGTATATGACATCTGTGCCAATTTTGACATAATAAATTATGTAAACATAAATTCTAACGTATGAGAAGAATAAAATTACTAACTTGAATTAGCGTTGGTGATTCTTGTTTGTGTAACTTCCCTTGAACCTCGTTTAATTTCTGTTGTGAAGAAGTATACTAACTATTAGGGATGCACCGAATATTCGGTATTTGGCCATATCATATTACCAAATATTCAGCTACGCCGAATATCAAACTATTCGGTTTAGCCAAATATGAAACTATTAGCCCTGCCGAATATTTAGTTTGGCTGAATATCAAAGTATTCGGCTGAATCCAATACTTAATAAAACCTTTTAAAACACATTTTTAAAAACTTTTCACAATTTCTGCTTTTAACTGTCAGTTTATTGATATATTTAAAATAATTAGAAAGAAAATCATACTTAAATAAAATAATTGTTTTTACATTATTTATTTGTTTGTAAAGTATAACTTAAGTAAATTAACCATGAAAAGAATTAAAATATTGATTTATTACCATTCTCCTAAGGATCTACTTTGGAATAAATGATATGTAAATGTAAGTACCTAAATGTTGTTTAGTAAATAATCTGTTTCTTGCTTTTCCCGAATAAAAGTCCTTAAACAAGAAATAAAAACTTTTGAGAATAGTAATGTCTATCAAGGCAATTTTTGTTCATGAAACCATAATCATAATCAACTTATTGAGAAATAATTACATTTTATTTCATCTCACTCTAGGTCAAACTTGTGTTTTTGTTTGCTGTATATGCAGACTTGTATAAAATAAAAAACTTTTTGTGCACGTAATATTGGGTCAAAAGCTTTCTGCAAATTAATTTAATGTTTAATAAGATTATGCATTATATTATTTTGGCTTGGATGAAATTTTCTTTTATTATGCATTTCATGGGTGTAATTCGCATTTTTTGCACCATTCATGGACGTAATTAGTTTTTTATGCAATTTATGAACATAATTTGCGTTATTTGAGCAATCTGTCGGCGAAATTTAGGTTTTTTGAGCGATTTAGGACATAATTTGCGTATTTTATGCGATTCATGAATGCAATTTGTGTTTCTTACAGGATTTCTGGGCGTGATTTGTTATTTTTATGCAATTCATAGACATAATGTTTTTTTTTTTTTTTTTTTCCAGTTTTTGGTTGATAAAGTTTGCGTTTTTTGAGCAATCTGTCGACAAAATTGACGTTTATTTTAAACGTTATATGGATATAATTCACATTTTTTATGCGATTCTTGGACGTAATTCATGTTTATTCTGTGTGATCCATGACATAATTCGCATTTTTTGAGTGATTCATGGCTGTAATTGGCGTCTTTTTTAACGATTCATGGACATAATTTGCGTTTTTGAGCGTTTCATAGATGTAATTCGCGTTTTTTACACGATTCGTGCACAAAATTTGCGTATTTTACGAGGTTCATGCAAGAAATTCAGTTTGTGTAAAAATGCAAACCATGCACGAAATCCACAATTTTTCTCAATACATGGATGGAATTTACGTTTTTTTACACAGTCTTTGGACGAAATTCACATTTTTCACACGGCCCTTTGTCAAAATGTTCGTTTTTTTACACGACTCTTTGAGGAAATCCACTTTTTTTGCACGATTCTTTGTCGAAATGGACTTTTTAAAACGCGATCCATTGTTGAAATTCGCGATTTTTTTCGAGGTCCTTTGATGAAATTCGCGTCAGCCATAAATAATTTATACGTAAGATTGAGGGAAGATATATATATATATATTTTTTGGTACTAAAAAAAAGTTACAAAAATAAAAATTATTTCCTTCCTAAAATTTTCTGCAGAATTCTGTAAATTTTCTGTGCACGGCATGCATGCATGCATCTATATTATACAGCTCTGTGTATATGTAACAATAAATAATATACCATAATTAAATTTTATACTCACATGCTTTGATTTCTGTAAAATATGATATGATGGGAAGGGTGGAAAATGCCATCTTTCATATGAAAAGAACTATGAGCTAGACATCCCTTTATTCAAAATTAAGTTCAAAATATTTGTATTTTGTGTTGAAAAAATGCGAAAAAACGGCAAAATTCGTTAAGAAATCATGAAAAAGCAGTAAATTTTGTTTTAAAAAAATCATGAAAAACAACAAACTTCAAAAAAAAAAAAAAAAAAAAAAAAGCAAAAAAAAACGGCAATTTTTGTCCAAAAATAGAGAAAATACCATAGATTTTGTCAAAGGATCCCGAAATTCATCAAAAGATCGTGCGAAACAACGCAAATTTCATTAAAAAATCGCAAATACGGCAAATCTTGTAAAAAAAAAAAAAAAATAATTAAAAACGAGAGGTTTCGTTAAAATATCATGATAAAACGGCAGATTTTGTCAAAGAAAGAACGCCAAATTCCGTTAAAAAAAATCTCAGTAAAACGGCAAATTTAGTTAAACTACTCACACATAAATTTTCTGAAACTTACACTTTTCATCTGGGAACCTATATTTTTCATGTAGGTTCCCAGCTGGGAACCTTAAAATTTTTAGAATTTTCAAGCCCTGTATTATGTAAAATTATTTTAAAAAGTAACATTTTAATAGCTTTAAACTTTGAAATATTAAAAGTATTTGTAAAGCCAAATATTCAGTATTTGGCCCAACAATTATTATCCGGTATTCGGCCAAGGTCACTATTCAATGCATCCCTGCTAATTATTTTTTTAATTTTGTAAATTGATTATTATGTATTTATCAAATGATTCTGATAATCCCTAATTGTTTTTTTCTTTTGAATATATTTATTATTTTTAAAATTTCTTGAAGTTTCATGTATAAAATGTAAAATTTGATAGCAGAGATTAGTTGGCCATGGTTTTATTATTATTCTTTGATATCGAGACCTAACTTGTCCAAGGACAGCTACTAAAGTTATTATTATTATTATTATTATTATTTTTTTTTTCTATTTGAGATACAATATGGCAGTTAAGAGACGTTCAGAGAAGAGACATGTGCAAACACAAGTTCATTTTTAATGCCGGCAAACTGCTGAAAGTTGAATAAATTCTTTAGGTTTTTAATTACCAAATAATGAAAAATTTGAGCATTTGGTGCATTGAGACCTGAGCAGACACAAAGATAAAAATTTTCTTTCTTTAATTTAGATTTAATACTGCATAAAAATTGTGAAAATTTTTAAATCTAAAGTATTTAACATAAATAATTAATAACTTTTTTTCTTTCAGAGATTATGATGCTTCCAAAAAGAGAAATGATTTTGATGATAGCAAAAGGTTTGTATGTATTGTTATGACAAAACACATGCCTTAAATTTGTTTGAAGGTGTCCAAAAGCTTATGTAGTGCATAAAAAATAACTTGAATGTATCTTTTTTTTTTTTTTTAAATATATCTCTTTTTTGGCACAGTTGGTTTAACAAAATTTGCAAAGCTATACACCATGAAATGTATTCATGCTCCTTCCTCTCCCCTAAGAAACTAAATTTACGGAAACATCAGTATGTGAGAGTCTTACAATTACAGTTTTAAATTCATGGGGTTGCCTGGAAAGGTCACTTCTCCCAGAGAAATGAGATGGCCCTCCTAAAGATTTGAGATTTTAATGGTCAAAAACTGCAATTCTCCCCCCCCCCTCCCCTCATCCTCTAGAACTCTGTAATGTGTTGTCCAGAACTACAGAAATCCCTCTTGGAAAAAAGTGTCTGAATTCAACACTAGGTCTTAATCTCTGAATTGTGAAGTCACACTTTTATTAGAGACTTCTTGCTGAATTCAATAAAATAGACTTTTTTACAATGTTTGTAGGCAGCTTTTAATTTTTTTATCAGCTAAATCTCTACATGTACTAACTTACTGTGTCTTGAATTTTCTAATTAATCAAATAGGGTTCTGTACTTAAAAAGGCAAAACAAAACCATTATAAGATTATTCCTCTGTATGTCACAGTTTTTTTACTCGTAAAGTATGGAGTACAGAAAGTTAAAATTGGGGGATGTAATAAGTACTAAAGATCCCACTACACATGTTTACGGATTTTTAAACATTCATAAATACAGATTCCGAACACTCATGGGACCGACCAATGTTCAGATTATGGGGGTGTTCAGAATAGAGGGAGAATCAGAAATGCATTACTATTACTACTACGACTATGTATTGAATTTACAGCTGATATAAAATATTTAGCATGGGTAGTAATAATATCATGCAATGACAAACTAAATTTAGACAGTTTTTTATAAAATTTTCAGTCTCATTTTTTTTATAAAATTTTTTTTACAAAACATACATTAACATTACAATACACCTCTTGAAAACCTAATCAGTATATTACAAACAAATAATTTTAGTCTATTTTTGCATTGTATGTATTCATGCAATGTACATATTATCTGGGTATTTAAGAAGTGGAAAAGCTTTGAGGTGATGTTCAGACACATAGTTCAACAGGTTTTGAATGAGTCTCTTAGTCATATTGCTTGAATGTAATCATCAATCGCCTTATTTCATCAGTCTCTTCTGGTTCTGCTTCTCCTTCTACTTCACTTTCCAATTCCTCTTCAACAATGTTGTTCTTGCAAACCATGAGGATTTCATCGGTTTCAAGATAAACTCCAAGTTCTGTTTCAATATGAAGTTTCTGAAGGATTGATCCCAAGTCACTCACAATTGTTGTTTCTTGGTCCTCTATTCTTATTTGCCCATTCTCGCATAGGAATCCAACTTTATAGAAGCATCTTTGGATGGTGTAGAAGATTGTTTCATTTTATGCCGTTGATATTTAATAGGCAGCATCCATGATGTTGACCTTCTGTCGAATTTACCGCCTCCATCACTAGGTACAATTTCTTCAGAAAATGGATTTGGTAGTAAGTTTTAATGGTCTTGATTACTCTTTGATCCAGTGGTTGGATTATAGAAGTACAGTCCTGTTTTATAGAGGTAACAGGAACTTCAAGGTTATGTTGCTCAGCTACATTTTTGTAAGTGATCTGTATTAACAACAATTTATTTTTCTACCTTTCTCTCTTCATTATCTCGTTAATTCTCTCGAACCACTACGAGAAAATTGTGAATATCATCTTCATCTACACTTTCCGATTTGGTTTATAGTGTGTAGGCAATGATGCGATCTTCACATTTTTAAAATGGTTTTTAATCACAAGAAATTTGAGCTTCTCATCCATCAAAACTGGTACAGAGCATAATGGCAAATCTTTCTTTTGACATTTTCTCAAATATGCAATTTTTGCTTCTTTTTGCTTGAGTTTTGTTTGGAAGAGCTGTGAAAAACAGGTTGGTTTCGCCAGCATTGAAAATGTTTGCTGTATCGAAATCTTTCGTTATGTTCAAAAGTTTTATTTTCTATTCTTCCACAGTGTTGATATTTACATCTGGGTCATTCCGCAGTATTTGGCTTCACAAGTTCGAAAAAAAAAAATTAATAAAAAATTAAGTGTAATACATCATTTGAAAGCTTTAAATCTCTTTTATTAAAATCTGCCCATATTTTTATTTATTTTTTAACCAAACAAAAGTTAGAACATTTTGTTTGCAGCCACATAGAAAATTTTGTTACGTACGGGACATTATATTTTTAACTGTAACTAAAAAAATATTTCATTTTATTTCAAAGTTTCTATGTTTTATTAAACATTTTAACAATAGTATTATATGAAATAATAATAAAAAAATATTTTATAAAAAAAATTCAATGATTATTCTCTTTTTGTCCCGTACGAAACAATTTTGAACTTATTTTTAATTTTTTAACTAATAATAGTGATGACAGCTGAACAGTTTTTTGTTTTCTTCTTCAATTGGTGAACTAGCTTCTTAAATTATTCAATTAAAATATTATATCTTTTTATTTAGAAGCTGTGCATGATAAATAAAAATGTGTTACGTACGGGACAAAATTCAGAATTTTGATTTCAAACCTAACAAAAATAAAATTTTTACACTATATTTATGATTTTCCTTCACAGATGGCAGCACTATTGACAAAAAATGTACAAGTAAATACATATGTTTAGTTATAGGTGCCATTAGTTAACTCATAACATGCTTTGAATGTTGAAATATCATCTTAAGCAGGGCTCCCAAATGGTCCTCTTTTTAGAAAAAGGTCCCCTTTGGTCCCCTTTTTTGTTAAGGTGCCCCTTGGTCCCTCAAGTCCCCTTTTCTGTGTCTGAAAAAAATCGGCGCAGAAAAAAAAAAAAAACTCTGAAAATCACTAAAAGCTTAAAAATCAAAGAAGACAATGTTTATTAAAGTGGGCATAAAAACATTATAATAGATATAAAAAAGCGTGGTAACTGAAATTCTTTCATGAATCTAAATGTTAAAAAATCATCACAGAATACAGGCAATTTTAAGAATCTCATTAAAATTCTTAAAAATTAAAAAATTGCATAACAAGAAAGCTACTATATTAAGCTACTGCTTGACCAGTCTTCAATAACGGGCCTTGGCATGCCCCCCCCCCCCCCCCCCCCCCAAAAAAAAAAAAAAAAAAAAGGGTAACAAAAATACTTCGCTTTTGAAATGGCCAACCCAAGCACCCAATCTGAATACTATAGAAAATCTCTGGAATGAACTTTAGAAACATGTTTGAAATTATTAAAACTCCAATTCAGCATGGCCAGAATTTTCTCAAAAATTTCAAGATGAGTGGAAAGACGTACCACAGATGATTTTCAACTGTTCATGGAATCGATGCCAAGTTGCTACGCCTCGGTTCATTTTGCTAAAAGTACGACAACAACATACTGATTGTAAATCTAGTTGATCACTGTGATTTTCTGTTATAACACAATTTTTTTCCAAGATAGCCGATAACTTTTGAAAGCATGCGTTTTTCTTTGCAATTAATTTTGTCAGTTGTATTTATTGATATTCATTTGTTATTCCATAAATAAATTCCTAACTATTATTTCAATAAAATGTATGAGTATCACTTTGAGATTCCTCTTTATATGGATATACTTTCAAAATTGCGAAAAATTGTATGCTGGCCGAAAACTTTTGACCACCACTATAAATTGTTGTTGATTAGTTTTTGGTATAAATCGCTCTACATGTGGCGCTTCTATGCAGCATTTTTCACGATTTCTGCAATCGCTCAATCTCCTAAACCAATGCACAGAATTTTACCAAACTTCAGATTCAGTTAGTCCTTGACATGAATTGACATTTTTTTAAATTTTGGTATAAATTGCTCAACAAGTGGCACATCTGCATTTGTTGCAATTTCCGCAATAGTTCTATATCCAGAATTAATGCATAGACTTCCATCAAACTTTAGATTCAATTAGTCCTTAAGATGAATTGACCTTTTTTACATTTTGATGTAAATTCATTTACAGGTAATGCTGCTATGATGCATTTTTTTTTTTTTTTTTTTTTGTTAGGATTTCTGCAGTAAATCTATCTAATTTAATGCAAAAATTTTTGTCTAATTTAGGATTCAGTTAGACGTTGACACAAGTTGTTACTGATTAGGTTTTGATGTTAGGGTTATTCTCTACAATACTGCAAATTTGACCAAGCAGTCTGACTTGAATGTTACATAGGTAAATTTTCATAAAAATTGGATAAATTGCTAGTAATTGGTCAATTGTTGAAGATTTTAATAGCAGCAGAAATCGTTATAAAATTTTAAACAAAGTACATATTCCCTATTCACTTATCATTAACTCATAACAATAAATGTGAGGGAATGATGAAATTAAGATGTTTTTACTAATTGTCATGAAAAATGCAAAATTGTGGAAAAAATCAAACTGATTCCTTAAAGAAGAATACATAATATATAATGTATGATAAAATTAAAAATTTTGAAAATTGCTAAAAATTTAGCATTTTGTGTGAGGGAATGACTGCTAATAAAAATACTCCCCGATTTTCTGATTGAAAAAAATTTCTAGAAAATTAACAAAAACTTATACCACCAATTTATGTTGCTGGACTGACAAGTACTCAAATTAGCTTCCTCTCTGTGAAGAATGCTAGACTGCTGCTCATCTTTAGTGATAGGATATTTGCGATAATAGCAAGGTGTGAGAGAATGATGGTCTAACATGGGGAGACATATAATTGATTGAGTAGACTACATAATTATAGCAAAAAATAATATTTTTATTATTTTTTGTAGGGTACCAATTAAGAACTTTATTTTGCTTAGGGTGTTTTTAATTATTTTTATTTCTGAATGGAAAAAATCAGGCAGTAAAGTATGGTAGTATGGGTAGGGGAGAGGTGAGGGAATGATATTTGCATGATATATCTTACATTTTACTGAATATTTACATGTAGTGCATTTATAGATTTTAAACTTGTGCATATATGCCTTTTTTTTTACACTAATTCTGAATGTGTAATTTTCGAAAAAATTAAGATTTTATTTTATTCAAATATCACTTTTTAAAAAGAAAAAGAAATGCTTTTGTATGACATGTTATTTAAATCTAAGCATTTCTCCACTAATTATCATTATTTTATGTCTGATTTGTTATTATAGGCTATATAAAATGAACTTATTGGCCCCTTTTATTTATGAGTGGTAGTAGTTAGAAATAATCCAAATATTAATTTTAGCCCCCTCCCCCCCCCCCCCCCCCAAAAAAAAAAAACTGAATTAAGAAAAGCAATCAAGTCATCGATTTTAAAATCTCGGATATTTTTTATAACACACAAAAAATTTTAAGAAGTGTGTGTGGGCAGTGGGATTAAATTTCTAACTTTCTTTTTTAAATTGCCAGGGTCTAACTTAAATATTTTAAGCAATTTTCTAACCCAACCCCTAATTAAACTACAGCGAGATTCAATCTCATTTGAAGGGTTGACCGAAGGAGGTATCTCATCGAGCCTCACATCTTGCTATAGGGTCTATTTTGACCCAGACAATTAGGGGCATTTCTTCATATGCATTTTCGTGGGGGGTGGCGAATCAGAAAATTGATTTTTACCACACATCCTTTTAAAACTCCTAGCCTAAGCACCCATTTCCCACCGTCTTAACTCATTTTTTCATCACTAGCAGATATTTTAATGTTTATTTGCGTTCATTACCACTGCATAAATTTTCTAAAAAATTAAGAAAAAAAAATCTGCTCAACATATCTTAACAAATAGCATCTTTTCATTCCTTTCTGTCACCAGAAGACGCAATTGAAAAAAATTCTCAAAAAATTTAATCTACAATATGTCATGTAATATCTTAAATGAAAGACCAGGTTATGAATAATGTTAATGTTATTCTTCACTCTCTACCTCCATTCTCACTTCCTTATATCATCCCCATCTATGTAAGGATTTAATCATTATAAACAATTATTAACTTTTAACAAATTTAGTTATTAACAATTTTGGTTTATTAATTAAAGGTTAAAATGTTTTGAGAGGAATATTAAATAAAACCCTCTGAGTGATCTGTGATCATACTTACCCACTTATTTGTTTTTATTAACTGATCACTATATTTTTTTACCTATAACAATAATTATCAAGGTGGATGTCGAAATATTGAAGGTTTTTTTTTTATTATTATTATTTAAGTATATTTTTCAGTAGGATATTTAAATGTGCTTGAATAAAATTGTGTACATTGTTTATTGAAATCTTAAATAAACACCTGGCATATTTTCTGGGATTATTTTAAAAATTTACTTTCTTATTTAGGAAAATTTGTGCTATATTTTTATACACACATGATCCTTTTTTAGTTTCCGTTATCAATAAAAATGGTCCCCCAAAGTCCCCTTTTTAAGCAAAAATGGTCCCCCAAAGTCCCCCTTTTAAGCAAAATTGTCCCCCAAAGTCCAATTTTTAAATAAAAATGGTCCCCTTTCCCCCTTTTTGAGGACTAAAATGTGTTGGGAGCCCTGTCTTAAGTAATCAATTGATTTTCATTAAAAAACAAAAATATTGTTCTGATAATTTTTTCTGTAATAGTATTTTAAGTACATTTTGAGTCATATTTTTAGTTTTGAATACAATATTTAAGTAAAAAATTATTAATAAATACTAATTTGAAAAGAACCATTATGGCTCCTACTTCTACAGAAAGAGTGAGAAAACATCGATTGAAAAGAAGAAATGATAAAGACACTTGGATGGCTGATAAAGTCAAAGAAAGAGAAAGGATTAAGAGATACAGGGAAAAGAAAAAGTCAATTATGAATGAAAAAGATTTAGAACGACAGAGGAAGTATGAACGTGAAAGAAAAAGGTCCCAAAGAGCTAAGAAAAAAGAAATTGAAAGAAGCATGAAATGTCAAGATATCATACCTGAAGAGCAACCATCAATTTCCATAATGACACCACAAGTTTTAGGAAAAGCTATAAAACGTGTTAAAATGCATTACCATCAACACCAACTAAACAAATACCAATTATTAAAGATGTTGTTAAAACCTGGTCACCAGGTAAAATTATGGTTCTTTCAAAGGAAATTAATATAAAACTTTCTGATGAATCAAATAAAAAAAAGGAAACTCGGAAGAAAAGAGTAGATGCCCTTTCGGAAGATCAAAAAAGGGAAGTGATTGACTTTTACAAACAAGATTCTATAAGCAGAATCTTGCCATGAAAGAAAGAATATGTTTCTGTAAAGGATCTTGTTACAGGAAAAAGAACAAAATATCAAAAACGAATTTTAACAATGAAGTTGAAAGAAGCATATCAACTGTTTAAAGAAGCCAAAATATCCATAGGGTTTACAGAGGTCAGAGTTGTCCTATATTTCCTATATATCCTATATTTATAAAATAATCTTCAAAAATGTCCTATATTGTCCTATATTTTTTTAACTGTCCTATATTTCCTATATTTATTTACTTTTTCATATATTTCGTATTAATATCATTACCTGCTTGCATTTACAATTGCTTCTGTTTTTTTTTTTTTTGTTGTTGTTGTCCTGTATCTCCATGCAACAACAATAGTTCAATCCTGCACACATTGCTCATACTTTCAGTTAGTACACAAAGTACAAATGAGAAGGAAACTGTGGCATAGATTGCTGAATTTTTAAACATGACTTTGTACCCAGGGAGATTAAACATTGATGCAGGTTTGCCGGCTTTTAGCCGGGCCAAAAAAAGCCGGCTGGCTTTTTTTGGTTTTATCCACTTAAAAAAAGCCGGCTAAAATTGAAAAAAGCCGGCTTTTATTTTTAAAGAGTTAATTTGTATCGAATCCATATTAAATTTGGATTGATTTATTTTTAATACATTTTTAATTATTCACTACTAAAAAAGTTATAAATTTCTATTTAATTTTTCAGATAAATAAGTCTTTATAACCGATAGAAGTTAACTGTGAAGGCATTATGTCTCAAAAATATAAATCTTTGAAAAAGGAAAATATACACAAAAATGTGTTTTAAACTTCTATATTTCATAGTTCTACTTATATTACACATTCTTAAGAATTATATTTAATTGAATTATGACAAAATATAATACATCAAAGCATTCCTGGAAACACTCTCACAGGTCAAAATGTAAAGATTAAGTCATAAAATGAACAATGTTGAAAAATAAATTACGAAGGATTCAGTATTTGAGGAGAATTTAACACATTTGCTGCCGATCACGTGCCAACATTAAGGGACCTCTCACATGCCAGCATGTGATGTCTCAATAGCCAGTCACACGCTGGCACAGGAAAATCTCTCACTGATTCTTTGTTATGAAAAGTAAATCGGCTTCTGGGAAAATTTCACTTCTACAGCGCGGAATTAACTATCTTCACGTAAGCAGCAGCGAACGTGTTAATACATAATTACATAACATTAAACAACAAATAAACTAATAAACACTAATAAAATTATAATAAACACAAACAACTAATAAAATTTGTTGAATTAAAATTTTAAATAGCTCTTTGTTATTTAAAAGGGCATATATGCCCACTTGCATGAATGAATATATTCATGCATATGCTAATTGAGAATACTGAAAATAAATTGGGAAATATAATATATTATAAAATATGCATAATTCGAAATACTATTTTCAATAGTGAGAAATGTTTTTTTATATGCATGATTTTAAAGGTTTATAGGGAACAAAACACGACATTTTAATGTAACTCTTAAAATTAGTTAAGTAATAAAACATGTAACTAAGTAACCATAGTCCTTTTAATTTTATAAAACTGTAAAAAATGGAAAAACCAAGGGTAGGATTAAAGGTCAATGTAAATCAGAAAGAGCACTTGGCATGGCCATTTTATAATTTAGTTGACATATTCGCTATTCTGGCTATAAACCACTAGCAACCCCATCAATGTGTTATTCTAGTATTAATGTCTTCATTATTGAAAAATTGGGTTATAACCCAATTTCTCTTAAAAAATCATAATTAAAATCCCAATTTTTATTTTAATAAATAAAGTTATTTAACTCAAAGTAAATTAAACATCATTAAAATTAGTTAAAAGACACTTAAAAAATGTGTAGCTTAAAATTAAAATGCTTCACTGAATAAAAGCCAATTATAGCCAAAAAAGGCCAATTTCGGCCAAAAAAAGCCGGCTAAAACCAATAAAAGCCAACCGACCTGGCTTTTTTTAATTTTAGCCGGCTTTTTTGCAACCCTGCATTGATGTCTCATGCTTAATTAATGCTAGGCTTCAGTGTCCATTTTTTTTTCTTTTGGATGTGACATCAGTAAAGAAATGTTTTTGAATGACTTGATGTTTTCATGTGCATCGGTTTGTTCGCTGGGTTAGTTCTAATGTTCAATGTGTTTTTGTGTTTCACTGCAGAGCTGTGCAAAAAGGGCAGTCACCCTGGGTGCAGAAATTTAGGGGGCATTAAATTTATACTACAAATGTCATTTTTGGCCTGTCATAAGAAAAAGTTGGGGGGGGGGGGGCAAACTGACACTTTGCCCCGGGCGCAGCTTTTTCTTCACATGCCCCTGTTTCATTGCAATTATTTTAGTTTCTCTTAGCCTTATCCTGAATTCAGCTAATATATGGTTTTAATTTATTTTAAATTTTATTTTAATCTAGAAAAAGTATATTTATTTTATTACATTAATGCAATGACACAATGTGAACATAGGTTGATGAAATTCTCTGATGATTGGATAGATCAGATTGATGAGTGTGTAAAAAAGAAAAAATCGCCGAATTATGTGTGAAGGATAAAAATGATTACCATGTCTGGTTCCCATCAGCAACAGTGATTATTCACAGTTAATGCATCATGTCAAAACAACAAAGCACAAAGATAATTCAGAAAAACAAAGTTAATAGTCTTAATTTCGCTTCGTAGATTCTACTGGTAGAAAAAGCTAAAGTTTTAATATCAAAATTTAAAAAAGTTCATTGAGTACTTGGATTTTAAATGAGGAAGGGATTTGTCGTTCTAAGATTTTATGGATAATTTGTATGGCTCTAATTATTAATTTTAGCCATCAGATGGAACACAAAATTTATTTTGTGAAATTTTAAGATTCTTTTTTGCCACAAGGTACACAGTTAAGGTCAAAGAAAGTATCATATGCCATATCTCATGACCTTAGTTTATTTTTTAAAGGAAATTAGCGATGATTTCAAGCAGGAGACTTAAGAACAACAATGGAAAATTCATTTTATATTTGTTTTTTAATATTGCATCTTGATTTAATATCATTAATTAGTGAAAATTTTTAAACTAACATGGATTATGTGCTAAAAAAGTATTATATAGTAAAATATTTTCAATAACATTACTTTCAAAATGTCCTATATTTGTCCTATATTTTTTACGAAAAATGTCCTATATTTTATGAATTGCTCACTCCTACCCCTGGGTTTAGTACATTTGCTGAACTCCGTCCTTCTGAAGTATTTCCAGTATCTCAAAGAGATCATGAAGTATGCATGTGCATGCACCATGAAAATATTGAGATGTTACTAGATGGCCTAAATAAGATGAGTAAAACTATGAAATTGCCAACTAATGCAGAAACTGCAATGAAAGAGACAATCTGTTACTTTGATTTGAATGATGACAAATCTCTAAATTGTTGTAAAAGAAATTGTAGAGAATGTGGAGTAGATTCATGGGTAAACAAGGTAATAAATTTTGATGAAAATGACCTTGAAGAAGATATGGAAACTAACTTCTATCAATGGAAACGAATAGAAGGAAAGATGAAAAAAGAACTAATTGTCTGTGATTTACTTCAGGCAAAGGAAGAATTAATCAGCCTTTTGAATCCCTTTGCTTTACATGTTTATACAGCACAAAAACAACTTGCAGAGTTCAAATTTCTCAAAGAAAACTTAAAAGTTGGGCATTTAATAATTCATGAAGACTTTGCAGAAAATTTTATGCTAAAACAGCAAGGGGAAATTATGGCAGCTCACTGGAACTCAACCCAAGTAACATTATTTACTTGTATTATATATTATAGAAATAATGAAACTCTCGAACTAGAACATAAAAACTATGTTGTTGTTTCTGATGACATTAATCATACAAAACATGCAGTATTTGCTTTCAATTCAACAATCATTGAAGATTTAAAACAAACGGTGGCATTTAATCACATCCATTTCTGGTCTGATGGATGTGGTGCCCAATTTAAAAATAGATTCAACATGCAAAACTTAATGCTTCACACACATTACTATGGGGTAAGTGCAGACTGGAACTTTTTCGGAACTGCACATGGCAAAGGTGCAGTGGATGGTTTAGGAGCTGTAGTTAAAAGAAACGTTTGGCTAGGTATATTACGCAAGCAGTATGTAATAAACACTGCAACAGACTTTTCTAAAGTTGCAGAAAAAGAGACACCTAATATAAATATTAAATATGTAAGTGAAACAGACATACAGAGATGTGCAACCAAATTTACGCTAACTGAAAAATGGGAAAGTGCTACCGCGATATCAGGCATTCACAGCATGCATTTTGCCGAACCAATAGATTCTGACACTCTGGGCCTTTGGAAGCATTCTTGTTTTTTTAATAAAAAGGATCCTGATGAAAAAATACAGATTTTATGCCTTGTACACGATAAAAGATCTAACTCAGATGTGGGTACTGAGTTATTAAAAAAATCTGACTGGGTATCGGTCATGTATGATGATTATTGGTGGCCAGGTGTTGTAAAGGACATAGATGAGAAATATATCTATCTATCCTTTATGAAGCCTTTAGGCAAAAACAAGTTTTCTTGGCCACACATCCCAGAAAAGGATAAAATTCTAAAACAAAATATTTTAACAAAACTTGAAAAAGCACCAACTCCGATTAATAGCCGGGGACATTTTTCATTATCAATGGACGAAGTGAAAAAAATTGATGACTTTATTAATGTTCTTGGACTTGTTTAAAACATGTATTTTATTTTTTAATGTTAATTATTTTTTCAAGATGGAAATTCCAATTTGTATAATAGCAATTAAAATGTCTAAGAAATCCTTAATTATTTTTATTTTTATAATTAAACATAAGTTTCAATACATTAATAATGCTGGTAAAATCATTAAATTAACATTTGCATATATTTTAGTTTACAATTTCTTATAGTTCTGTTACTTTAAATCATAGGTCCCGTACATAACAAATAGCCTTGTCCCGTACGTAACAGAAATAATTAGCTTTCATTAATTAATGACTTGATTTAAAAAAATAATTTTAAACTCAATTTTAAAAATGTACAATCCTGCTTCTATTCATTAAATTTGTTTATGAAAATATGTTGTAAATTCAGAGCAATATCCAAATAACTAGAAGTACTTTTGAAACAATTTTTTGTGATGTCCTGTACGTAACACAACTTTATTAATTTAAAAAAAAAAAACTATTGGCTCAAACAAAAAGAAATTTTACATAAATCAGAGTTGAATGGTATATAATGCATTAAAAATAATTGGAAACTTTCTCATTTATATTTTGATATTGAAAAAAGCACAAGTATCGGAAATTTTTGCTGTGAAATGTCCCGTACGTAACGCATGAATACTGCGGAATGACCCATCTACAGCTTCACCATTGGTTATTTTGAATTCGGTGTTATGTTAAATTTTGAAATGAGAGTCATCAATCCTTCTGATGCCTTTAATTCTGCAATTTTCTGCTTTTCTGAAAAATCTGAAGTAGGAGTCCAGTGACAGGATGATTCATTGTTCTCATTTGACAAAAAATCTTCCGAACATTAATGTTTATGTTCTTGTTTCCCCTTTTCTATTTCAAAATTGTATACTGATTTGAGTTTAAACTTTTTTATTCTTCTGCAACAAGTTTTGCTGAATTTCTTGAATTCCGATTCCAAAACACATGTTCAGTTTACAGAGAGGTGAAGTAAAAATGGAATGGATGTTCAGAATACAGAAAGTTTATCTTATGTTAAGTCTATGGAGTTTTGCTGGGACCATCGAAATGCGTTCATAATACCGGGGTGTTCAGAAAGAGAGAGTCCACTGTATATTTAGTGTCAATTCCATTGTTACGGATGTAACAATTGCAGATTTCAAACACACATAATTACTATTTGGTTTAATAAAAATATACAATTTTTTTTCCTCCCGTGTGCAATTTGAGGTTATTTATGCTATTCTAATTTTCAGTAAAGATTCCTTGAAAACAAAAAAAATATAAAAAATCATAACTGCCTGTTATGGATGTAACTCAGACAAAATTCTACATTGCTATATAATTGCAAATATTTCTGTGAACTATTCAGGATTTTTGAAAATTTTCTTTTAGGTATTTGTTCTAGAAATTTCAAGCTTTCTAAAATCATAAAGTTTTTTTAGATTTTACTTGTGTAATTTATGATAGAGATTAATATATTTGTTACAGGCATAGCATCTCTGATACAAAAATGCTTTAGGTATGTAAAATCATAGATGTAAGCAGGATTATTGTTAGGGAAGGACAGTATTATCAATTAATAGTTTCTTAATATTTCAAGTTATATCTTACTACTTTTAAAGGTTTAGGGGGCAGTGCGTATCACTCTTCACTGTGCACCAAAGGGAATACATAATAAATAAGTAAATGCATGTAGAAGTAAAACTACATGTAATAAAATATTAAAGTTAGTGAAGTAAAACTTTAGAAGACTCTAATTTGAAATTTATTTTTCAAATTCTTGATAAATACATTGGAAAGAGACTTTTATAAGTGTAATTCTGGAAAGGTCAGTTTTTCCCTTAGAATCTGTAACAGGCCCTGTGAGTACTTTTATAATTTATGTTTTATCTATGGTTGCAACATCTTCTACTACTGGCCAAACATATTTATTTTCATATTTATAGTCTTTAAAAAAATTGACTGTAGCTTTTGAATTTGTTGGATTTTTAATAAGTTGTTCAACAAATTGTAGAACACTTTGTCTGTCTAACTTAAACTCAAGTGGACCCACTTGTCAAACTGAATTTCATCATTTCTGATGATATTGCGTTTCATTGATAAATTTGTGATAGTTGCCCCAGTTGGAAATTATTTTTTAAGAAAAACCGTTTCCTTTATCAGATGTTTTGGAATATCTGACAATATTTATGCATTCGTTTCGAACACAATGTATATCTTGAGTTTTTGGCAAATGCTCATGTCTTCCCAATGTTCTTCTAATTTTGGAGATTCTTTCAAGATATCTTCCTGGGGAACATAGAAAACTTTTACTTTCTCTGTAATTGAAACACCGCACTTAAAAAAAAAGAAAAAAAAAAAAAAAAAAAAAAAAAAAAGCATTGTTGACAATTGTGGTTGTTTATTTCCCTCTTTGCCATACATGATGCTTTATCATTCCTCCAACTCCATCAACAGCTCCTTTGCCATGAGATGTCGCAAAAAAGTGCCAATTGAGGTTCTAATTATAATCTGTTTTTCCATATGTTATGTCACCAGGGGTCTGTCCAGAGCAAAAATTGAGTCCGTTAATGGACTCTTCACAAAATTTGATGACAATAAAACAAACTCTTCACAAAAACAAATTTATGAAAAACTGACTCTTCACAAAAATAAATTTAAGAAAAACAGACTCTTCACAGAATTATATTTTTAAAAAAACAACCCTTTCACACACACAAAAAAAAAAAAAAAAAAACAGCGTAATAAGTGTAAATTTTTCCAAAAATCTAGATTTTTGTGTTCATTGTATCATTTATCTCAACGTAAACAAACTACAGCCTCTTTCGTTTATTGCTATCATGATTTCCACTCTTTCTCCCCATTATCCTTATTTTGAATGAGCGCCAATTGGCTGATACATGAATAGAAATTAAAATTTTCCATTTGCATGTGAAGAAATGTAATTTGTTTTCACCTTTTAGTTTCGTATGCAAAATAATGTATAAAAAAGAAACATTTTTTTTTAATTTTTTTTTTTTTTTTTTTTTTTTTTTTTCTTATGATGAAGCCAAGACTAAAGTCATCTATTAAATAAAATTTGTTCTTATTTCAAAATTAATATAATGATATTGTGTGTATTCAATTTATGTTGTGTTGCAAATTAATGAAATAATTTTCTATATGAAAAATTTGAAAATCTATATGGAATAACTTTTCTACTGATTTTCTGTTTGAAGAGGGAATTAGTCCTTGTTTGATTTTGATACTTTTGAAAAAGAAAATCTAGTGTAAAAACTCAATTCATTTCTATGTATCGATTTAAGGATTGAGTTCTAATTTTACATTGACAGGATTTCAAATGAACTGGTAATTAGAATTTATTTTTATACTTATTAATCTCTGCCTCATACTCGCTTATTGCACCACAAGCTATGAGTTATAGATAAATTTACTTTCTTAACTAGTTATATTATTAAATTATATGTTTATCCAACTACTGTGCTGTCCTCTAATAAAACGCACATGAAAATGTATCCTAAAAAAAGCTACATTAATGTTTTGTCTAAAAAAAGTCACTGAAACCAATTTTTTGTTTTGTCCTGTTTGTAAAAAAACTTCTTAGAAACAAGACAAAACAATTTGACTTCAGTGTTTTTTTTTTTTTTTTTTTTTTTTTTTAAATCAAATATTTGAGTGTTTTTCTGTGGGATATATTTCCATGTGATTTTTTTTGTACAGAATGATAATAGTTAGTGCTTTTATTTAAAATTTGTAATTATTCTTTCAACATTTACATTTAATTCTTTATTTCTTAACAAAAGTTACACACAAAAGAAGTTCTATTGAAAATTAATAAATAATAAAATCATTTTCATATTAAATTGCTTTCTGGGACTAACGGTTAACCATACTCGCTTTCCTAAGTTTATAATTTCATTATTTACATTAATCTAAACATTGTTTGTCGATTGTTTATTATAATTGCAAAAGAATGGAACAAGAAATCTCTATATTTATTAGTAAATTAAATCATCTGCCTAAATATTAGTTTATTTCTGAAAAATTAAAACATGACCCAATTTCGAAGACTGTGCGGAAATGCATTAACTAATATTTTGTGAATTTACTTTTTTCACAAAAATAGAAATAATTCACAAAAATAAAAATAATTCACAAAAATAATAGTTAATTTCACAAAAATAGGACTCTTGGAAAAAAAAAAAACCTGGACAGACCCCTGGTCACACAAAGTGTATTTTTGTTTAAAATGTTGTGCAATACCATCAGAGAAAATATCAATGGATTGAAGTTCTGGAAACTTTTCTTTCAGATCTTCAATCAATTTACTATTGAATACATGAACAGCAGTTTTATTATGATGCATGTTATCTGAAATTATTGCATAGAAAAATGTTCCTAAAACTGTGTGAGCAACTGCTATACATATTGAGACTTGGTCATTAATCCAGTGCGTTCTTTGGATTTCATCTTGTTGCATGATCGAGTAATTTTCACTAAAATAGACTTGGAGAACACAGTTTTTATGCAATACATTTTTCTTACAATCTTCAAAATAAATACTTTGTTTTTGCTTAATGAAACAATGTTTTAGATATGAAGGAATTTTCCCTTCTAGATTATTTGTAGCTTCATCAAGCATTCCTTATTTTGCGATTTTTAACCAATTTATGTAAAATAGGAAAATTTTTTTATTGAGAGGAAAAGATATATGCATTACAAAAGTATCATTAAATGCTTACTGGAATATTTTTAAAAAATCAAAGTGTTTTGTAATTTGTCTATATTAATAATAGTCCATTGTACCTTTTTAAAATTATTTAATTGGATATATAAGGGAGTTACGGACATTACATACTACTTTTTGTTACGTCCAAAACAAAAAATGTTACATCTGTAACATCTTTTTTTTTTTTTTTATTAAGAAAGTTGAAATGTTTTAGTTTATGATAAACATTTAGTCTAATAAATTGCTAAAAGCACCAGAAAGAGTTTTCTTAATTTTAAATTTTTTAACAGATAACAACTTTTGTTACAATTTTGTTACGGATGTAGCATCAAAATTCAATATTTTAAATTTAAAATTATTAAATTTCAATTAGTAAAAGCATATTATAATAGTATAATGTTAGCTGTTAAAAATTGCAGCAATTAGTTTTGTTTATTTTTATTTTGCAACTGAAATTATTCATCTGAAAAATTGTTCTTTTTACTGATGTTTTGAAAACATGGGAGTATCCTATTTCAAATAAAAAAAAAAAAGATAGGTAAATTAACATTTATTATAAATCCAATACTATATATTGAAAATAGGTATTTTAAACTTTACAATGATACATAATATAACAACATAAGTACAATATGAAATTTTGACACACTGGTTTCACTTTTCATGGAATTGCCCTTAGGTAAAATATAGAGAGACTAATTAAGTTACTTAAAAAAAAATCTTTTCTTTGTGTGTCATGTAAAGCTTTTGTTATGCTGAATTCAAAAACACATTTCTTTTAATTTTAGGTATTTTTGGAGATATTGCTGAAAATGTAGAGCATAAATATGCCTTCTCCCCCCCCCCCATCTATTTTTATATCTACTGAAATTAAAATTAGGAAAAAATTAGAGGTAGTAGACATTAATTTAAATTTTGCAGGAAAACTATAGCGACTATACTAGGTCACATAGTTTTTTAGAAATGATCATTTTTCCTTTACACATAGATTTTGATTTATGTGCATACAGCAAAGGTGTTGAGGTGTTTGAGGTACCTATCATTACAAAATTATAAAAGCATTTTTGATAATGATTTAAAAAAAATCTCTCAATTAGGAACTGTATAATGTGCCATATTGGTCAGTTTTTTGATAAAGGCAGAATGTATTTAAAAAATATGCTGTCAAAATGGGCAGTTTGAACAGAATTTCCTTAAGTGAACGTGATTGAAGAATTGAAGATTTATTCAAATAACAAATTACTTATTTTCTGACTCTTTTAAATTCAATTTTGCTCTCAAATGCTTTCAATTGACAATTTCTTTTATTTTGGAACTATATAATGTGCCATATTGGTCGATTTATTCATAAAGTCAGAATATAAAAAATGCTGTCAAAGTGGGCAATTTTAGCTGAATTTTTGCATACGATGATTCTGATGAAACCAGCTCTTACGGAAAAAATGAAATTAAAAATTTTTTAAAAGGGGCTATATAAAATTGTGAAACTGGGCTTGTCTCTATTCATATTTTATTTTTTGTTGTAGAAATGAGCACTTATCTTCGGAATATAACCTCTGCCTATAGGCCAAGCTGATAAGGATTTTTTGGTTGGTTATAAGTCTGGCTAAACCTGAAATAAAACTTATTTTTTGATTTTGATGTGAATTAGTAATGTACCTTTATAAGGCAAGTTTATTAAATAATTTAGGAAAAATACATTTCATATTTATAATGAATATTTAATCATACATTCAGTGTTCTCGCTGACATTTGACCAATGTTAGTAATTTGGTTAATTAAAAATAAAAAACATTTGCCAAACGAAAAAAAATATTAGCAAAATAGATTCGCCGTGTAGCACAAAAAAAATCTTTAACCCTTTAATATACACCCCTTTTTTTTCAATATGTTTTAAAATAACCTAAGTTTTTATAACTGTGACAATGATTGTTATTAATCTAATTTCACCTATCCAATACAATATATTAAAAATACATATATGCATATGTATGAAAAACCAAAAAGAAAAAGCAAAAATTGAGCACTAGCAATTTGGCGAATCTAATCGTTTGTTTATTCCCCAAATGAAGAATTTAGTCGCAATGGCGAGCGACAGCGAGAACCCTGCATACATTATTGACTATTAACTTGACCTTTGCTTTTAATATTTTAATAATTTTAAAAATTATTTAATTTTTTACTTATTTTAATATTTTATTGTAATCATTCATTATTGTTTCAATTGCATTATCATGCCTGCCAAGTTTTACGCATCAGGCGTAAAAATTATGCTTTCGAGTAATTTTTTACGCTTCTACACTTTGATAAATTTTTTATGCTTTTTTTTTACTATTTTGATAATTTTCTTTGAAAAGTGCATTTTTCATTCAATATTGCTTCTTTCATTTTAATTTACATGGTATTTTTATGAAAATATATTAAACATTCTCTTAAAATTACGTTATTTTCAGCTATTGTTGCATAAATAAACACTGCAATCGCAGTGAGATTGATCGATTGATTTCTAGCAAATATTTGTAAAACTGTTGTTTTTCACCCTTGATTGGCTAAACAGCGCATCAATTTTAAGTCATAGTTTTGTAGGCGTGGTTTGCTTTTACTCCTTCCTTATCTAACATGCTCAATTCAACTCCAATCTTCTTTTCCCTGATCGGAAAAGCATGCGTACGCGATGCAGTTGTTTGTTTTCTTTCATCTATCTTGAGTTCCTACCTGAATTTGTTTAATTATTTTACGATTATGTCTTAGTCTAATGTGCGGGGAAAAAAAAAAAAAAAAATCATCAATCTTATAAAGACAGCTATACTGAGGAGTTTCCATGTATAAAGCCATCTGAGGAAGACCCAAAATTTGTTTATTGTGACTTTTATCGAAGTGATTTTACAATTCCGCATGGAGGCAAATTTGGCATTTCCTAATTATGAATTCCTTTTCTCTCTTCCCTTATTTATTTATTTATTGAAATAATGTTTAGAGTGCTGATTTTCAGTTTAAAAATTTGTTGTTGTTTATATTTAATTTCTGACTTGTTCAAAAATTAAGTATAAAATGGCGGACTCCAGTCAAATACTACATCTGTTCCTAATTGTTATAAACTTGAAATATTTGAATGCAATAAATTGCCTATCAACCACCACCTCATCTCTAAATTTGCACACAAGATGCTGAAGTTCATGATGATGATTCTTAGGTATTAATCTTTTTGCCAAACACAGCGCCGTGCGAAATAGGGGGCGAAGGGACGGAAATTCAGGGGGTGCCAAATTTATACTACCAATGTCATTTTTGGCCAGTTACAAGAAAAAGTTGGGTTATCGGGCGCCAAATTGAAACTGCCCCAGGCGCAGTTTTTTCTTTGCGCACCCCTGGCAAAACATACCATGTTTAAAAAATATTTCTGCAGACTGGCCTAATTATAGCAAGAGGTTTTGAAGATTTAACTTGTGAAGAAAATAATTTGAATTCAGAGGAATTTGATGAATCGGGGAAATGTGATCCAATAATCAGCCTTGCAGAAGTGGAGACTATGTTATCTAAATTCATTAAATTTTCGCAAAATAATGTCAGCATTACACACAGATATGTTTTATGCATTATAATATAGAAAATTGCCTAGTAACTTTATATCCAAAATTAATTTCATACAAATTACATTTGAAAGTCCCAATTCAGCTCTGTAAAAATTTAAATTGTTCAATTATATATATAATGTTAGATTGCTATTTTATATTTTTCTTTTACTTATTGATTAATGAAGCTTTAATTTTGTTGTGAAAAATTAACTGGATACAAATTCTGAATGAATTTTATTTTTTATATGTAAATTGTTTATTATTATTTCGTAATGGAACCACCTCATGATAGAGAGAGATAAATTTAAAAAATAATACTTGGAGATTATTTTATAAAACATAAGATATCAGTCCATTAAGATACAGTTTTCAAACAAATTCCATTTGAAAGTAGATTTTTCTTCCCTATACAACAATGTAAAAAGTTAAAATGTACAGTGTTTAAAAGATTAAAAAATTGCAGAAGTGAAAATTGGAAATCCAAAATTTCATTGTGAAGTATTGCTATTTGCATAATGACACCAGTGTTATTTTATTAGATATCTTTGTCCATTGTAATACAGATCGAATATTTTTTTTTTAACTTACAAGCTTAAGAAAATTTTATTAGCCTTGTTTTATACTAAATAAATGTGAATTTGTTGCTGAATGTGTGTATTTTAGAAGCAAAAAAGACTAGCTTTATAATAGCCTGTTTTTTAAAAAAAATAGTTTAAAACAAATAATTTAGCAAATAAATAAATAAGTAAAATAAAATAAAAAATATAGGTTTTTTTTTTAAATTATTATTTAAGGCCTGTACAGTAATTTAGTCATATTTTTTTAACTTATTATTTTAATCTGCATGCTTTATTCAAATTGTTTGTTTAATTTTAGGAAATCGAAAGAATCTGATGATCTTTCACCAAAAAGAAAAAAGTAAGTTGTAATATAAAGTGGACCTTGTTGCTTATAATAGCTACTGCTGTAATTGTAAAGAAAAAGTCAATGCTTAAATTTCCCCCATTAGAAATTCAATGTATTTAACTGTTTTGTTAAATGAATTTTCAATTTGCATTTAAATTGTCATTTGCAAATGCAAAATATTGCTGTAGCTGCAAGAAGTTGATAAAATACTTTTATGCATGGTGTTTCATTCAAGTGATTCAAAATGTAACAATCTTGTGAAAAGTCACAAAAAAATAAGAATCTTATATCTTGAAACATATTCTATTATTTTGGGAATAAAATGCATAGACTACATGTAAGTAATATATTTGAATCAAAATATTGTATCCCACACTATCTTCCAAGAATTAAATGTATTTATTTATCTCAAGATTTGTCATAATTATATATCTAAATTTCTGTAAAGTGTAAAACTATGATTCCCTGCAATTGTTCTCAGTATAATTATTTTCTTGAGAACAATTTAAGCAAAGTAATTAAAAATTAAACTGTTTTCAAATTTGTTTATTTTTTGTGTGTAAAATTTTTAAAATGATTTTTGCACTACATGGGCTCATACAAAATGACCCGTTTTCTTTAATAATAATAATAAAGTAATTAAAAAAAATAGTTTTAGGTAGTATCTACAAAAAACTACCTATTACAATCTTTCAAAGAAAAGCTATTTTAGAAGACTTCTCAAGTCTTCTTTTTCAGTTCTTTTTCTTGCGTAAAAAAAAAGCTAATTTTGTCAAAGGTTCGCGTAAAAGCAAGAATTTAGTCAAATTTTCACAAAAAACATGCTCATTTTGTCAAGTAAAACACAAAAAACACGCACATTTTGTCTAAATGTTGACAAAAATGTGCACATTTTATCTAAAGATCGCGAAAGACGTGCACATCTCGTCAAAAGATCACGAAAAAGGTGCACATTTCATTAAAAGATCTCGAAAAATGTGGACATTTTGTCAGAAAAACGTGAAAACGCTCAAATTTTCTCAAGACACCACAGACAAAAAGAAAGAATTAACTTTTGGAAATTTGCCCTCTCTCTTAACTCTTCTCTGAACTCTGGTTACTGATAACTTTTATTGAAACTTGACACGTCTGCATTTAAACATAAAATAAGCTTTTTAAGAAAAAAATATCAACCGACTTCAAAAAAGCGCTAAAAAGAATTAAATAATTCTTTAAAATTCTCTAATGACAAAACGTTATCCAATAAGCACACATCGGATATCAGGTACCGGCATAAAAAACGGTTAAATTTAATATGTATAATTTAATGTCCACCAAACATAGATTTTAGAGATAATATTATTTTACAAGAGATGAATTGAGATATTTATGATTTATTTTATGAATATATACATATAAAAATTAATGAATTACTTTTTGAAGTTGGTGCCAAACAATCACAATCGATAATGATTACCCCCATTTTAATTATGATACTAGGCATAATTTAGTTACAATTCTTAATATACATCAAATAGTTTGGCACCAACTTCAAAAAGTAATTCATTACTTTTTATATGTATATATTCATAAAATAAATCATAAATATCTCAATTCATCTCTTGTAAAATAATATTATCTCTAAAATCTATGTTTGGTGGACATTAAATTATACATATTAAATTTAACCGTTTTTTATGCCGGTACCTGATATCCGATGTGTGCTTATTGGATAACGTTTTGTCATTAGAGAATTTTAAAGAATTATTTAATTCTTTTTAGCGCTTTTTTGAAGTCGGTTGATATTTTTTTCTTAAAAAGCTTATTTTATTTCCTACTTTTTAGTTATGCATACCGTAATACATAATTATGTGTACTGGCACACGATAGCTCTTTGCAATGCATTACTAATGTACGCACTTTGCTAAGTTCTGATGTATTCAGTTTACTTGTCACTGTTTGATTGTCAACTTTTCTGAAACCACTTACAATATCCGTTAGTATCGTTGTGAATCTTAAGAATTTCTTTGTATGGTAACTTCTTCAGACAAGATCTGCCACTTCGAAAAGCTACCGCATTTATGAAATCTTAGTCTGCATCGAATCCTACGGTCATCGAAAGTGGGTATCAAAAGGTGACAATCCATCAAGTAAAGTGTCCTTACACATAAGAGCGCGACATAGTGCTTCCATAAATGAACACGCAGCAAAATGACTTCATATATTAATGTATAGTAAAGTGCTTTTCTAGTGTAGTCAGTCAAAAGTACTCCCCCTTCACTCAGAAAGAGTAAAAAGAAAGATTTTAGCAAAAATCGCACTATGCTTCAATCGATAAACAGCAACAATCTAATACCTAGGCAGTAATGGCATCGGAAATGATCAGTGGCGATTCGACGAGGAATCTGAAACTCATAACCAATACCTGGCTGCCTCTATAAGAGAGTGACAGCATTTGATTCCCAAATATTTCTTTTACAGACGCTTTTGTCCCAACTACACTGTTAAAAATCTGAAACTTTTGCTGTACACTGTTAAAAATATGCTGCATTTTTTGGCTACGCACTCCAGCGCTTGTATAGAAAACGGTTACTTGACTGTATTAAGGAGCATTCTCATAGGTCGCAGTAGAGACATTATATACAAGCGGCGGAGTGCGTTGCAACAAAATGCAGCAGATTTTTAACAGTGTATTATCACTTCATCGCTTATATAGAAAACGATTAGTTAAATGCATTATGAAGGATTCTCATTGATAAAAATAAAGATATTCTATAAAAGCGATGGAGTGACGATGCAGCAAAAGTTGCAATTTTTTAACAGTGCATTGCATTGCCAGGCATTTTTTATTATGGAATTTAATGATGATTTCCTGGAAGAATTCGATTGTACTCGTATGAGAAATTAACAAGATTGACGAAAATTGCTCGCTCAACAAGATGCTTGGTGACTCGTTTTTGTCCAGAATCGTTTCAACCAATTATATACTGTGCTACATGTGTCGTCATATTCATATTGAGGAATCCTACACTGTAAAAAATTTGACACTTTTGCTATATCATCACTCTATTGCTTTTATAGAAAACGATTACTTCACCCAATTACGAAGCATTCTCATGGGTCAAAAGAGAGATATTCTACAAAAGCAGGGGAGTGACGATGCAGCAAAAGGGTCACATTTTTTACAGTGACACTGTAATCAGAAATGAGCGGTGGCGTATTCGATGAGGAATGTGAAACTCATTACCTATACCTGGCTGCCTCTATAAGAGAGTGACAGCATTTTATTCCCAAATATTTCTTTTACAGACGCTTTTGTCCCAATTACACTACAAAAACTTTGAGCCTTTTGCTGCATCATCAGTCCACCGCTTTTATAGAAAACGATTACTTTACTGTGTTATGGAGCATTCTCATTGGTCATAAAAGACATATTCTATAAAAGCTGTGGTGTGACGCTGCAGCAAATGGGTCAAATTTTTAACAATGTATCATGGAGCATTCTCATGGGTCAAAGGAGAGATATTTTATAAAAGCGGGGGAGTGACGATACAACAAAAGGATCAAAATTTTTACAGTGTACACTGTAAAAAATTTGGCCCTTTTGCTGCATCGTCAATCTACCGCGTTTATAGAAAACGATTACTTTAGCCTATCGTGGAGAAGTCTCATGGGTCAAGAAAGAGATATTCTATAAAAACGGGGGAGTAATTATGCAGCAAAAGGGTCAATTTTTTTACAGTGTACACTGTTAATAAATGTGAACCTTGTCCAGTTAGGATTTCACACTTTAAAAAGATCGTGTGTCTATGTAAGTGTAACTTAAAAACATGAAAAATGAACGTTTCTAATTGGTCGATTGCTTCGAAAAGATATTGAATTTTAATGTTTTAATTTTTTAAAAAGTTCTAATCAACAGATTTTTATGAAATTTGAATGGGACCACATGGGCCCCATACGCTTTCAAACAAAAAAAGAATTATCAAAATCGGTTCATATTTACGAAAGTTATGCGTGAACAACAAATACATACAGGTCGAAATCATAACCTCCTTCTTGAAGTCGGTTAAAAATTTGACATACACATTAAAAAAAATGTTACATTCTGGCAAGGTTTCTCATTTCTTTCTCCATAGTCTGCGTTATCCGGACCATCCTTATGTACATCTTCTTAGGTGAAATCCTTTCGTGTTCTGCCTAGTTATTTCTCTTTTCTAAAAGGGTCTGCTACTAGCACAACAAAAGGTATGTGCGAACATCACAGATTCTTAGTCTACTTCTGGCGAAATTCACATTTTTTACTTGATCCTTTGACAGAATTTGTGTTTTCTTTCTGCAAATATTTGATAAAAATCCCGTTTTCTTACCGTGATATTTAATGAAATTCTCATTTTTTTTTTCTGCAATATTTTGACAAATGTGCATTTTTATCTCAATTCTTTGATGATATTTATTTTTTGCAACCAGTTGATGAAATTAATTTTTATACATACTCATTTGTTGAGGCTATCAATCAGGGTTCATTGATTTAAATCAGATTGATTTTAATCATGATTTAAATCAAGATTTAAATCAATTGATTCTTTAAAAAAATCATTGATTTAAATCAAGGTTGGCTTTTTACCGGTAAAAACCTTGGGAAAAAGTGGTAAAAACCTAATGATGTACTATAAACACTTAGTCCTTAAACTATATTTTAAAAATATTTATAAAAGCTGTATTTTCGTATTATTGGTGTATTTATATACATGTGTATATATACATAAAACAGAAAGATAAATAAAGAATTAGTCAGTTCTCTAAAGCTGCTGATACACTTTAATCATAGATTTTTTTAGATTATCTATAATTTTCCAAATCTATACAACAGATGTTTACTGTTTCACAAAACAAATTTATATTTCAATTGTACTCTTTTCCACTTGTAGTCATCTTCAAGGAGTTTCTTTAAACAAAAAGATGTAAAAGGCAAACTTTGGTGAAAAGCGTTAAATAATAAATAAATCAATCCCAAATTCCTAATTTAATGATGAGTCTTCATTCTTTGTAGTTTCTCAACCAAAGAGAAACTTTTTTCAAATTTTTCATATATGCATAGTAAATTAAGAATTAGACTTGGTGTACAGAAAGCTGCAAAGCTTGTATTTTGTTACAGAATGAAAGATTCCAAGGACATAGATTTGTAAAATATACTCCTACTAATATTTGTACTAACTACATTACAGGACAGTTAAAATTTATAAACATTTTGTTTTTATCAAAGTGATTAGGGTTTTTAAGAGTAGAAAATGTGTACTTATAATTTTTTGTTTTAGTTTAGCTTAAATAAAAATGAGTAAACTAATTTTTATTAAGATAAATGTAATAAATATTGTAATTTGCATTCTCATAACAGTTATAATAATTTTCAGGCTTAGTCAGGGCCTGATTAGCAAATTTTTCATGCCGACTTAATTTACTTATACCTTGTGTTTATTTATTTTGTTATGTTGTTTGTTTTTAGTCATATTTATTCAAAAAGTATCAACTAAAAAAATAAATTTTCCAGAAAATTGAAAAACTGTTCCAGGAATAAAAGTAAAATATGAATTATTATTTATTGAAATGTTCTTTTAAACATATATTGAGGTATATTTTTGTCATTTCATGGCATTAGTATCTCCAATATCACATTTTTTCACAATTATGGTTTTTTAAAGTAAATTCAGATGAAATTTTGAAGAAAAAAAAATTGTGCCCCTTAGAATATTTGTGCCCAGGGCAAGAGCCCCTGGTGATAATCAGGGCCTGGGCTTAGTAATGATAAATGCACAATAATATCTTTAAAATTTTGAATAATTGTCGAAGGAAAACACATATAAAAATTTTATGGGCTTTTTATGTTCATTAAAACTCACTATTTTCTTATAGTGTTCTTTTACAGAATATACAGAATCAAATATTTATACCTAATTGGAAACTAAATTAGTGAATATTGTTATATGGAATTATAGTATTTAATATTCAGGAAAGTTTTGCCCCTGGGAAAATGAAAACTTAGTAGATAAATTTTCATAAAAGTGACAAAAACTGTCAAACTAATAAGTTTTTTTCATAGGTGGTAAAAACCTTGGTAAAAACATGTTTTTCCAAAGACTGTAAAAACCATGGTAAATACCGGTAAAAACCATTAGACGGTAAATACCGTCCAACTCTGATTTAAATCAGTTTTTCTTTTAAGCTATTTTTTAATAAATTTAAGATGCAAACAACATTATAATGTGCTTTAATATAATTTACTTTTATATAATATATATAAACAAATAATTTTTAGGAAGATAAGCTTAATCTTTGTCAAAAAGTAAAATAAATGTAAAGTTTAGAAAAAAAAAAAAATGCTTTCAAATTTCATTTGAATCAAATTTTGACATAAAATAAAATTGTATGGCTTTATGTACTGTACTTTGGTGAGGCCTGTTATATTAAAATTGGGCAAAATCCGAACCAGTCATTGACTTATTTATTATTATTATTTTTTAATTTAATATAATTGATCTCAGCCCTTTAGAATAATGAAAGATATTTTTATTAAAGTTATCAAAAAGGCTGATATTAAAAAACTTAGAGAATTAATGATCAACTAGCTTTTTACTACAATAGATTTATTTGTTTCAGTAAATTAAATGTTTTTTGCCTTTGGTTTGATACTTTCAGAAATTAGAAATCAACTGATAAAGCTGCTAAACCACTGTCATCGAAATGTTCAAGGCCAGAGGACACAAATTGTGAGATATTCACTAATTGACAGACTTCTCACTAGTGTTGAAATTCACACCGGAAAATTTTGAATAGCAATTTTCGTTTATTTTATTTGTGGAATATCTATCATCTTATAAAACAATGAGCTCACTGATTAGCTTATGATTAATTACTTCTTACACTTACAGATGAGAATTTGGAATCCCCCAATAAAAAGATAGCCAGATGCGGCAACACTGTAGCATTCCTTTTCTGGCTGAATTTTCATTTAGGGATTCTAAGTTCTCATTAGAAACTTTAAATGGTTATTGTTTTATAAGATGATAGGCATTTCATAAATAAAATAAAATAGCAATTCTAAATTTTCCTGTGAAAATTCCACTACTGAGAAGTCAGTTGATTATTGATGACATTTCAATTTGTGTTCTCTGGTCTTGAATATTTTGATGGCTGCAGTTAAACTCATTTTTCTCAGCCAGCACTTTAAAAAAACAAAAGTTAAAAACTTAGTTTACTTCCAATTTTGTTTAAAATTTTTATATGCTGCAGATGTTTTTATTTTAATTAAAGTACTGAAGATTGAATTAAATTTTGACATCTGATTTGTAGTTTTTCATGCATTTTGTGTAATCAATTTTTTTCATAGTCTAAAATTTTACCTTGAAATATGAATCATTCATGTAAATTGTGCAATATTACACTGGTTTCCAAAAATTAAGGAAAAATCACAAAAATCGCGATAATTCAAAATATTACATGTAGATTTTAATGAAACTCAGCCACAATATACAACGTATAGTAAGGTATAAAATACCATGAAAAAAAAATTACCAGACAATTATGGTGTTTCAAAAAATAGCATAATTACAAAATTCGCAATCAGTTTGCCAGTTTGGTATAGGAAAAGTACCTTTAATATGCCGTATGATCACCCCTAGTAGAAATACAGCGCATACAGTGATGTGTCATACTGTCAATTAAGCAGTCGATGAGTTCGCTGGGAAGTAAGAGCCATTGCTCTTCCAAAGCAGTTGTAAGCGTGGCAAGGGTCAGAGGAGGGGGATTGAGAGCAGCGACACATCTCACTAAAGCATCCCAAACATGCTTGATGGGATTCAAGTCCGGTGATCGAGCTGGCCATTCCATGCACTGAATTGTCTGGTGCTGAAGATAATCTTCCACTATGCGAGCCCTTGGCGGTCTAGCTTTGTCATCCTGTAACAAGAAATCATTACCTATTGCACCGGCATAAGGTCGCACATAAGCATCAAGGATGTCATCTCTATAGACGTGAGCATTCACGGTTCCACGTGGAAAGATATGGAGGTCTGTGTGTCCACCCAAAGAGATACCACCCCAAACGCAGACACTGCCTCTTCCGTATGTTTCTGTTTCACGAATGTTTGATGGATGATAGCGTGTTCCCTGTTCTCTCCAAATCAAACAAGGCCTACTATCGCTTTGGAGGCTAAACCGAGACTCATCCGTGAAGAGTACACGCCTCCATTGATCAACCGTACAGTGGGCATGTTGACGTGCCCACATCAAACGTTCCATCCGGTGATGTGAGGTGAGCGGCACACAAATGTCTGGTCGCCTCGCGTAAAGTCTACCTTCGTGAAGCATTCTACGCACAGTAGACATTGACACCAACCTTCCAGTGGCTGCAGCAAGGCAGGATCTAAGGTGAGATAGGGTTGCGGTTCTATTCCTTCGTACACATAACCGCAAATATCGGTCCTCGGCGCTTGTAGAAACCCTTGGTCGTACTTGGCTGAACCTTTTTGAACCCGAACGAGTGGTTTGAAATTGTTGCCAAAGCCTATGAACCACCGAAGGAGTCACATTTAGTCATCTAGCCACCTCTGCCTGACTTTGTCCTGCCTCCAATTTCCCAATAGCTCTAAATCGCAGTTCTGCAGGCAAATGATGTCTCGAGGTCATTGTAATGAATTGGCTATCCTAGATTTATAATATCACTATCACAGCGACAACTGCAGCCTTACTCTCTAACGTGCATTTTTATGTGCCACACGGATGACACAATGCGATTGCAGCGCCACTAATTTGCATTTGATATTTTTATTCAGCATCTTTTATTTAACAATATATGCAAATTTCATACGGATTGTTTTCTTTTTGAACGAGTTATCGCTATCTTTGTGATTTTTCCTTAATTTTTGGAAACCAGTGTATTAATAGGTAATACTCATAACATGCATGTCTATGTAGGTGAAATTTATATTTTTTAAATTAAACAAAAATGTATATAAAATAAATGAATGTGTGACAATTAAAAAAAAAAAAAAAATCTGATTTAAATAAAAGAAAATTTGATTATTTTGATTTTTATTTAAAAAATCAAAAAAATCACAAACCCTGCTATTAATAGTTTATTTCAACTGATCGGCAAAATTGGCAATATCTTTTTGTGACTAACAAAATTAGCTCTCATTTCTGTGGCTTTTTGACGAAATTAGCATTCTCTTTCTTTCAATATTTTATCGAAATTTGTGATTTTTCACACAATCTTTTGACGAAAATCGAACTTTTTTTTTCTGAACCCTAAACGAAATTAGTGATTTTATTCTGCGAGCAATTGAAGATAATCACTATTTGTTTCTGAGATATCATGTTTCACTATTTGTCTCTATTTCAAACCCAGCCCTTCAAGAAATTCTTAAAGGCACCCCAATTTTTAAGGAAAGGAATTCCTGAATATATATTTAGAGAAACATGATTCACTCAAGGTTCTTATCCATTAGGAGGGTTTATGTTAAGTTTGTTTTGCAACACAGATTTATTTCCCGTGAGCATTTCCTAATGTCTGAGTTTTCGGACTAATGACCAATTTTTTAAAACTTTCAGAACAGTATAATTTAAAATTTTGGAGCAGAATCACTGCTGAAAAAATATGCTGCATGCACTAAAAATCACACACACATACAAAAAAAAAGTTTGTGTTTTTTGCCCCCCCCCCCCCCCCCCCCAAAAAAAAAAAAAAAAAAAAAAAAAAAAAGTAGTTAGATTTTTATAGCAGTTGGCATGTCCGATTGTGTAACAAAACAGACAAAATGGAGATGGCAGGAAGAAAAATATATATAAAAGTCTAAGTTTTATGTAAACTGAATAGAACTGCAGAAATGATGAGAAAAATAAAATAAAAGAATATGGGGCAAACACAGCATGCAGAGATAAGAAATTAAAGAAATGTGATTTCAACATCACAGCACATATTTTTAATGTTTGGGGTTTTCAATCATGCTATAAAAATATATCATAAAAATTGTACGATTTTCAAAATTGATATGCTAGCAGGTATGTTATTTTAAACTATTGCTGCATAGTTAAAATATAGGCAATGTAAAAGTTTTGTTATATTTTCATTTAATTTTTTTTAAATTTCTGTTTCAAAGTAGTTCCTCCCCCCCCTGCCCCCCCACCCTAATCAGCTAAGTGTTGACCCAAGTAAATCGAAATTGGTGTTGCAATTTTCTCTCCACCTGCCCCTTCTCTACAAAATCTTAAAATAGAAAAATCAGTTCTAATGTAGAGTTTAATTATATCTTAAGACTAACTAACACTTTTATTATTAGTAATTTCATAAAATTTGTTTAAGCATTTAAAAAGCTATAAACTTTTATCAGTTCCTAAGGGTAGAAGAAACCTGGAAAACAGGCAAAAGTCAGGGAATTTGAAAATTTAGGCAAAAAATCAGCGAAATGTCAGATATTTGAGTGATTAGGGAATTTTGATGTATTACTCTATCAGAATTTCTGTAATCATAAATGAAGTTTCGAATTAATTATTCATCTGATATAAAAGAGTGTTTTTTAAAAGAATGATGTTTTAGGTGTGTTCGTAATTATGTAAATACGTAACCTATAGTCGTCATTCAATCTGTCTGCATATAACAGCATAAAAATTATTCATCAGATTTTTTTTTTAAATATCATGTCTTCTTTCATTTAATCAATATGTATAAATAAAGGTACACAATTCAGTTTCACATTCTACATGTATAGTTTATCTTTTAATTGTACTGATAAATATTTTACTTTGGTATGTAATTTTCAGAAAATTTATGTATTTTATTTTTCTTTAGAATTGAAAATAATGGTGAAGATATTGATAGAAAAAAAGAGAAAGAACCTTTTAATAATATTTATCAAGAACCAGTTTCTACTCCCTCTGTTGGTGGTACAATAAAAGTAAGTTGAATTTTTGTACATGAATGATAAATTACCAGCTAGATTGTATTTTGTAATCCCCAATATGTTTATATTTTCTTAGATCTACTTAGTATGTTTAAAATTTGGCAATGAATTGGTTCTCCTTGAATATTGAATTATTTTTCTCCACTGTTGCTCTACAAAATTCATGATTGTTTCCAATTTACAAATTTTGACTTATTTTTGCAAGAATTGCAGATTTTTTTTCGCCTATGAAAAGTGTTTAATATTAGTTTTTGTATGATGCATTAACTGTATTAAAAGCGCAGAGAATGACAGTTTTAGGGGGGGGGGGAGCTTAGTTTTGATTTTCTTTATTTTAGTTGAATAAAAATGTCTAAAATTTAATTTGTTCTTCAGTGTTATATATGATTGTAATAATCATTATGAATTTCTAAAGTTTGTGAGATTGTTTCTTTTAAAAATATTTTATAATTAGTACTCATCAAATTTTTGAAAAAATAGCTTAAATGTTTCATTAGAAAAATGCTTGAATTGTTAATTATATATTTTTAAATCAGTTAAGGTTGAAATATTGATGAATTTGCTATATTGTATCAATGATTTCTGTAGATTTAAGATTTTGCTGTCAAATTAATCTGTTCTATGAAGTGAAAGAATTTTAATTTATTAATAAATTATTACCAATTTATTACCAATTATGCTTGCTTTATATCAGATGATAAGCTAAAGAAGTTTTTTTTTTTTCTTTAACAATATTTATTTTTTTCCCTCCTTAACTACAAGACAGTTAAAGGCTCATTCTATAAACCTAAATTTAAAACTTGATATTCGCAGCTAACAATTTATATATTTTTTAAATACTTGAAAATTTGTTATGCATTTTCATATTTATTTAAATATTAAACCATGGATATCAAGGAATTCCTTTTATCGCTCTTTTATGAATATTTTTCTTTCTTTCTGTTTTCTTTTTCATATTTTACAGAAAAAGGACAAACTTTTCTTTGTATACACTACGCGTACATATTCTGGATAATGGTCGGGAAAAATAGCAAAAATTGTAGATCAAATCAATTTATTTAATTGATAATTATATGCAAAATATTTTAGTTTAAATATTTTTAATATAAAATAATTTAAAAAAATTGTTGAGTTTCAATTTTTTTTATATATACTATTTGTATAAAAATGAGGTATTTTTTCTATATCCTTGGACCTGGACCTTGGTGCCTTCTTAATAAGTTTAATGCAGTCTGAGTTTCAGAAAGTGAGATTTGTTGCCAACTGATATAACAGCTATGAAAACAAACTTGAAAAATGTTTATGCTTCTTTATGTATGTAGTTTTATCATTTTTTAATACATATATTATTGTTGTTTTTCATATACAGTTTATTTCTGTGAATATAAAATTAAATAAGGGGCTTCTTTATATTCAATAAATTGTATAAATATTGATAAAATTGCCTATATATATGCAACAGTAAATAGGTTGCAAGAAAATCTTACCAAATTAATTTTTCCCCTATATTGTGAAAAAAAAATATCTAAAAACATTCATTAAAAATAAATAAATGAAAATAATGATAATACAAATCATATAACTCCTCTACCTGAAGTAAAATCTGACAGTATTAAAGTATCGTTAAAAAAAAAAAAAAAAAAAAAAAAAAAAAAAAAAAAAAAATTCACAGCTTTAATCAACACATTAGGCTAATTGAACTTTGAACTACTTTACTGCAGGGGTGATTCTCTTCCGAAATTTCTGAAAATTTAAGGCATCCTCTTCCGAAAATTTGAAATTGGGTTATCAGTTACACATAGTTGCCAACTTGTACGGTTTTGCGCGCGGATAAAACAATTGCGTAGAAATGCAAATTTCGTGATAGGATCGCCGAAATAGCATACATTTCGTCAATATTTCGTGGAAAAACGACGATTTCGTAAATGTTTTTGTAAACGAAATTTGTCAAAAGGTCTATAAAAAACAAGAATTTCCTGTGCGGATCGCGGAAAAAACGGCAATTTCACCAAATATCGCAGATAAAATGCCGATTTCTTCTGAAGACGGCGGAAAAACGCCGATTTCGTTAAAAGATCACGGGAAAAAATGCCGTTTTCGATAAAAGATCGCTTAAAAATATTTTGTCAAAAGAATATTTGAAAAAAATATGCCGATTTCATCAAAAGATCACGGAAAAAACGCCGATTTCGTCAAAAGATCGCAGGAATAAAACGCTGTTTTCGAGAAAAAATCGCGTAAAAAAGCAAATTTTGTCTAAAGATCATCGAAAAAATGCCGATTTCACTTAAAAAAACATGGAAAAACGCCGATTTCGTCAAAAGGTCGCGGGAATAAAACGCCGTTTTCGAGAAAAAAGTCGTGTAAAAAAGCAAATTTTGTCTAAAGATCGTCGAAAAAACGCCGATTTCACTGAAAAAAACATGGATAAATGCCGATTTTGGCAAAAGATCGCAATAAATCGCCGATTTTGCTAAAATATTGCTGATTTCGTCTGAAGATAGCGGGAAAACGCCAATTTTGTCCGAAGATCGCTGGAGGGGGGGGACTCATGACCCCCCCCCCCCTGCCGATTTCCGAAAATGCGATGCGAATTTCCGAAAAAAAATTTTCATCCAGAATCACCCCTGCTTTACTGTGTCATGAAACAGATTTTAGATTTAATTTCATGCTTGCACAAATGTGTCAGTTTTGTACTAAACTGAATTTTTTCCTTAATGTCTTAGTATATATATTGATCTTATAGAATTAGATTTGTGATTTAATGCCAAATACAATGCAGGATCCATTGTCTGACATCATGGTGATCCATCCCATTCTGCTTTTTAGATTGCCAAAAACATAAATATTGCATCTGCAAAAATCTCTCCTCTCTAGCTGCACAGTAAAAGTGCAACTAACCCACATTCTCAAGAAATGTCGATTACCGAATACTTGAGTACTACAAAATCTGTCATGTAATAAGAAAGGAAAGGGGTATATAGACATAACAGTGAAACGAACAAACAAAAAAAGATTCTTAACCCATTTTCTTGTCACCAGGAAGTTGATCAAATAACTCTTTTATTATTATTATTAAATTTGTATTTGATAAAAATAATTCTTGAATTAAAAGTAAAAATAAATCAATATTTTATATTAGGATGCAATTTTTAAATTTTATCACACATCTCTCCTTTCCTCAAAAAGCACATGGAAGCTTGGAAAATTAGCCTCTGTATAATTCACTTATTGCCTCACAAAAAAAGATTCTTAACCCATTTTCTTGTCACCAGGAAGTTGATCAAATAACTCTTTTATTATTATTATTAAATTTGTATTTCATAAAAATAATTCTTGAATTAAAAGTAAAAATAAATCAATATTTTATATTAGGATGCAATTTTTAAATTTTATCACACATCTCTCCTTTCCTCAAAAAGCACATGGAAGCTTGGAAAATTAGCCTCTGTATAATTCACTTATTGCCTCAATTATCACACAGTAATAATGTATCTTTTCTGCATAGCTAAAAACATTATCAGATTAAAACTGATAATGTCTGACTTCTCCAATCATAATAAAAATGCTCTATGCATCATCACATTTCTTTAGTAGTTAAAATAACTTAAAAAGATGGCTTTTTTGTAGAAGTTTGGTAAAATGTCTAATTTATTATTATTTATTCCAATGACTAGTACAGAGTTCTTGAATACTCGCAAAAGTCGCAATATTTGTGTTTAATTCATGTTGGATGAAATCTCACATATCTAGGATGAATGAGTCTATTTCAGGAATGCATAGACGAGTTAGCAAGGGTGAACTTTAGTAAACAAAGTTCTTGCAGAAGCAATGGTTGATATATCAAACAAATACTCAGGAAAAGGAGAAAAATCAACAGGACAATACAATTATTAAAGATTTAAATTTAAATTAAATGAAAAAAAAAATGACAGTTAAATAAGCTTATGCATTATAACATAAATATGAAGAAAATAAGTTACTTTAGTAGCCAAATGCAAAGGCTGGATTATATTAATCTGAATAAGCAATAAATAAATAAATAGGTTGCCAGGAGGGGAAAAAAAATAAACAAATTTAAAATTCCTACAACAATGCACATTAAAGTGGTTCTCACCTCCTTCTTTTGGAAGAAAGTGCAAAGTTGTCATCTTGACTTAGGATGACAGGAAGTCTTTTACGACCAATAGTTCTGTTTATTATGTCCAGTCTAATAGACCGCAACATTTCGTTGAGTATTAGAAGACGATCTCTGTGGAAATTTTGTGCAAGTTTTTTGATAACTTGTGAGATAGGCCGAATTTCGAGATTGAAGCTAATGATGTCATTCCAGACCACCATTGTTACATTTACAATATGATGTGGAATTTTATTTTGGGCATTTTGAAGCTTTTGCATCCGAATTTCACAGACAGATTCCCTAACAGCTGATCCATAGGTCATAGTGTATCATTTAAAGGATTTATATAGCTGTATCTGGTTAGGAATAGACAGACAGCTATATTTAGCGAAGAGCGATTTGAGGGAAGCTCGAGCTATAGCAGTCTTGGCAAGTATTCCCGTGATCTGCTGAACCCAGCTCAATTATGAGTCTAGGTAAGTTCCTAGATATTTATTTTCAGTGATCTAGGAGATATCACCACTGTTAAGAAAATGATTAGTGTCTGGAGAGATAGTTTCTGGAAAACGTCATTGCGGCACTTTTTGCTGTGTTAACCTTGATGTACCATTCCCTGAGCCAAATATAAAGAGCCTGAAGGTAGGACTGAAATTTTTATATCACTATGTATGGCTGTTTGTAACAGTAAATGATGGCCATGTCATTCACATAATGTTAAGAGAATGTGAGAAATCTGAGGAATATCATTTATATGTAAGTTGAAGAGTCAGGTTGAGATAAGGCTGCCCTGAGGTACACTAGCCTCGATATTGTAAGCAGAAGAAATAGAAGTATTGACTATAGCAGAAAATGTTCTATCATTTAGGTAATTCCAAATAATAAAAATTAATTGAGGTAGAGCATTTAATAAGATTAATTTACAAATGAGAGCTTTATGCCAAGCTCTGTCGAAATCTTTGACAATGTCTATAAATACAACTCCGGTTTTTTCTCTTCTGAAGAAGCCATCATGAATAAATTTAGTAGCACATTAAAACTGATGTTGAGTCAAGAGTTTGGATCGTAATCCAAACTGTTTGTGATTAATAATCGAATTGGCAGTTACAAACTCTTTTGGACAACTAATGAGAATGTATTCACAGACTTTCGGCAGACAAGAAAGAAGAGAAATAGGCCTGAAGCTGTAAGGGGCATAAATATCCTATTCCAGTTTTTGGATAGGTACGATTAATGCCTTCTTTCAGTAATAAGAAAACACTAGCGGGGACTACCGAGCCATGCTCGGTCAAAGTAAACTCTGTATTAAATTTTATATAAAATTCTTGCTCTATTATTGCTATAAATAATTTATTTTATAATATTCTTATTTACAGAAACTATAAATATCAAAGCTTGACCCAGACCCTTTATGACCCAGTAATAGAAATTTCTCGAACATGAGACCTAGCCCAATAGTTTTCTCGTTCCAAAAAAATGTTGTATAGAAAATTTTGTTAAAATTGATCCACCTGTTCTTTAGATATAACTTGACCATGACCCACAAATGACTCTTATAATCAAAATCTCTTGATCATATGACTTAGCCCATTAGCTTTCTCGTGTCAAAAAACTGTTACAGGCAAAATTTCATTGAAATTGATTCTGCCGTTCTTTAAATATAAATAGCTTGACCCTGACCCAATATGACCTATTAAAATTTTTTCTCGAACATGTAACCTAGCTCAATGTTTTTCTTGTGCCCGAAAACCATAGAATGCAATTTTTAGTCAAAATTCCACGAGAAAATCTCTAGATAAAAATAACATGACCCACAATGACCCCTAAAATGACCCACTAACCGAATTTTCTCGAACGTGTTACCTAATCCAATGGTCTTGTAATCCAAAACGATAAAATATAAAGTTTAGTCAAAATCGTTAGAGCCGTTTTTTAGATAAAAATGGCTTGACCCAAAAATGGCCCACTAATCGAAATTTTTCGAACATGTGACCCAGCCCAATAGTTTTCCCATGCCAAAAAACGATTGGATACAAAATTTCCTTTAAATCGATCCAGCCGTTCTCTATATATAAATAGCTTGATCCTGACCCAAAATGACCCAATAATCGAATTTTCTCGAACATGTGACCTAGCCCAATGGTCTTCTCATGTCCGAAAATGGTAAAATCCAAGTTTTTGCGAAAATCGGTAGAGCTGTTTTTGAGATAAAATTTACACACACACAGACACACACAATTTTCGCTCGCATTATAGTATAAGATACCGAAGATAAGCATAATATTGATAAGGAAAGTTAGGAAAAATATGAAATTTAATGGAAGATGCATTAAATTGTTAGTAGAAATGTAATCAAAACCAGGAGCTTTTTTAAATTTTTTATTTTATTTATTTTATTAAAGAATTTCAATGTGTGTCACAACTTTTGAAAGAGTTGCAAAGTTGAGAGTATTATTATGTGTTTAGAAACTCTTTGACTTTAGAATCAACAATGTCATTCATTGCACGATTTACAGCATCACAATTAAGTGTAAATTGGCTTCTAATAATGTCAGCAAGGAGCTCAGCCTTGTCAGCATACCATTGGGGCCATTAAGGGCTGGAATGTGTGTTCATGTCCTACGAATGTGGGTCATAGCTGACCAAATTATATTGTCAGAAGGTGATAAAGACTCAACGTAAATGTTCCAGCATGATATACTGAACTCCTTATTTGCAACACTAATTTAATAATTCATATGATTAACTTTATATCTTAAAAAAGGGTCCCTGGTTGTCTGCCAGTCCTGTCTTAAGCGATTTCTATTTCTTTTCAAATCCCTGATGTTTTTGGGTAGTTGGAAAAATCGATCCTCTACTGTGGTCTCACAACTTTTTTGAATAACATTCTACAAAATATTAGAGATGGAAATACACTATATTGCCATTGATTATGGGACACTTGCGATTTTAGACATTTTACTAAATATCTAGAAAAATACATGAGGAATCATCTCGAAACTCTTAGTGTATAAATATAATAATATACGTCATACATCTCCGTGAAGATTTTTTACCGAAACTCCATAGGGGACCGTCAATAAATTAAAAAAGAATGAATATCTTTTGAATAACCCTGTCAAAACTAATGTAGCAAAAGCGCTCAAATTCTAGATTATGATTGAATGCCTTATTGTAATACACTGTGTTCATTTTTATGCAAATAGCATGCATACTCACAGAGTAATTAAGGTTTTTATAAAAATGGTCCCAAATTTTTCCAAGTTTTTTCCTTATAATTTTCAGAGTTCTTAATATAAAATAATATTTTTATCAGAAAATATGACAAACAACATTGCACACAGTACCCTGTAATCAGAATTAAAAAATAATGAAAATTGTATACAAAATGAGTTGGTTTAATAAATAATTTTTTACTGCGCGTGTGTCAAAAATATCAAAATTTCATTTGCATATTATGTTAGCTAAATGTATAGAGCAACTTTTGTGAAAGTCACAAAATCATAACTTGAAAATTCTGAAAATAATCGTCAATTGAATAAGTTGAAAATCCGTTATTCTCAAAATGAAGCAAAAACAAGAGGGGTTGTATCCATATATTCATTGATTAGTGTCAATATAGAATACACGATACGGGATGTTACGACTACTTTTGGATAAAATCCCTCATTTTTTTGCTTCATTTTGGAAACAACGGATTTTGTCCTTTTTCTATAGACGATTACTTTCAGAATTTTCAAGCTATGATTTTGAGACTTTTACAAAAGTTGCTCTATACATTTAGCTAACATAATATGCAAATGAAATTTTGATATCTTTGACGCATGCGCAGTAAAAAATTATATAGTAAACCTACTCATTTTTCATACAATTTTTATTATTTTTTAATTCTGATTACAGGGTACTGTGTGCAATGTTGTTTGTCATATTTTCTGAAAAAAATATTATTTTATATTAAGAACTCTGAAAATTATAAGGGAAAAACTTTTAAAAATTTGGGGCCATTTTTATAAAAACCTTAATTACTCTGCGAGTATGCATGCTATTTGCATAAAAATGAACACAGTGTATTACAATAAGGCATTCAATCATAATCTAGAGTTTGAGCGCTTTTGCTACATTAGTTTTGACAGGGTTATTCAAAAGATTTTCATTCTTTTTTAATTTATTGACGGTCCCCTATGGAGTTTCGGTAAAAAATCTTCACGGAGATGTATGACGTATACTATTATATTTATACACTAAGAGTTTCGAGATGATTTCTCATGTATTTTTCTAGATATTTAGTAAAATGTCTAAAATCGCAAGTGTCCCATAATCAATGGCAATATAGTGTACATAGTAATGTGACAACAAATAAAAAAATTGGTCTTAATGTTATAAAAGTGAGTTCTGAAGATCTAATAATGAGAGGAAATTTAAATATCACAAAATATGTACTTTACTGTACTATTGTAGTTGTGCTACTTGTATTCATTACTTACAGCACTTGGGAATACCAAGACAACTGAGATTCAATACCTGATGACTGAGTTTCCTCAAAATTATAACAGTTACATACAGCAATTTTATCAGTTAGATATTCTATATTTGCTGTAATTTTTTAAAGTGGAAAAACTCTTTTATTATTTTTTTTATTCAGGTGATGTATACCCTAGTTTAACTAATATGGCCCCTGTTTGTATATTACTCTCAGGCTTAAATATGTAAATATATTTTTTAATTATATATTTTTTATTTACTGTATTTCAAAATTTTCCTTTTCAGTCTATAAATCCATTTAATGGTTTACCTCACACACAACATTATTATGATCTTTTCAAAAAGAGAATAACATTGCCAGTCTGGGAATATAAGCCAAAGTTCTTTGAAATGCTGAAAAAGAATCAAATAATGGTTTTAGTGGGTGAAACTGGATCTGGAAAAACTACACAGGTAATTATTTTGGAATTAATCTTGGTTTTGTAATGATTTTTAATTAAAATATTGATGATTTTTTTGTTAGTTCATTTCCAATTCTTTTTTAAATATTAAGTATCTTTTGAATGTTTGCAAACAATATTTATCTTCCATAATCAGCTTTTTTATTTATCATTCATTTACAGAGACATATAAAAATGTTGTAGAACTGAGTATGATTGCTGGATGTGTATGTTCAGCTGTGATACGAATTTTTGAACATGCTAAGTGGCATATATAAATTTTTTAGATCTTAACCAGATGTCTTTATGAAAGAATTTGCAAATAGGGACAACAGATGCTGTAAATAGATTTTTACTGACTTGTATGTTTTTTAAATTGCTTGTTTTAAATCTTATGTAATTGTATCAAAAAATGAAATTTCATAATACAATCTATTAGTTTTTTAAATTGTTTTTTAATCTATTGCTGGTGCATTTCAGCCCCCACCCCCTCCAGTCTTCCTGTGTCTCAGTTCTTCTTTGTTGAATAACTGATGTATAAAGTTGTCTATTGTTATGCAACACTTAGTGTAATTCTATTGGCTTATTATCCGAAATAGACATATCTGCTCCTTCTACTTTCAAGATAGATATATAATATTTTCCCAAAGAAGATTGATATAATGTACATTAAAAGAAAAATCTTGGTAAAAATAAATAAAAGCATATCTTACCATTATAATTTTTTATTACATATGTACACAAGACGTCAAACATATTAGCAACATTAAATTAATTTAAGAACATTGCAAGGGTTTGGATTTGACGTTGTCCTTCTTTTCATCTTTATTGCTTTTGGAGACATCAGCAAATGTATATATATATATTTGTTTACTTGTACTTATAAAATGGTCCATGTCAGTATAATTGGTTCATTGTCAAATATTATCTAGTTCCAGAAATGCATTTACTCATCTCAAACCAATCTTTGCACAAAACAATGGTCTTCCAATTTCTTTAGTTGAGTATCACTTTTGTTTGTTACAAAGTCTACTTATCATGTACAGTTTACTTGTTTCAGAATTGATAGTATCCCAAGTTGCACTGGGGTAATGCATTACATCCTGGAAAATGAAAAATTTCAGTTGTGCTTTTATATTTTATCCTGCTCCCTTAATAAACTACTGAACTCCATGTTTTTGGTAATGTTTTGGGATTTCTTTTGCATACTGAGCGATTGCTTCTTTGAATTTAGCAGCAAAATGTTGATGAAGGTGCATTTTAAACCCTAGATGTCCCATAGGTTGGCTTGGCAGTTGTCAACATCAGCATCCATTTTCTAAATCCCCCCCCCCCCCCTGTATTTGTAAGTCAAAGTTGAAGGTGAGATGGGAAAGAGATCTAACCCTACATGCTTTCATATTCACAACAAATTCTTCATATTTCTTATACATTAGAAATTTTTATAATTTACCAGCGAAGAAATATATATATATATATAATTTTTTTTTTTTTTTTTTTTTTTTTGTATGTGTGCTATTAGAATTTCAGAAAACACATAAATCATGGGAAAAAAGATTAATATTCTCAAAAGATTTTGAAAAAACGCAAATTAGAAACAAAAATCTTGCTAGTTGAAAAACAATATTGTAGTTTCATTTTATGAAAATTCTTTACAATCTTTTTAAAACCGACAGGAAAGGAAATTGGATTATAATTGACAGGATACAAGGGAAAATATTCTGATTCTGAAGCAAGCTTTTGTTTGGTGAATGAATGTTACTAATAAAAAGAAACCATGGGATATTTTCTGTCTATCCTTACTTTTGTTTTGAAGTACTTTTCCAGAATTATTAGAAAACACAACTGATATAATTGTACCTCCCTCCTGCCCCCCCCCCCCCCAAAAAAAAAAAAAAAAAAGTAAGAGTAAGAATTATAACTTTTGCAGATTTCTGTATATGGTCAGGTATAAATAGCAGATTTGTCATTTTAAATAAATTTTAAGGGCATGAAAGTCTGTTGTCATGAGGGAGTATTTAGGCATTTCTGTGTAAAATAAGATTTTTAAATTAGAAAAATAGTCTTAAATTTTTTTTAAATGTTATTAACAATTTTCTGCTTCATACATTTTATATTAGGCTCAAATGACAAAATTTCTCAGGCTTGGGCTTCGAAAATTTTTTCTCTAACTCATCTCTAATGCACATGCTTACTATAGAGCAAATGTAGAAAAATTGCCAATGGCATGCCTAAAATTGCCTTGTTGTTGCTATGTCTGGTATTTTTATTATTTTATTAATTATTTATGTCATTTTTCTTTCATCATTTCAAAGTTCATTTTTAAAAAAATTATTTTGAAAGTACAAGATTTCGTTAAAAAACTGTTGTGTTTCTTCTTTTCAAATTTCAGATTCCTCAATGGTGTGTAGAGTTTTTAAAAGAAAATGGAATCCGTAAAGGCGTTGCCTGTACACAGCCCAGGCGAGTAGCTGCAATGAGTGTGGCTGCTCGTGTTGCAGAAGAAATGGATGTCATGATTGGTCAAGAAGTAGGCTACAGTATTAGATTTGAAGATTGTTCTTCTATGAAGACAATACTTAAGTAAGTGTGATGTTTAAGTATGAAGATCAGTACTAAATGTTTAAAAATAATGCTTTATACCAAAGAGTCCAAAACTTACTTATGCTACCAACTTGAAATATGAAAGTATTTCACAACCTACTCAATACATAGATATATAGATGCTTTTGTGTAATTAATCCAACATAAAAGTGAATTTTCATAGGAAAAAAAGTTTATGCCAGTTAGAATATTTTGATTGCCAATAGTCATCTGGCTGCTAAATATGTCTAATTCCAGACATAGTAATTTTTTTATATGAAGTGTGTATATATATCATATCACCATCATCTTAATAAACTATTTTCAATCCACTACTAAATGTAGATCTCCTCCAGATTTTTCCAATGTTTCCTGTCTGGTGTTTTAGTTATCCAATTTACACTGGCCACTTTTCTGATTTCATCACTCCGCCTTACTTGGAGTACTCCGCCTTCTTGGTCATTTTACATCTTTGAGATACCGCTGTAGTAGGGTGTTTTTGCTTCACCTATTGTCTTATTTCAAATGGATGAACAAAGAAAATCATTAATTGTAAAACAATGTAATATCAACAAAAAATGAGAAAATGATTTGAAAGGAATATTTAAAATTTGCAGAACTATTGTAGACTCATTGGACACCAAATACTATAGATCAACAAATAAAGTGTGTGGTTTCATTTTCACATCAGCCATAAAAAGCAAAATAATACGAATTTGAGGTTACCAACACACACAAAACCAAAATAAATTGGAGGAAAACATCAAAAACAAATCACAATAATACTGCTAAAATGGGTAGAAAAGGAAAAAATGTACCAGACGCTATAGTTACCCATAAAAAGATGTAGCAAAAAAGACTGTTATTTTAAATTAATTTAAGTGCATTATATATCCACTGGAAGATACCTTCAGCATATACTCCCAGTAGATACATAAGCAAAATTTAAATTATTTAATGAAAAACATTAAATATAGTAGGTAATTGATTTATTAAAAATATGTAAAATTTATATGGATTAATCATATAATGATTCTTGTAACTAATAGTACCATATTATAAAATCTTGATGATTAAATCATTCTTATATCATATTGTAATTACTTAATATGTAAGTAATGTAATGATAATTGTTAGCTAATTTCATAATGTTTAGATATGTAAAAAGAAGATAAAAATCTAAAAAGAAGGAAAAAAATAATAACAATATAAATTATATATACATATTAGGGTGGTTCACAAGCCTATGGAAAAAAATAAACTTTCTCATACAGACCAAGACACCCCCTCATTTTTTTACATCTGTCCATACTATTATTCAGGCAAAGTTTCAATCTCCTACTCCAAATAAAAGACGGTGCTCAATGAACTGCTAATTTTTGACTTTTAGAGATATTTAGGCATTTATCGTAGAATTCGGCAAAAGTTGAGGTAAAAGCTAATTTTTTAAAATATATCTTTTATTTATATATTTACAATATCGGTAAGAGCTAGAAAAATAGTTAACATTGTAATTTTTTTTTTTATTTACATTTTTGAAACAATATTCACAATTGATTTTTTTGTTGTTTCAGTAGCGATAGTCTTTCTATTTGCTTCAACGACTTGCAAAAGAAACTGCTTATCATCCTCATCATTTGTTAAAAGCTTGTTGAATTCTTGAATGAGCTGAACACCTCTCTCAGCAGTATCATTTACCACTCTTAGTTCTTTTACATAGTTTCTGCCATTTTTATAATTGATATTATCCTTCCATTCTTCTGGTGGAAGTTTAAGAAATGAATCACTTATGTTCAAACGAGAAAAAAGCTCAACAGTTCTTTTTGTTGCAAAATCTCCAAGACTTGCACTATCTTTCAATATGTTTGCTTGTCCTCTAACATTGCGCGAACATTTCGGATTGTTCATCCCTGCAACAATTTTTGCTTTCTCTTGTGTTGATAATGTGTCCGAAAAAAGGGCAAGACCAACCAATTCGTCTGATAGGTACCACATGTGCTTTTCTAGGACTTTCCTTGCTCCTAGTGCAATCTCAGAATCAAATCAATATTCTCATATTTCCTCAGATCTTTCCATAACTGCAAGTCTACTGCAGGAGCTTCAGCTGCAAGAGGAGCTTTTATCCATGCTTTGCTATAGAGAAGAGCACTGAACTGCACAAACCGTTGGAGCAGAATTTCTTCCCTCTTAGTTAGGCGGAAAACTTCTGGTTGATCTAGGAAGAGAAAGATTTTGAAAGCATACAGGAGTTTAGCCATCCACCGAGCATGATGAATAGCACCTGGTGCTCTCCAATGGATTTTCTCAGGTGGATTTCCCAAAATAGCTAGTGTCAATTCAATCATCTCTTTATAATCATCTCTAATGATCATAGATTTATCTACAGATAAAAGACAAGAAATAGTTGAATCTTTAAAATCTTTAGTGCATTCTTTAAATTCTATCCCCCTAAAATTTGTGTGTTCAATTCCTTGCCAAACATTCTTAAATCTGTTGAAAAGTGGGATTTCTGGGGAACCGGATGGTCCAAGGCACAAGTTGAAAACTTTTGCCAAAATTAATTCCATGACATGGTGTCTGCAGGCTAACCACAATAGTTCACGACCAATTTGTTTTTCCAAACGAATACATGCTCCTTTTACACAACCAGTGTTTACACTCGTAGTATCAAAACATAAACCTTGAATGTTTTTCTCTACACCCCACTTTTGTAATAATTTACTAATAGAATTCACTATATTTTCTGCTGTTCCTCCACCACTCAACTTTGGAACACCAAGAAGCTTTTCAATACCAGCTCCTGAAACAAGCACTGGCAACCGATCAACCTTTCCCAATCCAAGACACTCAGGTAAAAGTTTGCCATCCCAATGGAGCACTAGAGAACAATCTGGTTTAAAATCACGAATTGCTGATTCAACATATTCTTTTCTAGCTCTTTTTCTTGATCGTTGTATGGTGCTCCTTGAAAGAGGAAGTGCACTAGGATCATGCCCCAGAGCTGATACAACTGGAACAATCAAACGCAGAGCTTCGCGATCAGAAGTCTTGTTACGATCCAAAGCACTAGTAACATAAGATGTGAACAGTTGTGTTCTAGGCAAATCTTGTTTCTTTTCAGGATTGTGAATAAGATTTTTCTTTACGTTGGGAAAAAATTCATCATCATCAACATCTGATTGGGAACTCGATTCTGAGTTTTCTGGATCTATCATTGAATAAACAATTGTTGATGAACTGTCCATATCCACACCTGTGACTTTTTCTTTTCGTCGTTCTTCCTGTTTTTTTCTTTTAAGAATTCTCTCTTGCTTTTTTATAAATTCTCTATCTTCATTTCCCAAATACATTTTGCGTCTATTTCGTTGATCAATAAGAAAATCACAATCTTCTTTTATTTTTATTAGATTCAAAGCATCAGCATGGGCAATATCAAAAAGAGTGTCCAATTCATTCTTAAACATTTGTTCCCTTTCTAGTTGAGCTGCTGAGGAACGTTTTTTATTTTTCTTTATTAAGAGCCATTTTCCATGAGTTTTTTCAAGTTTTTCAATAGCATGTGTCCCAAACATTGTAGGAATGTTAGCTTTAAGCCACACATCTCTCACTTCTTCAATTGTCATATGACTGGCATTTCGTATTGACTTATTTTCTCTCAAATGAAAATGAAAACGCTGCAGGGCTTGTTTTACAGTTGGCAATTGTTTTAATGTGGTGGACAATGGGTCTAAAATCATGGGACCAATCAGAAAAATTTCAGTGTTGTGGCGTGTTGATATTGATGCCACGTCATTTAACTTTTGAGAACAGATTTTCTTTCTAAAACAAAAAATAAGAACTAATGTATTATATAAAAGTTACTTTAAAAAGATATTAGTAGCATCAAAGTAAAGAACAAGTTAACTTATATTACAAAGAAAACATTTTTATTAAATAGGAACATATTTTTTACTTAGAAATAAACAACAAAAATACATAAGCTCAAAACCAAAACTTGCAAAATGAAAACAAAACTGACATGATAAAGATAAATTATAATATAAAAATAGAATTCTACTAACCTCTAATTTGTTTTAAATTTATCACTGAACTTCACTTTGTAGCTTGCAGAACATTGTAGAACATCCACTGCTTACACAATGATGGCTTTTTGTGTCAGAAATATTGCAGTGTTGCCAGATGCATTAAGTAAAAAAACTGTTGCCAAATACTTCAACTAAACTTAATATTATGTACTAAATATTATGAAAGCATAAAAAAGATCAGCCTTTGTTTAATAATTATGCTTTTTAAACATATATTCTCATTATTCCAAAACTTTAAAATTGTGTAAAATTACCAAAAAGTGCGAAAATGAAGGGTCCTTGAGCACCATCTTCCTGTAGGTGTAAACAGCTGCGATTTTAGGAGTAAGATTCTATGGCTAAATGTAAAAAAAGTAAGGGGTGTCTTGGTCTTTATCTGAAAAAAAATTTTTTTGAACCACCCTAATACATATATATATTAAAAAACCCCACACTTGTTGTTACATAAAAATACATTTTAAAAATAGTGTAGTTTATAACATGACTAGCCGCCCTTGGCGACCAGTTTGGTCTCCCTTAAATGCATACTAAGCATTAAATCATATTGCTTTTATTCATAATTTATTTTAATTGCTCATTTTTTTTTCCAAATTAGAAAATGCACTACAATGCATATTATTGATATGCACTACTATTGATATGCACTACAATAATGCAATTGCAATAAAAAGGCAAATATATGCCTCACATGATAGCCTGGAAATTGTTATTTTTTCTTTAACCACTTAACCGTCTGCCCCAAGATAAGTCGGGGATAAAAGCACCGTTTCTCCACACCTGTCGCCGGTTAAGTGGTTAATAAACTGTTTATTTACTTTTATTTTATTTTCTAAAATGATATAAATTGTTTTGTTCTATAATTATTAATTAAATTTTTTTAAATTTATTATTTCCTTTTTAAAATAACAGAAAAGAGTTTAAAAACATGTATATAACTTTTATTGAAAAGAAGTTTTTGCCAAATTGGCATCGGGAAAAAAGTCGCACCAATGTGGTGTGTATATGACATCTGTTCTTATAAATCAAGTACTCAGTATTTTTATGCTAACTTGGTGCATCGCCAAATATTGTACCCATGGCATTTTTTTGTATTTCATTAATTTTTTAAAAAATATATTTAAAATGTAATCCTTTCACTCATTTTAATTTATAATAACATCACTGTAATTTGAAACTGAAATGTTTAAAATTCATGATTTTTATTTATTTTTTAAGCCAATAGAATAATAATAATAAAAAATAACGATGTTTGAAAGAATTTACAAAATGTAAATAAACACAGTTTAACACGGCCTAGATGCATTGCCATTAAACAATTAACAAATAACTGCGATTTTTGTGCCACATATCTTAGCATAATATATATATATATAGATATAGATATGTAGTTGATGAGATTGTCTATAATTATGTTGAAACTTGTTAGTTTTTAGTTAAAGTCATTCTCGATGTAAACTTTAATAAATACTGTCATTTTACAGACTTTTTTTAAAACTATATTTCATCAAGATTTTTTTTTTCTTTAAAAATCAAGAATGCCACATTTCTGCCTTTAGGAGATTTTCACTTGTTGTTTTTTCCTTATTGTTACTATGATTAATTCATCAGCAATTTCCCTAAAAGAAAAGAAAAAATCATCAATCATTTTATCAATAAAATTGCAAATTTCAGTCAATCACCCTGACAAAAGTTTGGGAATTTTATAAAAAAATTGTATTAAAAATTTGCAAATTTCACCAAAGAACTGCAGAAAATGAGGAATTTCATCAATCACTTATATCCGTACAAAAATGAACACAATTTATTACAATAATCTATTTAATCATAACCTACAGTTTGAATGCTTTTGCTACATTAGGTTTGACAGTGTTATTCAAAAGTTATTCGTTCTTTTTCAATTTGCTGACAGTCCCCTATGGAGTTTCGGGAAAAAATCTTCATGGAAATATATTACCTGCATTATTATTTTTACACATTAAGAGTTTCAGGATAATTTTTCATGCGTTTTTCTAGTAATTTAACACAATGTCTAAAATTGCAAGTGACCGGTCATCTTTGGCCAGTAGTGTAGTAATCATTTATGTATGCTTGTTTTTTGCTACTTTGTGTAATTACAGTAGATTCCCTCAAATCTGCACTCCTAAAATCTGCACATAATTTATGGATGAAAACAATGAAACATTAAGTTCAGATGTATGTGCAAAATTTGACTTTTAATGTTTTATATCAATTCCATACATTTTTTAATTTGCAGATTTTGTTAAGGTTATTGAATTTATGAAGAAAGAATTATTTTTTCTGAAAAAAATTCAATATATTGCTGATATCTTACCAAATATTTTTATGTATTAATCAAGCTTTTTTAGTTATTAAGTCTGGCTAAACCTAAAATAAAGCTTTGTTATTTTATGATCCTGATGTTAATTAGTAATGTACCTTTATAAAGCAAGTTTCATTGAATAATTTAGGAAAATCACATTTCTAGTTTATAATGAATATTTAATTGTACATTATTATTTATTTGACCTTTGCTTTTAGTATTTTAAAAATTATCTAAATTTTTATTATTTCAGTTTATTACTCATTTTAATGATTTAGTTTATTATAAGCAGTCATTATGCTTTTGATTCCATTATTAATTACATTCAAATTACTTAAAAAAAATATAAACAAAGCAATGACTAGAAATCTGCAAAATTCTAAAATCCGCACAACCTCTGGTCCCAAGCTGTGCGGATTTGAGGGAGTCTACTGTATTTTAAATGATGTCGTTTAATATATGTAGCAGAGATGGGCAGTATCGAAAATACATGTATTTGAAATACATTTTCAAAATACATTTGTATTTTGTATTTTGACCTCACTAAACGAAAGTATTTTGGTAATGTATTTTGAAATGATTTTTTCAAGTATTTTGTATTTTGAAAATACATTTCATATTCAAAATACATTCCTGTAGGTTTCCAGCTGCTTCGTTGAAACCGCAGATGTAAAATTCTCAAAAGCATAATAAGAGCCTGTCTGTTTTGTTTTGTCTTATATAGTTCATTCCTGAAAGCTATTGCAAACATCCTTTACAACTACTGATACGATAAGGATTAGAATCAATGCTTCTGTTTTATTTAGGCATTTTTGCTGAACTGTCGCAATTCTAAAGTTCTAGGCTTTATAATTATAACGTTTCTTAGCAAACGACAAAAACTACTTGTGTGATAAACAGGAAGAATTATTTAGATATTTGCTGTGTCTAGTGCTTTTTATAGAACCATAGAAAAAAAAGATAATGTAATAGTTGAAAAGAAATGTAATTTAATGTTTGTTTTGAGAAAGAATGCCTGATATTTTTCCAGCTTCAAATGATAATGTAACAAAAGAATTACTGTATTGCGATAGAACACGTTGCGCTATACTGTATGGGAAATTTTTTAAAAATAATTTCTGTTGATAATAATGGCAGCTGTTAAAGTAGCATGACAAATGTGTAAAACAAGATCTGTCATTACAAGTGGAACTATTGAAGCAACAATCAACTTTAAAACACATCTAATGGTAAGATTTTTAATTTTATGCCGTTATACATTGATCGAAACATTATTTTTCTAATCCTTTTGTTCTGTCTTATCAAAGTTCGGGTAAATTTTAAGTTACTCGTGATATTCATTTGCGAGCGAATTTTATTATACAAGTAGTTTTATCTATTGATATACAATTCAGATTTTCATTAATTGTATTTACATATATCAAATATTGGATTTTTGATTGTAGACCTGTCCTTACAGGAAATACATGTTTATCTAGCGTGATGTTGCAAGTATTTTTTTTGACGCATTTTATGTTTCATTTTATACTTTTTAAAATAAAATAGCACTATGAAAATATAAACTAGTATCGGACCAAAACGAAAATTCTTGTACGAAACCAAAGTTTGATTCATTTTTGAGTTTCGACTGTAAACGGAAGTTTTACAGATGAAAGTTTTTAATATCAATGAGAATGTTAATTTGTTTAATTACAAAATTATCCCCCGTTTAGAAGAATATTTATAATTTTCAATATGCGGGCATGTGCATATATTTGTTTAGACTAAAATTTACTAAAGATTAATGAAGCATTATTTTGTATTTTGTACAGATTTATAAGCATAGAAATTTATACATTACTAATAGTGAAGTTATTTACGTATCCTGAATATCCCGAGTATTTATGTATCAACCGAGATCAACGTTCATTGTTCAGAGATTTTCAAAATGTTTAACATTTAACTTGCAAATTAATCCAAAAAATATAACAATAAATAATTCTGTCAGAGAAAGCAGTATATTCATATTTAAATAGCAATAGTAATTTTCAGTTTGCAATCATTATTTCAAATATAGCATGCTTATGTTTAAATACATCTTTACAATATTACTGACAAAAAATTATGTTATGAGTATTTAAAGTATTTTTAACAGCGCCGTGAGAAAGGGGCTGTTGCCCCGGTCGCGGAAATTGAGGGGGCGCCAAATTTATAGTACCAACGTTATTTTTGGCCTATTACAAGAGGAAGTTGAGTAGGAGGGGGTGCGCCAAATTGAAGCTTTGCCTCGGGCGCAGTTTTTTCTCCGCACGCCCCTAGTTTTTAATGTAATGACTCATTCAAGATTGGAGGGTTTTTAAAACAGACCATGACGAAGAATAATGCATTGATAGAAGACATTTATTAAACACAAAAAACATGACTTTAAAAAAATTAACTTAATAAACTTATCATGTATCATGATACCCCAAACGTTGTATTTCTACACGTAATGATATTCCCAAGATTTAAACGAAAATATTTAACATGTTTATTTAATATTCCTTTTTAAATTATTTCTTATTTATTATTCATAAGAGGCATAATTGTATTTGCGTAATAGTATTTGAGACATTAACGAATTATATTTTTACAAACCATATTATATATTTATTATTATGTATTTAACCTGCGAAGGAGTCTGTACAATTCTTTTACATATATGTGTTTATGTATACGTCCAAGAATAACCATTGACTGCTGTTTTGAATTTTACTTACTCGCACTTTTTTTACTTTTTTGCATCTTTACAAGAAAAACTATTGGATTCGTGAAAAAATTGGACTTCAGATTGTCGACGGATATACATTTTTGAAGGTCCTGAACATTGACAGTTTTTAGGAAATGTCTATTTGTGAATTTATCAGTGTATGATACAAATTTTGTGGGCCTTCTATCTTAAGAATTAATGCACAGAATTTAATAAAATTTTAGATTCAGTTAGACATTTACATAAATTTATTTTAGATATTAGGTAATGGTGTAACTCTTCCAAAAGGGGGCGCTGATATGCTTCGTCTTTCACAATTTTCGCAAAAATTGCATCTCAAGAACTAGAGTACGGATTTTCACCAAATTTCTGATTCAGTTAGACGTTGACATAAGTTTTTGCTGGTTATGTTTTGGTGTGAATTGCTCAGCAGATGGGTGACGCTGCTATGCTACACATGTTTTAATTAATTTTTGTTTGGAAATGCATGAAACTAGCAGGTGCAGAAATTATTTAATCGCCACACATTTTCACATAATTTGAAAATACAATAGATTTTTCATAAAATAGTGTCAAAGTGGGCATTTTGAATCGAATTTTCTCGTGAAAGAAGAATAACCTCAGAACTTGGGTGAAAATCGTGCTTGCCACGTGATCGAAATCATTATAACTCAACAGATAATTTATTGATACAAAAATGGAAAATTCAGTTCGATTTCAAATCGCTTCCATAGTTAAGCTCTCCAATTTTTTAACTTTCCGTTAAAAAATGGATTTGTAAATGTGTCAAAACATTTTGCACTTGTTGAGTAGAACAGATGAGAGCAGTCTTAATATCGTTTTATGCCTTAGAAACTTAAAAGTCGAAAAATGCTATACAGTAAAATCTTCTGAGAAGGATTCGCACAGGATAGGAGAAAAAATAGATTATAGACAGGTTTATTTCTTAACAGGAACGAGGAACATAGTTTGCTCTAAATTTGTATCATATTCTTTTTAATTGTTATTAAATTTATTTTGCATGAAACAATACATTTCTTGTTTAAGACAGAATTTATAGACAGATTCATTTTCAGAGTTCCTTCTGTTGTGCTTTAATCTTATTATCCAGAAATATACTTACTATTCATAATGAATAATAATAATTTTAATGGTAAAATTATATCAATTTAAAAATAAGTACATTTCTTTGAAAAAAAAAAATTGTTGGGTCGAGCCAGATTTTACTAATTTTTCCCCATAGGCTGACCGAGACGGAATGAGTCAATGATTTTCATACGGGCTGGAACAGGATCTACATTAATATTTTTGACTACCACAATTAGTGCTCTAGGACGAGTGAAACCCAATCTCGATCCGAACTGGAAGGAATTAGTCAGGCCGGCCCGAATCTGCAGAATAAAGTAAAGCCCGGGACTCGAAAGAGGGATGACGAGGCCCATCTGAGTCTATCATTCTGAAAAAAATAAGTCCAATACCCGACCCGGACAGGCCCTGAATGACTGAAAAACAGGTCCGGTAAGGCCCAACACGAGTGGGGCACGGCCCGTGCAAGCATCCAATCTCCTAGATACTTTTTTTTTTTTTTTAATTTTCAAATGTATTTTGTATTTTGAATGTATTTTCAAAATACATGTATTTTGTATTTTGAACTTTTTCAATTTGAAAAGTATTTTGTATTTTGTATTTTAGATTCTAAAACTAATGTATTTTGTATTTTGTATCGAAAAGGATTTTTCGATGTATTTTGCCCAACTCTGATATGTAGTGCTAATGAAAGAGTTGTTTTGTGGATGTATTTTTTATTTATTGAGCATTTATTTCTTAGATACATGACTGATGGTATGTTGCTGCGCGAGGCTATGAGTGACCCTTTATTGGAAGCATATGGTGTTGTGTTGCTGGATGAAGCTCATGAACGTACTTTAGCAACAGATATTCTTATGGGTGTGTTAAAGCAAGTTGTTTCCAAGAGAGCTGATATGAAAATTGTAGTCATGAGTGCTACACTTGATGCTGGAAAATTTCAGGTTATTGTCTTAATTTTTATTTTCAATATCTTACAATTGAAAAATACATATTTTGCTGTAAAAATTGAAAATATATTGGGAATATATTGGGTACTTTTCCAATATAGAGGCCTTAATATATATATATTTATAAGGTATGGTTTAATTCGGGATTCAGAAAAATGTTTGTTGCCAAATAATATAAATAGCTCTGAAAACAAACCTGATAAACTTTTATGCTTCTTTATTGTTGTTATCTATATTTAATTTTTTACTCTTGTTTTTATATAAAAATAGATAAATGGCTTTTTTTCTTCTTTATATTAAATAAATTTTATAAATGTTTTAAAAATTGCTTATGTATATGAAACAATAAATAGATTGCTAGAAAATATTTTGCTAAGGCTGTTTTTTTTCTGACTTGTCAATGCCTCTATCAACAAAATGCCATAAAGAGTGTTTGAAATACGACATGTATCAAATTATGTTTGTTGACTCTACTCTAAAAAATTAGATATGTACAAGGTTTTAAAGGAATATAGAATACTGTTTTGTATAAAAAATCTATTAAAAAAATTCAAATAAATTTTTCTCCTCATAAATTTTATTATATATCAGTTTTCTTTTATTTGGGATTTCAAGCCATGCTTGGTTGAATTTTTTTCAAGTTTTTTCATCCCAAAACAGGACCCTTCACAAAGTTCTTTGTTATAAAAATATGCCTTTTACAAATTTTTTCCTACTCTAAAATAAACCTTTCACAAATTTAATCATTTAAAAGTAAAATCTGACCGGTCATTTTAACATATATAAAGAAAAAAATATTTTTTACATATGTTTCTTCTTGAAAATATATGTTTAAAAAACCTCTGAATATAATAATACTTTCAAATTCATAAAATTAAGTCAAGTTTTTTAAAAATATGAGAAAAAAAAAAAAATTCATAATTTCAAAAAGGAGGACCTTGACAAAAACAGGTCTAGACAGACCCCTGTTTCCTGACATGGACAGCTTACATAAGCAGATTCTGGCAAATGTTAATAGTTATTGATTAATTTTCAATTGAATGTTCAAATATATCAGAATGTCGTTGATGTAGTTAAAAATGACTTGTCTTCTTGTCTAAACTATATTAATCAAAACAAATCTATTACTATTTTAATTATGTATACATCAATTGCTTCACTTACCCCAGAATAATGATAAAAAATTCCTTTTAGAACTATTTTGATAATGCTCCTTTAATGACTGTTCCTGGAAGAACACATCCTGTAGAAATTTTTTACACCCCTGAGCCTGAACGAGATTATCTAGAAGCTGCTATAAGAACAGTCTTACAGATCCATATGTGCGAAGAAACTGAAGGAGATGTTTTACTCTTTTTAACGGGACAAGAGGTATGTGCTTTATTGAAATTGACTAAACGAATTTTGATTAAAAAATAAATAATTCATAAAATAGAAACATTTAAGTTTTATTCTGATTTAAAATAATTCAAATTTCCTGAGAAAAAAAAAATTCAATTTGTGTGTTTGAAATAATAATAATAAGTAAAAAAAAAAAAAAAAAAAAATCAAAGTTGGGGACTGAAATTTGTTTTCTTCCTGTCAACACTTCTGACTAATTTTATATAAACTGTTATTGTTTTGTGCCGAAAATAACATACTGTCAAAGTTTTTTTTTATGAATGATCATTTGATACAGAAAATTCAGTTTCATAAAAGGGTAAAGTTTTCCTTTGCTTGAATGAACTAGTTAATCAAGTTAGTTAATATAGTTCATTTACAGGGAGACAAAAGTTTTATATTTATACATTGAATGGTTTGGTTTCAAACTTTGTTTAAGTATTGGCCATTTATTATAACTATCGTACAGGCTGTTTTAAAATCAACATATTTTTAACGATTTTCAAGTAATTGGCTAATGTTGGCTAATGAATTACATTTAGTAAAGCAAGTTACTTTCTTGGCAAACAAAAAGAGTTTAAACCCCTTTGTTTAATTTGTTTTAAATCTGATGTATGTATCTTAAATTCATTTTTCTGACTGAGCCAGAAAGATTTGTTTATTTTGTACACTACTGTCTGATTTAAATAATTAATATTACATCTGAATTAATTTTTTTAAATTATTATTATTATCTAAACCTATCTCGGCCAAAATATGTGCTAAAATTGACTCTACTAGTATATAATTTTATTTTGCTATTATCAATTAATATTTCCCTCCATTATTTTAGTATGCTTGATATCTTTATTGCATATGCTTAGTAAAGACATAAAGTCTATTTTGTGTAATATTTTCACAAATATATTTTGTTTATTTTTTGATAGGAAATTGAAGAGGCTTGCAAGAGAATAAAACGTGAACTTGACAGTCTAACTCCAGATGTAGGAGAGCTAAAATGCATTCCATTATATTCTACTCTTCCTCCAAATCTACAGCAAAAAATTTTTGAACCACCTCCACCTAACAAACCTAATGGTGCTATAGGCAGAAAAGTAGTAGTATCTACAAATATTGCTGAAACATCTTTGACAATTGATGGGGTTGTATTTGTAATTGATCCAGGATTTGCTAAGCAAAAGGTAATGCCATATGACCTAAAGTTAACTCTATTTAAAAATGACAAAATATGTTTGTTCATTTTGCATATAAAATGTTTAATTATAACAGAATTATTTTCTTTCTGATATATATGCTAGTCAACGTATAAAGCTTTCTGTATAAAGAGGGGGATGTTTTATTTTGTAACATTTACAATGAATTTGAAAATTTTTGCACTAGTTCTATTAAGATTTTTAAATACTTAAAGTCGTATACAGGCTTACAAGTAAGTTATTTTTCTCATCTTTTTTTTTTTTTTTTTTTTTTTTTTGACAAAAATTGTGACCAATCATTATATTTTATCAAAATGCTTATAAAAGCTACTAGAATTATTTACAGCAGCAAGAAAGTGTGAAAATAACAAAAACTACTAAGCTGTGATTATCACAGTTTTCTTCTATATGAATAAAATCTTCTGCAAAGTTAAATTACTATCTATTTGTTCATGAGTTTAAGCTACCACAGAAATTAGGAAAAATAGAGCATAGCAATGACACTAGCTGAACAATATAAACCCAAACTTAATAAGGATTATGTCAAGATGTAACAGAATATGAAGTTAAGTCAAATTCCATGCATTAGTTCTTAAGATATAACTATTGTAAAAAATATTATATAGCATTGCTTCCTGTTATGCAATTTATGCCAAAACTTAATTAGTATCTATGTCAAGATCTAATAGAATATAAAGTTTGTTGAAATTCTGCGTATTTTGTTTTTGAAGTATAGCTAATGAGGTAATCATGAAAAATGCACCATAGCAGTGCCACTTATTGAGCTATTTACTCCAAAACTTACTCAGTCTATTTTTGTTATGGTTGTTCATCTTTTCACTTTTGTTACTTTTTTGAAGGCATTTGGGCAGTTGCATGCCAATATATATAATTTGTTGAAATCTAAGTGATCTTTTTATTTTCACAATTTAAAATAAACACAAATACTTGTGTATTGCACTTTTGTTACTTTAATTCAAAATTTGTTTATTAAGGAGCGCAACGTTGTTGTCAAACTGTAAAAGTTAGTTATTCATTTATGTTAAGTACAATTATAGTTCAGAATTTAGAATAAGCGTTTTAAAACTTGATTTAAATTGCTAAACCTAGAAAGAGAAGGTGTATGTGTTAGGGGAAGGTGGCGATGGCAATGAAATGATACAATATATATTCAGTTTTGTTTGTAAAAATACCAATAAAGTAAAAGAGTTGGCTTGAAAATATTCTTAAAACAAAAGTGACAATTGAAATGTAAAATAAAAGTTCTAAATTAAAAATAAATAAATAAATAATAAAAATCAATCTGCAAAAGTGCATTAAAAAGCTTAGCCAACTGTTTGAAATGTATAAAAAATTTGTAAATGTTTGACTTAAAAAAATTTCATTCGCAACTTTTTTTAATGATATCTTGTCATGATAGACTGTTTGCAGGATTGGGTTTTTGTGAAAGAAACTGGGGGAAAAAAGAGGATGAAATGGAAAAAATCAACAGAAAACAAAACAGATGCTCAAAATTAAGGTCTATTAACTATATAAAAGATTTTAACCCAAAGTATAATCATATTAAATCTCAATTGGAAAATTTAATTAATATTAAAAATATTATTTTTGGAAAAATAAGTTATTTTTAATGACAAAGGTTCAGCAGACAATTGCAGGTGATGGATTTTACAATTTTAGATGTAGAAGATTTTTTTTTTTTTTTTTAATGTTATGTCATTTATGTAAAAGTAAAAAAAAGGCTACCTATAAAATGTTTATTTTTCATATAAAAATACGTTATTTTCATATAAAAAGGCATTATTTTAAACTCTTAACACAGCAAATAAATTTGTAATTATTTATACTAGCATCTAGCATGCATATCTGAATGCTGATTTTAAAAGACTAATGGTCTAAAAATATCTATATGTATGTTAAAATGCTTTTAAAGTTTTCTCTAGAAATTTTTTTTTTCATCTTTTGCATTTATTTATTCTAAGTTAAACTGATTGCAGCCTCCTATTGCTAAAGACTTTTTTGTTATACTGTGCTACATTGTAGTGTAAGAAAAATGAGCATTTTAATGCATCTATTTATTACCAGTTTCAAATGTTTAAATAATTAAAAATTATGGCTATATATAAATGGATAACATTTTATTGATTTTTGGCATTTTGGGTAAAATTTCTTTTCTTTATTCAGCCAATGGGTGGAGATTTTTTGACAGGTTTTGTGTGTGATCTTGACTAAAAAATTAATGTAATTTTTAATTTAGCATATATTATTGATTAAATTTGTAAGTATCTGATGTAATTAATTTACTACAGTTATGGAATGAAGACATTTATTGAATCTTACGAATTTGAAAGTTATATGGTAAATTCTTAAAGAATAAGTTTCTTCCATTTGGAAAAAACCTATTTCACCCTGCTAGTTTTTTCTATTGTGGAAGAAACTTGTCAATCCTGACTGCATGATATTGCATGCTGTTCTTTTTTTTAATTAATTCATTAGCAGTTGTAATAAGAATCATTGGCTTACATTCTTGCATTACAAAATGTTACTCTATTTGTGGAGGACACATCTAAAGATATTCTATATTTTTAATGTCTTTAATAATGATTTTATTGTCTGTATTTAACCCTTTGTTGCATGCTGTCCACTATAGTAGACCAAAAAGACTATTTTGTTTCCTATCCAATCATTGTCATTTATGGTTTCTATTTAAAGATTGTATGACTCTATGACATTTATGCTTTCAGAAGAAAAGTCAAGGTAACATCACAACATGAATGACATAGCAAATAGAAAATAACAAATTTAACGTTGGGTATTTGCCAGTTTTAATGTATGTAACAAAGGGTTAATATATTGTTATTTATGTTACCAATTTATTATCAGATATTTTCATGTGAACATCATATTAATGAGATCTATATCATATTGGACATCATATCATATCAAATATTATCATAACAATTTATTATACATGTTCCTTTTTTTATGATGATGACTATGTGCATTATTTCCATAGTTATGTCATTTAAAAAATCAAATGAAAAGTAATTCATAACAATATATGACAAAAACAAATCTATATTTAATTCCATCAATACATACACAATTCTTCCAATCTTGCCGCAAGCTATTTGGCTTAGGTTTATTTTATCTATTTATAAGTTTTAAAATATATAGATATACCTTTAAAAAAAAAAAAAAAAAAAAATGTAGACTTTCATTAAAATAGTTATTCTGAGTGTCTTTCTTGGGCAATTAATCATAAATGAAGAAAAGAAAAAAAGAGAACCAACCAATCTTTTTTCAAATTTAAGATTTAAAATCTATTGTTAAGATTAGTTGATCTGTTTTCTAAAGTCAGATAAATAAGGAAAGGACACTTAGAAATTAACAACTGAAGATGCTCTAGTCAAAGTAAAAACCTTTTTTTATATACTGTAATGATGAAATAACTGTAAAATGTTATTTTTTTAAAAAAACATTATTTGTTTAATATTTTTACTAAACATACTTAATTCAATTGAAGGTTTATAATCCAAGGATCCGAGTAGAATCCTTATTGGTATCTCCTATTAGCAAAGCAAGTGCTCAGCAACGAGCTGGCCGTGCTGGTAGGACTCGTCCTGGCAAATGTTTTCGCCTTTATACAGAAAAAGCATATAAGACAGAAATGCAAGACCAGACTTATCCTGAAATTTTACGGTCTAATCTTGGAACAGTTGTTCTACAATTAAAGAAACTTGGAATAGATGATTTAGTTCATTTTGATTTCATGGATCCACCAGGTAAATCATTTAGCTCTTTCACTGAAATGTAAAAATCTGCTTCATGTAATAGAAAGTAATTTTGGAAGTTACTTATGTATTGGTTTGAATATGATACTGTATGCATTAATAATGCTATGAATATTAATGTATTGGATAAATTATGTATGAGGGAATTAAAACCCTTTTTTTAAAAATTATTAGGATGAGCGAAGCGAATCCTCTACTAGTCGACTCAAATTACATTTTGTCGTACGCTTTACAAAAAAACTATTCAGAATTTTGATTTGAAATTAAACATAAAAATAAAGTATGATCTGTAGATTTGCACAATATTATTTTTTTTTACAGAATAACCTAAAAAAAATTATTATTTTAAATAATTTATTTTACATGCATTTCCAATACGGACGCATTTTAGCAAATAATTAAAAAATGAAACGCGTATATTTTCAGAAAAAAAATATAAATCATGGAGTAACTAATTATAGATAGAATCATGATTAATTTAATAAATAAAATATGTTTTCATTATTCAGCAAAATCGTTTGCACAGATGACACTTAAACATTTAAAAAAAATTGTATTGTGTATTTTTTTTTTTGTAAAGTGGCAACAAAAGAATTGTAAACAAATAAAATTTATTGTTAAATTTGTTATATAAATGAAAAATTAAAAGAATTGAAGCGTGAAGTTGTTGCTTCGATTCAAGCTCTTTATAAATGTACTAAAGCAAAGTTGGCCGATTCAGGAATGACAAATTGACTTTAACAATTTCTTACTTTATCATTTGGATCTAAAGTAATGTTATGTTCTTATTTGTGGACCGAAAAGGGTTTAGTGAACGGGACTTTAGACTTTGTTGCACGTAATAAAGAAAATCACAAGCCACCAGACCAAATATCGCGAATAATCATGGATAAATTTGAATACTACAATAATTTAACTTATAAGAATTGGTGCGTACCAATTCCCCCCAATAATTAAATTCTGGAAAAATGGAAGCATAAACTGCTCAAGGAAAGAATTTCTTCTGCAGTTAGCTTTTGCTGTTATAATTCATAAATCCCAAGGTTTGACATTAGATGAAGCAGTTGTAGATATTGAGGATATATAGACACCAGTTGGCTTTAAAACGTACGTAACGTTGTCGAGAGTGAAAATCCTTCAAAATTAAGCATTCAATTACGAAAAATTCTACAATATCAAAAATTCTGATACGCTAACATGTATAATAACGAAGAAATTAGAAAAAAAAAAGTTTTACAGTTAAAAATTCATAGTATCAACGAGAGCAGATTTCAAATGTTTTTCCAGAAAATAGGATTTTGACGAAGTAACTTTCTTCAAGCTCTCTTCAAATATATTATTCTAAAATAGCTATCAATGATTATTTGATGTTAATTACAAAGATTGGAAACATGCATATTTCAAACAACTTTAAAAAACACCAGTGGTTACTGGAAATTGCAAAAACATCTTTAAAAGAGCTTTTAGTTGAAAATTTAAAAATGTTTTGTAAAGGTTTGCTTCGAAAATATTTTATTATGCCAGTCTTACATCATAAATAAAAAAATTAAAATGCGCCAAAACATAAAATAACGTTTTTGCTTAATAAAGATGCAAAAATAATATTAAAAAATATTTTTACTTTCAAATATCTTTTTATAAAATAATGCTTCGCGAATCCAAACAAAGCATGGCTTTTGCTAGTTATTTTTCTGTATTTTTACAGAATAGAAGAATAAAGAAAGATAATGTGATAAGAAAAATTTATTTCTTATGTAATTTTTATACATTTGGAAATAATTCATTGTACCTTTAATAGCCGTATACTGCATTATCTGTGGAATATATTAATTTGTGAAAAAAAAAAAAAAAAAAAAACTGGTACTAAGGTATATAATAGCAGTGAGTAGTATGAAAGTATCTTGTTAAAACATTTAATGGTAATTTATCATACAGAAAACTATGGTGAATTGTAAACAGAAAATGATTATCAGGAGTAATTTGTTAACCATGGAGAAAGAAAGACAGTGGTTTGTATAGAGCAAAGAAGTTAAGTTGTAATGTCTATTTCTCATATAAAGAGAGAACTTTGATTAAAATATGTCATGTTTAATATATTTTCTGGATTCATTTTAATGCTTTTATAATTTTACAAAAGTAAAAATAATGTATTTCATTTGAAGTTTATAAATTTAATTTTAGATAGTTGTAATATAAACCAATTAATACTTAAAGAATTAAAAAAAATGCTTTTGTAAGCACAACTAATGATGCCAGATTTTTACATATGCAAATTTGAATTTAATAAAATAAATCTTTATTAGCTTAATAAGTTATACAGAGCAGAGTAAACGTGAAAAAGAAACAGAATTCTGATTGTCTGTCAATATTGGAAATTTTGAAAGCCATGAAAATCTCTAATTTATTTATGATTTGGCACAGTACTCTTTTGTAATAAAGAAAAATACAATAGTGAATTAAAAAACAAAAATATCTGTAGCTATTGGAAGTCATGAGTGTCTCATATTATTTAAAAGATAAATAAGTCTTAATTTTTTTAACTTTAAGTATGCAAGAACAAATCTAAGTTTTATTGTAAAATCATTCTGAATGTTTTATGTTCAAAAGAATTTTTTTGTGTTTTGGGAAAATATTTATTTCTATCAGCTTTGTCTTTTGTGACATTTTGTTATAGAAATATTATGAAGTCTTCTACATGATTTGGGTGCATATTCATAAGCAAAAATTAACATGTTTAATGTTCATTTTCATAACAGGATAACTCTGTCATTCTGTCCACCTTCTCTATTATTTTTATAAGTATTAAATATGAAAAAAATATATATATATTAAGCAAATTTACAATGATGAATTTTCTGATTCATTCAGTTATTCTATGTCATTCATTCAATGTTTGCAGTTAGAGTTGTCATTTGAAATCTCAAATTAAATCTTTTGTTTAATAAATATTATAAGAAAAATACTGTTAGTCATTCTTATCATATTTAATGAAAGACAAAATAAATTTCAAAGCTTGATTATTTTCTTTAACAAGATTCTTTTCATAGCTTAATTTAATATTCATCATAGCTAAACTTTTCTTTCAGCCCCAGAAACTCTAATGAGAGCTTTAGAGTTACTAAATTACCTGCAGAGCTTAAATGATGAAGGTGATATTACAGATTTGGGAGCTGTTATGGCCGAATTTCCATTAGATCCACAACTTGCTAAGATGTTAATATCCTCTTGTGATTACAATTGCTCTAATGAAATTTTATCCATCACAGCAATGTTATCAGGTATCGTATACATATATTTAAATTTTTGTTCTTAAATATTTTACAATCAAAATTCCATGTAGGAAAATTATCCTCAAGTATTCCTATCCAAAAATCATTTCAATCTTACATCTGTCTCGTTACATTAAAAAAAAAAAAAAAAAAAAAAAATTAATAAACATATCTAAATGTTTCTCAGGGAATATAGAGTTTGTCAAACTAATTTTTCTGTTTTATTTAAGAAATTCAGTTATGTTAAATCATTTATTTAAATTATATTTACTACATTATTTAAAAAAAAAATTGGTGTAATCAAAAAGTTTTTTTTAAATTTGATATTTGCATTATTATTCCCTTTTTATCTAAAAAAACTAAACTAAAAGCATTAACTAAAATAGGTTGTAACTTTTGAGAGGGAGGGGGTAATATTTTATTGTATTGAAAAAGTATATACATTATTCATAAGAGAAATCTGAATTCATTTGGATAGCTACCGAATTAGATATTATATTAAATTTCTGGTGTTCTTTTGGCACATTTAATTTTTAGATTTAAAAATACCGTAGACTTTTTAAAATTCACACAGCTTGGGAACAGAGGTTGTGCAAATTTTAGAATTGTGTAGATTTTCGATCATTGACTTGCTTATACTTTTTAAACAATACTTTGAATATTATATTGCATTTAAAATTTTAATGACTGTTTATAGTGTAATAATAAAATAATTAAGTAATAAACTAAGGCAATTGAAATTAAGCTAATTAAAAAATTATTATTAAAAGTAAAGGTCAAGCAAATAATTAATCTATAATTATTTAATTATGCATAACTGCTAAAGATGAAATACATTTTTCTTGAATTATTGACCAATGAAACTTGTCTCATAAAGACTACTAATTCTGTCTACTAATTCACATAAATAACATAAAATAAGGAAGTTTTATTCCAGGTTTAGTCACACTTAATAATAATTAAAAAAAAAAAAAATCTTAATTCATTTGGTAAAAAGATTGTGATTATCTGTGATATCAGCAATATCTTGAATTTGTTTTATAAGTTCCCTCTTATTAATGTTTAATATCTTTAAATGCTGAGGTAAATCTAAAAAAGTCACTTGTGGGTGTATTTTTTCCTATTTTTCATTTCCCCCCACTGTCAGCATTTATCTGCTTTAAAATTAAGTTTAAGTCATTCAAAAGTTGATGCTTTTATTATTTGCATTATGGCTGATTTTTCTACAATTTAATTTTCTAAAGAAGGTAATTAAATTAAAATGGTGTTCTGAGAATTTAGAAATGCATTTAACATTTTCTATCATGAATTAATTAATTACATTAACAAAGTAAGTTATCTATAATAAACTGAGTAATTTTCTAAAAAATGGAATAAGTCTGTGTTTCTTATTAATTATATTGTTATATTTGAATCTTTTCTTTTGTTCAGTTTCATTCTGTTAAACAAAGAATTTGTATTACAGAAATAAATTTATTTAATACATTTGATATTGTCTTTATTTGTAATAGTCTCACTTTTTTAAAATAATAATTTTCTAATTAATTTTGTTTTAGATTTTTTTTTTTCATCTTTTTAATTTATTTATTGAAAATTCAAATTATTTGTGTTTCTTTAAAAAATGCACACTTTGCAATTTTCAGTTTCAGTTATTTATTAAAATTTTATTTAAGATTTTAAGTACCTTAGAAAATAAATTAATTGAGCAGGATTTATGATGCAAATTAGCAACTCTGCCAAGAGTAATGTTTTAAATCCCTTTCAGTTAAAAATTTTCTTTCTATTTTACTCTTAATTTTAGGGAATATTTTTTATTTTAGTGTGCATGGATTCCATTCCTTGTTATAAGAGGAAAAAAAAAAAAACTCCTTTGATTGACTTAATAAATAATTTTATTTAAAAAAAAAATCCTGTTTTTACTGTATTATTCATATTAATTCCTAAATTTTTTATTATCTTTAACAATTTGTATTTAAATTTATATTCTAAAAAACACAAACATACTGAAAATGTTCTTCTTGTGCGACTTTGTCTATTATTTTCCCGTTACAATTTTTACATAACTTTCTTGCAGAAATGTAAAACTACTTTTTAAAATATTCAATTTAGATCAATTTAAAAAGAAAAACTTTATCTGGCCAATCGAGTTATCAAGTTGTGTCAGCAGCTTTTTATTAGTACAATTAAGGAAGATGCATGTCTTTGAATGTCAAAATAATGCAATACATTTCTATGTTTTCTTTCATCCACTGTATAAAATAGAATGATTGTATTGAGTAATTTTAGTTTTATATTTGAGTGGGATTTTACATATTTGGATCTTACATAAAACTTAACAGAAAACTGTAATCATTGTCAAAAGCTTGTTAGATGGAGAAGTTAACCTCACAAGTAAATGTAATACATGTTATGGTACTGTGTATAAATGCAGACAAAATAGTGATATGACCATCATCACAAGATTATCTTGTGAAAAGATGCTAGAAAAGCTGAAATTTGATGCAGTGTTTTCAAAGGTGAAGATAGTTCTCTGCTTCAGTTCTTACTGTGGCATAGGTTGACAATCTGGTGTTGCTTAACAAATTACCACACACTTCTCTTATTAAAAATTAATTGGATTTACAAGTTTGCTGTGTTAGCATAGTAAAAAACAAATAAATGGCATATTGTAACATCTGTATTTTTCTTTTCTTTCTTATTTTCCTGTTACATTAAATGTTCTAATTTTTTACATCATTGTGCATCAAATTGATAACCTTTTGATATATCAAGAGGCAATTTATTCTAAAATTTTAGGAATATATTTATAATTTCTTCTATTTTTATTAGAAGAAAGTATTAGGTTTGTCAAATTTTTGAATTATGGTTTTTCGACAGATTCACTCGTTTTAGGGGCCAGAGAAACAAACAAACAACAACAAAAAAAAATGCTTTAAAAAATATTTGTCACTTTGTGAGTTTGTATGTGACAAAAATTTTGTGGCCACACTATCTGAGGAACTAATACATGGAATTTCACAAAACTTTAGAATGAGTTCGATCTTAATATAAACTGGAGCTGATTATTTACTGGTGTACATCGCCCTACCAATAGCACTGTGATACTACCATTTCCACGACTTTAACAATAGCTCTATCTGAAAAATTAATGCACTAATTTTCATCAAACTTCAGTTTCAGTTAGTCCCTTGTATAAATTAGTATTCTTTAGTTTTTGGAGTAAATCGCTCAACAGGTGGCATTTTAATCCTGATTTATTTATGATTTCTGCAATGATTCTATCTCAAAAACTAATACAGAGATTTTCTTCAAATTTCAGATTCAGTTAGAACTTGACTTAAATTGTTGCCGATTAAATTTTGGTGTAAATTACTTAACCAGCGATGCTGCTATGCTTCATTTTTCTAGAAGTATTAACATGTATGAGATAAAAGATAGTTTTGGGATTACCTTGTTCGGCTAGTTAAATATGTTACAGTAAGGTTAGGATATGGAATCTAAAAGAATTATAAAAGCATGCATGAGATAGTTGATTCTTTTCAATGTCAAATTCTGAATTATTAAAGGAACTATTCCTCGTCACATTACTTAAAGTATTTAAGTTTCTTCTTTTTTGAGTATTTTACATGTACACACATAAAATTCTAGACAGCATTTCACATACTTTCTCTTGTTTTAAGAATCCAATTATTAAATTTTTTTTTTTCAATTTTTACTTACCCATACGTAGTATAGGGTAAGTCTTGCAATTGTTTTGAAAATCAGAAAAAATTTTTTGACGAATTTACATGTTTTAGATATTGGAAATTCCGAAAAGCGTAATTTTCGAAAAAAAAAAAAAAAATTGCCTTTTGTCCGTCTGTCTGTAACCGCTCTATTTCCCGAACAAATTGAGATACAGACTTGAAATTTTGTATGTACTTAGTATGTAAGAATGGGACGAAGCCTATTAATTATCAGTAACCTCGATTATCCAGAACTATTTTTTTCAGACTCTCGAAAAATTCGTTCTGATGAAAGGTACATAAAAATTTTTGAAATTTTTTATTTTAAGGAATGGATCTAAAAGGCAATAAAATAACACAAATTTTGCATAAAAAACGAAGTCGATCGGATTATTAGTTGCCGAGATATGTGTAATCCTGTTTTCTACATTCTTCGATTTTTCATGACCCTGTATTTCATTCAAATTTCAATTCACAGATATATTTTAATTGGAAATGAGACGCTTAATTCAATGCAGTAAACTGTGAGTTAAGATGATTATTATTTTTTGAGTTATAAGGATGTTTCTTTTATGCAATCTGGTACTACTCAAGTATTTTGGCGTTTTATATGATTTGTCAAAATTGGTTCATCGGCAATTCATTAATGAAGCATTATTATGTATGTTAAAATTATTTATTTATGCGTTTAAATTTCCTTTTGGAATTGCCATACATAGTTTACATGCGTGTTATTTTCATATGTTATATTATGATATGTAAGTATTACGATGGCCCCCAACGACTAGTTTAATATAAACCTTTGATTACTTCCATTAAAAAAAAAAAAAATACATTAAAATTCTGTTTTTATTTTAAATCTTAACTACAGGTTTTATTTGCCCCCTAACTTTTTAATGTACCTGAAATTTCAATGCTGTGCAGTTATTTATTTTCACAAAAAGATTGGTGCAGTAAGGAAAATCAATAACTTGCTGACAATTTATTGTAGTATCCATTTTCAAAAAAAAAAAAAAAAAAAAAAAAAAAAAAAAAAAAGTGTTAAAAGTGGAATAATTTATCAAATATTTACTATATAACTATTTATACTGTTATTTTCATTGTGCAGCTTTATATATATACAACACTTAATAAAAAGTTGCAATAAAATATATTCTATAGTTCTATATCTATATTAAACCATTTACAACTAAAATCAAATATCAAATTAAAAAAAAATCTCTTAATATCAGTAACCATTTTAATTACCCAAAACTACTGATTCAGTGTAATGCCTTATTCAGGGATAAAAAATTTCTTTATTCTCATCTATATTTTCTATCTTTCCTATAATTTTCATTTTATTTTCTGCCTCTTTGCCCAGCTTTTTGACATAAGTAACGATTCTAATCCTTCATTATTAATTAAAAATTTAAAAGCATTACTACTTTAATTAGTTGATTACTTGGTCATAACATTGAAACTTAAAACACTATATTTAAACTTTGGTTTTACTAAATTTTTATTTCGTAGTAATTTTAAATTTCAGAAATATCGTGAACATTTCACATCCTAGTTGCCTAATAATGCACGGAGGATATTAAAAAAGTAATTTATTGACTTGTATTAATTTTGGAAAAAGATGCAGTTATGCATCCTTTTCACAAATCCCTAAGTAGCCTGTAGGCTGTTTAGGGTGTGCATTACTTTGCATTCACAATTAAGTTAGTGGATGTGGGGTTGCTGAAATTTTTTTTTGCGGCCCCCCCACCCAACACTATTTAGTTCCACAGTGCTTTGTGAGGCCTAATGAAGCTAAGAAAGCTGCAGATGATGCTAAGATGAGATTTGCCCACATTGATGGTGATCATTTGACTCTTCTGAATGTCTACCACGCTTTCAAGCAGAGTAAGATTTTCTTTTTGTTCTTATACACTTTGATTATTAATTTTACATGTGTTTATTGATTTGAATTATATGTAATACTTTTATTTAAAAGTAGCTCTTTTTTATGCTGCTATCTGCTATTTATAAAACAAATGTATGATTTTGAATTATGAAAATTTATTTAATCGTTTCTGTCTCAGTATTCTTCATGAAATCACACCAAAAAGTGCTAAGCAGTTGAATAGTCTAATTTGATTGCTGTTTAAAACAACTAAATGTTATTCAATCATAATGCATTATTATTAATAACATTAATAATAAAAAGAAAAATCTATATTGGAGGAAAATGACTTATAATGTGTTACTTTATAATGAAATGGACAACATTTTTATGATGTTACTAACAAGGAAGGCCTCCATACTGGACATATTCAGAATTTTATGAAAAAAATACCAATTAAAGTAGTTATGTATGTAATAAAGGATCAGAAAAATTAGCGGCGGAATCACAGTAGAAAATATGCAAAAAAAATAAAATATTTGGCGTGAAAAGACGAAAGAGTCATGCGATTTGGCGAGCAGTTCTTTTCTTCGCCAAAAGCAAATGATTATAATGTAACTCAAAACTGTTGGATAATTAGAATGCATGTAAATGGTATTTAATGAATTTAAACATAAACAATGAGAGACTTTAATATATTATATACATATATATACATATTGTAAAACATATATAAATATATTACTTGTTGAAGTAGTTATTTAATTAATCACTGGAAAAAATGTTTTCATAGATAAAAAAATCATATTGAGAAAAATTATCTTCATACATTTAAGCGTATTCAAAAATAAAAGCCAGATGTTTCTGTAGCAACAAAATCTAATCGAAAATTCTCAATTGGACTTTGAGTTTGAAACAATTTTAGTTAATTTAAATTATAAATTTCATTTTAAATCTCAAATTTTGATGATAAATTTGAATATAAATACATATAAATATAACTAAATATAACTAAATTATACTTAAAACAAACTAAAACTTACAAAACTAAAGTTATTTAAATTATCAAAACAAGTTCAACATGAAACTTTTTTTCTTGAAGTGTATTTGACATAAAGTATTTTTTGAAATTACATTCCATCGACAACCGGCAATAAATCGCCAAATAATGAAATTTTCATTTTTTTTTTTTTTTTACGGATACTGAATGGAGGTTCCACCGAAATTTTTTTTATAAACTTATATATCCACACGAGAAGAACATTCTGTAATTTTTTACGATTTTTTGGGGTATGCCCGTATGGAGACCTTCCTTGTAAATATAAATAGTATTTTTTCTTTTAGGAATTTTATAGACTCTAAATACATATGCTGTAATTCAGGGTTGCCCAACATAATGTTCTTTAAGTATTTTCTAGTTGTCTGCTTTTTGTATTAATCTTTACAAACTTTTTTGAAATAGCTCTCATTCCATTCAAGTCAAGAAAATGAAATGCAAAATTATCTATATTTATTTATTTATTTATTTTGATTGGGCATTAATTTAATATTGACCTTATTCAGGGTGGCTACAGATTCTGGAAATCATGGAATCAGGGAAAAATCAGGGAAGTTTAACAATCTGGAAAAATCAGGGAACTTTATAAAAATTACTCAAAAATCAGGGTAATTTTTCTCTGTGCGAAAATATTTCTATTTTCACTATACCAACAACATTCATTCGTTGGCAATCAGGCTGCATATAAACCAATAATAAGATTTGATAAAGAGAGATAAAGCCATAATGCTGCCAAGCAATATCTGTCTGCATAAAAGCTAAATTTTCCAGTTAACCCAAATTTTCAAAAATTAGTTCACATGCAATCTTTTAATGAAATTTACGCATTTTTCGTGATTTCTTGACAAAATTTGTATGTTCTTTGCGATCTTTAGACGATATTTGTGTGTTTTTTGTGATATTAAGATGAAAATTGCACGTTTTTCATGATCTTTTAACTAAATTGTTGCTTTTACATGAACCTTTCATGAAATTTGTATTTTTTATGCAAGCCTTGGATGAAATTTGCATTTTTTCCATGATTTTTAGTGCTAATTTTATACTTTTCCGTGATCATTTGACTTTATTTGCACTTTTTTTGCAAAACTTTGTAGAAATCAGTTTTTTTTTATACGATCTTTTGGCAAAATTTAGTGTTTTTGCCATGATCCTATGTTGAAATTAGCATTATTTCAAGCGATCCATTGATGAAATTAGCAATTTTTTATCCGAAGCCCTGCCATAATTTTTGTAATAAACACGGATAATTTTTAATACCTTTATTAATTAATGTGCAATTTTTTTTCCTCCCAAAAGAGATATTTGCAAGCTGAATAAGTGTGTGTTATACGCAAAAGCAGTATATGTTAAAAAAATACCGTATATGGTTCTTTAATATTAAAAATCAGGAAAATCTAATACAGATAATCAGAGAATCAGGTAAAAATCAGGGAACCTTTTTTTATCATTTTTGTAGCCACACTGTATATTTTATGGCCATTTATTTCAACTGTATATGTGTATGTATAGACGGTAGACATCTGTGTATCACTATCATTATAGTAAATAAAACTGCTCCTTCTTTCCAATCACTTGAATAATGGTCCCTTTTCTTATCGAAAGGTTTGATATACCTGCTATAATTTACCATACAAATTAAATAAATAAGCTCAGCAAGCCATATATTTAAAGTTTGAATGTAGTTCATATCACAGATAAATCAGACCAAATCTGAGCTTACTAATTTAGAGTTAATCCAACTTGAAAACAAGACTGCATAATAACTCAGCATCGAGCTCAAATAATCAAATTTAAATGGAATTTTCTTTAAATTGTCATTTGATTTAATCAACATTTTATGATTTCCATGAAGTTACTAAGGTTCTATTGTTTATTCATTTTGTTATATATGATTTATTTTGATTAAAAAAAAAAAAAAAAAAATTTACATGTAGAAAAACTAAAAGCAAAACATGTCTTTTAAGACAAAAGTATGAAACAAATTATTTCTTATGTACTTGAATTTAATAACAGTTTAAAATGCATAGGTTGATATTCTGTTAGACATAATAATACCCCTGTTATTTCTCATTAATTAAATATAGTTTTGTGATCTAAAACAATTCGTGTTTTTTGCATTATACATATGTGTGTAAGAAAAATGGAGTATATGAGTATCTTACTCTTGTACAGTTAAATTTGGGTTTTATAGATACAACTGATGGGCATTTATTAAAATTTGAGAAGAACTCATTCAAAAAGTAGAGATGAAGATTTGATGAATTCACCAAAAAATAATAAAGCTGTTTTACCATTTCTTTTTTTGAGGAGGGAGGGAAAGCAAAAAGAGGGCATATTTAATTCAAGGAGGCGAAACTCAATTTTCTGAAGTAAGTCAAGTGAAATATCATTTATTAAGTACTTTCTGATTCTTAATGGAGTAACACCAAATCATAAGTTAAAAAATATGGTAGGTTTTATTATTACAAAGTGGAAAATTGTACATTATTACTGAGCACAGCTTTGTTGCATTTATTTATGTTCCAAACATGTTCTTTATATTATGTCAAATAATCTCAAACTTATTAAATGTCATCAAAATTAGGGTCACCTGAATCTTCAAGATCATCAAAGTGTTCAAAATCCATGTATTCATAGAATTTACTGTAACTTTAACAAATGATCACATTCATTTTTAAATGGTGTTATTTGATTTAAAAAAAAAAAAAAAAAAAAAAAAAAAAAAAAAAAAAAACACTAGGAACCCTATTTGACCTACCTAAAAATAAAGTTGACCCTTCCCCCCCTCAAGTTAAAATAACACCCTATTTCCCAAATAAGCACAATAAAGCAATTTTATTTATTTATTTATTGGGGAAAGAACTCTCAGATTGTCATTCATAAGAAAAAACAAATTTCTTCTCAAATTTTTCATGAAAGGCTATTACTTGTTGATATAAAAGCATATTTTACTACGAAGTATAATTTTCGACTTTGTATTCATAAAATCTGCTGTAACTTTTTAAAAAATGATCGTAATTGACTTAAGGATAGTATAATTTAATTCAGAATTAAAAAATACATAATAAATGATGCTTTCCTTGGTCTACTTCCTAAATAAATTAAGAGTTAAATTTTTCTTTTTTTTACCTCCCCAAAACATGGTAAAACAACTTTTTTGGGGAAAGATTCATCAGATTTTAATTTTAGGTGGCAGAATGACATAAATGAATACAAGTACATTGGCAATTTGCATTATTTCTAAAAACTGGTACAATAACTCACTGAAACAATCTCATCTAGTACCCATTTTTGTATGTAATTGTTTGTTTACTGTATAAAATAAAAAAATGTATTAAGTACATAGTTTCATGATATTTTACCCACATTGTATAGTTCTTATAAATGATTTTAGCTTATTTTCTTGTATTAATCATAGTTGAGGATGTTGTGCACATTTCATTCTTAGACTAAATTTCAGTTTATTTATTTTTTTATATATATATATAGAATATTAGATCTGGTTATCTTTTCAAAATACACATGTTTTATCTTTTGGTGCCAGACATTTTTTTCCAGTGTTTTCCTGTCAGCATATCTATTATGTCTCTTGGTTTTTCCAAAACCAGATTTTTTTTTTTTTCTTTTTTTTACTTTTATTTTGTAGCCAAAAGATATATATTTCTTTTTTCAGATCTTTGCTACTTTTGATGTATAAATCAAAATGAATTAAGAGCATAAAAAATGTATATAATTGTCATGTCATACATTCAATTTATTCACATATAAACTCCTTGCATTAGAAGAAACAACTGACACTTGTTTCCTACCAATCTTTTATACAGATTTAGCTTTCGTTTTTATCTGCTTTGAGAATTCCATATTTGGACATCTTTTTGGAATGTAGTTGAACAAGTTGACAAGTTCTACAAACATTTTTTTTTAATTAAATTGAATTCGTGCTATAAATTTTGAGCTTTTATCAGTCCGTATATAAGAGATCTGGATAGGGAAGGTTTATTATATTTGTTATTCAATGTTACTCAAAACATCATGATAAATAAATGTTCAGTTTTATTTAGGATTTGTAATGCCTTAATAATCTAAAATGCTGCATGTTTTCCATTGCTGGGTATTATGAAATGAAATTACTTCATGATGTGAGTTGTTCAAGCATATTAATTTATAAGAAAATCTTTACATTTGTAAAACACAAACAATTGAAAAAAAAATTCTTAAGTGTATCATAAAAAGGGATGAAATCACTATCAGTTTTGAAAGTTTAATGTCATCTATTTTGTTGTTTCTGTTCTCATAGTGTTATATTTTATTTTTATTTTTCATACCTACAGTATAAAATTCTTCTGAAATAGGGGAGAGTGGGGATACTTGAGCCACCCCTATTATTTCTACAGTTGGTTAATTTTTCTTTCTAAAACTGGCAATATGGTAACATATTTATAGTTCTGAACGTGTAAAAAAGAAATCACATACCTTGGTACCATTTTGAAAGTATTGCGATTAATAGTTGTTTTTCCCTATCTAAAATAAATTTTTAGGTGCATGTTTTTTTTTTTTTTTTTTAAATCAAAGTTTCTTTTAAAGCTGCAACAATATATATAAATTTAATAAGTATAATCTCAATTGTATTTTGAATCTAAAATAGCTCAAATAGCTGCATGCTTTACTTAGCAAAACTCTGATGAACAAAAATAGTGGTAATAAGGATACTTGAGCCATGGCTCAACCATCCCCACTAGAAAATTAGACATGGGTAATATAAACAAAAAATAAAATTACGTCCTTATATTCAATAATAGATTTTTTTTTCTGGATAAAAGGGAACATAATTTTTTATTTTTATTTTTTTCTTAAAAAAATGCTTAAAAATGTATTTTTTTAAATGAAAATATCCTTTTTCTTCATTTTGACTAACAAAATAGCTTGCCTAGATAAATGTAAAATAATCTCTAATACTTTAATTAGTTAGGTCCAACATATTAAATATTTATTTTTTAACATAATATATTAAGATTAATATTTTATATTGAAATTGTAACCTCTGTTACTGTAATTTTTTTTTAAATCAAAGAAATGACTTCTATTGTCCCCAACAGAGGGCACTACTGAGTTACCATGTAGGTAAAAGAAAAAAGATGTGTGGTTTTACAACCATTCTGAATTTGTTCTTCATGCATGTTGCCAAAGAGCTGAAACATCTGAATTTTAATATCAATTGGTTTTGAAGGACTTTACGCTTCAAAATTTATCATTCTGTAAAATGTTTATGCAAAAATAAAGCGAAAAAAATTACTTTTGTAGGTATTTTTCCATACTGGCTCAAGTATCCCCTCCATGGGGATACTTGAGCCACGATGTAAAAAGGAAAGTAAAAATTAATTAGACAAGTTCAAAATTAATTGAAAGTGGTTTTCAGTTGAAGAAAAATTATCAAATTTTCATTTTCAATATTTTATTTTGTTCTAAGAAATTATAAAAAATTAAAAAAAAAAAAAAAAAAATTAAAAAGTGGCTTAAGTATCTCCATCTTCCCCTACATAGTTTCCATTATTTCTTGTATTTAAACTTATTATTGTTATTTTTTTTCCATGATTATAATTTATTTGAAATAAAATGCCAGTATTTCTTAGATTTTAGGATCAGTTAAACAAAACTTTAATAATGTACAGTTTTTATGCACTTTTTAACCCTCTGAAAGTCTTCAAAAAAGCAAATTTGTAATTTTGTTTTCTCTGCATTTTAAATGCTAAAAAAACATGATTCTTTAAACATTACATAAAAATACTTAGTTACAAATATGAATGTGTAATCATTGTGCAATGCATTAAAAAAATCATTAAATCTATATTACTTTAAATATTGCTCATACTAGTAAAACCTTGAGCTTCATGAAATATTAACATGGACTTTCAGTGAGCGGTTTAAAAAAACTCTTTTTAGTACTTTACATATCACAAATACTAAAACTTCTTTGGAAAAGATGAATTTATATTGCTAAATTTTTTTTTAATGTTTTATTTAATATATGTTATCATTCGATAATCCATTTAGCAGAAGTGCCAAGCATTACAATTTGTCTATAATTATTACAGATATTGAACAAAAATTACAGCGTTACAAATGTCAATTAAAAGTTATGGAAGGGGGGAAAAAAACACGAATTTTGTCTAAGCTTAGCTTGAAAAAATACAAATTTTGTAAAGGATCATTTGAAAGAACTCGAATTTCGACAGAAGATTGACAGAAAAAAGCAAAATTCGACTGAAGATTGCTGAAAAAACACCTATTTTTGTCAAAGATCGCGTAAAAAGCACGAATTTTGTCAAAGGGTCGCAAAGAAAGTGTAAATTTTGTCAAAAGATTGTTAAAAAAAAAACTAATTTAATCAAAAGATCACAGAAAAAGCACAAATTTCATCAATGTTTTGCTTAAATAGTGCGAATTTTGTTAAGATATAGCATAAAAAAACACAAATTTCATCAAAGTTTTACCAAAAAAAAGCACGAATTTTATCAGAGTCATGTAAAAGGGCGTATTTCGTCAAAATGTCGTGTTAACATGAATTTTGTCAAGATATAGCATGTAAAGTGCAAATTTCGTCAAAATACCACATAAAAAAGTGCTTATTTCATCAAAAGATTGCATTAAAATCACTAATTTCATCAAAATATAGCATAAAGATCACCAATTTTGTCAAGATATCGCAATAAAACAGCTAATTTTGTCAAAAAAAAAAAAAAAAACAGCGAAATTTCTTAAAAATATCCTGTTAAATGTGCGATTTTCATCTAAGTATCGCAGAAAAAATGCACATTTTGTCAAAATATCATAGCAAAAGTGCAGATTTCGAGAAAAGGGCATATAAAACACTAATTTCTGCAATGAGTCATGTAGTAAACACCAATTTTACCTCTATTTTTTTAACGCAGAATCACCTCTGAAGACTTGGTTGCTGGTAACTTTCATTGAAACTTGGCAACACTGATTTAAATTTAAAAATGTTCTTACCACTTTTTGAATATTTTTAAGCATTGAATGGTAGTAAGAACATTTTCTGTGCCTTCACAAAATGAAATCCTTGTTTCATGCATATGAATTTATTAATTGGCATTTGATTAGCCCAGTTTATAACTTACATTATTTGGCAGTGTTTTACCTTATTCAGCTTATTCACACTTTATAAAAGGTTATATGCAGAACTGCAAAATCTCCGGCTTTTTGGATATTGGTATTTTAATACAGAAAATGTTTTATTTAATTGGAGTATTCTCAGATTTAAAAAAATAACATTTTCTGTAAGATAATACTGGTATACAAAAAGCCATGGACTTGGCAACTCCTGTATATGGCTTTTAATAAACATAACAAATCAGATTTGTAATAACATAATTTTAAAAGCTTCATTTTTCTATTTGAACAATTTTATCATGCATGCATGATGCTATAATTTTCTTTTAAACAGTTTGAATTGTAGAATTAATTGTTTTTTCCTGGCAACAGTTTGCATCTATAATTAATGTAGTTACTTCAGATGAAAATAACTTTCTTGCTATGAAACCATCCAGAAATTTTGAGCTACAAAACAATGCTAGAGCTTCTGTCTAAATTTTATTTTATTAACTCATGTTTACCCTTCTTTCTCCCACTTTACTGTATAAGGAAGAAGAACACTGTTCAATACAATTTGTTTTAAAAAATCAATTTTTTGTCTTACGTTATGTTATGCATTGTAATAAACAGATCTTTATTATTATAGAATTTATAAGGGAAAAAAAAAGTATTATTCATCAATTAGCACAGAAAAACATTTCATTTAACTTCTTATTGGAATATCACAACATTTTTTTAAATTTCATTATCTGCGTTTATCTTACATAATGAAAATAGGTGTGTTTGTGTACTGAGCATACCTTGGATTTTTAGAATTTTCTGCTGATCTTTTCAGCTCTGTAAGATTATGTTTTGTGAAAAAAGCAAATTGAAAATGTACTATAGAAAGTTCAAAAATTTAAATTTCTCCAATGTTAACGATATAAACTTTACTTACAACAATCCTTGCACAAAACCTGATTGGAGTAAAACTGGCAAACCCTCTGGCCTGCATTGAGTTGTAAATATGTTTTGTTTGCACTAGACAGAAACCCATCTTTTGAAAATGTCTCAGAAAAAAATTTTCATCCCCCCCCCCCTTTTTTTTTTTCATTTTGAGGATCCTGCTTCTATCTGGCTGTTTGCCTGTTCATCTTCCACACTATTTTTAGCAAATGCTGCTTTTGGAGCACACGTAATATTAAGTCCTGTGCAGATTGGTTTATACCCATGGTAAATGGTAATGTAAATTGACAATGGTTTTTGCAATGACAATTTTTACTTTTTGTATCTTTTAAAATTAAGTAGAAGAAATTGCTTGAATATACAGTAATATTTGTATTAGAGTCCAGATGACAACGTCACATTTATGTAACCAATTTAGTATATAATTTGGTACATATGATAGATTAGATTGGGCAATGAATAAACTTCCAGTCAGTTGGCCCATCAACAGGGGAGCGATGTTGCTGAAAGCATTGCTCCAAAGGTATTATTAATCTGGTTGCCATTCATTTAACACTCCGGGGTATACAAATTTGGTGGTACGCCTTTGCACACACACGCATGCACCAGATGGTTGAAGTTTCGAAATCTGTCATATAATACACCAAAATCATGCTAAAATTAATTGCAAATGTGATATTGTGTCTTGGACTTTTAAGATAATGCATGCTGTCATGTGACAAGAATCATTTTTACTTTGTAAATTTAAAATTTGTAGCAAAACTGAATTATAAGTACTGAAGTATGCAGTATTATATTTAATTTCCAGTTTTATTTAAAGTACTTTTTAGCAAATATAAGCAGATCAGAAATAAAAACTTCTCTTTGCTTTATAGCAGAGTGTCATTTTGTTGTATAAGTTTATAAAACTTGGAAAATATAATAAATATGTCTTGTATCTGTTAAACTTTTTTCCTAATTTGGTTAGCATTATCTTGTATAATAAATTTTTTACTGTTCTCATTTGATTTTGTAATAGTGTCTCATTCTTTATTGTCTTTTTCATCAGTTACTGTGTTGATTGAATTAATTACTGTATATACTCATGTATAAGTCAACCCCAATATTCTTAAAAAAACTTTTGCAAAAAAAAAAAAAAAAATCCGCTTTTAAGTGGGAACAGTTTTCTTGTAGTGTGTTGAAAAATGATTTGTAGTTGAGGATTAAAAAAAGAGAGATAATAATAAATGTTCAATAAATGAGGAAAAACAAAAAAAATAACGTTTCCAATTACACTTTTTTTTTTAATCAATATTTTAAAACTGTACAATTATGTAAAACTGAAGAAACTTAAACTATTTTTATTTTGAAACCTATTAACATAAACTTAATGATACTTAGTAGAAAAGAATCTTTCAAAAACCTATTCAAGCTTTTTTTACAAAGATACACAGATTCTTAGATTACTAAAGTATAGTAATTCTTTATATTGTAGAATTTTTAGATGAGATAGATATCTAGACGTATTCTCAAATTAAATTTTTTTTAGGAAATTAAAATGTTGAAAGGAATGATCCTGTAATGAAGGAATTTTATCCCAAGAGAAAAGGATCGCAGAACAATTACAGAAACATTATTGTTGAGCTTTTTTGTCAATTACAGAGAAATGACCCTGCTTTTATCTCTCTCTTCAGCTTAAACCCATATGTAATTACTAAAAAGACTTGCTCATTGATCGATTATCAGCGAAAAGTTTATTTTTCTTCTTCGAAGTCGAGTATAAGTCGACCCACTCCATTTTCGACTCAGAAATTTTTTCGACTATATACAGTAATCGCATAAATTGTCTAAGGTTTAGAAGAGTAGTTTTTAATTAGATTGTCTTAGATGAATCTATTATGCTGCATTCATTTGTTGTTGTTGTTCTAAATTTTTATATTTTCTGAGGGAAAAAAAAATCTGTATATGAAGAATTAAAGAATACATTACTTATATTTGTAATAAAATAGTGCATTTTTCTTCTCTTTTATATCATCCTTCTAATGTATATTAGGGTTCCCAGCTACGTGGAAAGACAGGGGATTTTAAAGTAGTCAGGTAAACTCATGAAAATGTCAAAGTATGTAGAAAGATTCAAGGAATTTACAAGTATTTTCTAAAAAGTTATGGAAAAGTTTGGTTGGAGGGAAAGGGGGATGAAAGGTCATGCGAAATTCATCAAATAATCTTAAAGGAAAAAATTACAAAATTTATGCTTTTTTTAAAAAAAAGTTGTAAGTAATTTAAAGAGTGATTGCTGAAAAAAATTGCTAATTTTGACAGAGCAAAAATAAATAGCAAATTTCGTTATATGCCTATACAGTCATGGAATCTTTTTGCAAGTTTGGTCATAGAAAGTCAGGGAAATTGCCAACCATGTTTTGCTGGGAACCCTGTATATGGAAGTTTTGTTGTCTTGAACCAATAATATGAATTTTTATTGTAGAGCTGACTTTGTTATTCCTTCAGTTGCATAATAGTTCTTTGCAGTAAAGTACATTACCTGGAGAGTCATAAACACTTTTAATGAGTTCTGATCACCAAACAAACCCCTCTTTTGTTTGTGTCATTTTTATTAATTTATTTCTAATTTTTCCTGGTAACATGCTAGTGCAGATGTTTGAGGATTGATCCAGGCAAAATTTGGGATCTGTTCAGAGCCCTTTCACAAAAATCAGTTTAATAAAATTTGCCTCTTCATAAATTTTAATAAAATGGGCTCCTTAAAAAAAAAAAAAAAATAAATAAATAAATAAATAAAAATAAAATAATATAATGGGCTCCATCAGAAAAATGAAATTAATAAAACAGGCCCCTTTTTAAAATTCCTTTTTATGAAATAGGCTCTTTTTGTAACTTTTTTTTCATAAAACTGTTTTAAAATGTATTTTTTGTAAACAAGATCAGGTCACAATAAACAAAAGTTTTAGCAAGAGGATTGAAAAAAGTTTTTGTTAATAAATTTGTGGTTTAAATTTGAGTAACTGGATTTCAACTTTCATTACAAAATGTTATATTTCATAAAAATATAATAAAATTCACAAATATAACTTTTACTTTTCTAAAAATGGGTCCCAAAAATAAAAACCTGCATCAACTCCTGGTTCTATATTGTTAATGATTGGATTGGGCTGATTTGACTGATGTTTTAGACTAGTCCAAGAATCCTGGAAATAGTTTTTGCACATCTGATAACAGAAATTGGAAAGCTGATACTTACTTCATCACTTTACTCTGTACAGGTAGTAATAATTGCTGAGGTAAGAAAAAATAAAAATTATCAAGGACAATTTTAGTTTTGAGTATTAGAATTTGAAGTAAGAAAAAGAGTTTTGGAATTTAATTTTTATAATTTTAGAAAGATTTTATTATCATTTTTTAATATATTTATTTTATCTTATTAGACCATGAAGATGTTCAGTGGTGTTATGACAATTTCGTAAATTATCGTTCTTTAAAGAGTGCTGACAATGTTAGGCAACAATTATCCAGAATAATGGATAGATTCAGCTTGAAAAGAACGTCAACTGAATTCAGCAGTAAGGATTATTACATCAACATCAGAAAAGCTTTAGTTGCTGGATTTTTTATGCAGGTAAAAATCAATCTTTATTTAATCTGTATGTAATATTTATTAAACATAGTAAAACTTTAAAGTGAACAACTCTTGAAAAGTAGAACTTGGTTGGTTTATTTAAATATTTTTTTCAATACCTATTCCTAAGACCTATGTACAGGTATCACTTGCTTTGCAGTTTTGAATAACAGAATTTTCTGTTAACATAAGATTTTTTTTTCCTAGCCCTTTCTCAATTAATGAAAGGATATTTCCGGTAAAAACATTATGTTATGTGTTTTCCTAGCTAATTTATTTACAAAAATTTGCTCTAAAAATGATTAAAAACTGATGAGAAATCAACTTAAAATCCATAATCCTAAAATTGAATTTCCTGTTATCTTAAAATGTTTTCTAAAATGAAGAATTATGCATTTGTCAGTCAAAAAATTTATAGTTTAATAAGGTGCAAGTACATAATTTTGTAGTAATTAAATTATAGTATTAAATAAGTTTTTTTTATAAGCTTTTAATAATCAATAAAAAATAAATTAACATACTTTAAATTTTAAAAAATATAATGCATAATTAATAATTTTAATTTTATCCTTCTTGTTTGAAACTTATTCTATTAAATCACAATTTGTGTTAAAGAATTTGTTTTATTTATTTGCCCACACACAATTTGTATTTATAGAAATTAGGTAATCTAATTTAAAAGTGAAGTTATGATATATGTTTTCTAACAAAAGTATAGACAAAAGGAAGTTATAGAGCTTTATTTTTTTTTTTTTATTACATATTTATTGGATTTTAAATAAATTTGCTGATTGTAGGGCTTTTTACTAAATTTTTGATTAACGCAGTAAGATTTTATATTATCAATTAAGTGAGACTTTAAAAGCTGATTCCTGTATTTGAAAATTCACAGATAAGCTTTCTTTTTCTTTCTTGCACTCGATAAATCTTTTCAAAATCTGCAGCAATTATGCAAATTTTATTATTTTGTGACCGCCCTCTCCCTGCCTCTTTAAATATAACATATACTAAAGGTGCAAACAAATTCTGGGATAGATTTAACAAGTAAAAAAAATCACACCTTAAGCATAGATTATGAAGCACTTTCCAAAACTTCCTGAAATCATTACAAAACTTTGTTATGCAGAGAAATAAGGTGTTATCCAGGTGCTGTCCATAGCCAAATATGTATTCCAATACTTTTGAACAGCCATGTATTTGATATGTCAGTTGATCAAATACAAATAATCAGTTGTTATATAATGATTAAATTTAGTCTTGCAAGAAAATACCTATCTAGTTGAAAATTTTCTTTCAGCAATTTATACTTATAAATGGAAACATACTTGAATACTTTTGTTCAGCCCTGTAGTTTATCTAGTACCTTTATTACATGAAAGTATTTTGCTAAAATTTAGTTCATACAAAAATCTTCTTTTACTTAAATTGCATTTCCAGAAATTAACATCCATAGGCGACTCTATATCCAGCTCTTTGCGTGACTATATCATTTTATCTATATTCTACAAACATTTCTTAGTAAACTGTATACATTTCAACATAAAATTGCATCACATATTTCAAAACCACATTTAAGTAAATCACACTTATAATCAGTAACCTTTCCGAGCTCTTTTGTGTAACCCTGTGTAATTATTAGCATTTATACACACCATATAATGTACATATACTTAGTGAAACTTAAAAGCGCATATAATTGAAAATGCATTTTATCCATCCAACAGCCAACATCTACTTTGGATAGAATACACTGTTTGAAATATTTTGTGTGTCCCTGTAAATACTATGCACTTCATATTATATGTGAAATAACTCATATTAAGCCTCAATAATGTATATCAATTTGATTACACGTGAAATCGTTTATCATAATTAAAATATCACAAACAATTTCCCCCTTTATTATTATGTAATGGAATTCTTTTGTGTGGCCCTGTAAATGAATAATAACTATTTTTTTCACTGCATATTTTACAGAATACATATTTTAGTGCAATTTGTTGATGCATATAAATATGAATGTTTGATCGGGTGTAATAAATATCTTTAAAATTAATTTGAAACAATTTTTCCCCATAGGCTGTGATGTAATAGAAAACTTTTGACTGACCATGTAAATAAACTAATCATGGTTGAAAATTCATTTTCAATAGGGTTCGTGCTAGGGAAAATGTCAATAACGTCTGAAAATTTCATGTCAATCCAAGCATATTTATGAGAGTCAGAGTGTGGACAGATGGCCTGATAAACCGAAAGCATAAGCACTTTACAACTTTGTTGGAAAATGCTAAAAAGTACTTTTAATAGCCAAATCTTTTATTTTGCACATGCTGTTATGTAGCATAAAAATTACTTTATTTTGTGTATAAGATGAAAGCTCCATTTTTCTAATTGCAATATTGTTTTTAGACAAAGGAATAAGGGGTAATTGGACAATAGGTATTTTATAAAAACCATTGATGACTGTTAAATTTTAGCTTTCGTCAACATTACACCCCCATCTCTACTTTTTAAAACAATCTGTGTGACTCATTCCTTCTTTGCGCAGATAGGTATCCAAATATTCAGGCTTCATTAAGATGGGTGTTCCAGTTGCCTCAGGGTTTGAAAAAACCTGGGTTTTTTTTTTTAAAGCCCAACCCACTGGGCCCACTAGTCTAAAACCCGAATTTTTTAAGGTTTTTTTTGGAAAAAAAACGGCTTTTTTAGGTTTTATCGATTTTTTTTTTTTTTTTTTTTTTTTTTAACACTTTAAATTTTTAATTTTCATATACATAATAGCTAAATTCTTCATGTGTCAGTGAAACCTGGGTATAGTTTTGCATTAAGAACTATTTGAATTAACAAAATGTATTTATTTTGAATTAACAAAATGTATATATATGAATTAACAAAATGTATATATATGAATTAACAAAATGTATATATTAAAAAATCAAGTTAATTTAAAAGGTAGATTTTTGTCTTATGACTAGTTTCTGGTATTAAAGATATATGAAGTCAGCTATAAATGGATTTTTTGAGTTAATGAAGAAGGCTCAGAATGTTTGAAAAAAAAAAATTACTTACTACTGAATACAATTTGAAGTAATTACAAAAATATATAAATCAATGACAGTAAAAATTACACTTTGCTTTTACAAAAATTGATTACTAGTAATAATTTTGCAAATGAAATTATCATTAAAATGTTACATTAATACTAATGCTAAATCAGAATTAGTAAGTACTTTTTATTATAACTAATTAATAGAATAAACTAAATAATTTTATATTACTACTTCAATAAATTAGGATTTACAGGATATGTGGTATTTTGTTACAAGTTTCAACTGTATAACATAACATAAAATAGATTATATATCAGTTTTTTATGGGAAAAAGTTTGTTTTTGTGTTTGTGATATATAAAAAATTAAGTTACAATTATTTCTTTTAAAAATTTTCATTGGGAGAATTAAGATATTTTTTCCCCTTCTGGTGGGGAGAGAAACTTTACGAGTTGTGTTGTTGTGTATTGTTATTAAGAAATATATCTTAATATCAGTATTAAGATCTTAATAACAATATTAAGAAATAAACCTTACATAATTTAAAGTAAAAATTTTGAAAAAAAAAAAAAAAAAACCCAGTCTGGTTTTTTGAGTTGGGCAAAATCATAACAACCCTGCTTTAAGTTAAATATGCTAAATTAATGTAATTTCTTTCATTAATTTAAATAAGAAATCAGTTGAAAACTTTTTTTTTCCTTCTTCACAGCTCATTTACTTTTTGGTCATTTTATCAATGCTTAAAAATCCCTTTTAAATCTGATTCTTTTGAAATATATTTAAATTGGCATTTATCTTTGCATTGATACCTTAGATTAAATAAGATACAGCTGTAAAATCATGAAAAAAATTGAAAAAACCCATAATGGTTTTTTTCAAGTGGGCCTGCCTGAAAAAACCCAGGCAGGTTTTTTCAGGCTGGGCCCACTTTGAAGAGCCCTGAGTTGCCCAGTGCATTTTTCAAGAATGTGGTAACTTGGACATATATCAGGGGTAACTGGACCATGTTCAATATAAAAACATGCTTACATTCTCCACAGATTTGTTGAACTTATGAAATTTTCATTGAGGTAAATAAAAAACAGAATGAGATATTTAAGTACTTTCATACTCATTTATTCATAGATTTATCTTGTTTATTTTTTTCCTAAATTATCCATATAACTTTTATGTGTTTACTAAACTACATGTACTCATTTAGTTCTTTTATATATATATATATATCAGTACAAAAAACCCTGAACGGGTTAAAAGCTTGTGACGCAGCACTTTATCTTATATATCTAAGAATTTTAAATTTCGGACTTAAAACTAATGATATCAAAATTTATGTGACGCTATGCTATTAATTAATATATACATATATTAAAATTTATTCATTAAGGTTTTATCAATTACATCTTTCATAAATTCAAAATATGAATCTTAAAAGATATGATATCAAAATTTAAGTGACGCCTTGACGAGGCTTTAAACAATGTTTTAAAATTCCATTTATTTATTTATTGTCTAAATACATTTTCATATCTAAACAATACTTTTCATTTTCCAATACACTGTTAAATACATCACTTTCACTGAATATATATAATGCACTGAAATATATTTATTTGAATAAATAGATTTATCTTTTGGGCTACGCTATCCAAAATAAAAAATAACGTTTGAATAAATATTTTTTGCGTCATTGTATCCAAAGTAAGTTAAATAGATGCAAATAGATACAATGACGCAAAAAATATTTATTCAAACGTTATTTTTTATTTTGGATAGCGTAGCCCAAAAGATAAATCTATTTATTCAAATAAATATATTTCAGTGCATTATATATATTCAGTGAAAGTGATGTATTTAACAGTGTATTGGAAAATGAAAAGTATTGTTTAGATATGAAAATGTATTTAGACAATAAATAAATAAATGGAATTTTAAAACATTGTTTAAAGCCTCGTCAAGGCGTCACTTAAATTTTGATATCATATCTTTTAAGATTCATATTTTGAATTTATGAAAGATGTAATTGATAAAACCTTAATGAATAAATTTTAATATATGTATATATTAATTAATAGCATAGCGTCACATAAATTTTGATATCATTAGTTTTAAGTCCCAAATTTAAAATTCTTAGATATATAAGATAAAGTGCTGCGTCACAAGCTTTTAACCCGTTCAGGGTTTTTTGTACTGATATCAATGCTTTTTTTAGGTTAATAATAAAAAGATAAAAACAAAAAATTAAAGACTAATGCAAAGAATTCATATTCATGATTTCTGATCACCTTTAATTACCCCTCCCCCACCCACTTAAAAAAAGATATTTCATATTTTATTATTAATATATGCTGTGCTACTTGATTTCGTTAAAAACAACTCTGTAGTAAAGTACGTTAGTATAAGATAAGAAAGTAATGTACATTCAGCATTGTATTTCTAAGAAAGGATTTCATAATCTATGCTGTATGTATCATTTCTCATTCTAGTTAACTATGTTTTTCTTTACACATGATGATACATATACTGCAGATGGATTAAAATGATCAGGAATACAATATTCAGAATGTGCTGGAAAGTATTTCATAATCTATGCTGCGTGCATGATTCTTGTTAATTATGTTTCAACCTTTGTATAGGTTGGTAATATTGCAGACTGATTAAAACTATATTCGTTACAATATTCAGAATATGCTGGAAAGTGTTTCATAATCTATGTTGCACACAGGTTTTTCTTTCTTGTTAATTATGATTTTTTCTTTATATAGAGTGGTAAAATTACTGCAAATGGATTAAAATGATAGGCTTACAATAATGAAAATGTGTTGGAAAGTGTTTCATAATCTATACTGTATGTGTAACTTTTCATTCTTGTTAGTTTATTTATGTTTTGCTGTTTGCACAAAACATATATAAACAGGGGGGGGGGGGGGGAGAGATTTGGATGGGAAGATTACTGTACAAAGATGAAACTGATAGGTTTAAAGCATTCAGAATAAAATGGAAAGTATATAAACATGTTTAATGGAAAATTTTTTACTCTTGTTAATTATGCTTTGTTTTTTTGCACAGAATGGTAAAATTATTGTACATGAATGACAATAAGTTTACAATATTCAGAATGAGTCAGAAAATGCATCATAATCGATGCAGTATGCATGACTCTTCGTTCTTGTTAGTTATGTTTTGTGGGGTCATCAAGGCTTCTTGTTAGTTATGTAAGGGGGGGGGGGGAGATTGTATCGGGTTTAAGATTTTATTAAAATTTCCATGCTCTAGTCTGTACGTATTTACATAATTTTTTTTTTCTAAAAATCTTGATTTGGTTAGATAATTGTTTTTTTTTTTTTTTTTTTTTTTTTTTGGGGGGGGGGGGGGGTTGAATCTCGATTCAGTTTGACTTTAATTGGAATTTTCAGGTTCTTGCCGAGTTGCATTTCAAGTACTAGTTTTCAATTCTGGTCAGTGGATGGGGACGGAAATTATTTTGTCTTTCTTGAACAGATTTTTATTTCCTAATTTTTTTAATTTACTTTTTTTTTGGGGGGGGGGGGGATTGGATTGGGTTTCAGGTTATTCGGATCGGGTTTGAGAAAGACTTCTATTGGAATTTCCATGATCTGGTCAATACATATCGACAGAAATTGTTCTTTTTTTTCTAAAATCTTGATTTGATTAAATATATATATTTTTTTTTTGGGGGGGGGGGGGATTGAATCTGGTTTCGGATTGACTTCAAATGGAATTTTCAGGTTCTTGTTGAGTTGCATTTCAAGTATATTATTTTGTCGCAGATAAATTGGGTTACAATTGGAATTTTTTTTTTTTTTTTGGGGGGGGGGGGGGGGTTAGTGTTTGAACTGGGTTTAGGATAGATTTCAATTGAAATTCTTGTCAGTGTATGTGGACAGAAATTATTTGGTCTTTCTTGGACAGACTTGTGTTTCCATTGTTTTTTCCTTTTTGGGTTTGGATTAGGTTTCATGTTAACTTTCAGACTCTTGTCAGTGTGTATCGGCAGAAATAATTTTCTCTTTTTCGGATTAGGTTAAGGTTCGATGGAAATTTTTTTCAGGTTTCAATCAGGTTAAATTCAAATGGAATTTTCAAGTTCTGGTTAGGTTGCGCTTTAATGGAAAATATTTTGTCCTGTATAGAATACTGGGCTTCGGTTATATGGAATTTCCTTTTTCAGGTTCAGATTAGGTTTAAGATAGACTAATTGGAATTTCCAGATTTCTGATCACGCATATCTATGGAAATTAAGTTTTCTTTCCCGAATCGAGATATGGTTGGATAATTTTTTTTTTTTTTTTGGGAGGGGGGGGGGGGGTTGAATCTGGTTTCGGTTTGACTTCAAATGTAATTTTCAGGTTCTTGTTCAGTTGCATTTCAATGTATTTTATTTTACAGCAGATAGATTGAGTTACTCTTGGAGGGATTTTTTTCTTTCTGGTTTTGGATTGTATAGGATAGATTTCAATAGGAATTTTTCGATTCTGGTCAATGTATGTCAATGGAAATTATTTTGTCTTTCTTGGACAAATTTATCTTTCCATTAAATTTTTGTTGGTTTAGAATGGGTTTCAGGATAACTTGTAGGTTCTTGTTGGCAGACTTGTATAAAACCAAAAACTTTCTGCAAATTAATTTAATGTTGGGTGTAATTCGCATTTTTTTGGCACAATTCATGGTCATCATTCGTGTTTTTTATGCGATTTATGAATGTAATTTGCATTTTTGAGCAATTTATGGACATAATTTGCAATTTTTATGTGATTAATGAATGTAAATTACATTTTAAATGATTTATGGACGTAATTTGCTATTTTTATGCAATTCATAGACATAATTTACATTTTTTTCAGTATCTGTCGACGAAATTTGTGTTTTTTGATCAATTTATTGACGTTATTTGTGTTTTTATAGGATTTATGAATCTAATTCTCTTTTTTTACACAACTCTTGGACGTAATTTGCATTTTTTGTAATTTATGAACGTTATTAGTGTTTTTTTGCACGATTCATGGAAGCGATTCGCATTTTTTGAGTGATTTATGAATGTAATTCATGTTTTTATGCATTTCATGGACGTAATTTGTGTTTTTTGAGCGATATGTAATTCGCGTTTTTTATGCAATTCATGAATGCAAAACACTATTCGCTATTTTTATGCGATTTATAGACGTAATTTGCGTTTCAGCTTTCTGCTGCCAAAATTAGTGTTTTTTGAGCGATTTATGAACATAATTCCCGTTTTACTACACGATTCATAGACATAATTTGTGTTTCTCATACAATTTCTGAACGTAATTCTCACTTTTTTAAACAATTCATGGACGTAATTTACGTTTTGACGATTTGTGAACCAAATTCGCGTTTTTTATGCGATTCATGGATATAATTTGCGATTTTTATGCGATTAATGAATGTAATTTACATTTTACATGATTCACGGATGTAATTTGCTATATTTATGCAATTCGTAGACATAATTTGCATTTTTTGAGCTTTCTGTCGAAGAAATTTGTGTTTTTGATCGATTTATTGACGTTATTTGTGTTTTTATAGCATTTATGAATATAATTCTTTTTTTTTACCAATTGTTGGACTTAATTCGCATTTTTTTTAATTTATGAATGTTATTAGTATTTTTTTTGCATGATTCATGGAAGTGATTCGCATTTTATTAGCGATTTATGAACGTAATTTGCGTTTCAGCTTTCTGCTGCCAAAATTAGTGTTTTTTGAGTGATTTATGAACATAATTCCCGATTTACTACACGATTCATAGACATAATTTGTGTTTTTCATACAATTTCTAAACGTAATTCTCACTTTTTTAAACAATTCATGGACGTAATTCACGTTTTGAGCAATTTGTGGACCCAATTTACGTTTTTTATGGAATTCGCTTTTTTTGAGCGATTCATGGACATAATTCGAGATTTTTATGCGATTAATGAATGTAATATACATTTTACATGATTTATGGACGTAATTTGCTATACTTATGCTATTCATAGACATAATTTGCATCTTTTGAGCTTTCTATCAACGAAATTTGTGTTTTTTGATCGATTTATTGACGTTATTTGTGTTTTTATAGGATTTATGAATGTAATTCGCTTTTTTACCAATTCTTGGACGTAATTCACATTTTTTGCAATTTATGAACGTTATTCATGTTTTTTTTTGCACAATTCATGGAAGTGATTCGCATTTTTTGAGTGATTTATGAACATAATTCACGTTTTTATGCAATTCATGGATGTAATTTGCGTTTTCTGAGCGATTCATGAACGTATTTCACATTTTTTATGCAATTCATGAACGCAATTCGGTATTTTTATGCGTTTTATAGAGGTAATTTCAGTTTCAGATTTCTGCCACCAAAATTCGTGTTTTTTGAGCGATTTATAAACATAATTCATGTTTTACTACACGATTCATAGACGTAATTTGCGTTTTTCATACAATTTATGAATATAATTCTCACTTTTTTACATGATTCATGGATGTAATTCACATTTTAAGCAATTTGTGGACGTAATTCCCATTTTTTATGCAATTTGTTTTTTTTTTTTTTAGCGATTCATGGATGTAGTTCACATTTTTATGCGATTCATGCATGTAATTCACATTTTTTATGCGATTCATGCATGGAATTCATATTTTTTATGCGATTCATGGATTGAAATAATGTTTTTATTGCGGTCTTTGGATGAAATTAACGTTTTTCGTGTGATATTTTGTCGAAATGTTGGATTTTTTTACATGATTCTTTGTTGAGATACACTTTTTTTTTTTTATGCAATTCTTTGCCGAAATAAATAAATAAAAATTGTTTCTTCATAAAATTTTCTGCACATGGCGTGCGTCTATATTATACAACTCTGCTTGTCAGAATTTTTTTTTTTTTTTTTTTTTTTTCAGATTGAATTAAGGTTTGCTAACCCATAGACTAATTGGAATTTCCAGATTTCTGACCACACGTATCTATGGAAATTAAGTTTTCTTACCCGAATCGAGATATGGTTGGATTTTTTTTTTTTTTTTTTTTTTGGGGGGGGGGGGTGAATCTGGTTTCGGTTTGATTTCAAATGTAATTTTCAGGTTCTTGTTCAGTTGCATTTCAATGTATTTTATTTTGCAGCAGATAGATTGAGTTACTCTTGGAGGGATTTTTTTCTTTCTGGTTTTGGAGTGTATAGGATAGATTTCAATAGGAATTTTTCGATTCTGGTCAATGTATGTCAATGGAAATTATTTTGTCTTTCTTGGACAAATTTATCTTTCCATTAAATTTTTGTTGGTTTAGAATGGGTTTCAGGATAACTTGTAGGTTCTTGTTGGCAAACTTGTATAAAACTAAAACCAAAAACTTTCTGCAAATTAATTTAATGTTGGGTGTAATTCGCATTTTTTGTGCAATTCATGGTCATCATTCGTGTTTTTTATGCGATTTATGAATGTAATTTGCATTTTTGAGCAATTTATGGACATAATTCGCAATTTTTATGCGATTAATGAATGTAATTTACATTTTACATGATTTATGGACATAATTGGCTATTTTTATGCAATTCATAGACATAATTTACGTTTTTTTCAGCTTCCTGTCGACGAAATTTGTGTTTTTTGATCAATTTATTGACGTTATTTGTGTTTTTATAGGATTTATGAATGTAATTCACTTTTTTTACACAACTCTTGGACGTAATTCGCATTTTTTGCAATTTATGAATGTTATTCGTATTTTTTTGCAGATTCATGGAAGTGATTCACATTTTTTTAGTGATTTATGAACATAATTCACATTTTTATGCAATTCATGGACGTAATTTGCATTTTTTGAGCGATTCATGAATGTAATTCGCGTTTTTATGCAATTCATGAATGCAAAACACTATTTGCTATTTTTATGCGATTTATAGACGTAATTTGCGTTTCAGCTTTCTGCTGCCAAAATTCGTGTTTTTTGAGTGATTTATGAACATAATTCCCATTTTACTACACGATTCATAGGCATAATTTGTGTTTTTCATACAATTTCTAAACGTAATTCTCACTTTTTTAAACAATTCATGGACGTAATTCACATTTTGAGCGATTTGTGGACCCAATTCGCGCTTTTTATGCGATTCATGGACATAATTCGCGATTTTTATGCGATTAATGAATGTAATTTACATTTTACATGATTTATGGACGTAATTTGCTAAACTTATGCGATTCATAGACATAATTTGCATCTTTTGAGCTTTCTATCGACAAAATTTGCATTTTTTGATCGATTTATTGACGTTATTTGTGTTTTTATAGGATTTATGAATGTAATTTGCTTTTTTTTACCAATTCTTGGACGTAATTCGCATTTTTTGTAATTTATGAACGTTCTTAGTGTTTTTTTGCACGATTCATGGAAGTGATTTGCATTTTTTGAGTGATTTATGAATATGTAATTCATGTTTTTATGCGTTTCATGAACGTAATTTGTGTTTTTTGAGCGATTCATGAATGTAATTCGCGTTTTTATGCAATTCATGAATGCAAAACACTATTTGCTATTTTTATGCGATTTATAGACGTAATTTGCGTTTCAGCTTTCTGCTGCCAAAATTCGTGTTTTTTGAGTGATTTATGAACATAATTCCCATTTTACTACACGATTCATAGGCATAATTTGTGTTTTTCATACAATTTCTAAACGTAATTCTCACTTTTTTAAACAATTCATGGACGTAATTCACGTTTTGAGCGATTTGTGGACCCAATTCGCGCTTTTTATGCGATTCATGGACGTAATTCGCAATTTTTATGCGATTAATGAATGTAATTAACATTTTACATGATTTATGGATGTAATTTGCTATATTTATGCGATTTGTAGACATAATTTTCATTTTTTGAGCTTTCTGATGACGAAATTTGCATTTTTTGATCAATTTATTGACGTTATTTGTGTTTTTATAGGATTTATGAATGTAATTCACTTTTTTTACCAATTGCTGGACCTAATTCGCATTTTTTGTAATTTATGAATGTTATTAGTATTTTTTTGCACGATTCATGGAAGTGATTTGCATTTTTTGAGTGATTTATGAACGTAATTTGCGTTTCAGCTTTCTGCTGCCAAAATTAGTGTTTTTTGAGTGATTTATGAACATAATTCCCGATTTACTACACGATTCATAGACATAATTTGTGTTTTTCATACAATTTCTGAACGTAATTCTCACTTTTTTAAACAATTCATGGACGTAATTCATGTTTTGAGTGATTTGTGGACCCAATTCATGTTTTTTATGCAATTCGCTTTTTTTGAGCGATTCATGGACATAATTCGCGATTTTTAGGCGATTAATGAATGTAATTTACATTTTACATGATTTATGGACGTAATTTGCTATACTTATGTGATTCATAGACATAATTTGCATCTTTTGAGCTTTTTATCGACGAAATTTGAGTTTTTTGATCGATTTATTGACGTTATTTGTGTTTTTATAGGATTTATGAATGTAATTTGCTTTTTTTTACCAATTCTTGGACGTAATTCGCATTTTTTGTAATTTATGAACGTTCTTAGTGTTTTTTTGCACGATTCATGGAAGTGATTTGCATTTTTTGAGTGATTTATGAATATGTAATTCATGTTTTTATGCGTTTCATGAACGTAATTTGTGTTTTTTGAGCGATTCATGAATGTAATTCGCGTTTTTATGCAATTCATGAATGCAAAACACTATTTGCTATTTTTATGCGATTTATAGACGTAATTTGCGTTTCAGCTTTCTGCTGCCAAAATTCGTGTTTTTTGAGTGATTTATGAACATAATTCCCATTTTACTACACGATTCATAGGCATAATTTGTGTTTTTCATACAATTTCTAAACGTAATTCTCACTTTTTTAAACAATTCATGGACGTAATTCACGTTTTGAGCGATTTGTGGACCCAATTCGCGCTTTTTATGCGATTCATGGACGTAATTCGCAATTTTTATGCGATTAATGAATGTAATTTACATTTTACATGATTTATGGATGTAATTTGCTATATTTATGCGATTTGTAGACATAATTTTCATTTTTTGAGCTTTCTGATGACGAAATTTGCATTTTTTGATCAATTTATTGACGTTATTTGTGTTTTTATAGGATTTATGAATGTAATTCACTTTTTTTACCAATTGCTGGACCTAATTCGCATTTTTTGTAATTTATGAATGTTATTAGTATTTTTTTGCACGATTCATGGAAGTGATTTGCATTTTTTGAGTGATTTATGAACGTAATTTGCGTTTCAGCTTTCTGCTGCCAAAATTAGTGTTTTTTGAGTGATTTATGAACATAATTCCCGATTTACTACACGATTCATAGACATAATTTGTGTTTTTCATACAATTTCTGAACGTAATTCTCACTTTTTTAAACAATTCATGGACGTAATTCATGTTTTGAGTGATTTGTGGACCCAATTCATGTTTTTTATGCAATTCGCTTTTTTTGAGCGATTCATGGACATAATTCGCGATTTTTAGGCGATTAATGAATGTAATTTACATTTTACATGATTTATGGACGTAATTTGCTATACTTATGTGATTCATAGACATAATTTGCATCTTTTGAGCTTTTTATCGACGAAATTTGAGTTTTTTGATCGATTTATTGACATTATTTGTGTTTTTATAGGATTTATGAATGTAATTCGCTTTTTTTTACCAATTCTTGGACGTAATTTGCATTTTTTGCAATTTCTGAACGTTATTCGTGTTTTTTTGCACAATTCATGGAAGTTATTCGCATTTTTTGAGTGATTTATGAACGTAATTCACGTTTTTATGCAATTCATGGACGTAATTTGCATTTTTTGAGCGATTCATGAACGTAATTCACATTTTGTATGCAATTCATGAATGCAAGTCGCTATTTTCATGCGTTTTATGGAGGTAATTTCCATTTCAGCTTTTTGCCGCCAAAATTCGTGTTTTTTGAGCGATTTATGAACATAATTTATGTTTTACTACACGATTCATAGACGTAATTTGCATTTTTCATACAATTTATGAATATAATTCTCGCTTTTTTACATGATTCATGGACGTAATTCACATTTTAAACAATTTGTGGAGGTAATTCCCATTTTTTATGCAATTTGCTTTTTTCTTTTTTTAGCGATTCATGGATGTAGTTCACAAAACCACCCCCTTGGCTGTGCTACTGACAACAAAATCTTATGTTGGTGCAAGGAGTAATTTATTCATAGACATGAGAAAAAAGTTTTTGACAACAAACCAAAAAAAAGTACAATACAGGATTTTTACCTGGCATTCTCATAAAATTTTGAATATATTCTGCCTCCCCCCTCTAATTCATAAGTTTTCATACATTCTATATTATATTCCATATTAAGAAGGTGCCACTTGTCTAGTTTTGATTTGAATGAGAACGCGTTATTAGCATTTTTCATTCAGGTAGAATTTATTTATTTAGAATAGAATTGATAAAGAAAATGCACAAATTGAAAAACATCGAACAGACATGATAGAATCACTACGTAATTTTCATGGTTTTAATAATCCACATGGATGTTTCTTGTTATGCAAATTCAATCTTGCAATGTCTTAATATACAATGAATAAAGTCTGCAATAAAGTTAACCAGAGAATCTTGCAATGGATTTTTGCCGTCGCTTATTCAAATTTACTTAAGAGGAATCGAGTTAATGAAATGTTGTATAAATGTTACTTGTTAGCTTTATAGATTACTAGGTACTACTAGGTTATCCCGTCGACCAAAAAATTATCGCCAAACTATAAGATTAAATTCCAATAATGGATGATTGTGAATGTCACATTCAATGACATTAAATACAATTTGTATATTTAAAATGTCATTGATTTTTATTTCGACTTTTTATTAATATTTTACTAATTATTTGTTTTTTCATTATTTAAAAAAAAAAAATATGTGATTATGTATAATTTGGCGAAATTGGTCGAAGGAATAACAGTAGTAGCGATTACTAAAATATTTCAAATTGAAATAATTTATGAAACTGAAAATGTTTAAGCCAACATTTCACTTAAGTTTAAAACAAGCAATATATAGAAATTGTAAAGTCCCTCAAGTGTGTGTAACTTGGGACAAGACATTGCACAAATATAATGTGCTCATCTTTTGTTTACATTTTTAAAAAGAGTAATTTAAATGTAATAATGTACTAGAAATCATAATGAATGCTTATAATAGAGTATAATACAGTCAACTCTGTGAAATTCACAAAATGTATTATCTGCAAAACATGTTAAAATGCAAACATTGAAAAGTGTTTTAACACTTAAACTCAAAGATAAAAGATATGCAATAATTTTATTTTCATGAAATGACAAATTTTAATAAAATAAACTGGGATTTAAGAAAATTCATGTATTTTGTACCCTGTATTTAAAAACAATACTTTAAGCAAGCCAGTAAGTTTCCATTTATTAATTATGATTAATGCAAACCTATTCTTTGCTCAAGCAGCGAAAAAATTAAAAAAATAAACAAAAAATATATAGAGGTAAAATTGTTTATCAAACAATACACATAAAAAGTTCCTTGGCGAAGGAGAGTAAACTGCATTTCACCCAAAATTACTGACAACAAAACAAAATGCAGTCCAGATTTTTAACTGGCATTCTCGTAAAATTTTGAATATATCCTACCTCCACACTGTAATCCATAAGTCTTCAAAAATACAAGCAAAGTTACACATTCTGTATTAATTAATAATCCATTGCAAGATTCTCCGGTTAACTTTATTGCAGAGCTTATTCCTTGTATATTGACATTGCAAGATTCAATTGGCGTAACAAGAAACAACATGTGGATTATTAAAACCTGAAAATTACTTAATGATTCTATCTTGTCTGGTTTATATTTTTTAATTCGTGCATTTTCTATATCAATTTAATGGACATTATGTAAGAATATTACTACCTGAATGAAAAATGCTCCGTGTAACTTGCCGCGTTCGGGTTCGGATTCAAAACAAAACTAGACAAGTGGCGCCCCTAGGCGTATGAATACATGACTTTCCAACAACAAATAATTTAAAATAATTTTTGTTTGAAAACTTAAAAAAAAAATCATAAGTCGAAAGTATATTGAATATGTATAATTAAAAAATATTTTCCTATTTTAAAGAAGGATTCAAAATATTTTTTCCACAAAATGCAAAAATATCCAATGTAAGAAACGTTATATTTCCTTCTTACGAAAAATAAAGGCAAAATAAATAGAAATTTGATTTAGTATATATTTAATGAATGTTTTAAAGTACATGATAAGATGTTTTTGTAGTTTAAAAAACATTTATTGCTTCGATTCAGGTGTTTTAACTGTGACTTTTTAACTGTTAACTTTTTCACTCAGGCTCTGTCTGCTAACCCATAGAATAACATGTAATCCGCGAGCTAATATAGTCCAATTTTCCAAGACCAATATATAACAAACAAGAGTTTTCCTAGAAACAAGGCAAGTCTTATTACCTCTATCTTAAAGAGATTCATATTATATATAAGTTTTAATAAAATCTCCCAGCCCGTTTCCTAGATCTCATTATCAGGAACAAACACCATCGATTACAGTTTTAAAATGGTTATCGAGATCTAAAAATATATGGCACGTAGAAATGTAAAAATTATAGGATAGGATTAGACTGGGAATATAAGACTATATTAAAAAAATTGGACCATTCTGACCAATATTTGCTGAGTTATTAGAAGGCGGCTTTTCCGATTTTCTTTGATGTTGAGTTAGCTGTATATATGAAGTTCCGCATCTACCCGTATGACGATGGTAGGTTTTGACGATGGTAGGTTTAAAGCTGCGTCACTTGAAGGCTGCCGCCTTCTATGATATATAAATCTAATAATTTCACATTTTGTACATTTTTTAGACACCTTAGCAGCAAAGTTTTCCCTTACAACACTCTTTAATTAGTATATAATTTACATAATCTGCCTAGTAAAAATCTTTTAAAGTTATTTACACTTTCTCAAACAGAACCTGATACCCCATATTGGGTCATTCCACGTCAAATCAACCAAAAAAATTCAATATTCAAGCTGACCATTTCCGATTTCAGTGAAACTGCTAGGGATCATTCTCTATGATGATATAAATTAGAGCATATTTTTATTTTTTGTTTATTGCTTTAAATTTTTATACAATTAATTACTTAAATTTTGAAAAATCATCATTTTTTGACTTGCATAAACATTTTCAATTTTGAATTTCTCAAGTTCTATCAAACATGGAAAATTTTATGACCACTCATTTCAAAGAGGAGTTTATAAGGTTTAATTTTATATGCAAGTCGACTATGTATAGTTAAAAGAAATAAAATTTAAAATTTTTTAAAATTTTAAATTTGAAAATTTTTTAGATAGTCATTTTTAAAAATTTTGAAAAAATTGTATGTTTGTTGTAATATTATAAGCTTTAAATTCTGAAATTTTTAGAGTGGGATCTCAATGGGATCAGGAGTTATGAAATAAAAGCTGAAAATTACCATACAAATCATAAATAAATAACAAAATAGACAGAATTAAATTGCTATTTTAATGGTAATATTTGTTTTTATTTAATAACTCCTGATCCCATTGAGATCCCACTCTAAAAATTTCAGAATTTAAAGCTTATAATATTACAACAAACATACAATTTTTTCAAAATTTTTAAAAATGACTATCTAAAAAATTTTCAAATTTTAAATTTTAAATTTTAAAAAATTTAAAAATTTATTTATTTTAACTATACATAGTCGACTGGCATATCAAATTAAACCTTGTAAACTCCTCTTTGAAATGAGTGGTCATTAAATTTTCTATGTTTGATAGAACTTGAGAAATTCAAAATTGAAAATATTTATGCAAGTCAATAAAGGATGATTTTTCAAAATTTAAATAATTAATTGTATAAAAATTTACAGTGATAAACAAAAAATAAAAATATGCTCTAATTTATATCATCATAGAGAATGATCCCTAGCAGTTTCATTGAAATCGGAAAGGGTCAGGTTGAGTCACTGGTTGATTTGGCATGGAATGACCCTATTAAGAAAAATAAAGTTGTGTGGTCTATGTGTGTAACATATACCTGCCTGGTCCAGTTGCCCTATTTTTATGGAGTAACTGTACCCATGAAAAAAGAAAGATGAAGTATAGATTTTTTAATTTTTAGACAGTGAAGTATAATTTTGAAAATGTTTGTCTGCTAGAGTGAACACATCTAATTCAATTTGACTGAGCTAACTGAACACGTCTATAAAGGTTCACTTTAATTCAAGTGAACATTAGCTTTTGGAAGCTGAATTGCCAGAACCTCCAGAGTCCCGTTGTAAAATCATGGCCCAGTTGCCAAATGTAACTTTATGTACTCTGTCTGAAGACTAATGAATTAAAGGCAATTGAAAAAGAAAAAAAAAAGTCTTTATAGTAGGTGTAAACTTATGAAGAATTAATATCTAAATCTTGTAAATCTAAACATTTCAACAGTTTTTACAATATATTGATCCTATTATGCTTTTAAAAATTGAAACTTTAGGAAAGTATGGAACTTGTAAAGTGATTCATAAAGTAAAAAACCAAGAAAAGTATTTACATTGTTTCAAATAGACTATGCACACTTTAGTAATAATGATCTGCAATTTCAGAAATTTTCTTATCTATTTGAAACTAAAGTTTTGTATTATTTAATAAGTTTTTATATTGTTTAATAAATATAGTATTCTTATTTATGCCAAAAATAAGAATGACTTTTACTCAGCATCTAAAAAGATGATAAAATAGATATGTATACATACATATCAATTTATATTTTAATTGTTTGAAGTAATTAAGCACAACTTCTATGTTTCACTGTGCGTTTTAAAAAGATAGTTGCTTATTTAATATTCTTAAAAAATATATTGATTTTTTTTTTAGTTTGTTTTAGAATAATATTAAAAAGACATTTAAAATATTAGGAATTTCAAATTTTACATCTGTATATTTCCAAATTATTTTTCCATTATTAGATGCTATACTAACGAGGCTGTCACTGATGACTATTTTTATATTTTCGTACCACTATCCATTAAAAAAAAATTTTTAGCGTAATTCTCTTGAAAATATTGTCAAAGTATAAGTAAAAATGGTGATTAGAAAAAAAGAAAAATATATATAGTGCCAACTAAATAAAATTCATTTAAAATATGCTATTTTGAATTAATTAATCTTGTTAACACAAGGCCTTAATTTTTTTTAACAATTCTTGAAAGCTATTTGATGGAATGAACTGTAATTTTAGATTCACATATTTTAAGTTTCTCAGAATCAATTTTTATTTAAAAAATTATAGGTTAAAATTTCTATGTTGTTTTAAATATTAGTTAAAATATACATTTTTTTTTTTTAGAACAAAAAGTTTCATTTTATGGACCAGTGTAATAGTGATTATAAATTTGTTTAATATGTATGACTTTTGATTATAGGTTGCACATTTGGAACGTACAGGGCATTATTTAACCATTAAAGATAACCAAGTTGTACAGCTGCATCCTTCTACATGTTTAGACCACAAACCTGAATGGGTTGTTTATAATGAATTTGTCCTGACAACCAAAAATTACATTAGAACTGTGACAGATATTAAGCCTGAATGGTAAGTATTATTTTTATTACTCTGTTTCAGCTAGTTAGGCTTCATCCATCTAAATTAGCAGTTCCAAACCTGGGGTATGTGAAAATAATATTGATAGTGGAGGAAATGACAATGTAATTTGTATCAATTTTATTTGGTTGTGATGTTTATTAATAAAAGAAAGCATGTTTGCATTATCTAGCTAAGTGTAGGAAAGGGGAAGAGAGGATGTGTTTATAAAAAGTGGGTGTATTCTGAAATGAAAAGGCTAAGAAAGGAGTACATGAAAAGGAAAATGTTGAAAAGCATTTGTCTAGATTATTGTTCTGAAAGCCTCACTACTCTTCAGGGTCTCTCAAAGTAAATTTTACATTTGAGCAGAAAATAAATATGTAAAATACTTTATTTTACAGTATATGAAAATAACTTATATAAATGTCAAAAAAGTATTTCAAAAAAGATTTCACATTATCCTTGAAAATTTTTCTGTTGGGAATGGGAGAGAGAAGGTTCCAAACTGTCTCTGCTAAATAAAACAACAAGAACAGAAACATTATCTGCATGACCTTAATATATGGAGTACAGATATCTCTTAAAAGAGCATAAAATGAATAGATTCTAGAATGAAGTCTGGTAATCAAGTTCTCTTACTATCATCAAAATTACAAATCCCGTTCTAAAAACTGAAAGCTAAATTTTAATTTGTGAGTGTCAAATTTTAATGTTGCAAATTAATGCAATGTTTTACTTTGATTAATGTAAGATAGCATTTTTATTTGTATGCCTTCACATTTCTTTGAGACATCCATTTTATTGTTGAGTGAAATTGTACAAATATGTCAAATCATTGGAATCAGGAAAAATCATTGAATTATCATTATTTTAAAGGAATATGCTATCTATATTTATTATAGTACTAATATTAAAAATAATCAAATATGAAATAAATCTTTAAAAAAATAATTAAAAATGTATTTATATAGAAATTAAAGTGAACTGTGCAAAACTCCACTTCTAAAACTAAAAGAGGAACTTTAATGAATTATAAGCAAATGACATCTAAAGGCTTTTACTATTTTATTCTCTTTGTGAAAATGCATTTAGAAAAAAAAAAAAAAAAAAAAAAAAAAAAAAAAAGTCCAATTGGCGTATGAAATGCAAAATAATAAACTCTATCTATTTAGGACAGTCATGTGATTGGCTCTATTATAATATACATTTTAAGATCATTGTAATAATACTTCGACTTCAAATTTAGTGTATTGCAAAATTTTAATTCTAAATGTTAAGGTTAGTCAGCCACTTTCCATTTGCTATTTGTTCTGCAAGTGATGCATTTATATGATAAGTGTGTCTGTAAAATAGAAATCAGTTAACTAGAATCATATATTATAGTTTCAACAATAACATGGGTTACTGTGTGTACAGAAAACAAGACTTATGCAGCATTGAAACTACTAAATTGAATAAATAAAAAGAATATTGCCCAGTTAAACTGATGGCATTGAGCTCACAGGCTACTCATACTAATTGTACATTACAGCCTTGTATTTTCGTTAATTCCGTTCGAAAAAAAAAAAAATTAAGAAGGGGATACAGCTCTCCCCTTTCTCCTTTTTTATACTTAATCATTGAACCTCCTAAACTATCAAGTACATGCTTTATCATATTAAAAAATCTATATCCAAAATTCAGAGCAAATCGGATAATTCTTAATAAAAACCCATTTAGCATTTATATAATTTAAGAGGAGTTATTCCCCTCTTTTATACTTAACCATTAAACTTCCAAAACTATTCAGAGATTTGAACGAAATCTGACAATTCTGATTGAAAAATCCATTATACAAGTTAAGGGGAGGGGCATTAGAACCCCCGTTCCCCCTGTTTATACTTATTCAATGAACACCTAATAACAGCCACAGACTCGCCTCATCAGAATGATCCTATATCTAAATTTTGAACGAAAACTGTTAATTCTGCATGAAAATCCCGTTTATATCAATTAATGGGGAGAGGCATGAGCCCCCCGTTCCCCCTGTTTATACTTATTCAATGAACACCTAATAACAGCCACGGTATCGCCTCATCAGAATGATCCTATATCTAAATTTTGAACGAAAACTGTTAATTTTGTATGAGAATCCCGTTTATATCAATTAAGGGGAGGGGCATGAGCCCCCCGTTCCCCCTGTTTATACTTATTCAATGAACAGATAATAACAGTCATGGAATCGCTTCATCAGAATGATCCTATATCTAAATTTTGAATGAAAACTGTTAATTCTGCATGAAAATCTCGTTTATATCAATTAAGGGGAGGGGCATGAGCCCCCTGTCCCCCCTCTTATACATATCGAATGAACTCCAAAAACTAATCAGGGAAGCGCCTTATCAGGATATACCTATATACAAAATTTCAAGTGGATCCGATATTTTTATCATGAGTTATTGCGTTATGCACGAACGAACGTACATACAGAACGGACGGGCACATAAGCTCTCAGGCTATGATAGCCTGTGAGCTAAAAAGGGTCATTCCATACAAAATGAGCTTAAAAAAATTAAAAAAAACCCATAGTAACCAATTTAAAAAAAATTTTATATGAAGATTTAGTTTATATATAAATAGATCTATGCATGATACCTTGGTAAAAAGTAAAATATTTTAACAGTTCAGAACTTTTAAAAGACTTGTGATACAGAATGGCATTGCAATTGTTCAAAGTTGCATATTTGAAGTTCCGTATCTTGAAACCTATTTATTACAATATTCTAATGTCTGGAAAATTAATTTGAAATTAATTTAGTTATAAGAATTAGGTAGTTTTATTTTTAATCTTAAATTGATTGTAAAAATGGAAAATTTGCCAATTTTGAGAAACTTAAGTTTTAAAAATCAAAGGAATTTGAAATAAGTGTCAGTTGTACTATTACACATGGGAATCACATTGCTAAAATTTGGAAGTTGACATTTACTTCCTTTATTTTCAAAATCAAAAATTTTACTCACTTGTTGATAATAATATTAATAATAAAACTGAAGGAAATATTAGATATATACAACATTGCACAGGCATAAAAATCAATACGCATGTGATATGAAAAAAAAAAAATAATAAATAAAAATAAAAATAAAAAAAATAAAATAAAGTTTTGTTTAATTCCAAACACAACTAAATTATGTTTAAAAAATAACCTATATTACATTCCATAAGTCACTGAGATTCAAAATTTGTGTGTTTTTTCACTACCTTCCACTGGATTTCAGAAAAAAGAAATAATAGTGCTGTCATCTATATCGAGTTAGGATTATAATTTAATTATTTTTTCAATTCTGCTCTTCTTTAAAACATTCTTGCTCAGTAATATTTTAATGTATATAGACAAAAATATACTAAAAGCAAGAATTAGTTTCTGTATTCAAAATGTACGTCTTTATTTATAATGTCAAACAATTTTACATTTAAAAGCTTTTCTTTATGTTCAAACAAGTTACAGGAATATTGCAATTTTATCTCAAAAATTTTCATTTTTTTTTTTTTTTTTATAAAAAGGAAGTTTTTGTATTTAAAATATATACTTTTATCTATATTATCAAAAAATTTCGAAACTTTAAATGCTGTCCTTCATGTTTAAGCAAATAATAGAAATATTCCATTTTTATCTCAAAATTTTTCATAATTGATTTTTTTCTTATTGAGAAAAATAAAGAAAAGTACTAAATTATGCCAAACTGTTACTTATTATTCATTGTTAATTATAAATTATGTTGTATACAGTCTTTTTATTCCTAAGGCTCATAATCAAAATCGAAATTTCAAACGTGTTGAACTTTATTTTATGTGAAGTATTAATAGAAGTTTTGATACTTAAATAAACAATCATGAAATTTATTATTTTGCAGTTACTCATAAATAAACCTGATCTATTATATATGCTCATTTTCATTAAAATCAGTGACGTGTCAGCCACAACTGATTTGCTCATTCTGTATGGAATCATACAGAAGGGAAATAAACAATATATTTTACATAAAAAAAAATATTCAGGGTATTTGTTTTATATGTTAGCTAAAGGAAAACCTATAGATACCAATATTTGTCATACTATGAAAACTTTATAAAGTCTGGGTTATTAAAATGATTTTGAAATTTGTCATCAGGCAATGAAGTTGTTCTGCCACACTTATTAACTTTTTTTTAAAAATCACTTTATTAAGTACGAACACATTTCTGTAATAATCTAATGGGTATTTAACAAAAAATAAAAGTACATTATGTAATTAAAAAAAAATAATGTACAATGCTCATGTTTATTGTAAAGCTACTATTTGAGTAAAACTACATTTCTTAATAGATGCCTAGTTAGAGTATTAAATTATTTTGATGCTCAAACTATAAATCACCATTATAATTTTTTCTGTATATGTTGCACTCCCATGTAACACATGCCTCCTAATTTTTTCTTTGAAAAGAAAGAACTGGGAGAAAAATCTGAAACATATCACACAGATTTTATTCCATTAAAATGTAGCAATGATTTTTAAAGCTAAACAGTAGTCACAAATGATTGCTACTCAATGATTTAAAGCAATGGTCAGTGATAATTCCAGGCCTAGGACCGCTGAGTCACTCTTAAAAAAGAGAGAAAAGAGACTAAATTGCAAGAAAAAGAGACTAAAAGAGACCAAAATTTAAAAAAAGAGACTAAAAGGAGACCAAATAAAAAACATTTTTTTTCTCTTCACTTAAATATTTTTGGTATACAGACAAGCACTATACGATTTAACACAATCTGCGGAATACATTTTCAATGCATTTCAGTCGGTTTTGAAATAATTGCAAATATTATTGATTGGTTGCAGAAAAATATCTCAAATCGATACAATTCATCATGAAAGAAAATCAGAAATTCACCAAATGACCACGGGGTCAAAATCATGAAATTCCAGGAAATATAGTGAAATACATCAAATTGCCTCAAAAAACAAATCACAAAATTTGTCGCATGATCTCGGGAAAAAAATTCTCGAAATTAGACAAATGTTCTTAGGATAAAAAAATCATGAAAATTATCAGATGCCTTGAAAAAAAATCACGATATTAGTCAAATGGATCTTGTGTTAAACATCGTAAAATTCATCAAATGGGTCTTGAAGAGAGGGATGAATCACAAAATTCATTAAATGATCGCGAAATTCCAAGAGTAATCATACAAATAATTGCAGAGGTGGCAAGTTTCAATAAAAGTTATCAGTAACCAGAGGGGGGGGGGGGGGGGGAGGCAAATTTTTAAAAGTAAATTCTTTTTTTCTGCAATCTCTTGGCGAAATTGGCGCGTTTTTCACGATCTCTTGGGGAATTTTGCGACTTTTTGCAATGTTTGGACGAAATTTGAGGGCTTCTAGCGATCTTTTGAAGAAATTTGAGCGTTTTTTAATGAAATGAGCACGTTTAAAGCGATTTTTTGACGAAATTTGAGCGTTTTTCGCGATCTTTTGACGAAATGTGCTCTTTTTTCGCGATGTTTGGACGAAATTTGCGGGTTTTTCGTGATCTTTTGACGAAATGTGCGGGCTTTTCGCGATCTTTTGACGAAATGTGCGCGTTTTAAGCGTTTTTTGACTAAATATCTGCGTTTTTCGCGACCTTTTGACTAAATGTGCGCATTTTTCGCGATCTTTTGACGAAATGTGCGCGTTTAAGCGATTTTTTTGACGAAATATTTGCGTTTTTCGCGATTTTTGACGAAATTGGCGCGTTTTCCGCGATCGCTTGGAGAGATGTGAGACTTTTCGCGATGTTTGGACGAAATCTGTGGGCTTTTCGCGATCTTTTGATGAAATTTACGTGTTTTTTTACGAAATATGCGCGTTTTAAGTGATTTTTTGACAAAATATGTGCGTTTCTAGCGATCTTTTGACGAAATGTGCTCTTTTTTCGCGATGTTTGGACGAAATTTGCGGGCTTTTCGTGATCTTTTGACGAAATGTGCGGGCTTTTCGCGATCTTTTGACGAAATGTGCGCGTTTTTTGACGAAATGTGCGCGTTTTAAGCGTTTTTTGACGAAATATGTGCGTTTTTCGCGACCTTTTGACTAAATGTGCGCATTTTTCGTGATCTTTTGACGAAATGTGCTCTTTTTTCGCGATGTTTGGACGAAATTTGCGGGTTTTTCGTGATCTTTTGACGAAATGTGCGGGCTTTTCGCGATCTTTTGACGAAATGTGCGCGTTTTAAGCGTTTTTTGACTAAATATCTGCGTTTTTCGCGACCTTTTGACTAAATGTGCGCATTTTTCGCGATCTTTTGACGAAATGTGCGCGTTTAAGCGATTTTTTTGACGAAATATGTGCGTTTTTCGCGATTTTTGACGAAATTGGCGCGTTTTCCGCGATCGCTTGGAGAGATGTGAGACTTTTCGCGATGTTTGGACGAAATCTGTGGGCTTTTCGCGATCTTTTGATGAAATTTACGTGTTTTTTTACGAAATATGCGCGTTTTAAGTGATTTTTTGACGAAATATGTGCGTTCCTAGCGATCTTTTGACGAAATGTGCTTTTTTTTCGCGATGTTTGGACGAAATTTGCGGGCTTTTCGTGATCTTTTGACGAAATGTGCGAGCTTTTCGCGATCGTTTGACGAAATGTGCGCGTTTTAAGTGTTTTTTGACGAAATATGTGTGTTTTTCGCGACCTTTTGACTAAATGTGCGCATTTCTCGCGATCTTTTGACGAAATATGTGCTTTTTTCGCGATTTTTGACGAAATTGGCGCGTTTTCCGTGATCGCTTGGAGAGATGTGAGACTTTTCGCGATGTTTGGACGAAATCTGTCGGCTTTTCGCGATCTTTTGATGAAATTTACGTGTTTTTTTACGAAATATGCGCGTTTTAAGTGATTTTTTGACGAAATATGTACGTTTCTAGCGATCTTTTGACGAAATGTGCTCTTTTTTCGCGATGTTTGGACGAAATTTGCGGGCTTTTCGTGATCTTTTGACGAAATGTGCGGGCTTTTCGCGATCTTTTGACGAAATGTGCGCGTTTTAAGCGTTTTTTGACGAAATGTGCGCGTTTTTCGCGACCTTTTGACTAAATGTGCGCATTTTTCGTGATCTTTTGACGAAATGTGCTTTTTTCGCGATTTTTGACGAAATTGGCGCGTTTTCCGCGATCGCTTGGAGAGATGTGAGACTTTTCGCGATGTTTGGACGAAATCTGTGGGCTTTTCGCGATCTTTTGATGAAATTTACGTGTTTTTTTACGGAATATGCGCGTTTTAAGTGATTTTTTGACGAAATATGTGCGTTTCTAGCGATCTTTTGACGAAATCTGCTTTTTTTTCGCGATGTTTGGACGAAATTTGCGGGCTTTTCGTGATCTTTTGACGAAATGTGCGGGCTTTTCGCGATCGTTTGACGAAATGTGCGCGTTTTAAGTGTTTTTTGACGAAATATGTGCGTTTTTCGCGACCTTTTGACTAAATGTGCGCATTTTTCGCGATCTTCTGACGAAATGTGCGCGTTTTTAGCGATTTTTTTGACGTAATATGTGCGTTTTTCGCGATTTTTGACGAAATATGTGCGTTTTTCGCGATTTTTGACGAAATTGGTGCGTTTTCCGCTATCGCTTGGAGAGATGTGAGACTTTTCGCGATGTTTGGACGAAATCTGTGGGCTTTTCGCGATCTTTTGATGAAATTTACGTGTTTTTTTACGAAATATGCGCATTTTAAGTGATTTTTTGACGAAATATGTGCGTTTCTAGCGATCTTTTGACGAAATGTGTGCATTTTTGGCGATATTTTAACTAAATTCTCGCTTTTACGCGAATCTTTGACAAAATTAGGTTTTTTTACGCAAGCCATGGATAAAATTCGCGTTTTTACGTTATATTTGGAGTAATTTCGCGCGTTTCGGCTATCTTTTGGCTAAATTTGTGCTTTTTACACGAGCTTTTGACGAAATTTTGCGTTTTCCGGGATCCTACATCGAAATTTGCGTTTTTTCAAGCGAACTTCGATGAAGTTCGCGATTTTTTTTATCCGCAATTTTTATCCGATGTCCGTAACACCATAACTTTTGTTGCGTATCCGTAATAATTACGGACAAATAGTAATACTTGGCACCTCTGTAATTCCTAATTTTGTCGAAGGTCACGGAAATAGTGAAATTTATCAACTAGTTGCCAGAAAAATAACGAATTTCGTAGAATAAAGCCATAGAAAAATCAAGGATGCCTGTCAATGGGTTACATTAATATGTGCGAAAATCAGTTACAGTATAAAACAGTGAAATTTGTGAAATTATCTCAGGAAAAAAATGGCGAAATTTATCAAATGGTGTTGGTGAAAAAAGTAAAATCAGGGGTTGTACTGGTGCCAAGTAATATTTCACACAAACTTTTTTGGATATTTTAGGACACATTTATACTGGCATACTACATTTCCTTCCACGACCATTTGACGAAATTAACGATTCCCCCCCCCCCTACCCGCTACCAATTGCCGCAAATTAATATGAAAATTGTGATTTTTCCACACTATTTCTTACGGAAGTACACGATTTTTCTTCCACGATTGTTCGCTGACATTTGCAATTTTTTTCAGTAAAATTTGTGAATTTGTTTTTCCAAAATTCGCAATTTTTTTGCCATTGTTTGCAGAAATTTACTATTTTTCTGTGTTTATTTAACAAAATTCGGGATTTTTTTCCTGCGATCATTTGCAAAATCGCACAGAAAAAAATCGCGAATGCAAAGAAAAAAAAATCACGAATTTTGAAAAATGATCGATTGTCAAAATTCGCGATTTTTTTTTGTCCGATCATGGAAAAGATGAATTTCGGCAAATAAACGCGAAAGAATTTTGAATTTCGCCAATCGATCGCCAAAAAATCGCGAATTTTGGCAAATGATCGCGGAAAATATGACGAATTTTATCATATATAATGTGCGTAATATAACCTTTGGAGGTTTATATATACGCTGAAAAATATCATTACAGAAGCAGATAGCACATATGGAGCTTTTGCTGGCACCTAACACTGTAGTGGAAGTTAAAAATAAGTGTGAGCAGAATTTGATGTCGATCTCTTTAACAGAAAACAAAAGTCAAAAATAAAACTAAAGTATTTATTGATTACTTGAGAAAGTTGAATCGGCATTACAGAAGACTTGACACGGCGAACTCCATCACATTAGTACAGATGAACATATTAACAGTTGAACATATAGTTGACATCATTGTGCAGGTTAAAACAATTAAAAGTAAACTTAAATAAAACAAGTATCTTACAATACATCCAGATTGAGGACCAGCCTCAATTCAGTGACTTGAAATACTTCCATTAGTAGGAAGATAAAAGCGGCGAAGAACAGAAATCAACATCGTGTATTTATACCAAGCTAGCCGGATTGAAAACATCGTTTGAGAGCACGCCCACGAAACGAGCCAATCAGAAGACGACATGTGTACGAATCGAAAGATCGATTCGGTAAAACGAATGAAAGATTCGATTATTGTTACGATATTCCAAGTCGCCATCTGGCGGGGAAAATATCGTTACGGAAAAATATGATTAGTTGGAGATAAGTTATTGTCGATGTAGGCTGGAATTAAAGATGGAGTCCATAGAACAAATTATGAAAGGCTATTGAAGTTAAATAGATTATTGGATGTTCTGAAGTTGATAACGGCCGGAAAGGAATTGAAAGGTAAGTTAATATTTATTGGATATGGTTGTTATGAAATAATAAATAAATGAATGTTAAAATAAATTATGAGTGAATGAATTAATGAATAAAAGAATATAGGAGGCGATGAGAAAACCATCTGTTGATGGGATTCCATCAATGCCCCCCCTCTCATTGCCTCTATAAAAAGAGTTTCAATTGAACTCAAAGAGCAAAGGATTGAAAAATCCAAAATCCATAGATATCACAATTACATTCACAAATTCAGAAGACAAAGTTGAAAAAAATTTTTTTTTTTTTTTTTTTTTTTGTTAGTTAGTACTACCTCCATGCCATGTCAACTAGGAGTACCTCATTAATCAGAATAAGTCAGGATTTACCCCAAAAAACTTAAGGAATTGAAATTCCATCTAGTTCATTTCTGAACTGAAAAAGTGAAACAACTGCAATAGTTGAAAAAATTTGAAAAACACTCGACTTCAACAATTGAAGTCAGAAAAAATTTAAACGAAGCCTTTTAAAAATGTTTCGAACATGAAAAATTTAAATGAAGCCTAAACACTTTGAACTTGAAAAATTTTAACAATATTTAAATAATTTAACAATTTTAACAAGAAAAAAAATTTGAATATGTTAACAATTTAAATAATTTAACAACTTGAAAAATTTAACAATTTAAATAATTTAACAATTTGAATAATTTAACAATTTGAACAAGTTAACGATGAAATCCTTGAAAAATAGTTAAATTTTACTTGTATAAGAAAAGTTTAAAGTATTTGCTTAATTAATTAACTTTCCAAAAATTAATTGGCACATGAAAAATCTCAATCCAGTGACAGAGGCGCGCATATCCTAGATAAGAGATCACTAAAAAACCAAGCATGAAAGTTAATCTCTAAAAGATGCAAATAGAAACTTTTCAAAGATTTAAAGTATGAAAGAAGAAAAAATGAATGACGTAGCATTTCGAAAATTTAACAATTTCCAATTTGGAAATGTTACAACCAGCTCTAGTTGATTTCTTGATCACAATATTTAAATAAATATTTATTACAAATAACAACAAGAAAATTTATGCAGAAAAAAAATTTAAATTTTCATTATAATCTTGTACTCCAGGCATCTAGTCCTAAGGGACAACACAACGGCTCTTTCAAAAAAAATTCTAACATTCAGATTCATTAACATGAATTAAGGACTCATTTATTCTCCTGACAATCTTCCGGTACCTGGAATGCATTCACTCACAAAAAATGGCTGTTGGCCCTAGATGCCTAGAATGAACAAAGAGAAATAAATTATATACATATAAACAAAAATTATATAAACACAAGTACAAACACTTTAAAAATAAGATTTCTCTATAAATTAAAAGCTGTTGGTTTAAAAAGAAATCACTTTAAAAAATATTTCTAACATTTCGAGTAAATTTTAACAATTTAAAACTTTATAAAATGATCAAGATAGCTGGTTATCTATACTAAATAATTATGCTGGTTAGTTAACAGTAACAATAGCAGATGTCTACACATATCTTTTTAAACGTAATTTACAATTTTTAAAGTATAGTGTAGTTACAAAAAGCTTTACATGTTACATAAAAAAAATTACCAGTTTAAATTAGGTACGTTATATAGAAAATTTAAATATGAAATACATGAAAAAATTTATATGTAATATGGATTTAAAAACTATTTTACATCATCACTTAGAAATAGAATCTTTATAAAGTTAAGTATTTCATATTTAGACAATGGTTTGGTAAAAATATCTGCCAAGTTTGACCTGCTACGCACGTGATTAAGTAAAAATTCCCCCCTATTGAAAAGATCTCTTATAAAAAAGAGCTTTACATCAATATGCTTTGACTTGTAATTTTCCACTGGGGATTTAACAAAGTCGATTGCGGCTTGATTATCTGCATTCATTACTGCTGTCCTCCCTAGTACAGGTATGATCCCTTCCTGTACACATTCGCGACGTATCCGGTCAAACCAGACTAGGTTCTTGACGGCCTCAGTCATTGCGACGAATTCAGACTCCATAGTCGATAAAGAAACGCACTTTTGTTTAAAAGTGCGCCAATCAACAGGAGCTTCGTCAAGCATGACTATTTGACCGCCGATCGAAGTCCGGTCATCGCGGTTAGCCGCGAAGTCAGCATCAGTGAAAATTGCGAGATCATTAGATCTGCACGAGAGTTTCAGCTTGTAATGCATAGTTGCTTTTAAATATCCCAGCAATCGTAGCAACCCATCCCAATGGATTATACCAGGGTTTGCTTGAAACTGACTTAAAACATTCACGGCATAGCAGAGGTCAGGTCGAGTACGGTTAGCCACAAAGGCAAGGCAACCCAGTAAGTTACGATAGGGCAGATGTGACATTTCCTTTATTTCGGCATCAGATACGGGACAACTGGATCTTGAGAAAATTATTCCTTTACTTATAGGTAATGAAGAAACAGGAACTTTAAAAGAACTAAACCTATTACATACATCTTGGATGTAGCTTCTCTGGTGGATTACAACTCCTGCCGGAGTATCCTCGAATTCAACACCAAGTAGTCTTTTTGTCGTTCCAAGTTCTTTTATATCAAACCTAGCTTTCAGTTTAAGTAAAACATTATGTATAAGTTTTTTAGTTTTCCCAAAGATCACAATGTCATCAACGTATAAAAGAAGTAAAATGTTAGAATTAAAAATGTAGACGCAATTACAGGATGATAATTTCTTAAAACCTATGTCTAATAATGTTTTATGTATTTCTGTGAACCATTCTCTACCACTCTGGTGCAATCCGTACAAAGCACGATCTAGTTTGCAATATAGATGCTCTTTGCCTGGTTCAGAGAATCCGGGTGGTTGTTGCATATACACATCCTCGCTCAGTGGTGCATACAGGTAGGCGGAGGTCACGTCACACTGAGTGTGTGACCACCCGCTACACGATACAAGAAGGGAGAAAAAGAATCTGATAACGCCAAAGTTCACAACAGGGCTGAAAGTCTCTTCACAGGACTCGCCCTTTATTTGTTTGAACCCTTGGGCAACAAGCCTCACCTTGTGCCTGGCTATCCATCCATTTTCATCCCGTTTTGTCGTGTAAACCCACCGGCAACCTACTGGCGTAACATGTGCTGGTAACTCAGCCAAATGCCAAACCCCACGGTCTCTCATTACCTGCATTTCTCGCATCATTGCTTCCCACCAGATCGAGCTCTGTTCAGACTTGCATGCTTGTTTAAACGTACGGGGGGTATCAGAGTTTACTGCTAGTCATGCTGAAATACGTGAAAAATTTGACTCACTTGAACTTTCGTCCTCACTCTCTGATGTTTCAGACTCCACGGGAATAGGAATAATGCCACAGTAGGAGTTGGATCCTTTAAAATCAAAAATTTCAGGTTTAAATAGAATGTTGTTGTCCTGACAATATTTACGAACTTCGTTCAGGGAACGTAACCTATTGGTTTTTCCTAGTTCGTAGTAATAAACGTCTGTTCTGTTTTCCTTCTTACGTTTTACAGGCTTTCGTATCCAACTAACATCTTCACGTAAGGGAATAGTTGGAAGACTACTGGTACTGGACCCCGAATCAATGTCCCCCTCCCCCCCCCAAGTGGGTAATCTTGAGAACTGCTGGAAGGACCTGGGATGACCTCAGGTTCATCTTCGACAGCAACATCTCGATTGACCGCCACCTTGGGAGAAAAGAGGGCATAATCATCGGTGCCCAGCACAGCTACACTGCGCTTAAGACCAACAGAACTTTCGTTAAAGCAGACATTAGAGGACTCAACTATTTCATCTGTCTCTGGAATCCAAATACGGTAACCCCTCGTGCGGAAAGCATATCCTACGAGGATTCCCTTTCTTGCACGAGCTTAGAGTTTCCATGTCCTTTGCTTTGGCGATTTAACATAAGCTTCGGTCCCAAAAGGCTTTAAGTGCCTAACGGACGGCTTTCTATTCCCGTAAAGCTCAAATGGAGTCTTTCCTAACAGTTTTGGACAAATTCTGTTCCATGAATAGGCAAAATATTTTAAGACCTCTGGCCAGAATTTTGGGTCTAAGTTACTGTCAATGAGCAAAGTTCTCATTCCATCAGCCGCAGTTGCCATGAAACGTTCTGCAACCCCGTTTTGCTGTGGAGTGTACGCATTGGTAAATTCGTGGTGGATACCTTTTTCTTCAAAGAAATTTTTAAAAGAAATGCTATCGAATTCCCCGCCATTATCCGTCCTAAAACTTTTAACCCTTTTGTTCAAATAGTTTTCAGCCCTCAAAATGTGCTTTCTCATGACATCAAAGGTGTCGGATTTAAGCCTTAAGGGGTAGACTGACACACGGCGGGAAAAGTCGTCGATAATAGATAAAAAGTACCTTTCACCACCTCTACCTTCTATGCGACAGGGACCCCACAAATCGGCGCACAGCAATTCAAGTGGATTATTAGAACGAATGTTTTTGTTATGCTTATGTGAAATATTCTTAAGTTTGCCGAATTTACAGGCCTCACAAAACAAAGTAGTCTCTTTTAAATTAGGTAACCCTCGAACACCCTGCTTACGGCTAGTATGGGCAATTAAAGAAGGGCTAATATGACCATACTTTTTATGCCACATTAACATTTTCTCAGCATGTTTAACAGCAGAGGTTTCAAATTTTACTGATTTACCCTTAGAAACTGGAATTTTAGGATATAACCTGTAAATTCGGTCTTTTAGAAATGCACTAAATAAGTACTCGCCCCCCCCCCGACAGATCTTTACCTCACCATTGTTTCCTTTAAAAGTTAAACCATTAAGGTCCAACTGGGGACCCAAGATCAAATTTCTACGTAATTGGTCTGAATACATCACATTACACAAGGTAAAAATTCTTTGACCAAAACGTAGTTTTACTTCCCCTTTGCCCTCAATAGGAAACAATACATTTTTAACAGCAACAGACATTTCATCATTTAACTCTTCAAATTTAGAAAACAATTTTCTATTGTTACAGAAGTGGTGACTGGCACCACTGTCGAATATCCATTCCGAATCATTTACAACATTACTAATACTGGAATGTGAAACAAAAAGATTCGACTTACATGAACTATCTGACAGTTTCGTGCGAGAGCCACCGCCTCTGTAACTGGAGAAATGAGGAGAGGGTCGTCTGGCAGTCTTGCATCTGTCTCTGGAGCGTCTGGAAGCAGGTGATGAGTCTCGGGAACCACAGTCAGGATCGTCAGATGGGCATGATGAGTCAGTCTGGCTTCTCTCGGGAGACCGTTGTAAGTGTCGACCTCGGGAACTGGATCCACTGGAAGAACGAGGACGTCTGGATCTGGAATAAGGCGAAGGATGACGATACTGGCGATCAGGTGATCTGGCGTAGCAGTTGACTTGGATGTGTCCCAACTTCCCACATCTCCAACACTTTCTCTGTTGAGACTTCTTGAAGCGAGGTTTACTCTTAAAAGACCTGTTCACCTTAGCAGTAGTGGAGACGCTGACCTGTTTGGCACTGTCTCGATCACGTAACTTCTGCCTTGTTTCTTCCGCCACCAGTGCGTCCACAACAAGGTCAAACTTAAAGGATGCCTCGGGTTTGGATAATACTTGTTGGACAAGATTGTCGAAACTGCTCGGTAGAAATCGTAAAAATTGGTAGGTAAGGTAACATTCTGAAAACTTTTCATCTATGAGCTTTATTTCAGAGTAAATCTTCTTCAAACGAGTAGCAAATAAGTTAATAGGTTCACCGTATCGTATTCTTTCTTCCATAAGTTCATTAAACAATGTCATATGATGGGTGCGGGAGTCAGGGTGAAAATTTTTATGCAATCTTCTCCATGCTTCAACAGGCTCTTGACAATCTTCTCTTAATCTTTTAAATTCAGGCTCTATGTACAAGTAGATTAAAGAGAGAGCTTTGTTTGCACGGGAAGTAAATTGGTTGACTGTTTCGGCAGTAACACTTTCACTTACAACTGGGGTTTCTTGCTTTAACTGTATAATATCCCAAAGGCCTTTTTCCATCAACAAATACTTCATATCACACGCCCATGTGGCGTAATTTCTTGTACTTAACTTATCAATAGGATTAGCGGCCATTTTTTAAAAAAATTCAGGATAAATTTTCAAGCAAAAAAATTTAAGTGTTACCGCCCCCCCGACTTTTTCGTCGGTTCTCTGTTAAAAGCCAAGTCAAACTTCTAAAAAAAAATTTCAAAATGGCATAAAGTTCAACAAAAATCAGAAATAGTCTATTTTAAAAGCATAATTGAAGCATGAAATAGTATAAACGTAATTAATTCATTCTGTAAATCATAAAAATTCAGCAAAAAGATAAATCAAAACTTCTTCAAAATATAACTGAACAGTTCTGTAAATAAAAGTCCGGCAGAAATCAAAACAAAGTTCTTGAAAAATATAAACAAAGTTCTTTAAAAATATGAATAAAGTTCTTGAAATTAAACAATAAAAGTTCTTTAAATCATAAGGTCTGACAAAAAAATTTCAATTTTTCATAAGGAAGAAATCATAAAACGTAATCCAGGATATTCCAAAGCATAGCACTTCACTTTTGCCTGCCGAGATCGATCTGCTCAAAATGGCTTCCAGGGTTAGGCTTTCCGCCCATAACCCCTTAATGTGCGTAATATAACCTTTGGAGGTTTATATATACGCTGAAAAATATCATTACAGAAGCAGATAGCACATATGGAGCTTTTGCTGGCACCTAACACTGTAGTGGAAGTTAAAAATAAGTGTGAGCAGAATTTGATGTCGATCTCTTTAACAGAAAACAAAAGTCAAAAATAAAACTAAAGTATTTATTGATTACTTGAGAAAGTTGAATCGGCATTACAGAAGACTTGACACGGCGAACTCCATCACATTAGTACAGATGAACATATTAACAGTTGAACATATAGTTGACATCATTGTGCAGGTTAAAACAATTAAAAGTAAACTTAAATAAAACAAGTATCTTACAATACATCCAGATTGAGGACCAGCCTCAATTCAGTGACTTGAAATACTTCCATTAGTAGGAAGATAAAAGCGGCGAAGAACAGAAATCAACATCGTGTATTTATACCAAGCTAGCCGGATTGAAAACATCGTTTGAGAGCACGCCCACGAAACGAGCCAATCAGAAGACGACATGTGTACGAATCGAAAGATCGATTCGGTAAAACGAATGAAAGATTCGATTATTGTTACGATATTCCAAGTCGCCATCTGGCGGGGAAAATATCGTTACGGAAAAATATGATTAGTTGGAGATAAGTTATTGTCGATGTAGGCTGGAATTAAAGATGGAGTCCATAGAACAAATTATGAAAGGCTATTGAAGTTAAATAGATTATTGGATGTTCTGAAGTTGATAACGGCCGGAAAGGAATTGAAAGGTAAGTTAATATTTATTGGATATGGTTGTTATGAAATAATAAATAAATGAATGTTAAAATAAATTATGAGTGAATGAATTAATGAATAAAAGAATATAGGAGGCGATGAGAAAACCATCTGTTGATGGGATTCCATCAATATAAACTCAGAAAAAAGCAAATTTCTAAAACAATGGCCAAAGAAATTATCATTTACTGTAGTTTGGTAAACGATCGCAGAAAAAAAAATCGCAAATTTTGACTACCGATCGCGTAAAGAAATCGCAAATTTTTTCGACAATCCTTTCATGAAATTTGCATTTCTCTACAATTATTTTTTCCGCGCGCAAAATCGTACAATCGTATTGTTCATTAGTATAACCGTACACTTCGAACAAAATCCGTACATTGTACTTTTCTGTACATTGTACTACTGGCCATACCGTATAAGTTGGCATCTATGAATATCCTTTTCGATTTTACGATCATTTGACGAAAGCTCGGTCTTATTTCGGGATTGTTTGACGTAAATCTCGGGGGTTTTCAGTGTCCGACAGAAAAGTTTGCGATTCTTGCCTGCGAACGATATACTACGTACGAAACCATTTTTCCACGATAGTGACGAAATTTAGAATTTTTTCCCCTGCAAAAGAGAGACAAATTTGGCCATGCAGCAGAATTTTTTTCTGCAGTCTGCAACACATATAAAAACTTAAACAATCTGCAGACCAATCCCTCGCATTACATTATTTGCACTCAAACCTTCAAGTATTTGTGATAGACATAAAAGAAAAATATACTTTAAAAAAGAAGTTGCCTTTGTTCTCAGAATTTTTAACGCCTCATACATTGTCTTAAAGAGGGGGGGGGGGAGCTCCTCTTTGACAAAATTTGAGGGTTTTTTTCACAATCTTTTGATGAAATTTGCATTTTTTTCGCGATCTATTGACGAAAACTGCCGTTTTCTTGAAGAAATTTGCCGTTTTTTCGCGATCTCTTGAAGAAATTTGCCGTTTTTTCGCGATCTCTTGAAGAAATGTGCAGTTTTTTCGTCATTTTTTAACGAAAACTGCCATTTTTTCGAAATTTTTTGAAGACGTTTGCCTTTTTTTTGCTAACTTTAGGAAGAAATGTTACATTTTCCCGTGATTTTTTGATGAAATTTGCCGTTTTTTCGCGATTTTTCGGAGAAATTCGCTATTGTTTCGTGATCATTTTATGAAACTGCCGATTTTTCGCATTCTTTTGAAGAAATTTACTTTTTTTCACGATCTTTTGAAGAAATTTGCTATTTTTTTCGTGCTTCTTTGACGAAAACTCACGTTTTTTTCGTGATCTTTTGAAGAAATTTGCCATTTTTTCCGGGTTTTTTTTAACGAAATTTGCCGTTTTTGCAATTTATTGAGAAAATTTGCCATTTTTTCGTGATTTTTTGACGAAAACTGCCGTTTTTTCGTGATCTCTTGAAGAAATTTGCTGGTTTTTTGCGGCATTTTGAAGAAACTTGGCAGGTTTTTTACGATGTTTTGAATATTTTATTTTTTTTAGGAAATTTGTCGTTTTTTCGCTATCTTTTGTCGTAATTCGCGTGTTTTTCGCAATCTATGACGAAATAGATTTCTTTTCGAAGACTGTCGAAATTCGCGATACATTTTATGTCCGAATTTTTGAATTTAGGAAATTTTTAGCACTTGAAAAATAGCCTGTGGACCTTCCCAAGAGTCTGCGACGTGCGTCGCAGCGTTGCGCCGATTCTGCTCCCGAGAAATTTGGTATACTCACTTTGGTAGTTTCATTATAGTTCCACGCAATTTCATGGTTTCCTCCTTAGACAGATTAACATAATCCATGATTTTCCGCCAGTTTCTGACTGAAAAATTTTGCGATTTTTACCCGCGAACAGTTAACAAATTTCGAGATTTTCCTGCGACAAACTGACAAGTTTTCCGATATTTCCTCACGACAAATTGTTGAATTTCGCGATGTTTTTCCCGCTATCAAATGAGGAAAGTTACGACCTTTTTCCTGCGATCGATCGATGGGTAAGGAACATTAAAAAAAAAAGTGAAAAAGGAGACTAAATCTGAAAAATATAGACTAAAAGAGACAAATGCAAAAAAATAGCGAGAAAAGCGAGTTTAGCGACTCGCTCCGAGGCCTGTAATTCATAGAAATAATGAGGATATCAAATCCCAATTCTTCATATATTAGGCAACTTTTGATTTTTTTTAAAGTAAATTTTAGAGAAAAACACCCAACATGCACAAAAAATGTTCATTGAAACCTACTTAAAAAAAGAAAATTACAGAGAAAAATCTACCTGCTTTAATATTATAGAAATTATTAACACTGTAAAATCTGTATTTAATTTAAAAAAATGTGTATTGTTCTTTATTTTTTAATATGTTTCAAAATTAGTCTCTCATTAAAATTCCCGGTGAAAAATTCATTTTGTTGTTTATTTCATGTTTATATTTTCCATCATGATAAACACCAGCTAGACTGCAGATTACAAGTTCATCTGTTCCAAAAACTTTTTTTTTTTTTTTTTTTTTTTTTTTGTCTGTGCCCATGTAAAAAAGTTTTTTTCTTCTTCTTCACAATCTTCTGACAGTATTTGATGTACCAAGTTTTTATTTCATTTATTTGACCGAACTTTATGTTATACATGATTTTATTTTTAGAATGAATTGCTAAAGTCAAATCTTTTATTGTAGGTTACTGAAAATTGCTACTAATTACTATGACATTAGTAATTTTCCATCCTGTGAAGCAAAGAGGCAGTTAGAATTTCTTGCTAACAAGATGCAATCTCGACAGTATCAAGAAGGATTTTAGACTTTTATTCATTAAAATACTGCATATTTTTAAAAAAAATTATTCATCTGTTTGTTGGTGAACACCTTTTTATGTTATACATTTTTCTTTTGTAAATTATTCACATCAAACATCCAATTTGTAATGATGAATTATGGGAACATTTTTTTCTCATTAAAACCTTGTAAACTAAGAAAGACTATAAAAATTATTTGTTTGTATTTGTTGAATTTTAATAGAATGCTAAATGTTTTATACCTATCAATAACATACAATTTTATGATCAAGATCTTTTAACCTTCTCACAATAAGCAACATGTATGCATGCACATGTCTTTTAGTGTTGTTTCTTAACAGTGATTTTTTATCTTATCTAATGACAGAATTTTAGCATATAAATAAAGCAAAAATTTCTATTTGGAAATAATTTTGGCCAAAATTTAAAAGAAGCATATGAGAGATGCTCATAGCAAAATGGGAACAAAATAAAATTAAAAGAATGATAAGGAAAATTTGATTTAATTTTTCTTTTGGAGACCATAAGCTGGCTTGAATTCATTGTCAGAAAGGCTACACTTTTTAACCTTTAGAAATGAAAAAAAAATTAAAAACCTTCTCTCTGTTAATAAGAATGTACCACAAACATTTTTAATACAGCTTTGCACAATTAACTAAGAAACAAAAATTTCTGGTATTTTGCTGCATCCTAAAAAAATATTGTTGATAATTTAACTTTTTTTAAAAACATTATACGACTATTTTTAATTTAAAACAGGGTTGCCACTCTAATCTTGAAAAAAAAAAAAAATTATCTTTGTTTTCCCTGTACTGCAACGTGTTTATTCTATGTTGAGTGTGCAAAAATATATGTGTGTATGTAGGCTAATTAGACATCTTATAATTTACCATTATTCAATTAATTGAATAAATATAATACATTAGATGATATAAGCAAATGAAAAAATCCTTTAAAGTTGTTAGTTATTATTGAATCTCACATTTTACATTAATAATAATAAAAACAGAAAAGCAATATTCAAACATTCTACTATAAAATACTTTGAAATATTTGTAAATGAATGTTAAAATATCTAAAAACTTTGCATCTAATAATTTAAAGAATATAAAATTTTAAAGAATCTTACCTAAAAAAATCAATTATCTTGAACATAATATCACAAAAGTTGCAGAAATAAAAAAGAAAAGAAAATAAAAGAGGAAAAGCTACTTATGTTATGCATTCAAATTAATATTTATATTAAAATAAAGGACACATAAAATATAGGATAACTTTGATACACAACAATGGTTTATTTTTTATCTTAAAAAATATAAGATAATATTCGGCTTTCAAAATAAAAGCCGGAAAAAAATATACATGTTTGGATACAGCAGGAAAAAAATCTCCCTGTGTTTTCTAGCTTTTTTAAGATTTTTTTAAAATTCCCTGTGTTTTCCCGGTATTCCAGGTGGCGAGGCAACCCTGTAAAATCTAAAAGCATAGAGGAGAAAAAAAATCCAATATTTGAATAAATCAAACTCAGAATATGCAAGAGAACCAAGAAGCTAAACAATATGAATAAATACCATTCATATATTGCATTCATTGTAATTCTTATCTTATAGTTACAATTATGTAAAGAGAGACAAAAGTTAGCATTTCATATTCTATTGACACATACAAAATGAGGGACTCACAACCATAATAGACCAAGGCCATTTTGAAATATATATAGTAATAAATAAATTTCCATCCTTGATTATTTTCAAATTCTTAAAATGTTTAAATTTTCTCTGTCTTTTGATAATATCTTAATATATTTATCATACTTCAGTATATTTTAATTCCATATCTTTAATCAACACTTTATTTTAGTCTAAAATCAATCTGTTAAAGTAGCACTTTCCTTAAAACGTCATTTCTAAATTTTATCCTTTTATCTGTTTCATAATACCTTTTATTTACATTTTAAAAAAATCATTCCATTATCTACAATTTCCCATGAGGTTACACGTGAAAGGATTGTACAATTTATTAATCCCATTTGACTGAAAGAATTTCTTTTTCACTGGCTGTAAACTTTTCAATTAGATATAGGGACGTTTTCTAGTAAATTAAGTCTATTAAATACAGGATAATTTAATCTAGTAAATTATGTAAAATCGTCGTACAAATCTGTATTCGTTAGCTCTTTCGGATATAACTGGATTACTTTGACTTGATAAGCAGATTTCTACATTTTTTCTCGTGTTAAACAGAATCCTGTCACTTGGTGGATAAAAGTTTTTAAATGATGAAGTTCTATTGTTTTAATAAAATCATTCTGTTTTAATATGGTGGAATCTTACGGTAGTACGAAGTTTAAATTGGAGTCTTAGTGGAACTGTTTACTATGCTATGAAACATGAATGAATGTGGTTTTCAAAAGGATTTCATCTATGGTTGATTTAATCGGAAAATATTCAAGAAAACTCATTTTTGCCTTGATGCCAAAAGATTGCTGGTAGTACGACTGAGTCTTCCTGGTAAATGGTTTAAAGCTGGACTTAACATTTTCAGGGTTCTCGCTACTGCTTGCCATTGTGCCAAATCACGACAAAAGGCTTTATTTGGCAAGTAAACAAATGATCGTGAAATTGCGAGTGCTCAATTTCTGCTCTTTTTATTTATGTACAAATATAGTCCAGATTTTTATCTACCTTGCTGAACAATTGATGTTGTTTTTCATGCTTCATTGCAGCATGCCATTTATTTCACTCTGTTTACAAAAATAATGAGTTAATGCTAATTCAATTTAGCAACAGCCAAAGACTTAGATTCAATAAGTATTTCTCTATTGCAATTTATCACTATCTATGCATCGGCCTTGCATGATAAAAATACAAACAAAATTCCTCACATCAAGTTCCAAATAGAGAAAAGTTTTGCTGGAAAGAAAAGTGGAAAGTTAGCCACTTACCACAATATTTTTTAGTTGTATGCAAAATTTCTTTGGCCAGTCAGACAAACATAGCTATTTTGAGTTTTTATTTAACATTTTTGCTTTAAAAAAATGTCCGTGAAAAATTTATACATTTAGGACTATTTTAGGTTGTACTTATTTTTAATAGTATCTGTATTAGATTGTAGAATTTCTATTTTAAAAGCAGTTACAAAAAATTAGATTATTTAATAACATACTGTAAAAAAAAGGGATACAATAAATGTTTTTTTTTTTTTTTTTCCGATTTGGGTAATGTTTTTATTTTTTATTCAAAAAACTTTAATATTAGTAAAAAAACCAGCAAGAACTCTGGTTCAGGTGAATGGTTTAGAGCAGCATTTTAAATTTTGAGTGTTCTGGTAAATGGTTTAGAGCAGTATCTTACACACACACACACACATATATATATCCCATTTACAAAGTGCATAAAAGTGTTTTACTATTCCCACAATAAAGCAAATCTGTTTTTACATACTTTCTCATATATAGTATCTATTTACAGGCTTGGTTCACTATGAAAGATGATAAAACACATTTTATGCACCTTCAAAATGGAATATATATTATGTATATATTTGAAAAAGGAATTGGTCTACTTTGGTTGTGAGCCCCTCAAATGTGTATACATAAATAATCTTAATTCATATTTTTATTCATATTTCTAAAGGGGGCAGAGTGGATTTATTGTGGACCTTTTTTATGTTGATAGGACATTTTCCTTCACTGGATTATTAGTATTTTGCATTGGTTTATATTGAATTATAGAACATCAAACACCTTGGATAGCATATTAAGTTGCTGCTCTTTATCTGTAATCTACATAAAAAAAATAGGCATAGTACCCCCCCCCCCCCCCAAAAAAAAAAAAAAAAAAAAAAAAAAAAGAAAGAAAGAAAAAGGATAGGGTGTAACACTCTTTAGAGAAAATAATAAGTAATCTCACTTGAAGTTTCTTCATTTGTTTTATTACAAAACTCTTGATTTCATTTCAGTTCAATAAATACTTTCACAGTTATGCATTCTAACAATAGCAAGAGAGATTTTGAAAACATTACATGGCTTGCATAACATTCTTTGTAAATTCTTCTTTTAACCATCTGAGAGCTTTCCTGCATTCTGATAAAATATAATTATAAAACTAAAGTTAAAATAAATATTCTTTATCAGTTTGTTGATAAAATATTTTTGTATCTCTTCATTCTATAGGTCTCTTATAATTATCTTTAAAATATTTTTATAAACAGAAGATTACATGAGAATGGCTTAGAGAATTAAACAATTCCATATTTTCACTTTATTTTCCTATCTCAGCCTTATGCCTGTACAGATTGAAAACTATTATGTATTCAAAATCTTTTTCTCACTAGTGATTCTCTCTGGATTATTTGGAAAAGAAAAGAAAAGAAAAAAAAAAAAAAAAAAGCTATAGATGATGTGCTTTTTATTAATGAAAGATTTTGCGATTATTTAATTTTACAAACATTAAGTTAACCAGATGCAATAACTTAGAAATTTTAAATCCAATAATAATTCTCAATATTTTTTTTAATTCTACATTCAAGGAGAATGAATTATTATTGCAATCTTGATTATCCAAGCTAATTCAAAACTGCTAGTATCTCAGATATCGAAAAATTTCGGATAACAGAAATTTTGTATAAAAAATCACCATGCTTGTAAATTTAACATTTCTTAGAATAAAAAACAATGGAATATTTTTAAAATGAATAAAAATTATATAAAGTTCAACAGCTCAACAATTTAAAAAGGGAAAATCTCCACACTGTTGTCAGTCAAGTGGTTTGGGGATGTTAATTGTCCAATAACACATTGCACTTGGTTATCAATAGAGCTACATGGCCACTGGACACAAAATCAGGCTTCATTATTGGCTCATTTAACAGAAGCCTTGATTAATCTCAGTTCTACTGTAGTTTAAGTTATCCAATTTCAAAATAAACAGTCTATTTTACATGTCATATAACATAAGTCATCTTGCAAATAAAATATCTGACCCCCCTGTACTATAGATCTGTATTTTAAAGTATATTTACCAGATTCTTTTTTAAAAAATGCATTCGCTAGAGTTGTAGGCTGTGATCAATAAAATAAATGCCTTTTGAGAACTTTGTTTATTTGAAGTAGAGTTATAAAAATTAAATCATTTCTTACAGAAATAGTTAGGGATGGTGCCTGTAAGCATTTTTAAGAGACCTTCTTTACATGTCTGAGTCCGTGAAGGGAGAGCGAGGCAATTGACTTTTCTCATTCAGAATTCACACATTGGCATCTTAGAATTGGCGAAAGGAGCATATGAAAAGTGAATGATATTATAATCATGAAAATTTCTGTTACGCTTCAACAATTAAGATGATTTTGAATTTAATGCAGGGCACCCAGAAATGGGCAGTCCTAAAAAAATACGCCAAAAAGAATTCGCGCCAAAATCGTACGTTATAGGTCTGTTTTGGGAGAATGTTATCAATAGACAAAACACAGAGCATGTACATGAAAAGTTTTTATGTAATAAAGAAGTTAGGCTCAACATTACGCAGAGAGAAAATGAAATTTTACTGACCGCAAACACATTCGATCTTTATTTTTTTATTTATTTTTTTTTTTTTTATTTTTTTTTTTTTTTAGCGAAGCCGAAAATTCATCTAAAGGAAATCTCTTTATCTAAGAATCGTTTTAATGATACAGCAGATGTTACATATGTTTTCTTTCTTTACTTTTTAACGGAAAGTTATTGTGGGATCAAAATAAAACTTTAAGATAAAATAGATATTTAATTAAAGATTAGCTTTAACTGTAATTTAGAAAAAATGTATAATTTAAGAAAACTATATGTGATTCTACATCACCCCCCCCCCCCCCCCCCCAAAAAAAAAAAAAAAAAAAAAAAAAAAATAGTATATTTTTTTAAGCAATCAATGACCAGAAGCTGTGTTTACTTTTTTAAAGTAATAACTTTTTTTTAAATTGAAAGTGCTAAGCTGTAAACTTTTGTAGAAATTCCATTAGTATTTGTAAAATTAAAAAGCCCAAATAAACATGTTAATATTGATATATGACATCATTGATGGCAAAATGCAGAAGTTTATATTCTGTCTAAAAGAGATATTACACTAAGCATCAAAATTGTCTTTAATTTTGAATGACACAATGTTAATTTGTGGCTTTAAAAGAGTTGCTTGAAAAGAAGCAACTTTTCATTGTCTGAGTAATTTTGTCACTTGTCATGGTACTCAAGTAGTTTAAAAAATAGAAAAGAGCAATGGCATTTGGAACAGCGAAACAAATGCTTGGAAGATGTAAGAGGGAAAGAAACTTTTTTTATGAACCAGAGTAATGCTTGGAAAACTGGTGAATTGCAGGCAATTTTTGTTACTTTAACACGTTTGCTGCCACTTACATGAAGATGTCATGATAGTTAATGACGTACTGTAGAAGTGGGATTTTCCTAGAAGACTATTTACTTTTTATAACAAAGAATCAGTGAAAATTTTTCCTGCGCCAGTGTATGACTGGCTAATTGAGATATCACCCGACATCACGCACTGGCGCGTGAGTGGCTCCGTAAGGTTAGTGCCATATCACGCGCTGGCGCATGATCGGCAGCGAATGTGTTAAGTTTGTGTAATAGTGTTTTTAGTTTGCAATATCAAGATCAAAAATTGTTAAAGATCATTGTTTATTTATTTTTAAAAATTCTAAAGACAGAAGGGTGAATTGATTGCAAATAATCTGGGAACTAATGTGATGAGAAATAAAAATGATGTTTTGGAATGTATGCACAGCACAGTTAGAATTTTTTTTTTTTTTTTAACAAGAAAGATGATTATATAAAGATAATTTTTCAATATCTATTTTTTTATTTATTTTTCCTGTGGCCAGTGCAGATTACTAATATTTCTCTTTAGAAGCTAATTTCTTTATTCTAAAAAAGGGAAATAATTTTATTGCTGCCATAATTAAATTTATCCTGACTTGAGCTCTTTCTCAATTTATATTTAGAAAATGATTGCATGCAAAAATATAAAAACTAATAATTTTATAGAGAAATGCATGATAAACATGCTGAAGCAAACAAGTTTTAAATCTAAGGATTAGTTTAAGTTGAAATCATTCAAAATAGTCCTGGTAAAAAAGTTTTATGGGATCAAAAATTATAAACCAAAGACAATCACAAATCTTGCAAAATTAAAAAAAAAAAAAAAAAAAAAAAAAAATCAAATGTTGATGTCAATAGTACCTAATCATTTTCTCTTAGTTCTGCCTAAATGCAGTATTGAAATTATTTGTTTATACTTTATACATATATAAACAGACATTTGAGACTAATATTATTTTTGCTGCATTGTCACTCCATCGCTTGTATAAAAAATGATTACTTCAACCTATTATGGAGCATCCTCCTCATGGGTCAAAAGACAGATATTCTACAAAAGCCGGGGGGTGACGATGCAGCAAAAGGGTAAAATTTTTTACAGTGAATTCCTTTTAAAATTCTAGAATTTGTTTTTTTAAATTATTAATTCAAGTGTAACTTATTTTATTATATTCTATGTGGGTTGCCTAAATTAAAGTGGCATTGCTTTGATAACTCTGCCATATGAAAAGAAAGATGACTGCATACACTCCTATAGAGGGTGCAGAGTGCTAGGAATGTTATGTAATATTGTCAGATCACACCAGATGTGCCTGTGATAGCATAAGAGCATGTTAAAATGCATTGTTTGCATTATGAATGCCTTCAAAGTGTGCAAGTGTGTGGTTATGCAATTTTAAACAGCAAAAAATATGAGTTCTAGTGAAATCTATCGTTGAATGTAAAATGTGTATGGCACAGAGTGTATGTCAAGCAGATATTCTAATAGTGTAGGGATTTTCTTAGCAGAAGTAGCTGTAGTGATGACAGGTCACGATCTAGTTAAGCACATGTGGTCTTCTTTCACTACAAAAATCTCTACACTATTGTAATACTGATTTGCATGAATACACTCCAGGGGTGATTCTCGTCCGAAAATTCCGAAAATTTAAGGCATCCTCTTCCGAAAATTTGAAATTGAGTTATCAGTTCCGCATAGTTGTCACCTTGTACGGTTTTGCGCGCGGAAAAAACAATTACGTAGAAATGCAAATTTCGTGAAAGGATCGCCGAAATAGCATATATTTCGTCAATATTTCGAGGGAAAACGACGATTTCGTCAATGTTTTTGTAAACGAACTTTGTCAAAAGATCGATAAAAAACGCAATTTCCTGTGCGGATCGCGGAAAAAATTTCACCAAATATCGCAGATAAAACGCAATTTTTTCTGAAGAAAGCGGGAAAACGCCGATTTCGTCTAAAGATTGTGGATATAACGCTGATTTCGTTAAAGGATCGCAGGGAAAAAAGCCGTTTTCGATAAAAGATTGCTTAAAAATATTTTGTCAAAAGAATATTTGAAAAAATACGCCGATTTCATCAAAAGATCACGGGAAAAACGCCGGTTTCGCGAAAAGATCGCGGGAATAAAACGCCATTTTCGAGAAAAAATCGCGTAAAAATGCAAATTTTCTCTAAAGATCGTCAAAAAAATAATGATTTCACTTAAAAAAACATGGAAAAATGTCGATTTCGTCAAAAGATCGTGGAAAAACCGCCGATTTCGGAAAAAGATCGCAATAAATCGCCGATTTTACTAAAATATTGCTGATTTCGTCTGAAGATAGCGGGAAAACACCGATTTTGTCCGAAGATCGCTAATTTTTTTTTAATCCAGAATCACTCCTGATACACTCCTTGCCAGATAGATTTTAATAACACTTACATTTTCTGCTGCTAAAAATTGCAGGACCTTACATTGACTCTGTTTGATGGCATATATGATGTGAACGATGTTATCACACAGGTATCTGGCGTGATTTGACAATATCACATGTATCCCCAGCACTCGTGGCCTCTATAGGAACATGCAAAGCCATCTTTCTCTTCATTTGGCAGATCCTTATACAATTTTCCACTAAATTAGTTGATGGTCTTTTTGGAGACTGTATCCATAGAATCTAACAAATAAATCACATACAAAAGTAGCAGACCAAGTATTAATTATCTTTTAATTAAATTTGAATAATTAAAGTTTCCTCTTATATTCAACGGTACTTAAAGTAAGAAAAATCATACAATGAAATATTTTTCTATTTGAATAATAAGAACGATTGAATAGAACATATAAATGTTTGATTGGAGAAATCAATTTACATCTTCCAAGCAAGGGAAAGATTCACATGCAGGGCATAAAAAATATCTAACTGCCAAATCACAATGATACATTTGAGCAATTTTAGTTGCTTAAATGGCATACAGCCTATAGATTTGAACCTGATTCACCAATATAGCACAGTGACCTTGAAGATTCGAGTTGGGGCTGCCTTCTTGACATTCAAACCAGGTTTGAGTCCCAGCTTGGACACTTTTTTATTTCTTTTTTACTCTGCTGGCTGTATACTTTTTAAGCAATTAAAATACTATCAGACTTATATTGTCTTATTCTGACAAGATTCTATTCTCTTTCTCACTTATACTAATTTAGTAAAGAATTACTAAAAATAAAAGTTATAGTTGTGTTGATGTTCATAAGAAAAAACTGAAAACAATATTAATTTATTTATTTTCTATAAATAAAAATAATTCAAGTTGATTGCATATCAAATTCTGTAGATAATTTATTACACACAGTTTCCCATTTGCTTGCTGGTATCAGCAATACTTTTCTTTTTGGAATTCCTTCGTCATCATCATCTGTCCATTTTCCACCTAATCCAGAATCTTGTTCAGCTTGAACTTGAAATTCAAATGATAATTCTGCTTCCTGTATATTTAAAAAATGTAAGTATGAAAATTTAGCAAATACATTGAAAAACTAGTTGGATTTGCAATCCCAAAACTTTCTTCTATCTCATATGTACATTTTAATATTTAAAAAAATAGTTACTCATGTTAATTCTTTAATAATTTTAATCCAATACTATACCAATTTTTATTTTCATCTTAAATTTCTGCTTCAGTCAATTGGAGTAAAAACTAATTTCCATCTCTGCACAAGCTGATGGACAATAGAAGGATAGGCAGATTTTTTTTCAAATTCAGGGAGGTCCTAATTGCCATAACAAAAAATAATCATACACAAAAATTTTAGTTCAGTTTTAGACATAACTTCTTACACTTTTAGGTGGTGCAATGTTGAAAATGGCACAAAAATCGCTATTGCAGTGCCCCCTTCCAGTGGATTTCTTTCAAATTCAGGGAGAACCAACTAACAATAGCCAAAGATTTACACAAAAAATTTGGTTCAATTCAATGTATAACTTCATACACTTTTGGTCGGTACAATATTGGAAATGGAACAACTTTCGCAATCATAGCGCCCCCTTCTGACAGATTTTTTTCAAATTCAGGGAGGACCAACTAGCCATAGCTGTGCACTTACACAAAAGATTTGGCTCAATTCGATGCATAACTGCATACACTTTTGGTCGGTACAATATTGAAAATGGCACAAAAATCGTGATTGCTGCGCCCCCCTTTTCGGCGGAATATTTCAAAATTGAAGGAGGACCTGCTTGCCACAGCCAAAAACATTCACAAAAAATTTGGTTCAATTCTATGCATATCTTCATACACTTTTTGATGGTAGAATGGCGACATACGGACACACACACAGACAGACATTTTGTAAAAAACATGTTTTTTGGAATCTCTGACCCCTAAAACGTGTAAATCCGTCAAAAACCGGAAGTTGAAAAAAATTTCGATTACAATACTTTCTTCTATTAAAGACAGAAGTAAAAAATATGCATATTGAGTATTAAAATTTTATACATTACAAGGAAACTCTGAATTAATTTCAATACAAACAATGAATGAAGTATTAACTGCCTATTAATCCTCTAAGGATTCTGTCTCATAATTTTTTCTTGGAACTGCACAAAAGCATTTTTAATAGAATTAAGTTTTAAGAAGCATAGAAAAAATATATATGAAAGGTATTTTAGTACACAACTGCAAGAAAAAATTTAAATTGCGTTCCATTGACATTTTTATGAAAATACAGGAAAGCCTTTTGATGCTTGAAGGGATAATATTTTAACATGAAAATTACATTTATAATAATTAATGGTCAACAAAACAGCAGATTTATTCTCTTCCTGTAATAAACTTAAATAAACCTAAACTCTGTATTAGATGATTTTACAATTTTAGTGAATTTAATGTAAGGGCCTAGGTTCCCTGTTGCAGCACATACCCACAAATTTATATACAGTAGACTCCCTCAAATCCACACAGCTTGGGACCAGAGGTTTGCAGATTTCTGGTCATTGCTTTGTTTGCTTTTTTTAAACAGTAATTTGAATGTAATTAACAATGAAATAAAAATTATTATGAAGGCTTACAATATAATAAAATATTAAAATAAGTAAAGCTAAAATAATAAAAATTTAGATAATTTTTAACATGATTAAAATATTAAAAGCAAAGGTCAGGTTAATAATCAGTAATGTATGATAAAATATTTATCATAAAAATAAGATGCATTTTTCATATGAAATTTGCTTTATAAAGATTACTAATTCACATCAAAATCATAAAATAAGGAAGTTTTATTTCAGGTTTAGCCAAACTTAATAACCAAAAAAATTTGGTTAATACATAAATATATTTGGTAAAAAGATTGTGATTACCAGTGATATCAGCAATATCCTATTTTTTTCTAAAATAATTTATTCTTCCTTCATGAAAACACATGAATTCAGTAATATTAATCAAAATTACATATATATATGGAATTGATATAAAAATAAAAACATCAAATTTTGTCCCTATATCTGAACTGAATGTTTCATTGTTTACATCTGTAAATTATGTGCGGATTTTAGGTTTGCGGATTTAAGGGAGTCTACTGTAATTATATATTTTTAATGAAAATCAAGCTGAAAGCGTCATTGCCTATGGCAGCATACAACAGACGTGCTACACATTAGTGATGGACAATTCTGGGAAAAATCAAATGTTGATAAACACAGACGTGGCATAAAACAGACCAGATTACAATAAGAATAATAAGAATCAATTTCCAAATTCTGGTATAGGATGTTCTTGAATTAACATTTTGATACTCACACCGATAAGCTTAGACCCAATAGCAGAAAATTACTGTTGTGTCTGTGACAGCAATGCAGCAGGATTAAAATTGTCTGCGGGAGGGCATATTATAATTTTCGGTACTTGTCTGTTTGTTATCCTGTCTACCAAATATCTGTCGTCAAATTATAAGATTAAATGCCAATAACAGATGACTGTGAATGTTACATTAAACACGATACACATGTTTAAAACATCATAAAGTGGTTTTAAATTCACTTTTGAATTGTATTTTTATTCATGTGTTACTAATTTATTTGTTCTTTTGTTATTTCAAATAAAAATTATGTCAACAAATATAACTTGTCTATTAGTTTGGCGATTTTAAAATTTGGCGAAAATGGTCGGCGGGATAACCTAGTAGTACCTAATTTTCTTATGTACATTATAAATATAATTCTTACTGATTAATATTACAAAAAGACAACTATATTTCAATTATAAAGCTAGCAAAAGCAATGCTTTGTTTGGATTCGTGAGTATTATGTTATAAGATAAATATTTGAAAGTAATAATATATTTTTTAAATTACTTTTGCATCTTTATTAAGCAAAAATGTAATTTTTATGTTTCGACGCATTTTAATTAAAAAATGTATTTCAACCAAATTGCTAAGAATTTCCTCAGATTGTTTAGTTATGATATAAGACTGGTATAAATAAAAATATTTTCGAATTATACAAAATATTAATTAATTTTATTTGTTTACAATTCTTTTATTGCCACTTCTCAAAAACATAATGTAATTCTTTTAAAATTTATAAATATCGTCTGCTTAAACGATTTCACAAAATAAGAATAAATTGTGTATTTGAATTTTTAACACAGAAAAGTACTTTTATAATTGAATGTTAATAAGAGAATTTTCATAAATTTTAATTCATTAAAAATATGCTATAATTTTTCTAAAAAGAAGTATTTTATAAATTTTATAAAAGAAATCATGAAACTATACATAGTTAAAAAAATGAGCATAGTTTGAAAATCTGAAAGCAGTTTTTGAAATATTTTGTCAGAATAATGAAAATATATTTTATTTATTTATTTATTTAATGATGATTCTAGCTATAATTACTGACCCCATGATTTAAGTTTCCTTCTGAAAAGGTACGTGTTTCACTTTTTATTTGAAAAAATGCGTTCGTAATGTAAAAACATATAAAATAAATTAATTAAAGTAATAATTTTTTGAAAAATATTTCTGTAAAAAAAATAATATTCTGCAAATCTACAGATCCTAATTTATATTTGTGTTTAATTTCAAGTCAAAATACTGTATAGTTTTTTTGTAAAGTGTACGACAAAATGTCATTTGAGTGGGCTAGTAGAGGATTCGCTTCGCTCATCCTAATAACCTGAATAAGTAAATAGTAAAATTAATATTTTTTGAAGAATTAGAATAATAATGAATACATAAAGTGGTTCTTTAAGTTTGAAGTTAAGGCTAAATCTATTTAAAATTAAATTGAAATATAGTGTACATCTATTGAAAACAATGTATAGTTTCTTTTCTTGCCTAAGTATTCAAATCTACAGAAGAAATAAATACAATTATATTAAAGTAAAAAAAAAAAAAAATCATTTATATTGTCACGTGATATAATGATAAAATGAAGAAAACAATTCCAATTCCATTGAAGAATAGATGCTATACTGCTTCCTTAAATTCTTAAAACATTTGTTTACTTGTTACATCATAATAAAATGTTAAAATAAAATATGTTCATGATAAAATGTCAAAATATACTAAAAATTTTTTTCAAAAAAAGGGGACAAAAATCACTTAAAACATGAAAATCTTAAAATTTATTCAAAAAAGCTCTGCATTGTATATATAAAATTGCTATTTCTGTACCATAAAGTATTTATATTATAGTTTTATAACAGTGATACCTAGAAATACCAAGTAAATATTATGAAAAAGAAATATATAATTCTGAATGATAATTTTTATAAATACACTGGATGTGTATTAAAATTTTGTTAGAATTTGCAGTGCTAATTTATCGTCATGAATTTTGGTGCAGAAAAATCCATTTTTGGAACAGCAAAAAAATAATGTTGGGACAGGAAAATCAGTTTTTGGTAAAAGAAAGAGAAAAACAATTTTGAAGCAGCAAAAACAAGACTTTTGTAGTAGAAAAATACAATAAACTTTTTTTTTTTTTGCACCCTATTAATGAGATTTCCTTTTTTTTTTCTTTGTTTCATGATTCTTTGATGAAATCTGCCTTTTCTACGTGACCTTTTGTCAAAATCTGCCGGTTTCCACGATATTTTGATGAAATATATCTTTTTTTACGATCTTTTGTTGAAATCTGCCCTTTCTTGAGATTTTTTCATGAAATCTGCCGTTCTTTCGTGATCTTTGTTGAAACTTATTGTTTTTTCATAACTTTTTAAACGAAAGTTATTATTTTTTCATGATTTTATTGATAAAATCACTTTTTTTCATGATCTTTTGACGAAATCTGTCATTTTTTCGGGATCTTTTGACCAAAGATTCCGTTTTGTCAAGATTTTTTTTTTTTTTTTTTAAAGTGGAATTTAACATTTTTTAATGATTTTTTGGCGAAATCTGCCATTTTTTTCGCGATCTTTTGTCAGAATCTGCAGTTTTTCACGATCTTTTGATGAAATTTGTTATTTTTTCTTGCGATCTTTGGATGAAATTTGCCATTTTGCGTCCTATCCACCTCCCCCTCCCCAAATAATTAAATATTTTTTCTTTCCCAAGTTGACAAATTTATCTGCAAGGACAAAAAAAAATCTGCGACGCACGTCACGCACTTTCTACTACCGGGAACTTACAAACACTTAAAATTCCCTATCCTAAGTATTAAAATAAAAATAATAAATATATAATTCTATGAAATTAGGTCAGAAAAATCAATCTATTTCTATTATCTCCTAACAGAGATAGATAAAAAATTACTAGCCATTTTAGTATTTAAATCAGTGATGCTGCGGACGCGCTATAGCACGTAAATTACAAGAAAAAATCAGAGATTGGACGCAAAAAATAGTTTTTACAAGTTTCACGGGCCTTGTAATTTTGTCAAATTATCACAAGAAAAAAAAAAAAAAAAAGACAAATTTCGTTAAAAATTTGCAAAATAACGACTAATTTCCGATAAATTTTGTCAAAAATAAATAAATAAATAAATAAGGCTAATTTTGCCAGAAAATCTTGAAAATATAGCATATTTCCTCAAAAATCACAATAAAAGGGAAAATTTTGGTAAAAGACTCGCGAAAAACAGCAAATTTCACAATTGTCAAAAATTTTGTGAAAAACAACAAATTTTGCCAAAAGATAGCGAAAAAAAATGCAAATTTCATCAAATGGGCATAAAAAAGAAAAAAGTTAATGCAAGAAGTGATTTCTTCTGGCATTTTCTGGATTCGATTTTCTGAAAACTAATTTCCTTGCTTCACAATCAGTTTTTGACTGTGGCAATTTTTTCTAAATATGATTCCTGAAAGCACCAGTTCATTAACCAAAAATAAACCTTTATTCAACAAAAGTATTCTTTTTTTTTTTTTTTTAGCAAAAATATATTTTTCAATAAATCTGCTTGCCCCTTTTTAAAAGAAATGGGAACAATAGTGATACTTGTTATCTTCTACACTCAAATAAACATTATTTCATAATTAAATTTGTGCACATTTATTTTTTAAAAAATAAAGAAAATAATAGTTAAAAAAAAAAAAAAAAAAAAAAAAAAAATTGGTTTTATTTATTTTACTTATTATTATTAAAACAATAATTATTGCATTTAATTTTTGCCTCTAAAAATATGAATTCTATTTAATGAGGACTTGTTTTTGTAAAAAAGGGACCCAGAATTTTAGAGGTCCTGGGCCACAGGATTTTTCAAGTCTAGTGGCATCACTGTTAAATCATTGTGGCAGGGAGATAGACAAGAAACCTTTCTTTACGGTGACCAATAAACAGACTGGTTACATATTTCTGTATAACCTACCTAAATTTACAATTTACTTGACAAAAATAAATCCTAATTCTAAATAAATCAAATACAAACTATATCATATCAAATAGCAGTTGTAAGAACCCAATTAAAAAATCTTCAACAAACTGATACGAAAAACAAGTAGATAGAAAATTTTGAACTTGAAATAAGTTGAATATATAAATGAATACAAACCAGTTACTAAAAATGAGATACAACAAGTAATAAATTAATTTGGATATGTTAGTCAACCATAATAAGTTCTATCTTTTAAAACTAAACTATGTAAAGTTAGCATAGTGACAAACACTTTATTAATACTGATGCAAATAAAATTCATATCCTGGTGGGTACAAACAGTTATTTCCACTTTCTCAATTCTCAATAGTCAATTTAATTACCCAATGAAAATTTATGAAGTAGATTATTTAGGACTGATACAATAGAAGATATACATGAATAATATATTTTTCGAATAAGACTCTTCAACTGACACCTTATTAGTTATAAGAAAAACATATATCTTAAGAGGCTACTTCAGTCACCTGTAAAGACCTGCTCACTAAATGCTAATCCCATGGAAGAAATTTTTAAAGATATATCATTTGCATTTCAGGATTTTTAAATAATTATTTATTTTTACATTAGTTAGCTGATATCGATCTGTATAAAGATTGTTTTTTACTTTTTCAATTTTGTTCAGATATTTTTAACTAAAAGACTTCCATTTTCAGAACTGGTTTTAAAAGTGAAAACATTCTCTTCTGTAAAACGAAATCTGCAAAAATGAAATAAAAAATGGTCAGATGTACAGAACAGCCTTAGCTACCCAAAGCAAACAGAATCATTTTAAAATATTAATATGCAAACGAAATATCTTAAAAAATTTCTTCCATAGGATTAGCAGAAGTGAATGAATCTTTTCTGGTGACTAAAGTAGCCCCTAAGAGAGGATTTTCTCAAAAATCAAAAGTGGAATGTCATTGTTGACAACTGGTTCACTTTTAGAAGGATTTTTCATTACTTTTGAAAGAAATAATGATGAGTAAAATCCTTCAAAAGTTACTTAACAGAAAAATAGTCACACCTATGATAACACTAAATTGATGAATGAGTGTCAAGCGATAGAGTTAAAAGCTAGATTCAAACTAGATTTTGTGGGTAATCTTAGCCAATCATAATTCAGATATTCACCACAAATGTTAGTCATCTGAAAGATACCGATCACTGTGAAATCAAATAGTCACATATGTATACATGGAACCATTTATCCAGAATGAGATTCCCAATTCACTGATTTTAGAATCTTTCCAAAAAAAAAAAAAAAATATATATATATATATACCATACATAGCCAGTGTGATAAATGCATTGCTTGATAAGTTACATCATGTATCAAATAACTTCATGACAACATATGAATTTAAAATTTAAGTTCTGATCACTGATCAACTAGATGTTATTTAAAACAACGAAAAAACTAAATAATAAACCAATAATTAAAATAATGTCTTTCTTAAAATCACTACAAAATGAAAAACAAAGCAGGATGCATTTCAAGCAAATTCAGCTCATTATCAGCTGAAGCGTACATGTGTCTGTCAGGGGACAAAGTCAAAGATAAACTGAAAGAAAGAGGGTGGCCTTTTTCTCTTCTATTATTTTTTCAGCATCACTTATGTCTTCCACCTGCACTCTTTCCACTAGCGCCACCTGACACACTCTTTGTAATCTCCACCCTCTTTTTTTCAGTTTATCTCTGACATTGTATTCTGATGGACATGTGTAAGCAGTAGCTGATGATGAGTTATTGTTTTAGCTCAAAATGAGTCCTGCTCTGTTTTTAATTTTACAGTGTTTTTTACAAAGTATATTATTTTAATTGGATGTTATTTGAATGCCCAACCAGTTATCCAGAATACATTGGACACCAATCATTCCTGATAAATGGTTTTATATTGTATTACTTTCATTTTCCAAGTTAATTTGCACTACTTATTTAAAATAAATGCAAGGAATTCAATGATAATAAAAATAATACTTGGATAAATGAATGCCTGTATTTTTAATAGACATGTTTTTAAATTATCTAGAATGTAAAAACAAACAAAATGTACCTCAGCAATTAATTCTTCTTCGGGATTCAAATAAACTTCATTTTCTGAAGCAGCATTATTCTGCCCTCTGAAATTCACAATTTTGCTGATGATGATATAATAAGCTAAATTATAAGCCTCTCTTTCCATATCTTTGCTAAAAAAAAAAAAAAAAAAAAAGAACATATGTAATGAAAGTATTAGAACATATAAAAAGATTACTGATATATATATATAGCAATAAGTATAAATGCTTCTTATTCAAAGGACAAGTTTTTATGTGATTGATCAAATTTCATAAAAAAATCAGCAAAACTGAAAACAATGTTCAGTTCAATGAACAGTGTTTTTTCTTTTTAAACTTTTTGAAATTATACAAAAAAGTATATTTAGAATAGTAGAATATCCCTGGGGACAATTTAAATAGTAAGAAAAATTATACAACATTTGTGAGTAAAATATCTATATTAATAAAATAACAAATCTCGACACATATTTGTGAAGACACCAGGTATTTCCCAAATATTGGCAACAATCCTGTCAACTAACTAGATCCATATCAATTTCAATGGGATACTCTAAAATAGGCTTTTCATATGGGCATACAGGAAAAAGTCCGAGCACAAAAGATCCAGCAATCTTGGTGGCCAAGGTACGGGACTGCCTCTACTAATCTATTGCCCTGGGACAGTGGAAAACTACCTTTTAATTTTCTACACTTGCGTCCAGACCTGCATTTTATGACAAAATTTGCTCATATAGTTGCATTCTATCATCCTGTAAAGTTTTGCTCACTTTTTCAGATACATCCTGTATACGATAGATAGCACCGAAATAAAAATTGAATTCTAAACAAACTGTTAATATTAATCTCAACAAGACATATTAAAATGCTTCATACAATGAAGTGTATGTTTAATAGATAAAAAGACCTTCAAAATTAATTTAATATACATTTTCTTAGAGAGGAATTTCGTAAAAAACAAGACCTTTAAAAGTAATTCAATATACAACACCTTATTAGAATAGAAGGGAACCTAATTATTTTCAAAAGGTGTTTTTAAAAAATAATTATAACAATCTTAATCTAGGAAACAAGAAAATTATTTTATAAACCTCAAATTATGATATAAAGGCACTGATATTTTGCCTGGAATGTTAACAAATCTTTCACTGATGACTAGGCCAACAGGTTTTGAAGGATCTTCTAAAATATTCTTGAATGTCTCATACTGACTCTTGGATGAAACCTCTCTGCAGTGATCCAGAAGATAGGAGCAAATTTGTTTCACACAATTCTTATCCTGAAAATAAGAATACATAATTTCAAACTCTTTTTGCTGATTTTATTATTTTTAAATTTATCTCTGACATATACTATTATCACTATTTGAAACTTCTTTTTTCTAGGAGGGCAGTTTCAATGGCAACATTTGTAAATGATGACAAGCAGAAATGTTTGGGAAGGAGCAAAAAACATTTTTACCATGTTATTTAAGCGAACTATAAGTATTAACACATTCAAATAATTTATTTCATCATCTCAGAATAAAAATTATAAGAATTTGTCTTTTTCTTTAAATCAAGCTTTATATAAGCTATTTTTAAATTATATATATATATATATATATTATGTGCACTTAATATTTGGGTTTGTTTCAATTTTTATAGGTTTAATTTCATAGTACTGTAAAATACTGTTAATCTGCCATTCCCGATCAAATGCTGTCGTCTAACTTTATTAAAGAAATTAAAATTTTTAAAAAATTCAGAGAAAGCCCCTCTTCCTTCTTACAGATCTCTCAAAAACACAAATTTTGTCAAAAAATCTTGGAAAAAAAAAAAACTCTAATTTTTTAAAAGTATTATGAAAATTTGTGAATTTTATCGAAGGATTGCCAAACAATAAACATTTCATCCAAAGACTGCAGGAAAATAACGCGAATTATGTCACATCTAAAAAAGTGCTATCAAAGGATCACTCAAAACGCAAATTATGAAAAAAATAAAAATAAATAAATAAATAAATAAATTTAAATAAATAAATTGCACCAAAAGATTAAGGAAAAATCGTGAATTTCTTGAAGGATTGCTAAAAAATGCACATTTTGACAAAATACTGCAGAAAAAAAAAAAAAAAATGAGTATGCCAGATTTACATAGAAAACAGTCAAGGAATTGTGAAAAATGCACAAATTACGTCAAAGGATTGCAATTAAAAATGGGAATGTGATCAAAAGATTGCGATAAAAATGCAAATGAAATCAAATGATCGCAGAAAAACCCAAATTTCTTCAAAAGATCACAGAAAAGGAAGAATTCCAGTAAAAAAATCTGATAAACACAAATTTCATAAAAAAAAATCTAATTTTGTTAAAAAACACAAATTTTATTAAATAATCACAAAAAAAAAGGTCATTTCATCAAAGGATTACAAAAGAAACATGCATAAAAAGCGTGAATTTCTACAACAAATTACAGCAAAAATGTGATTTTTGTTAAAAAATTGAAAACAAATTTTGTCAAATATTAATGAAAATTTTGTCAAATACTGTGAAGCATCCCCCCCCCCCCAAAAAAAAGCAAATTCTGTATAAGAACCCTGCCTTTGAATATTTTTTGACATTTTTGGGAGGAAGGAGGCAGAGAACGGACTAACAATATTTTATGGTAGTTATTGCATTGCTTAAGCCACTTAATTGTTGTGAAAAAAATAAAATAAATAAATAAATAAAAATTAGGGAACATTTTTAGACATACATGTACAATTGAAAACACATCATATTCTTTCTTACCTTTTTTACAGTCAAATTTATGATTGAGAATACACCAAAATTAACATCCATATCATCATCATCATCATCCATCTGTTCACCATCAGGTTCTGTTGCTTGCTGAAATAAAACTTAAATTAATTTATAAAACTTAATAAATTGATAGTTTAAACTATCAACTCCTACTCTGCATACCATCGACTTTTAAAGCCTAGATAGCAACTTTTAATAATATATTTGTGTAATGCAATACATAGTAGCAGTATCAAATTAAATAAATTTCATACTGTTACAAACACACTAATTTAATTAGATTTAATCACATAAATCAGTGTTTGTACACTTTAGAAAAGTATTATTTGCCTTATTTAATGCAAAACGTTAATTATTTCAGATGTAGTGGCCACTATGTTACGAAATTTCTGGTATTAAATTGTCTAATATATTTTTTAATTCCTTATGCATGCAAATCCTTTATTAATACTTTGGGGTTCACAAATAGTTTGCATTGAGTGAGTCTCTCGTTACGACTCTTGTGAATTAAAAAATTGTTAATTAAAAACTTATCTGGAAAAATGCATCACCGACCAAAACGGCTTTGCAAACTTGTGAACTTTTTTTTACACAAGTTCCTTTAGCACAATGCCATGTTCAATGCCTCCTTTAGCCATTGAACAAGGGTTTTGGATTTAGTCTCATGAAATGTCAAATGAAGCCTAAATATGCACTACCCTTTATTCTCAGTACCGAGTTAAATTCCTTATAAATTGATAGGGATAAGATTTAAAAAAAAGTTATACAAAATAAAAATGTTTGATATTATTTAGGCTTCATATCTCTTTGAACTTTTATGGTATATCAATTCATATTTTTCTAGTATATGCAACTATAACAGGGATGAAAGTGCACTTAAGCCATTTTGTAGCAGCTTTAGAGCAGCAAAAATCGATTTTTGGAGCAGTAAAATATTTTTGTAGCAGCAAAAATCCGATTTTGTAGCCGTAAATATCGGATTTTGTAGCAGCAAAAATATAATTTTGTAGCAATAAAAGCTGTTTTAGGAGCAGATTTGAAATATTCTAATGCTAATAAACTCTTAACAATTACAATAATTGCTATCTTGAAAAATATTTTTACATTTGAAAGAATAAATACTCAGATTAAATTTCTCCACACATTTTAGACCTTTTGATGAAATTTGTGGTTTTTCGCGATCATTTAACATAATTCACACTTTTTCGCAATCTTTTGACCCTGTTTGTTCGTTTTTAAATAGATTTTCGGGGTTTTTTTTACGACCTTTTGAAATTTGCACATTTTCTGAGATCTTTTGATGAAATTTACGATCTTTTTGGTGAAATTTTCGGGGTTTTTTTCACATGATCTTAAAAAAAATTAACGTTTTTTTCACGATCTTTTGACCGTATTTTTTTCTTTTTATGAGGAACTTAGATATCCTTTGACAAAATTCGTAGGTTTTTTGTAATTTTTGGACGAAATACGCTTGTTTTTCAGAATCATTTACAGAAATTTGCAATTTTTTTTCACCATCTTTTACAGAAATGAACGTTTTTTCACGATCTTTTGACTATGTTTTACGGAAATGAACATTTTTTCACTACCTTTTGACTGTGTTTTATTCTTTTTTTTTTTTTTTTATAATGTTAACGATTCTTTAGCAAAACTCACGTTTTTCTCGCGATCTTTTGATGAAATTCGAGTGCTTTTCGTGATTTTTTGATAAAATTTGTGTGTTTTTCGTGATCTATTGATAAAACTTGAGTGTTTTACACTATATATTGATGAAATTCTACTCTTCGCGATCTTTCGATTGAAATGTGTGTTTAGCGCGGTTTTTTTTTTTTGTGATTTTTTGACGAAATATGCTTGTTTTGCGGGATACTTTAAAGAAATTTGCGTTTTTTTCCAGAAATTAATGCTTTTCGTGATTTTTTGATAAAATTTGTGTGTTTTTCGTGATCTATTGATAAAACTTGAGTGTTTTACACTATATATTGATGAAATTCTACTCTTCGCGATCTTTCGATTGAAATTTGTGTGTTTAGCGCGGTTTTTTTTTTTTTTGTGATTTTTTGACGAAATATGCTTGTTTTGCGGGATACTTTAAAGAAATTTGCGTTTTTTTCCAGAAATTAATGTTCTGTTCACTCTTTCTTTGATAATATAACGATTCTTTAGCAAAACTCACATTTTTCTCGGGATCCTTTGATGAAACAGGGGTGATTCTGGGTAAAAATTTTTCTTTTGGCTATTCACATCACATTTTCGGAAATCGGGGGGGGGGGGGGGGGGGGGGGGGGGGGGGGGGCAATATTTTAGCAAAATCGACGATTTATTGCAATCTTTTGAAGAAAACGGCGTTTTCCCTTTTTTATGAAATCGGCGTTTTTTCGACGACCTTTAGACAAAATTTACATTTTTACGCGATATTTTCTCAAAATCGGCGTTTTATCCCCGCGAACTTTTGACAAAATCGCCGTTTTTCCGCGATCTTTTGATAAAATCGGCGTTCTTTTTCAATGATCCTTTGACATAATATTTTTATGCGATCGTTTATCGAAAATGACGTTTTTTTCTGCGATCTTTTAACGAAATCGGCGTTTTCCCGCGGTCTTCATACGAAATCAGCGTTTTATCTGCGATGTTTGGTGAAATTGCCGTTTTTTCCGGGATTCGCACAGGAAATTCGCTTTTTTCAGCGATCTTTTGACAAAGTTCGTTGACAAAAACATTGATGAAATCTTCATTTTTTCCACGAAATATTGACGAAATGTGTGCTCTTTTCGGCGATCAACCGAACTTTAAATTTTCGGACAAGAATCACCACTGCGATGAAATTCGAGTGTTTTTCGCGATTTATAGACAAAATTTTCATGATCTATTAATGAAATTCGAGTGTTTTCACGATCTATTAGTGAAATTTGAGTGACGAAATCAGCGAACCTTTGACAAAATTCATGTTTTATTTTTTTCGAGATCCTTTGACAAAATTCGCGTATGTTTTTTGAAATGCTTAGACAAAATTCGTGTGTATTTTTTGCCGAAATTCGAGCATTTTTTTCGAGATTTACTGTTTTTTCCTTTTGTGTTGAATTCAGGAAGTGGCCCGGAGGGGGGGGGACATCCCCCGGAGAAAGGAATCCTCCCACCCGGAAATTTTGGATTTTCAATGGTCAGAAAGTGCAATTTCCTCCTCTATTATGTCCCCCCCGGAGCTACAGAAATCCCTGCCGAAAAAAAGGGTCTGAATGGGGAAATTGCACGTTTTTCAATTTAACTTGCATTTTATAGAGTACAAACGTACGAGCATTTTGATACCATTTTTATGTTTCTTTGAAACTCGGAAAATCCATTAAATTAACTTTAAAAATGCAGTTTTTGTTTCGGCGGGAAAAAGCCGCGTCACGTGACGAAAGCGGTTTTGACGTCACTACACATATATTTTCCTCAGTACTTTTGTATGGGGATAGCTTGGATTACGCTGAATGATTTCTTTCTTTTCTTAAAAATGGTTTGTAGAACAAATTAAAAGCATTGAAAACTGCTGTAATAAATAAATAATATTGTGAATTCGAGTGAGATTCTCCCCCCCCTCGCTCTTTTAAGGATTTTCCTTTTAAAATATCGGTACAAGTTTATATTGCAATTGTATTTTGTAGAATAACATATTTTTCTTTTTCATATTAATGTTTCACAATAATTAATTTCAATTATTGGTTCAAATAGTATTTCTTTCATTATCGAGTAGGTCTGGACAACTTATGAAAAAGTTTTCGTATTTATATTTTATATTTGAAATGAGAATTAGTCCTGCTTTCGTTAAATGTAAGAAATTTTTTCAGGTTAGCTTTGAGGTAGCCTTACAGAATCTTTATATAATTATGCACAAATAATAATAATAATAATAATAATAATAGTTTTTTGAAAATGTTTCATGTGCGCAAAAAATAACTAATAATTATTTTAAATACTGTCGATTTTATGAACTCCATCAGACTTTGGGATTGAAAATGTTGTGCTGTATAAACTTGCAGATTACAACACAGTATTTGGTTTATGGATTCTATTCTGTAGTTTTCTATAGTACAATGAATTTTCAAAATGAAAATACTATTTGCCTTCGTAAGATTTAAAAAAAATATTCATTATTATTATCATTTAACGAAAGTTAGAGCATTGAGAAAAAGAAAAAAGACTTGCGTGTTTAGAGTCTGAGAAATGTTAAGCAGGGCATTCTGAGATACTACATTTCAAACAAATAAAAAGTACTACATAGATTCAAAAGTTATTCGTAAGCAAGTAATGTTAAAATGGTAATTAAACTATTTGTACTCTTTTTTATTTAACTTAACTTGGTTTTCGCATGTAAGGATAGGATTGTGCATTTATTTTTCACCCACTTTCAGATAAATTAAGAAATGTAAAAAATATGCACTAAGATATGCTTCCAGTGACAATACATCGAATTCCTTTTGTCGTTACAAGTTGCAACAACATTGTATTTATTTTGTTCTAAATTACGACCCCCCCCCCCTCCCCAAAAAAAAAACAGCCAAATGACTGTGAAGCTGTAAATAGTTTATAGAGTATAAAGTAGAAAATATAAGTAAAAAATGAAGCGTCCCTTTTTTTTTTTATATACGATTCGTATCAATGATTTCAACAGACAAAGGTGTGCATATTCCTTGATAAAGATCAAATAAATATATATATATATATTAATATTGCTATCTTTGGCATATTCAGCTATATTTGGGTGGAGTCTTCCACCCCACCCCCATTCCAATCACGCATCACACATTTCATTAAAAAAAAAAAAAAAAAAAAAAAAAAAATGAAATGTTGACATGTGAAAAAAAATAAATAAATAAATAAATAAATAAACATGTATACATATAGAATGGTATCTGAATCTGAGTAATATATATCTGCATTATAAGCAGTGTTGAATTCAGGGATTGCTCTAGGTGGACATATTTAAGAAATATGCTTGAATAAATTAACACTTTCATAATAAATGAACAATTATTATCAGTTGAAAATACAATTTAGAAATTCTAAATGATAGTTTAAATACTTTTTTTTTTCTTTCCATATATTAAAACAGAAATCGAGCAAATGTTATTGATTTTTAAAAATAAATTCACGAGCGCCTACATTATCTACCAAATGTAAAAAAAAAAAGGAGGGGTGTATTTTCTTTCTTTTTTTTTTTTTGGGGGGGGGGGGGGGTCGATAACCGTGCCAAATTATTGTATTAAATTGAACATTTTAAGAAAATAAAAAATACAAAATGAATTGCAGTCATAAAAATGAGGTGTGATGATTAAGATAACTGTTGAATACTTTGGAAAAGTGGGGAAATTGAAAAAGTGTTTTTTTTTTTTTTTTTTTTTTTTTTTTTTTTTTTTTTTTTAATACTTATTTTTAAGTAAGCACATACAAAAATAAAAGACAATATTTATAAATTTAGCCACGTACGTTGTAATAATTTGTTTCTGATCTATGAATACGCAATTATTATTAACAGTAGTTAATTTTAAATTTTATTCAATAAGTCAGCATTAAATTTTTTCTTGTTTTTTTACGCTGTTGTTCAAAATTTGATTTTCTCATAATAAATTCGAGTTAATTATTTATCTGTAATATAGCTTGCACAACGCAAAATTCTGTTCATAACAAAAAGAATTATTAAGCATTACAATGAATTAAGGAAAAAATACATTTCAAAAACTAGATAAAGAGTATTTTGCTTACGATTTATTTTTTAATAAAACCATCATTTTTTATTCTTTTAAGTAAATCAGAGTAAGTAAAAAATAAATGTGGCTTTTAGCTTTAGCTCCTTGTATCTTTACCCACATGAAATGCATTTTTTATGCGCTTAAAAAATTTTTGAGAGAAAAAAAAAAACTATTTCCGGAAGGTATAGTATTGTATTTTATAACCCAACTACCTTCAGCACTTTTCTAAATGAAAATTGATTCAAATGTATAAATTAATAGTACATTATATTTGGATATGTTGAGTAAAATAATGTTTTGACACTAATTTGATTTTGTTTTTGTGTAAATAAGTCTTTAAAAGATGTTTATAGTAGATAACAAACAGAAAGCAACGTAAAACTGCCTTCAATCACAATACATACGGCTAGGGAGAATCTGCGTTTCATGTGTAGTGACGTCAAACCAATCGCGTCCCGTTTTCGGATCACGTGGTTTTGTTTTGCTTTTAACGGAGTTTAAAACTGCAATAACTAATTATTTTAAATTATTTTTACAATTCCGAGTTGAATTTCGAGGAAAGTAAGATCGTCTTTATCAATTAAACATAAAAGGAAGCATAATTTAAGATGAGTGCAACTTCCCCATTCAATACTGTTTTGACTGCATTTTGTTCATTTTTTAACGAAATAGCAATTTGACAAAATTGTATTTTTTTTATTTTGTAATTGTTTGACAAACATGTAGCGGATCTTCGTACGCGCTTTCATTCTGCTTTCGGTTTTGCCGTCTATCAACAGAATTCGCCGAGGAGAGAAATAATTCACCGCCGACACGGGAAAGACACAGAACAGGAAAATACTTAATTTACAGAAAATATGTACAATACATAAGAGGCCAACCCCCATTGGTTGGGAATCATATTACAGCAGCTCTCGTTCGTCAGCTCAACGCGCGCGCTGTACGTCATATGACGTCCCGCTCCGAACTTTGCGATCGGCTGCGATGAAAATGAACTTAGGTTGACTCGAGGAAAAAACAACTTGCGTCGATCCACGATAAAACTCCGCAAAACATCGCGTGTTTTTAATGACCGAATTCGCATATTTTTCGAAATTTTTCGGCGAAATTTGCGCATTTTTCGAGATTTTTATCAATGTTTCTTTGTTTTTTGACGAAATTAACAGCCTAAAAAAAGTTATTTTTTGTTGTTTCCTGGATCGATGAAATCGCGATAAACTTCATTTTGGAACTAAGTGCCTTTTGGCGCAGGTTTGGCGCAAAATTGAAAAAAATAGCTGTTTTGTAGCAGTTTGGCGCAGAAAAGCGGTTTCGGCGCAGTCTGGCGCAGGTCTTACATCCCTGCTATAAACAACCCTACTTTGCGTAGTTTGTTACAAAGTCTTATTATCTTTCAGCAATGATTTTCTTTTAATAATACAGTTAAGTTCTTCGAAATGCTTAATTTTTAATCTTTAACCACCAGTTTTTTAAAAAAGAAAATTTTCTCTACTTGAATTGCGAAAATGCTCCAATTAAATAAGGAAGGGAAAAAAATAAGTGGTGGGAATAATGAAGGATTCTGAGAATTTTAAGTGCCACATATATCAGTTGCTCGTCCCCAAAGGGTTAATATACGGTTTATTGTACGAAACCCTCTGAGCGTGAATAATATCTGCACTTGACCATTTATTTAGTATCCCTGACCCCTAACACATATTAATACATCAAAAACCAGAAGTTGAAAATTTTTACAAATTTAATACTTTCTTCTTGTAAAGATACCAGAAAGTAAAAATAATATGATAACAGACTTTCTGAGTGAATTTTGACTTCTTCCCAATTCTTAACATGATTAGTTGGTTAGTATAAAACTCTGATGTAGAGAAAAATATGTTATACAACTATAATTTATCCTATAATTTATCTAGATATCAAGAAAGTTTGAAATGTACAGAAATCTATTTAAAAAAAGTGACTATTGATAAAATTGAGTCTACCAGCAACTGACTATTAACTGAATTTCCCAGTTTTCACCTATATTGATAGCATACATTATTCTTAGTCAATTGATAACATTATATCTTTTTATATGAATTTTTGCAGATTTCATAAAATGCAATCAAATTTTATACAATTTTAAAACTCCTAAAAACTTAATCTTTACTTTTTTAGATTAAAATATAATAAAAACAAAACAAAACAATGTATTATTAAAATAATACAATGATGAAATCTGAAAATTACCTTTATTACACCAGTAATATTATTCTGTTCAATCAGCAGATCAGCCAGTTCAAAGGTACTGATATGTGCCTTCAGAAACAGCTGCAAGCATAGCAAATCTCAATTAATTTATGCTTTTTTAGGCATTGAATTTACAAAAATTTAAAAATAAGAAATCGAGGATAGAAAAATATTATTGTTCCACACAGTATTAGAAAAAAAAAAAAAATCTAAATCTCTCTCTTTATACATATATGATTAAAGTTTAACTAACTTGCTGAAGTAAATTTTTAATGCCTTCTCTGTCTTCATGTTCTGGAACTTTAACATCAAAATCAACTTGAATGATATCCTGTAAGCAGAGAAATAACAAATTATATAAGATAAGTGCATACTTAAAATATATTTTATAATGTTATTTAGAAAAATAATGCATGGGAAAATTAGGAGGGATTTATTATTTTAAAGTAAAATTAATATTTTACTTAAAAATGTTAATGAGCAGCTATACAAAATTCCTTGTAAATTTCAATATTTGTTCACAACAATGTTAGTTAAAATTCTTTTCTGCCTTTATAGCTCACAGGCTATCAAAGCCTGAGAGCTCATGTGTCTGTCGGTTCTGTATGTCGCTGATTAGCTTTAGGAGTTAACTGGATAAGTATAAAGGGGGGGGGGGAGACAAGGGGCTAACTCCCCTCCCCCTAATTTAGATAAATGGGCTTTTCATTTAGAATTATCAAATTTCAATGAAGTTTTAAAATATGATCATTCTAATAAAGTACCTCCATGATTTTTATTGGGTTTCACTGGTTTAATATAAGGGAGAGATTAATTCCCTTAACCACTTAACTGGCGATGGGTATGGGGGAAACAGTGCTTTAACCCCCGACTTATCTCGAGGCAGCTGGTGAAGTGGTAAATTCAAATAAATGACTTTTTTCATGTAGAATTCACAGGGTTCATACAGAGTTTGCTAAATGAAAAATAAGGACTCTGTAAGGACTTTGTTAAAAGAAAAATAAGGACTTCCTAAAGTTAAAAAAGAACAGTACATATAATTACTTACATTAAATTTTAATCGTAATAGATTGAAATTTTACATAAAACATACTTATATAATTATATAACAAAATATATAACATCAGTTGGCTAGCAACTGTTTTTTCGCATCTATTTCTTTGGTCAGGGAGAAAATTTCTTCCTTTTTTCTTTTGCAGATTTTCTACAATTGTTCAATTTGATAAATAATTGAATATCTTTAGTTGATTTAGGTTTATCAGCTAATTCATTAGCCTTATTTTCTAACTCCAATACTTCTTTTTCAAGAAGCCATATTTTTTTTTTATAAAACCTAAGTCATCTTCAATTAATTTCCTTTTATTTCCTGCAGAGGAAGACTGTTGCTATTAACCATGCTACACATATCCAGTGAAATAATAAGACTAAGATCAAACACAGATTAGCAGATGTTGCTAGACTTGAAAAATTCTGGGTCCCGGGGACCTAGGACTTCTAAAATTCTGGAACATTTTCTGGGGACCTCCTTTTTTACAAAAGTGAGTCCCCACTAATAAGTCATATTTTTAGACGCAAACATTGAATTTGTTCATTTTCAAAAGAAAAATTAAATGCAATAATTATTGTTTTAATAATAATACGTAAATAATTAAAGCCAATATTAAATTTTTTTTAACTATTAAGAGAAATTTTCTTTACTTTTTAAAAAATAAAAGTGCAAGGTATAAATTTAATTATAAAATAATGCTTATTTGATTGTAGAAGAAAACAAATGTCATTAGTGTTTGCATTTCTTTTAAAAAGGGGCAAAACTGATTTATTGAAAAAAACATTTTTCCTGAAAAAGGAATACTTTTGTTGAGTAAAGGGGTATTTTTTGTTTAATGAATGGGTGTTTTCAGAAGTTACATTCACTCAGAAAGATTTGGAACAATCAAAAACAGATTGTAAAGTAGGAAAATCTGTTTTTGAAGCAGCAAAAAGAAATAATTTTGAAGCAGGAAAGTTAGCTTTTCGAACAGCGATCCTGGCATTATTATTATTATTATTATGCGCTTTTTTGACGAAAATTGCATTTTAAACCGATCTTTTGAAGAAATTTGTCGTTTTTTCGTGATTTTTTTTGTCGAAATTTGGCGGGGTTTTTTTTTGGCAAAATGTGCCGTTTTTTCGCGAACTTTTGACGAAAGTTACCGTTTTATTACAATTTTTTGATGAAAATTGTCGTTTTTCGCGAATCTTTTGACGAAAATTGCCGTTTTTCGCGAATCTTTTGACAAAATTTGCCGTTTTATCGCAATTTTTGGACGAAATTTTCGGGTTTTTTTTGCGAGTTTTTGAGGAAATTTGCCGGAAATTATTCGCTATTTCGCAATTTTTTAACGAAATTTTCTTTTTTTTCCCGCTTCTTTGACGAAATGTGCCGTTTTTTCACGATCTTTTGATGAAAGTTACCGTTTTAATCACAATTTTTTTTAAATGAAAATTGCCGTTTTTCGCGAATTTTTTGACAAAACTTGCCGCTTTATCGCAATGTTTGGACGAAATTTGTCGTTTTTTTGCGATTTTTTGAGGAAATCTGCCTTCTATCGGAATTTTGTAACAAATTTAGCCATTTTTTCGCGAATTTTTTGTCAAAATTTGCCGAAAATTATTCGTTATTTCGCGATTTTTTAACTAAATTTGCCTCTATGCGATTTTTCGACGAAAATTACGTGTCCCGTGGGACGCGGAAGCTCCATTTTCTTGCGTCACGTCGCCGATTGATCGGTTCTGTAACAAGAACCGTCTAAAACAAAATAAAATTTAGCAGCTTATAACAGTGTAACTACGGTGACCTAAGAGAGTAAGTATTGGTGACATTGTGACAGTGTAATGTAAGACATTAAAGAAACTGTTTTTCAGTAAAATAAGGCTAACGTTTATTAACGAAAAAATAAGTGCAAGTTTAAATAAAAACATGTATAAATCCAGGTGAAAATATAACAGGCATAACGTGAACAGAAACAAGTTCAGTTAAAATTATTCTATGTCATGAAATAATATTCAAGTTTAAATAAAAATATGTATAAACTTAGATGAAAATATAACTGGTAAAATGTAAACAGAAAAATAAGTTCAATTCCGTATTTAAATTAAAAACATTCTATGTAATGAAATAATATTACTTATTGAATGGCATGGCATGGCATAAAACAATACTAGGATAGCAATGAAAACAAAACGGACTCACGTATGGATGACTGCTCTCGACGTACTGAAAGAATTCCCATGATATGGCACACCAACTATTTCGATGAAAAGTCTTAAGAAAACTGAAGATAATAACGTCCACAAATAAATGAGTATGAAGACGTAATTAACAACACAAATGGACTATGACCGCTGGTAAAATGAAACACGGGCGAAGTTGATAAACCATTTTCACAATCAAATGTCCAGCAATGGATTTGGCGTAATTAAACAACTAGATGTTAACTCCAAAACTTTAAAACTGGATGAATTAAAATACATTTCTGAAACTATATCATATTGACCTTAACATCAATTATCTTGAGACATAACATCACTTCAAAATCCCCAGCACAATCTATCTCCGCCGGTTTAAATAGCAGCGGCAATTCCGAAACTGGATACGCCCCTCCGAGTTGAGCAAGCGAGTTCCTGACTTGCGATGGAAGAAATGCAAGACAGCCACTTACGAGTTGCGATCCGCGATACTTGCGGATTGCGACCGAACGGAACGATAAAACCAGGATGAACACACCCATCAGCGACGATCGGAAAAACAGAAGATAAGCGATTGATTTGAACATGTAAACAAAAGATCGGAAGATTGGAAAAATTGCCGGCAAAGAAAAAAGATGGAAGTTGGAACAAAATATAAGATAGTAAGCCATGCCATTTTACAATATTACGATATATATAATTAGAATTATGTATTTTAGAGTGTTAAGGAAGAAAAAATGGCTGACACCGATCTCCTGCGTATTTTACGCGCTATAGCGCGTCTGCGACATCTGATCGGTTCTGTAACAAGAACCGTCTAAAACAGAGTAAAATTTAGCAGCTTATAACAGTGTAATTACGGTGACCTAAAAGAGTAAGTAATTGGTGACGTTGTGACAGTGTAGTATAAGACATTAAAGAAACTGTTTTTCAGTAAAATCAGGCTAACGTTTATTGACGAAAAATAAATGTAAGTTTAAATAAAAACATATATAAGTCCAGGTGAAAAATATAACAGGCATAATGTGAACGGAAACAAGTTCAGTTAAAATTATTCTAAGTCATGAAATAATATTCAAGTTTAAATGAAAATAAGTATAAACTCAGATAAAGAAATAACTGGTAAAATGTAAACAGAAAAATGAGTTCAACTCCAAATTTAACTTAAAATCATTCTATGTATTGAAATAATATTACTTATTGAATGGCATGGCATGGCATATAACAATACTAGGATAGCAATGAAAAACAAAAACAGACTCACTTATGGACGACAGCTATCGACGTATTAAAGAAATTCCAGCAATACGGCACATCTAATAACTCGATGAAAAGTCTTAAGAAAACAGAGTTTTTAACTGAAGCTAATAATGTCCACACATATATATGATGATTTGATTAAAACAAACACAAATGGGTTACTACTGCTAATGAAATGAAACACCGGCGAAATCGATAAAACCATATTCAAAATCAAATGTCCAGCAATGGATTTAGCATAATTACTCAACTAGATGTTAACTTTAAAACTTTTAAAACTGTATGAGTTAAAAATACATTTCTGAAACTGTATCATATTGACGTTAACATCAATTGTCTAGAGACATAACATCACTTCCAAAATCCACCCCCACAACATATCTCAGCCGGCTTTAAATAGCCGCGGCAATTCCGAAACTGGATACGCCCCTCCGAGTTGAGTAAGCGAGCTCCTGACTTGCGACGGAAGAAATGCAAGACCGCCACTTGCGAGATGCGATCCGCGATGCTTGCGGATTGAGATCGAACGGAGCGATAAAACCAGAATGAACGTACCCACGGAAAAGATAAGCGATTGATTTGAACGTGTAAACAAAAGTTCGGAAACTGGATACGGAAGATGGAAAATGCCGGCAAAGGAAAGAAATAGAAGTTGGAATAAAACATAAGATAGTAAGCCATGCCATTTTACAATATTACGATATATATAATTAGAATTATGTATTTTAGAGTGTTAAGGAAGAAAAATGGCTGACAATCGCCCCCCCCCTTAACACTCGTACTTAAAAATAAAATGGATAATTACCAGATATTGAAAAATATATGTATATATAGAATACAGTCAAACATTAGAATATAAACTATCACACTTCGATAGCTACCAGTAAAACAGAAACTTAACAAGTATAAATGCAACAAATTCAATGACTTCAACAAGGTTAATCAAAACATCAATTTTCAACAATGTTAATAACAATATTCAACAACAACAACAACAATTTTTAACAATTATATATAACAACTAGATTAACAATTTTTTCATTTCATGAAAGTTTAGTTACAATTGTAACTCCAACGAAAGATTTTTTTTCCACGTCGGAAAAGTTCAATAGCAAAAGTCTATAAAAATAACATTTTCCTGAAAAAAACCGTGAAAGATAATTACAATTACCTCGTCACATGCAAGTGACTACGAGTTACCTTTACATAAAAAGAATTTAATATGATGATTTTTCCTTTAGTCTTGACTTGTAACAATATTCAAATGAATTTTTAAACAATCATACATTTGCATATTTATTCTGAAAGAGAATGATTATCACATAAACATAAATTCAGGACAATATGAAGAATACATATACATGAGCTACAATATGAAAATACTTTGACAATATATGAAAGACACATGTTATGCAAATGAGAAAATTTCAATAATGAGAATAATAACGATCATGATCGTGATAGCGATTATGAATTATGATTATGATAGTGACATAGTTAAATGACTGTGACTGTGAGCGCTCACATGAAAGACAACACAAAAAAATATAATATGCTTAAGCTTTTGAAACGATATACATTTGCAAATGATTTGGCCAATTTTAATATGGAAAAAACTTGTTATATATATACTCTTAAGAAGAGAAGAAAATTTTCATATTTACATATGCAATAAAAACAGAATACAACTCGATTTTCAACACCTATGAAATGATATTATGAAACGTATGCATACGAAACAAATATGAAATAACAAGAGTATAATTACATATTTAAACATTTTTCTTCAAAAGAAAAGTACTGAAATATACAAAAATTTCAGTTAAAAAAAAATGCTAAACTTCAAGGTTTAACATAAAAAGTTAAACAAGCATCTTAATGCTTGACACAAGTTCAAAGGAGGAGGAGTTTTTTTTTTCATAGCATTTAAATATTATGTATATATATAAATTACTTATAACCAAAAATTACATCAATAAACTTTTTAAGATCAAACTTTGTTAAAGGTTTAGTGAAAATGTCTGAGAGATTAGATTTACTGGCTACGTGTTTAACATTAAAAATCTCTTGGTTTAAAAGGTCTCTAACAAAGAATAATTTTACGTCAATGTGTTTCGTTCTATAATTTTCAATGGGAGACTTAAGAAAATCAATGGAGGAATCAATGAGTTTCAGAGAAAGAGGTGTGTGGAGGTGTGTAACCAGGACTTGAGCTAGGACTAGGAGTGGACTTTACAATGCCTTCGTACTTATTGCTTCCTTTAAAACTGAACAGTGACGGATTAAATTTGATACCATTAGATTGACAGTAATCTCTTACTTCCTTCAGGGATCTTAGACGTTGTGTCTCACCCAACTCGTAATAGTAGACGTCGGTTCTCGATTTGTCAGGCCTAGTTACAGGCTTACGGAACCAGATAGCTTCCCTGAGAGTTCTAGAAAAATCCTCGCCATCCTCGTCACTGTCACCCTCAGGCGGATGTGAGGAGGCAGAGTCGGAAGATTTAGAGGTACTTGGTCTAATACTTTGAGTGGGTGGTGTTTCTGAAGTAAATCTGTCAGGTTGAAGATCAGTCAAAGGGTCTATTTCAGGTGGTTCGGAACTTAGGATATAAGAGGGTCCCAGATCGCTTCCGTTGCGCTGCTCCGAAGTTGTAAATGGGTTTGTGCCTATTGAATAGCTTGGGCCTTGTTCACTGTGTTTGTGGATATTTCTGGATACAGATTCGTCACCAAACCTAACATTTATTGTCTCTATTATTTTATTGGTTTCGGGAATCCATACCCTGTAGCCTTTTGTAGACATTGCGTAACCCACTAAAACACCCTTTTTAGCCTTTGGATCGAATTTGGAATTTCTTAGTTGTTTAGGTACCCCCACATATGCCACCGTACCAAAAGGTCGTAAATGTCTTATGGATGGTTTATTACCACAATAATATTCAAAAGGAGTTTTTTTCTGGGTTTTGTGACATATTCGGTTAAGAGTGTATGCTATGTACAAGACGGCTTCAGGCCAGAATTTGAGACTGAGTTTACTTTCATTGAGTATTGAGCGAGCCCCGTCCATTATTGTTTGATTTAAACGTTCTGAAACTCCATTTTGCTCCGGAGAATACACATTGGTAAATTCGTGTTTTATGCCATTGTCCTCAAAGAATTTGGTGAATGCTTCATTATCGAATTCCCGCCCATTGTCGCTACGAACTTCTTTTACTTTGGTGCCCAAAAACCTTTCTGCTCTTTTTACGTGGTTAGAAAATACCTTAAATACCTGTGTTTTACTGCATAAGGGGTATACTGACACTTTGCGAGAGAAGTCGTCCGTTATAGTTAGGAAATACTTCTCCCCGTTTCGCCCTGTTATTTGTGTCGGACCCCACAGATCAGTGTGTAGCAGTTCTAGAGGTCGTTTAGATCTTATTTGGTTTATTGGGCGGAATGATGTTCGTCTGTGCTTATTAATTTTACATGTTTCACATTCAAAGTCTTTACATTTAATGGGTGGTAAGCCCCTAACGCCATTACATTTTAGAGTATGTTCAATTAATGTGGAACTGATGTGCCCAAGGCGTCTATGCCAGAGTTTAAAATCATCTTTTTGAACTGTTGAGGCTTGGAAACGTACCTTTTTAGGATTTTGATTACGGTTAGTTTTAGGGTCTTTATTTCTATTTTTATGGTTAGGATCTGGATAAAGGCAGTAAATGCCATCTTTAAGAAAAGCACGAAAAAGTGTGCCAGAATCCCGATATGCCTTGACCCTTCCCTCACCTCCTTTGAACTTGGCACCCATTTTATCAAGTCTGGGACCTGAAATTAAATTATGTCTTAGACTAGGACAATACATGACGTCGCCGAAGCGAACCATTTCCCCATTTATTTTTAAATCCACTAAACCGGTGCCCTCGATAGGGAAAGTAGCACCGTCAACTGCAACAGCCAATTCCTCATTTTTTAAAGGTTTGAACTTAACATATAAACTTTTATCTTTACAGAAATGGTGGGAGGCACCTGTGTCAAAGACCCAGGCGTCTCCACCACATTTTAGGTTACTCAGATTAGATTGTATGAGGTAATTTACCTGGCCTGTTGTCTTACGTTGACGTCGGTTGCGAGGCACATCTTTTCTGGATCTATGACCATCAGACTGAGCACGGACAGGACTGGATACGGAAGAGTCTTTCGATGAATTTCTGGAAAAGGAGGAACCTCTGGACAAAGAAGAATTTCTGGAACTGGAAGAGTCTCTGTACACCACGGAACCGGAATTGGAGGAGTCTCTAGGCATCATGGAACTTCTGGAACTAGAGCTAAGACAGGATTCCTGGCGGGTGACATCAGGCACTCTACACTGGCTCTGTAAATGTCCTCTGCGTCCACATTTGTGACACCGACCTTTGAACTTAGGCTTAAAGGAACACTTCTTTGAGGAACGGGCTCTGGAGAAATGAGACTGCACGGCATCCACTCTGTCGTCCTCTCGTAGTTTGATACGGGACTCCTCTGCGACTAATTCTGTAAGAACACTTTTGAACATAAACTGATCGTCTGGCCATCGCAGAATCCCTTGCACCATGTTGTCGAACTTCTTCGGGAGCCATCTAAGCAATTGAAATGTGAGGTAAGTTTCTTTGATTGGCTCATTTATCGCAGCAAGTTGGTCAGCAAGCCTTTGGAGGCGAGCTGCAAACATATCAACGGGCTCTTCAGGTTGTATCTTACAGGAAAGAATTTCGCCAAATAATTGCATATGGCGTGCCCGGTTATCAGGCTGGAAATGCAATTTAAGTTTAGTCCAGGCTTCATGAGGGTCGTCGATATTTTCGATGATTCTCCGGAACTCATTTTCGACATTTAAATATACAATTGATAGTGCAGACCTGACTCTGGATTTATATTCCTTTGTCGCTACAGAGTCACTTTCATCAGGAGCCTTTTCAGTGCCATTTACTATGCTCCACGCATTCTTATCTAATAGTAGATACTTAACGTCAGCTGCCCAAGTTCCATAATTGTGAGAATTCAGTTTTGTTATGCACACCTGTATGTTAGCCATGGCCATGCATTAAACAGAAGATGTTACATGAAAAAAAAAAAAGAGGAAAAAAAATATTTTTTTTCTTAAATCACGTACCTAGTACTCAGATAGTACAAAAATTTCTATTATAAATGATCCAAAAAAAAACCTTTTTGTATTTCACCTCAATAGGAAAGAAAAAAACATATAGCCTTCAAAAAAAAATTTTTATATTGCGGCCCCCCCCTCTAAAATGACTCGGAGGTCCAATGGCCGCATACTACAAACAACTGTCAAAAAAAATTTTTGAAATGTCACCAATTAGGTTATGGCCGCCGTAAAGGGTTTAAAAGCGTATTCGCTTCGGGCCCATAACCCGTGATCGGTTCTGTAACAAGAACCGTCTAAAACAGAGTAAAATTTAGCAGCTTATAACAGTGTAATTACGGTGACCTAAAAGAGTAAGTAATTGGTGACGTTGTGACAGTGTAGTATAAGACATTAAAGAAACTGTTTTTCAGTAAAATCAGGCTAACGTTTATTGACGAAAAATAAATGTAAGTTTAAATAAAAACATATATAAGTCCAGGTGAAAAATATAACAGGCATAATGTGAACGGAAACAAGTTCAGTTAAAATTATTCTAAGTCATGAAATAATATTCAAGTTTAAATGAAAATAAGTATAAACTCAGATAAAGAAATAACTGGTAAAATGTAAACAGAAAAATGAGTTCAACTCCAAATTTAACTTAAAATCATTCTATGTATTGAAATAATATTACTTATTGAATGGCATGGCATGGCATATAACAATACTAGGATAGCAATGAAAAACAAAAACAGACTCACTTATGGACGACAGCTATCGACGTATTAAAGAAATTCCAGCAATACGGCACATCTAATAACTCGATGAAAAGTCTTAAGAAAACAGAGTTTTTAACTGAAGCTAATAATGTCCACACATATATATGATGATTTGATTAAAACAAACACAAATGGGTTACTACTGCTAATGAAATGAAACACCGGCGAAATCGATAAAACCATATTCAAAATCAAATGTCCAGCAATGGATTTAGCATAATTACTCAACTAGATGTTAACTTTAAAACTTTTAAAACTGTATGAGTTAAAAATACATTTCTGAAACTGTATCATATTGACGTTAACATCAATTGTCTAGAGACATAACATCACTTCCAAAATCCACCCCCACAACATATCTCAGCCGGCTTTAAATAGCCGCGGCAATTCCGAAACTGGATACGCCCCTCCGAGTTGAGTAAGCGAGCTCCTGACTTGCGACGGAAGAAATGCAAGACCGCCACTTGCGAGATGCGATCCGCGATGCTTGCGGATTGAGATCGAACGGAGCGATAAAACCAGAATGAACGTACCCACGGAAAAGATAAGCGATTGATTTGAACGTGTAAACAAAAGTTCGGAAACTGGATACGGAAGATGGAAGATGGAAAATGCCGGCAAAGGAAAGAAATAGAAGTTGGAATAAAACATAAGATAGTAAGCCATGCCATTTTACAATATTACGATATATATAATTAGAATTATGTATTTTAGAGTGTTAAGGAAGAAAAATGGCTGACAACATCCCCTGGCGGATTATAGAACAGATTGGCGCAATTATTTGGCGAAATATCTTTTCTTTGCTATTCATTTCTCTATTTCAAAGAAAAGGTAATTTTTGATGGTGAATATTTTTTACGATTGATGTTTGTAAATACGAGGTTTCTACGTCGCAATCGGAAAACAAAAGAAGCAGCTTTAATGTCCAATCAGAAATAAGAGAACTGTAACAAAGAAACTTGTTTTTTTTATTTTTCAGCTGCCATATTTGGCAGATTATGAATGTTTCAGGGGTGATTCTGGGTGAAATTTTTTTTTTTTTCGGAAATGCACATCGCATTTTCGGAAATCGACGGCGTGGGGGGAGACGGGATTCCGCGAATTACCCCCCCCCCCCCCGGTTTTTCCGCGATCTTTTAACGAAATCGGCGTTATACCCGCAATCTTTAGTTCTTTAATTCGCATTTTTCAGGATCTTTTGACAAAGTTCATTGACAAAAGCATCTACGAAATCGTCGTTTTCCCACGAAATATTGACGAAACGCGTGCTTTTTCGGCGATCCTTTCATGAAATTTGCATTTCTCCGCGATTGTTTTTTCCGTGCACTAAACCATACAAGTTGGCAGCTATGCGGAACTGATAACCCAATTTGAAATTTTCGGAAGAGGATGCCTTAAATTTTTGGAAATTTCGGATGCGAATCACTCCTGGAATGTTTGGCGATTTTTTAAAAATATTTTACGGATCGCGTTAATATTAAATTCACGTTAAAAAATAAGGACTTTAAAGATCCTTATTAAGGACTATCGAAATATAAGGAGTTTATAAGGACTTTTAAGGTCCGTGCGAACCCTGATTCACCAATTTACTTCAAATTTTGGATATAGGTTCAGTCTGATAAGGTGCTTCACTGATTTGTTTTTGTGAACCTTTTGGTTAAACATAAAAAGGAGATTGGGGCTCACCCCTCTTAATTTAGGTAAATGGATTTTTCATGCAGAATCAACAGATTTGCTCCAATTTATAGATATAGAACTGATAAGATGCTTTCCTGATTAGTTTTGGAGTTTTTTTTTTTTGTTGTTGTTAAGTGTAAAAGTAGGAACAGGTAATTATGCTAATTGTTAACAAAAAATTATTTTTTTTAAAGCAAAATATTGTAATTTTAACTGAATTAAAAAAAAAAAAAAAAAAAAAAAAGACTGATTTTTTTAAAATTTATAAAGGAATTAAAAAAAAATTATGAAATATTTTATGCATCTTGCAAATAACTACTAGACTGCTATATTCTGAATGTATTTGCTGACTATATAAAACATAAAATTGCTTTAAGAGACATTAGCTCTGGAGGATAAATATCTTAGTTTTTTTTAGAAAAACAAACTTTTTTTACTGATCAAGAAATCCTGACCCTTAAAAAGTTTCAAAATTAAATTACACGCAAAAAATAAAAACTATAAAGCAGCAAACCACTATCACTGCAATGTTTGGTAGATTTAAAAATAAACAAAAATGTTTTTATTAATTTTGTATTAGGGTAGATACTCCAGTTTTGGCCACATTTGGAAAAGAGTTGAAATAGAAATTTTATAGTTTTTGACCAATTGAAACATATTAAATCATAATAACAGTAATCTTTAGTAAATTTAATTGTCTTTCTGTTCATCATAATATCTTTCTATCGAAAATTTTAGATTATGAGTAATAACTTGTTAAGTAATTTCTATTAATTTGTATCAGTTTTGGCCACCCTATTATCATGAAGCTTAATAAACATTTTAATTGATAATTAAAAATAAAGCATTTTTATGCAACATCTATTTTACCCAGGGCTTGAAAATTCAAAAAATTTTAAGGTTCCCAGCTGGGAACCTACATGAAAGATATAGGTTCCCAAATGAAAAGTGTAAGTTCCCAGAAAAATTTACGTATGAGTATTTTAAAGAAATATGCCATTTTACCGCGATTATTTTAACGAAATTTGCCGTTTTATAGCAATTTTTTTAACGAAATTTGCTGTTTCATTGCAATTTTTTAACGAAATTTGCCGCATTATCGCGATTGTTTTAATGAAATTTGTCCTTTCTTTGCGATTCTTTAACGAAATCTGCTGTTTTATTGCAATGTTTTAACAAAACCTGCCATTTTATTGCGGTATTTTAATGAAACTTCTCGTTTTTCAAATTGTTTTTTACGAGATTTCCGTTTTTGTGATTTTTTAATGAAATTTGAGTTGTTTCGTACAATTTTTTGACAAATTTTGGAGTATTTTCACGATCTTTTGACGAAATCTGTTGTCTTTTCGCTATATTTTTACGAAATTTAACGTTTTTTTCACTTTTTTTTTTTTTTTTTTTTTTTTTTACGAAATTAGTTGTTTTCCAAGATTTTTTAACAAAAATTATACGCGATTTCTTAACAAAATTTGCCGTTTTTTTCGCTATGTTTTATTGAAGCTTGTCGTTTTTCAAAGTCAAATTTTTACGAAATTTTCCTTTTTTGGTGATTTTTTAATGAGATTTGCATTGTTTCGTGCGATCTTTTACAAAATCTGTTATCTTTTAGATATTTTTAGACGAAATTTGCCGTTTTTTTCACAATATTTTCACAAAATTTGTTGTTTTCCATGATTTTTAACGAAATTTGCCACTTTTTCACGATTTCTCAACGAAATTTGCCGTTTTTTCTTGATTTTTTGATGAAATTTGATGTTTTATCGCTATATTTTAACAAAACTTGTTGTTTTACTAGATATTTGAAGAATCTTTTTGCGATTAAGAGCTACTTTTTTGCGTCCTGTCTTCGATTTTTTGCTTCATTTATGTGTTATAATGCGTGTGCGGCATTGCTAGCGGACGCGGCGAAAAATTAGGTTCCTGGCCGGGAACCTGATTGAAAAAATATACGTTCCTGGAAAGGATGTCTGGGTTCCCCAGGATCGCTATTTTTCGAGCCTTGCATACATATATTCAAGGGTGAAGAATTTCTCAAAAATCTTTCCAGCTTTAGATTTATTTCACCAGCCTGGAAGATACAACACATATGGAAGTTGAAAATAGTTATGATAAAATTGCACGCAATTGGAAACCAAATTACTATTACTACAATACATTTTTTAATCCTTTTTTTTTCTATAATATTAAGAAATGTATACAACTGAAGTAAGCTTAATATAAGATAGAACTTACTATAAGATAGTACCATATTTATTCTATAATAATTTAAAAAGTTAAAATATCTAAATTAAAAAAAGTGTCTCTGATAATCTCTCTATTGCCTACAATTTTTTAAAATCTAAAAATGCACTCACCTTGCCACAAAATCCATTCGCCACTGGCGAGCAAAATGATGTATTTTTCACGAATGCCACTCAGAAAATATTAACAAAGAGGAAATTTAGCGTAAAGTAATATTTACGACATATTTCACAACATTTATGCATGAATTTTGCAAACTACATTGTTTATAAAAAATTAAAAAAGGAATTAAATTTATAAAAAACTATTTTTTAACTTCTTTTTCTAAACTTTTGTCACAAGTCTTTCAAAATGAGCATTTGTCAAATAGTTTGAAATATGTTGCTAATTCACTGTGCACGAAAACTTATAGAGGAAAATAAAAATGATTTTACTTCAGTTTACAGTATTTTACATGAAGGTAACATAGCAACAGATGTGATCAGCTCAATGAGGAATTTTATCAATCACATAATTTTAAAACAATTTGGGTAACCCAACAGTGAGTGAATAACGCAAATTTGCAGGTTTTATTTCATTTGTTGAAAATAGCTGATTAATTTTGCGATCGCTTGACGGAAATATCCATTTTCTTTCATGATAACTTGACAAAAACTGTTGCTTAATTTCACGATGGTTTGACGAATATCAAAGTTTTATTTCCTGACTGCTTGACAAATATCTGCACTTTTATTCGAGATTGTTAGAAGATAAATGACCGTTATAAATTACGATCAATCGATGAAAATCGCTGTTCTTCTTCCTGATCATTTGACAAAAACAGTTGTTTTATACGTGATCACTTGACGTAAATAGCTGTTTAATTTCGCAATCGTTTGACGAAAGTTGCCGTTTTATTTTGTGACCGTTTGACGAACATTGCCACTTTATTTCGAAATCGTTTGACCAGGGATCACTCTAGAGAGGTTCAGAAGGGCGGCCCGCCCTTGTGCCCCTTTCAGATAAAATGCCGCCCTCCTTGCCCTTTTTCATGGAAGAAGTCCGCCCTTCTTTTTATTTTGGGATTCAGTCCTGCCTTGTTTGTATTGCAATTCAAAAAATTCTTATCTATCTTTCCTTTTTTGAACGCTAGTACGCTAAGTCGGAAGTAATTACCCCCTCTTTTTCTCCCACTCTGTTTGTTCTCTTGAACATTTCACCTGTTCACTTTTCACCTGCTATTGTGAAATAGTATTATGACCATTTGGTCTGACACTTGACTCAGTGATACCTTTTACACCAAGTCTTTAAAAAAACGAGAAACATCATTTGTAGTTTTATTTTGTACTCAAATTAATCCGTTTTTCTAAAAAAGAAATAAGTTGCGTAGGGAATGAGTTTTAAAAAGAAAACACAAAGATCAGAGATCGTGGGAAAAAGAAAATGAACGTGAATATATATCAAATAAGGAAAGAAATGTGCTAAAATAACAGAATTTTTTATGGTAAAAATCGATAATGTAAATTTCATATGATAAGTTTTAATACTTTTCACATAGTAAAGTTTATTAAATTATAAATATTATTATATTGATACAAACATTACTCGGCTTTAGTAACTACAATTTTTTTTTTCAGAACCCTGCAGTTTTATGATTGATATAGTCTAAAGAAATTTATATTTTGATTAAAATTTGATGTTTTCCTTTCCTTAATTTTTAGTTCTCCCACCCACACCCCGCCCGAGAATACATCGAGACAATTACAAGACAGCGCAATGCCGAATGTTCGGCAAATGCGTGTTCACAGGGGCGTGCGAAGAGAAAACTGCACCCGGGACAAAGTTTTATTTTGGCGCCCCCTCCTCTAACATTTTCTTGTGGCAAGCCAAAAGTGACGTTGGTAGTATAAATTGCCGCCCCCTAAACTTCCGAGCCCGTGGCGACCGCCCCTATCCACCCCCCCCTCCTTTCGCACGGCGCTGCGTGTTCACTACCTGTTTTCTTTCTCTTTCCATCTATTATTTCTTATGAAGGAGAGCAAGGGAATTCTTCCTTCCCTCTTAAGTATTAAATCCATTTCATTATTTTAGAAAATATGTAAAAACAAGTGAAAGTTTATTACTGTTTTATTTTCATGTATTTATTTTGAAGTTTTGTATATCCTTGGCTACTGCACCTACGCGGAAACAACCGCTCGCTAATATAACGTTGATCCGATAAAAGAGATTTAATATATGTATAAATATCCAAACAGAATCGAAGAAATAAAAAGCGGCGTTTGTAGAGATCAACCTTAGCTATTTAATGCGCCCTCCTCCCCATCCCCCGCAAAAACAGAAAAATATGCAAAATAAAATCTATTGAAATGTAAACTAAATATTTAATTTTAAGAATACTCATATCCGTAAGCTTAATTTTAGTGATTGCGCGTTAGTACACGAAAGCAAAAACAATTTACTTAAAATCGATCTTCTGTATATTTATTAAAGTACGAGATTAAAGATTTTTAGATAATACAAGTATTTTCACCTTGCATTGATTTATTTCAATTTTTACGACCCTATCGTTCTAATGACTTACATTATATAGCTTATTTAAAACATTATTTATGTTAAATAAATACAACGATTATATGCAGAGCTGAACAAACAATAACAAAAAATCTTCTGAAAGTATAATGCAACTCAAAAGTTTAACTCCTTTTAAGTGCTTTTAAATTAAATCATCGCAGAATAAAATACGTAAACTGCATTCTCATTCTCAAGTATTCAATGATTACTCATATTACGCATAAATAAACAAACACTTCTCTTCAACGTGGCGCATCTCACGTAAAAAGAATCTGCAGAGTAAGAAAAATATAATAGTTTGACTCGCAATTTACAAACAGAATGTGTGGAAAGAAAACAAAGTTAACTAATCTTTGGAAGTAAGATATCTGCATGGATCAAATTCTTGTAGGTTCGACACTATGTAAAAGAAAAACTTCTGACCGGCCCGACCCACTTATATTTTCTCAGTTTTCAATTCGATCTTGCCCTTAAATGACTATGCATAACATGCGGCAACGAAAGTTACATTGGCCCGTACTGCCCTGGGCCCAGCCAGCTCGGACAAAATCAATGAGAACAAGCCTGACTTGTCTCCTGCAAAGTCAAGTAAATAGGTTCTGTCAGGCCCAACTCAATTTCTATAGTAAAACCCGTTTTTTCTTAAACACAATTTAATATCTTTAATGATTAATTAAACTCAGAATTTTTCAACATTAAGATACGAATTCATAGATAAAAATAAATAGTTTGCAATAAAAGAAAAAGGAAAAGAGCAAAAGAGTTACTTTTTTGGCGTACTTCTGAATTAAATTTTGTTCGGAAATGCAAAATTTATCACGTGTTCTAATTTGGAAACTACGAAAATCGAATGGCATTTTCCCCGCAAATAATATTCCGTTGACAGATATTTATTATTGCAATTATTATTTTTACAAAATATATTGACCAGCTACACTATCGTGTGAATAACTGGCAGTCTGATTTCGGCCCGGCCCGTGTCTGTTGAATAAATTAAACGCGAGATCAGACACGATGTGCCGTCCGATCTCTAGGTTAGACATCTTATATTTTTGTTTTTATAATGTTTTCAAGCTAGCACCAGCTTGTACAGAAATTTGTGCTTATTCTCGCGAACGTCAAATCCATTTAAAATAGTTCCTATTTTATCCTCCGTTTAATTAAAATTTTTAAATCGGACCGCCCGGCCCAAATAATTTTTTCGTCTGCCGGCTAACAACTCTTATTTTTGGGGCAATCCGCCTGTTAAAAATATTATTCCAACTCGGCCGGCCTGATCCATTTGAAAAATGATCCTAATTTTGTCAGACTAAATTCGGGCCCGTACGCAGGGCAAGGTCGCCCCGGGCGCGGAATGTGGGGGACGTCAAATCAGGGCCGTAGCCAGGGGGGGGCCAGGTCGGGCGAAGCCCGACCTAGCGCAAAACTCTACATTAAATTCCTAAAAAATAAGAAGGAAAAAAAGGGGGGCAAAACATTAAATTTATATTTTTCCACCTTTTTAACCAACCTAGAATGAAATTCGACATTCCGATCATTTCAACGCTAAGAATTTCCTTTTAAAAAATTATTATTACAACAATGAAATTCCCGTTTTTCTTTCTTCATGCCAGATTTCCCCTTCTTCTAAATTTAGTTTTTAGACTGAAAACAGCAAAACAATTATCTGTAAAGTTTTTTTTCTCTCTCTTTTTAACAGACCTCTGCCAGAAATTAGGGCGTTCTGTATTCCTCACATTTTCGCTTTGTAGAAATTGCCCCACACCGCTCCAAATTAAGCAAATCTGGATTAGCTTATATTCCTAAAGATTGCTTTCTTTGTACAATTGTCACCATACGAAATTTATCGTTAGAAAGCCGGCTGGAACCAAAAGATTCTGAAATTACTGTGAACAAGTTTACAATATTGTTTTCGTTATACTTGACAGTTAGTTGCTGTTACATGTAAACACTAACTGATTATAATAAACAACAAATGTCACGCATTAGGATTTTTCTCTGTTTTTTGTTATGCTTACTTTGGGAAGAGGGTTCTTTTAAAAAGAGGCCGGGAACACGTGTATTTTACCCAACTTCAACTGAATTCAAGAAAATCTTTTCTTATCTTTCTTTCTGCGGTTCCCTTTGTTTGACAGAACCGAGCCGCCCGCGGAAATTTTTGAGTACTGGACAGCGATTTCGAGGAGTAAATAGCAACACATTGTACACTACAGGCATAGTTAAACCATTTTGAATTTTAGTTGCTATTCAATCTTTGGTGATGTTGTAACAAAAAGGCCTTTTTTTTGTTGTTGTTGTTGTTGTTTAAACGTTATGTATTTGCAGAACATGAGTGCACGTGAACGGATTACTTCAGCTGTAACTACAAGTTCTATTTGAAAATAAGGCCACCTATTCATATCTATACAAGCATAGACTAAAACAGAAAACACAGTCTGCTTCTAAATCATGAGTAAGATACACTGGTTATTTATTCTATCAATTTTATTTACATTTTTTTTTTATTTTATTATGAATTTATTGTGGAATGTAAATACAGTGAACCTTCATTTAATAAATTGTACCTAAAAGTATGTATTAATTTAAATTATTTAATTAAAATAAAAACAATTTATTTACTTTAAACCAAATACTATGTATATTTTTTAAACTTTAATATAGATTTCTTTCTGTGCCTCTGAAGAAACTTTAAAAATTTAACTCTTGTTTTAGAAATTTCTCATATTTTAAGTGAAAAGAAATACCTAAAATCGCAATATATGTAATTGGTGCACTGGTTTTGGTGCACTGGAATTGGTTTTTCTTCACCAGTTATTATTATTTTTTATTGTAAAGCTTATACCTCTTTTAATTGGAGCATTTTCGAGATTCAAATACAGAAATTTTTCTGTTTTGAAAAATTGGTGATTAAAGATTAAAAATTAAGCAAAGGGATCTTGTTGCAAAAGCGTTAACTGTATTTTAAAAAGAAAATCGTTGCTGAAAGAATGATAAGAATTTGTAAAAGACTATTCAACGCAGGGTTAATTACAGCATTCTATAAAAGTGTAAACGAGTATACAATAAAAATTCACAGTGATAGAAGCCTAAATAATACCAAATATTGCTACTCTGTATAACACTTTTTTTTTTCAATATTATCATTATCTATTTATAAAAAACTTAAATCAGTGCTGAGAATATAAGGTAGTGTATATTTAAAGTTCATTTGGCATTTCAAAAAAATAAATTCAGCATAGTAATAACCTTTTTTTTCTTCTAGTGCAGCTTACACAAAACCCTTGTTTAATGTTTAAACTTGGCATTGTGTTAAAGGGAATCTAGGAAAAAAAGTGGCCGGAAAAAAAGTTATCGGAAAAAACGTGACATAAACTACAAAAGCGGAAAAAAAGTGACACGGAAAAAAAAGCCAAGGAAAAAAAGTTACTGGAAAAAAAGTGACAAAAGTGATTTTGGGGATTCATTGCTTAAGTATGAAAGGGGGATCGGGGAGGGGGGCTTATAGTTTAGGTAAATGGGTTTTTCATGCTGAATAAACGGTTTTGGTTCAATTTTTGGATATACGTTCATCCTGAAAAAACGCTTGCCTGATTAGTTTTGGGAAGGTACGATTACTCCCCCCCCCCATCCGTCCTCAATTAGATTAATGGGTTTTTATGCAGAATTGTCCAACGTGTGTCAAATTTGCATATAGGTTCTTTTCGATAAGGCTTATATATAGTATATAATGCCTGAAGAGATTTAGGAGTTCTAATGGTTAAGTATAGAGAGGGAACGGGCGATAACCTTTCTAAAATAAAATTAATAACTTTTCACGCATAATTATCCGATTTGCTTAGAATTTTGGACATAGGTTCATTATGATAAGACGTATCTCTGATTAGATATGGGGTTCTTCTGCTTATTATAAAGGGGGGCGAGCAATTATATCCCCCTTAAACTAGAAAAATAGGTTTTTATGCAGAATTATCCCATGTATTTCAAAATTTAAATATAGGTTCTTTCTGATAAGGTGGATCTCTGAATAGTTTTAAGGATTTAATATCTAAGTATAGAAGGGGAATAGAATATAACCCACCTTAAGGGTGTATTCGAAAAAATGATTTTCCACCTTCAACAGCTCGAAATTTTCCGATACATTTTCAGACTCATTTTTAAAAGTAGAAACATGAAACTTGCTGGGGTGATTTTTGATGTGATGTAGAAGATGCCGTGTGAAGTAATTTTTCGCTGAGTTAATTAGAATTTGATTTATAAATAATTACCTTATCAGTATGGCCCTCTTTTTCGTTCGCAAACCTCCCGCTCCGGAAAATTTTGTCCAAAACGTCGTTTTTTGACAGCCTTTTTTTGCAACATTTTCTACATTTATCAAAAAATTTACATTTACGGCACCTTGTGTAGTTTCTAAAGAAGAGAATTTGAAAGTGTGATGCATTTGAGAGAAAGAGTGAATCTAAAAATAAATCGGAATAAAGGCACTTTGGATCGAAATACACCCTTAAATTAAATTACTTTTTACGAAGAATTATTAGATTTGCTTCAAATTTTGGATTATAGAACCATTATGATAAGGCGTATCCCTGATTACATATGGGGTTATTTTGCCAATTAAAAATTGGGGCGGGTGATTATCCCCCCCCCCCCCCTTAAATTAGATAAAATGTTTTTTATGCTCACTTATCCGATATATTTCATATTTTGGATAATATGTTCTTTCTCATAAAGTGAATCCCGGAATAATTTTAAAGGTTTAATGGCTAAGTAAACACTGGGGGAAAGGATGATTACCCCCCCCCCTTAAATTAATAAATGCCTTTTTACGCAGAATTATCTGATTTGATTCAAATTTTGATTGGGCGTTCATTATGATAAGGCGAAGTCCTGATTAATTGTGGGTTATCCCCCGTTCATCGCTCTATACTTAGCCATTAAACCCTTAAACCTATTCAGGGATTCACTTTATCAGGAAGAACCTATATGCAAAATTTGAAATACGTTGAATAATTGTGAAAGAAAAAAACAATTTATTTTATTTAAAGAGTGGAGGATTAATCGCCCGCTTCCCCTATTTAATTATCAAAAGAACCCCATAATTAAACAGGGATTCGCCTTCTTATAATGAATATACATCCAAAATTTGAAGCAAATCGGATGGTTCTGCGTAAAAAGCCATTTATTTACTTTAAGGTGGTTTATCCCCCGTTCCCTCTCTAGCCATTAAACCCATAAAACTATTCAGGAATCCACTTTATGAGAAAGATCCTATATCCAAAATTTGAAATACATCGGATAAGTGTGCATAATTTTTTTAAAATCTAATTTAAGGTGGGTATAGTAATCACCCGCCCTCCTTTTTAATTACCAATAGAACCCCATAACTACTCAGAAATACGTCTGATCATAATGAACCCATGCCCAAAATTCGAAGCAAATCAGATAATTCTGCATAAAAAGCCATTTATTTAATTTAAGAGGGGTTTCCTCCATCTCCCCTTTATACTTAGCCATTGAATCCTTAAAACTATTCCGGAATTCACCTTACCAGAAAGAACCTATATTTAAAATTGAAATACATGGGATAATTCTGCATAAAAACATATTTATCTAGTTTGAGGGGGAGAATTGCTCGTTCCCCCCCCCCCTTTATAATAAGCAGAAGATCCCATAACTAATCTAATATACGTCTTATCATAATGAACTTTTGTCCAAAATTTTAAGCAAATCGGATAATTATGCGTAAAATGCCATTAATTTAATTTAAGAAAGGTTATCCTCCGTTCCCCCTCTATACTTAACCCTTAAACTCCTAGAATCTCTTCAGGCATTTTATACTACACATAAGCCTTATCGAAAAGATTCTATATGCAAATTTGACACACGTTGGATAATTCTGCATAAAAACCCATTCATCTAATTGAGGACAGATGGGGGGGGGTAAACGTCCCTTCCCAAAACTAATCAGGCAAGCGTCTTTTCAGGATGAACGTATATCCAAAAATTGAACCAAAACAGTTAATTCAGCATGAAAAACTCATTTACCTAAACTGAGCCCCCCGCCCCGATCCCCCTTTCACACTTAACCAATGAATCCCCAAAATCAATAGTAAATTCCCAAAATCAATTCCTTGTCACTTTTTTTCCGGTAACTTTTTTTCCGCGTCACTTTTTTTCCGTGTCACTTTTTTTCCGCTTTTGTAGTTTATGTCACTTTTTTTCCGATAACTTTTTTTCCGGCCACTTTTTTTCCGTTTACCGTTAAAGGACCTTGTGTAGAAAGTAGCTCGTAAATTTGCAAAGCGCTTTGGTCCGTGAGGCGTTTTTCCAGATGGGTTCATAATTAACTTTTAAATGTACAAAAGTCGTAATAAGCAACCCACTCAAAATAAACTAGTCGCGAACTCCATAATATTTACGAAAAGTTCGCATGCACAAGGAATTTTTTTTTAAATAGACATTTTATTACCAAAAAGTTCCTTACATAGGGGTAGCTATATCCATTTAGAAAACGCTTTGCATGAAACAAGGCAAATAATACTTTTAAAAAATCCTGGTACTAAAATGGATGTATATATTTTTTCTTATGCGTATGAATCGTGATTTGTGTGATTAATTTAAATTAAATAATTATATTTTTCGAAACTGTGAATTTTATTGCTTTTATACTGTAATTAGGTATTGCATTATACAAATATATTGTTAACAGTTATTATCTGGGTTTTAAAAGCCGATGGTAGTCAGAGTATACCGTCGCTCATTATTTAGTCCGAACCACCCCTGTCTTTAAGGGTTAATATCTCGGCTAATTATCGACGAATTTTTTCAAAAATCATTATCAACAATGCTTTTATATTTCTGCTACGATGGGTACCGCCAATGTTCCTCAATACCTTTGCTCAATGCATTCAAATCTAAATTTGTGTGTAACAGAAAAATGTGCTTTTCTCAAAAACTGCTACCTAGAGTAATCGCTATAGTTTTCCTGCAAGTAACATCTATAACCATTAATTTTTTCATAATTTTAGTAGATTCGGAATTAGATGGGGGGGGGGGGGTATTTGGTATTTCCTTGTATTTAGTATTACATATTTTCCCACTATATTTTCGATTATATCTCTGAAAATACAATGCCTAAAATTTAAAGAAATATATTTTTGAGTTCAGCGTAACGAAAGCTTTCATAAGATACCCCACACGATATACAGAGTAAAGATTTTTTTCAAGTAACTTAATTAACACCCTACCACCCCCTCCCCTCTTAAATATATTTATAAATGTTTTATAACCTGTAAATATGTAGGTCAATAGACTTTATTACTTCCCTCAATTTGAACTTTCTGCGTTTTACAGTTTATGAGTAAAAGGATTGGGGCAGACAGACACGAGAATGAACTTATAATGATTTCGTTTTCACTTTTAAGTACAGAATGCTAAAAAAAATAAAGAAATAATCTGCCACCCCTAGAAAAATTTTTGCCCTACCTGACAATATGGTCTAGCTACGGGCCTGCGTCAAATTTATTCTACCAACCTGAATTTATTTCTTCTTTTCTTGGAAAAACGGGGGGAAATGTACATATTGCGGAGGTTTTTTTTTTTTTTTGTGTGTGTGTGTGTGTGACAAAAACATACATTCTCATAATTGCATATTCTCATTCATAAGGAATTACACACACACAAGCTGTTATCAGGGGCTTGCGAAGAGAAAATTGCGACCGGGGCAAAATTATAATTTGACGCCCCCTTCCCCCAACTTTTTCTTGTGACAGGCCAAAAATGAAGTTGGTAATATAAATTTGGCACCCTCTAAATTTCAGCGCCCGGGGCGTTCGCCCCCCATTTTGCACGGCGCTGGTTATACTGTAGTAGATGCATTTATTTCGCATCTGTTTTCTAGATACCCTTTGCTAGAAAATTTTATCTTATATTGTTTTGTTGTTAAAATTAAGCATTTTAAAGTTGTAAGATAAATGCATTATGTGTATTCAATAGAATTTGTGTTTCCACACTTTTTAATTTTGTGACACCTGTCACAAAAAGAACAAGTGGGAAACGCCAAATTGAAACTGCCCAGGACGCAGCTTTCTTTTCGCACGACGCTGCCCATACGACCCGCCGGTCGATTTATTATTAGGGCCGCGCATTGGTCGACATTTATCCATTTTTTGCAGATACAGTGCGGGTCTGAATTTCTCGGGCTATATCAGTCTCATAATTATTTTTCAAGAGAAATATTGGGATAAAATGACTCCTTAATGAAGAGAGCGAATGTCATATTCCTCCCTTTTCCTCGTTTAAGTTTCTATTATTTTTAGAAGAAAGTATTAAATTCGTGAAAAAATTCGAATTTTAGTTTTCGATGCATGTATATGTTTTAGAGAGTCTTGGAAAATATTTGAGTATTTTTAGAAAATATCTGTCTGTGACACATTTTCTTGAATTGATATATGGAATTCAATAAAACTTTAGATTTAGTTATACTTTGATATACATTGATGTTGATTATTTTTTGGTGTAAATCGCTTAACAGGTAGCGCTGCTAAGCCGCATTTCCCCCGATTTCCGCGATAACCGTAAGAACTAATATACGGAATTTCATCAAACTTCATATTCTGCTAAACCTTAACATAGATAAATGCCGATTATGTTTTGGTGTAAATCGCCGAACAGGTAGCGCTGCTATGGTGCATTATCTCTATTAGTTATATCTCAAGAACTAACGCGTATAATTTCATCTAACTTAATACTATGTTAGATCTTGAAATAAACAGAATTTGATTAAGTTTTGGTGTACATTGCCGAACAGATGGCGCTATTGTGCCGCATTTTTCCGGATTTCCGCGATAATCGTACCTCAAGAACGGAATTTATAATTGATTGATAATTTATTGATAATATCGGAATTTCATCAAACTTCATATTCTGCTAAAACTTGACATGCATAGATGCCAATTACGTTTTGTTGTAAATCGCTGAACAGGTGGCGCGGCTACGCCACAATATCTCCGATCGTTATATCTCAAGAACTAATGCATGGCATTTCATTAAACTTAAAATTATGTTAAACCTTGAAATAAATAGACTCAGATTAAGTTTTGGTGTAAATTGCCGAACAGATGGCGCCACCGTGCCGCATTTTTCCGATGTCCGCGATAGTTATATCTCTAGAACTAATGCACAGACTTTCATCAAACTTCATATTCTGTTAGAGCTTCAAATAATTAGAAACTGATTAACTTTTGGTGTAAATTGACGAACAGAGGGCGCCACTATGACGCATTTTTTCCGAAATCCGCGATAGCTATATCTCCAGAAAAAATGCATAGAATTTCATCAAATTTCATGTTCTGTTACAGCATTAGATAAATAGATACCGATTAAGTTTTGGTGTAAATTGGCGAACAGATGGCGCCACTATGAAGCATTTTCCCAGATTTCTATGATAGCTATAACTCAAGAACTAAAGCACGGAATTTCATCAAAATTCATTTATTAATTATTGTAAAATGTATAGATTTTCTAAATATATTACTAATGAGTTGAAAGCATACTATTTTAAAGATGATATAAAAGTAATATTAATGGGTTTTCCAATGCAAAATGCATTTATTGTAAATATGCCCTTTTTATGAAATAATGTGCCCTTTTTGACAAAATTGCCCTTTTTCTGTAATATGCGCCCTGCCCTTTTTAATTTCTAGAATGATCCCTGCGTTTGACGAACATCACTGTTGTATTTTGTGATGTTTTGAAGAACATCGCTGTTGTATTTCATCAGGGTTGTTAAATACCCGGGTTTTTTCAGAAAAAACCCAACCCACTGGGTTTTTTCAGGGTTTTTTCAGGTTTTGGGGGGGTTATGGGAGGTGGTTCAGAATGCTTGAAAAAAAAAAAATGTACTTATTACTAAATTTAAAGTAGCTAATTGAATACAAATATATATAAATCAATGACAATAATCAAAATTATGCTTTGTGTTTAGATAAATTGATTATTAGTAATAATTTATAAAGTATTTTTTATTATTACTAAATAATAGAATAAGCCAAGTAATTCTACATGTCTACATAATTAAATTAGGATTCTAAGCATATATGGTATTTTGTTATGAGTTTCTATTGTATAACATAGAACGGATTACACACCAAAGTATTTTTTTTAATCGGAAAAAATTTGTTTGTGTTACTTACACATGCTACAGAGATTAACTAACAATTATTTCTTTTAAAAATTGTAATGGTATAATTAGGACATTTCTTTCCTTTGGGGTGAGGGGTGATGGTTATAAACTTTATGAGTGGTGTACTGATATTAAGAAATATATTACAATATATTATATGTGTAATATAAATACATTATAGCCTAAGAGCCAGTGAAAAGCTACCTATATGTATTTGACCAGACCTGAGATTTTGTACATTGATCCCCCTATACCTACCATACATGAGATGGGGGGTCACTAAGCCCAAAGTGGTGGACGTGGCTACTGCGCAGGTAACATAGGTATCAATTTTTGGCAAATTTTAAATGCATTTGACTACGTCTGCAGTTTTGAAATTTTAAAATATGTTATTAGTATTATCAGAAAAAAACAATGGCAGACCATTATCGCGCGGTTAACATTGTGGCAGATAGCTTTGAAAGTGCTGGAAAAGATAAGATTTTGAAAGTAATTGACCAGGTCTGCCATTAATGTATTTTGTTTATTAGGGTCTTAAAAGCTTATATTGATCACGGCAGACGTCTTCATTAAGTACACACTTCAGCAAACAACCAAATCTTAGCTACAACACAGTCAGATGTACGCATAGACTATCTATAGCTATCTTTCATTTTTCCCCTACACTGTAAAAAATATTACCCTTTTGCTGCATCGTCACTCCATTACTTTTATAGAAAAGTATTACTTCAACCTATTATGGAGCGTTCTCATTGTCAAAAGGGACATATCCTACAAAAGCCGTGGAGTGGCGATGCAGCAAAAGGGTCGTATTTTTAAAATGTATAGATTAGTATTGTACTCATTCTAGCATATAGTATTCTCTATTATAGTTACGAGCATTCAAATAACTGAGGTTTTTATGCCTGAAAGGGCTCTATTATGTCATCACCCTAACGTTTTTTGCCAGAAATTTTCATTATGTTTGTGGACCTTCATACAGATGCCTCGTGTTTCGTAAATTTAGTAAAATCTTGACCCATTTGCTGCGTCGTCACTCCACCGCTTTTATAGAATATCTCTCTTTTGACCCATGAGAATTTCTTCATGATAGGCTAAAGTAATCGTTTTCTATAAAAGCGGTGGAATGATGATGCAGCAAAAGGGTAAAATTTTTTGCAGTGTATTAGCAATTTTAGCCTTACACCCCTTTTTATAGTAGAATCGTCCTAGAGTGAAAGGTGCAAAGTTCGAAAACAGACAGTAATGTTGCTTTCTTTTTTTGCTGATTTGTCTATATTCATTTATTATATCTGAGATTATGTCAAGTGAAAAAAAAGAATTGAAGTGTGTTTTTTGTGACACGGTAAAAACTGAAAAATTACTTATATTTTCGGAAGAAACTTTATCAAGATGTCAAAAGATTTTAAGGTTACGAAAATTTCATAAATTGAAATATAAAGACATTGTTTTACCGGACGAAAGTTTTGATTCAGCATATCACAGTAGTTGTTACAAGACATTTACAGCATTGAAAAGACATTTTTTCTCGATGGATGTTGAAAAGAAAGTTCTATCACAGCCCAGTACGTCTTCGTCTGCAATTGAACAACAATTTAAAAATTTAGAAGAACCATTGATTGTTCAGACTTCTGATATTGTAAGTTCACCAAATGTAAATGTCTGTTTTTTTTGTAACAAGAAAAGAAAACAATATCGGTCTAGGAATGAGCCATTACGCAATTCAAAGAAGGATGAATTTGAAAAGAGTATTTTTTTAAGCTTTAAGCCAGATACTAAAATTTACAGTGAAACTTTGACCAAACTGCAAAGTGTTACTTCTCATGAAGTATACTATCATGATGTTTGTCGGCAAAATTTCAGAAATCAGAAAAGATCACTAGTTAAAAGTTCTGCCCGTACTTCATGGCACACCTCTCGAGAAATACATGAAACTGTTTATAAAGAAATATGTTATTTAATTGAAAAGGATGTCATAAATCGAGGTCGTTGTTATTTTCTGAGTTATTTACACAAAGAGTATCTTGAAATGTTTAAGGAATTAAGTGAAGGCTCTGACGCAACAACTATATTTACGCCACATTATTTAGAAGAAAAAATCCACGAGAATTTTAAAGGTAAAATTCAAATTTTTATTTCAAACAAAAAAAAAGTTGTTGCTCCTAAAGGCATTTCAAGTATTGATGACTCTTTATTTGCGCACTTGAAAGACCAAGATACTTTGCGAGAAGCCGCTGCCATTTTACGAAAGGAAATTTTGGGCATAAAAAGGAAAAAATTACCTGATAATTTAACTAGTCAACGGCTAATAAAAGGGGAATGTTCAACACCATCCATGGTTTCCGATTTTTTTACATCAGTTATTGGAGGTTACAATCGTAAACGGCGGAATTGCGACAGTTTTCAACGTCACGTAAAATCTCTGTCACAGGACCTTATATATATGACCCACAATGGCAACATTAAGACCTCTAAACACATCTGCTTAGGCATGACATTAAAAAGTATTACAAGCAGTCGTAAGGTTATCGATATAATAAATCGTTACGGTCATTGTATAAGTTACACGGCAGTCGAGGAACTAGAAACAGAAGCAACGTTTTCATCAGTTTCACGTACCGAAATATGTCCAGAGGTAATTAATAAAGATGAAAATCTTGTGGCAGGCATGGCATTTGACAATTATGACCGATTTGTTGATACCAAGACTGGAAAAGACACTCTCCATGATACAGTTGGAATAATGTATCAAAATATTCACCACAATCTCGAAGACGACGATGTCGAAGAAGAAGAAAAAGAAGAAGAAACTGAAGGTAGTAAACATGATGAACGTAAAAGACGATCTTTTGAAAAAATAGAGTTTGAGTTACCACAGTATGCTAAAAAACTAAAAAAAACTAGTAATATTCAAACTGAAAGTGAAGAAGAGGTTAATATAATCGTGAATAAAAGTCTTTATAATCGGATTGACAATATTTGGATGCTTAGTCATGCTTTGGGATTAATAAATACCCCTATGTGGACTGGTTTTAACAGCCGAATTATGACAGATAACAGTCCACAACAAATAATTTCTTATTTGACTCCGATTAATCACTCACCAACAAGCAATGCAGTAGTTTTGGCAACTATGCAGCAGTGTATGTTAGCTTTGGAAGAGCTAAATCAAGAGTACATGCAAGTGACTTACGATTTAGCTATTGCTAAGATTGCACTGCAAATCCAAGCTACAGAAGGTAAGACCTTCCAGAAACTATTTATACATTTGGGTGCTTTTCACATAATGATGTCGTACTTTAAAGCGATCGGAAAATTTATTAATGATTGTGGTTTATCAACCATCATGGTTGAAAGTGAAATGCTTGCTAGTGGATCCGTTTCAAGTTTCATGGATTGCAAACATTTCAATCGCTGTAAAAGATTACACCCAATAATGGCTTTAGGGCTACAAATAATGCATTTTAGATCTTTTCTAACACATAAAAATATTCGAATTTCTGAAGATATCGTAGACGAGATTGGACGATTACAGAGTTGTCAGACACTTTCATTTTTTATTCACGATGAAAGCTTGAAAGAACTGTGTAATGATTACGCTATTTACGAGCAACAAACATTAAATGGTGAACATGGTAAGACAGCCCAATTTTATATGATCTACGTCAAGCTCGTTTATTATTATTTACAACTGAGCAGGAGCATTCGTATTGGTGACTTCCAATTGTATCTTGACATTTTACCGAAAATAACAAATTTATTTTTTGTCTTTAACCATCAAAATTATGCAAAATGGACTGTCCAATACCATTACAATTTAATGAAAGTTCCCACTACTCATCCTGGATTAGAGCTGGACTTCGAAAAAGGCTTTTTTGGAATCAAGCGTACCAGTAAGCCGTTCTCAAGGCAGCCTATTGATCTTACATTAGAGCAGACCATTAATGCAGATGCTGCGAGAACACTTTCTGGTATTACACATCTGTCTCATTCGATTTCAGCTCGCCAACGGTGGGCAAGAAGTCACGACATCCGCTCAAGTATAATTACACACGTGCTGGATGAGTTAGGAATTACCAAAAAGCAAGATATTACAGCAGAGTTGCAGCCACATAATATTAAGAAAAGTTGTGAACAACTTGAAAAGTTTATCAACTCGTTTGATCAATATGTGAATCCCTTCAGCTTAGATTTACCACCTGATCAGTTGTTTAACATAGGTTCCGGGAAAGCTGCATCATCTAAAGTGGAAGAGTTTCTGTTAAATATTCAATCAATTGGTGAAGAGCTACGAACAACTTTTATATCGGAATGTGCATCTGATCCGAAAAGATTTGAAAAAGCCATAAAAAAGATACCCATACAAAACTTTTCAAGTCTACTTGTCAAGAAAAAATCTGTAAAAATTGGAGGTAAGCAGCAAGAGATAAAGTTACAGCGAGATTTATTCGGTCGTCTGTTGGGAATTTCGATGGACCATCAAATTGATGTTCTCAAAATTTTAACGTATCCAATATCTCCTGTACCTCTTGCTCTGTGTCATCTAGATGGGGGTTTCTGTAAAACTGACAAATCTGTACTTGTAAAATGCCTTGAAACAAATATTGATCAAGAAGCTCCAAGTAATACAGATGTACTCTTAATTGATGGATTTTTCATTCTCCGTTCTATGAAAGAAGTTCCGAAAACATTCGGGAGTATTTCTAAGAAATTTCTGCAAATGCTATCAAAATATTCCGCCCGAAGAATTGACGTAATCTTTGACCAATATTTTGTTCCATCAATTAAAGATAGTGAAAGATGTCTACGACATGAAGGATCGTTGATTGATTACACAATTTCGGGCCCTGAACAGGTGCGACCGTCGGATTTTGCAAAAGAATTGAAGAATACTAAATTTAAGGAAGCTCTGGTAGATTTTTTTACAAAACATTGGTCTAGTGCGGAAATGAGATCATTTTTGGGCAATCGACAGATTTTTTTAAATTTTCGGAATTGTCAATCATATCAAGTTGTTGATGACAAGATTCAGTCAAGTGTTGTTGAAAATTTATGTTGTATTTCACATGAAGAAGCTGATACGAAGATAATCTATCATGCTTGCAGTATCGTTGAACAGTCGAATATTGTTATCAGAGCCTCTGATACCGATATTTTGATTATAATGATTGGTAATATGACACAATTACAAAATTCTCATTCTAATATTTGGATGATCAATGGAACAGGAAATAACGAAAGGTATATTGACGTCACAAAAATTTATAATGAGCTTAGTGAGTTGTTAGCCAAAAGCTTAATCGGTTTCCATGCGTATACAGGATGTGATTTCAATCCAGCTTTCTTTAATAAAGGGAAGAAAAGACCTTTTAGCTTGCTGAAAAAAAATATTGAATTTCAACAAGCATTTGCTACTCTTGGAGAAGAAAATTTGAGAGAGGATCAGTTAAAAGAGGTATTTAACAGTATTCAGAAGTTTACCTGCCAGCTCTATAACGCAAAAAATTCAATTGACGTTGATGATGGAAGATACCAACTTTTCGTCAGCAATTATAAACCTTCCGACGTCAATGAAAACTTTAGCAAAAAAATATTGAATTTTGATGCAAGCTCAATACCACCGTGTAAGACTGAGCTTTACCAGCAACTTCTAAGAGCACATTATATTTCAAATGTTTGGAAAAATGCACACAAAAAGCAACCTACCACATTGGACCCATTAGAGTATGGTTGGATTGAGCAAGATGACAAATTTGTATTCAAATGGTTCGAAGGAGATCAACTCCCAACTTCTGTGAGTGACTTAATCACCAATGTTCCTGGTAAGTTTATTATGATAAATTTTTTATCGAATATGTTCGGATCAGTTTACGAATTACTTTTATTTTATAATTTATTTTGATTTTTATAGAATCCGATTCAATGGATGATGCAGACGATTCACACAACGGCAGATATGACTTCGATGATGACGATTAAAATTCGTGAAAAGAAAAATATTTTGTAATACACATGATTCATTTTTTTTTTATTTGTCTTAAATAAATAAATTTGTCTTAATTAAAGTAAAATCAATGTATGAATGATTATTTGTTTTCTGCAATATATCTTAATATTTAAGATTATTTTGCTATATATTATTTTTTTATTAGCAAACTTATAAATTTTGGTACATAGTTTACAAAATTAAATATTAATTTTTATAAATACAAAGATAAAGTAAATCATATAGATACAAAACTGGGAACTTAATACATATACATCTGACCGGGTAGTAGCTAAGATTTTGTTGTCTGCTGATGTGTGTACTCAATGAAGACGTCTGCCGTGATCAATATAAGCTTTTAAGACCCTAATAAACAAAATATATTAATGGCAGACCTGGTCAATTACTTTCTAAATTTTATCTTTTTCAGCACTTTCAAAACTGTCTGCCACAATGTTAACCGCGCGATAATGGTCTGCCATTGTTATTTTCCGATAATACTAATAACATATTTTAAAATTTCAAAACTGCAGACGTAGTCAAATGGATTTAAAATTTGCCAAAAATTGATACCTATGTTACCTGCGCAGTAGCCACGTCCACCACTTTGGGCTTAGTGACCCCCCATCTCATGTGTAGTAGGTATAGGGGCCTCAATGTACAAAATCTCAGGTCTGGTCAAATACATATAGGTAGCTTTTCACTGGCTCTTAGGCTATTATATATGTAATTTAAAGTTGAAATTTTGAAAAAACCCACTTGGGTTTTTTCAGAAAAAACCCACCCGGGTTTTTTGGGCTGGGCAAAATCATAACAACCCTGTATTTCATAAACGTCTGATGAAAATCACTGCCTTATTTCGTGATTGTTAGATGGAAATTGTTGTAATCCGCGACCTTTAGAGGAAAATTGTTGTTTTAATTAATTTTTTTATATTTACAAAAATGCATTTTTTCAGGAGTTTTGAAAGTGATCACTGTATTTGAAAACGGGTTTCTCACACAGTTTCAGTTTGGCGATCATTTTCGTAAATGGCTTTTTGGCGCGAAAAAAATCGCCAAGTTTATGGTGCCAAACGCTAACACATCTGTTCCTTAAAGAGAATCAAAGTACGTCAATTACGCACATATTGTTCATATGAAAGTGCCTATTTTTGTTATTAGTAGCTATAGAAGTTCTCGCTGCTTGCGGGATATGATGCAGACAATCTGATGTAGGCTAAATTTTAGAGTTCAAGCACATTTTACAATTCACAATATCTAATAAATTTTATAAAAAAACCTTCATACTTATTAAAAAGATGGGTACTTCTAGGTTATCCCGTCGACCAATTTTGCCAAATTATACAAATCGCCAAACTAATAGCCAAATTACATGGGCGATTCTCTCCAAATAGGCCAAAATAAGAATTATGAGGGAGTGATGAATTTTAACAAAATGTCCACTTACTTTTTTACCACAATCTGAATTTAGATTAGACTTAGTGGGCCTTTACTATATCTAAATACTTACAAATCAGTAATAATTATTTTTTTAACTATTTACCTGCATTCAGTAGAGGCTGATGAGGGAGTGATGAGGAAGACTTAACACCATATCACTCCCTCAGCAGCCTCTACTGAATGTAGGTAAATGTTAAACAATTTTAATTACTACTGATTTATAAGTATTTGGATATAGTTAAGGTCTACTAAACCTAATCTCAATTCAGATAATGGTTAAAAAAGTAAACGGGTATTTTGTAAAAATTCATCACTCCCTCATAACTCTAATTTTGGTCTATTTGAAGAGAATCACCCACATGTTGATATAATTTTTATTTTAAATAACGAAAAAACAAATAATTAGTAGAATATTAATAAAAAGTCGAAATAAAAATCACTTAATGACATTTTAAACACGTGAATCGCATTTAATGTCATTGAATGTGACATTCACGATCATCCATTATTGGCATTTAATCTTATAGTTTGGCGATAATTTTTTGGTCGACGGGATAACCTAGAAGTACCAAAAGATGTATGTATAAGATGTTTATTAATATGCAAATAATATATTTAAAAAAAGACTCTTTACTTTCTCTGGAGTGGGATTTAAAAAAAATCTTACCATTGGTTCATTTCCTTGGTTATTTTCATCATCGCTATAATTTTCAGAATCTGTTGATTGTTCTTGAGGTTCTACACAACGCCTCTTTTTCGGTACCGCCATTGGATATTAATTCAAATAGGAGTAAGAATATTTTATTGTTAAAATTAAAATAGATTTGCAACAAAAAATATGTAAACAAACTCGAAACAGCTTTCGGCGATCAGTGATAAATCAGAAAAACACAACACGTGTTTTCATCACAAAAAAACAAGCAAAATGTAGTAACTCAACGCATGAGCATATCATATCTATACTGTTCATTGGATGAAGATCTTCGTTACTTTTATACTGCCCAATCACAATGTAACTTTTACATAGGCCGTGTTCAGCTGTTACGCGCGCTGCACGCGCACGCTAGGAGCCACGGACATGGAGTGGATACTTATACTTGGTGGGATGTGCGTTCAGTCCTCGCTACTGTGCCACCAGTTGCTGTAACTGTTCGCTCAGTAACAGATGGAGAACAGATCAATGATGTAATTACTTGTAGTGCCAATTATAAAGATAATCTGTTACAAAAGAAAGTGAGCTGGCTGGCCGAATGGTCAGAGTGCTGAGCTTGAACCCAGACGATACGGGTTCGAAACCTGCGCGGGCCAAAAGTTGGTTTGTGTTTTTTTTTTTTTTTTTGTTTTTTTTTTTTTTGGTTGCTTTTTATTAATAAATAAGACATTTTTATTAAAGGTAAATTTTATATTAATAATACAGAAGCACATGTATTTCTATTATAATAATAAAATACTTATTTAAATATGAGAAAATGAGATTTTTGCGGAGAAAGTTTTAATATTCCAAATTTAGAATATTAAAAGGATAATTAGAACGATATTAATATCGTTCCAAAGTGATTTATATATATATTAAGAAAATGAAAAAAAAAAGTTTTCTGCGAAAATATCCGTATACGCATAAAATAATTATTAATGTTCTTCTTCTTTTTTTTTTTTTGAAAATTTTAGAAGTAATTTTTTATTGAGATTAGGATGCAAATATAATGCATGCGTGGATATTTTACGGTGTTAAAATCAAAATGGAAAATATTATAAAAGCAAAATGTAAAAGATATACATTTTTTTAAATTAAGAATATCTGCATACATACATTTTAAAGAAGTGAAATATTTGGAGTTTGCCTTCTAGTTTTATAATGAATAAAGTATTATTAGAATGTTTATAATTTTTCTATTAAAAGTATAAATAAGTGTTTTGCTTATACTAACATAATTTCGGATGTCGTTTGTTTTTCATATTTTATGACATATTTTGGCCTGTTATCCACACGGTATTAAAATATACAATCATTAAATAAGAAATATATACATACTAAAACTTCTTCTGAAAAATTATCTAACTAACAATGCAAATTCCATTGAAATCAATCCAGTATTGTAGATTACAAATCAATCTTGTAATATGTGGATACAGGGCCATCGCTAAGACTTTTTATTGGTGGGGGAGAAAACCTTAATATTGTCAAGTCAAATTTTTATATTCGCCAACTCGTTTTATAATTTTGCCAAGTTAACGCACTTTGAAAATGTAATACAATTCTTATTTGTAAAAAAATTAATAATATTCCCAATTAGAGTTGTAACTTTTGCAAATTCTATCAAAAATAGAAAATGTATTGCAGTTTTTATTAAAATTTTAATTAAATTTGACATAAAAGTTTTAAATTTGCAAAGTGTAACAACATTTGTCAATGTTTTGGGAGGGTAGCCCCCCCCCCCCCTTAGCTAGTCCCCCGTGTGGATATCTCAACCTTGGTTTATCAACAGTATTCTATTAATTACAACAATAGAATCAACAGTATTCTATTATTTAATACGAAAAGTATAAAGCAACTGATAAATGATTTTTAAATAAATAAAAATAAAATTATTAAAAAAATTAAATCACCAATTGTTAAATTGTATCAGTCAACCTACCAACTTTGACAACAAACAACGTGCAACCAATAACAGATAAGCACAAAACGCACAATCACGTGATCAAATCGCCCATCATTTTTTTTTTGCGTCGCGCGCGTCAAGGTTTGAGCAGGGTTGATTGTCATTTTTAAATGCTAATCGGGCTTAATTGCATGAAATAGGTCACGTGATACTTTTCCGGAATACTTTTAATTTTATTTGAGTGGTCACAGGTATGTATTTCTGTTACGAAAATCATATTTTGAAAGGATAAAGAGATATGGTATTTGTATTTACCAATTCTGAACCATAAAAATAATACAATAATTGAATAAGTTTAAAATTCTCTTCTTCGATAGCACCTACTCCAAGCAGAATCTTCTGAGCGCGCGCGCACAAAAAAAGCCGCTTTTGAATACGGCCAACGAGTAAAATCTGTTTTTATCGGCAGCCTCTGCCAGTAGGGCATTCCAATATGACGTCAGGAACATTACCGCCCAAAATCTTCTGTCTGCGCAACTTCATGCCCATATTATTGGCATCTTTCAAGTGAATGTATGGTTACCATTTTGGCTGCTTTATCGCACTTTATTTAATTGCTAAATATTTTATTGAAGTTAGTCTTAAGCATTTGTTTTTAATAGAAAATTCAGAAATCTTTGCGCTATCTAGACTTGATTGTAAATGAAAGAAATATATCACGTAAGTGTTTTGTAACTGTTTTCTATTTAATATTCTGTCCGATTACTTCTTGTTCAATATTTCGTATAATTTTTTGTCTGTTACGTGAATAGTAATATTTCTAGTGCTAGAATCATGCCTGCTTTTTAAATACTTGTAAACTTTTTGTATATTTTTATATTAAAGCTTATTTATCATTATGATAAGTATACTAGAATATTTTATAGAAAAGACATTGTATACTTTGAAAAATATTTGTGATATACATGCTTGTTGATTTTTTTTTTTTTTCAATCAATATGCAACTACAATATTCCCTTCTAGTTCCTACAAGATATATTCACAATCCTTCACAGAAAATATATATTTAAAAATATTTTATTATAGCTTTTTTACTTTTAAAACAGTCAATTTTGCAGACCTATTAATATGAAAACATATATCTGCCAACTCCCCCCCCCCCTTTTTCTACTCAAATAAGTATTTTATTTGCTAAAAGTTTTATTTAAATGAAATGAAATCGAATAAGTACCAAATAAATATAACACAGTTTATGAATTTTCTGAACTCATTTAAGCTAAGCAAGTAAGAAAAATCATGCCTTAAGCATAGATTATGAAGCACTTTCTACAACTTCCTGAAATCATTAACAAAACTTTGTTATACATCTTGGCGATGAAGAAGAATGTAGTAGTGTGATTAAAGTACGTTTTTAATCCTTCATTATTTATGATAGTAGAATATAATTTATCTTATTGTAATTAATATTGTTGAAAAATTGCATTTCTCAAATTTAAACATAGATCGAAATCATCATAAAAGTAAATAAATAGTTAATGACGATTGTTTATAGTGCCTAAACGTTCAATGAATGGGTAATTTTTCCTTTATTGTATTTAGTAACAAGATTCTCAGTTGTCAATTTAACATAAGGTTTTGTATCAATAAAATTATGTGTCTTAAAAAGGTTTAAAGGCAGATTTTTTTCCGCAAAAAAATTTATCATACTACTTTGATTTTGTAGTATACTATATAAATGTAAACTTTAAAGTAATTTATTTAGGTGAATTAAAAGGAAAAAAATGCATAATTTATTTCATGGTATTTGATGTCATATTAAAGTAAACAAGGGGTATATTTTTAATACTTAAATCTTGTTTTATTAAATCTTGTTCTGTGCTCTTTCAAATTTATAAAATGTGGATTTTTTTTTCTTTTCAGTGTAATTTTCTGCTCATCACATCACTAACAGGTCCCAGCATATTGATTGAATGTGTATTGTCTATGCTGTATGGTTTGCTAATTCACTTCATACCATTGACAATACTTTCTCAATTATTCCTACATCTGTATACTAATGTTAGCTATGGAAATGGGAAATAAAGAGAGGCATTTTCTGTTAAGTTCAGAATGGTGAAGGATGGAAGATAATGAAATTGCACTCTACTTCAATGATAATTCATGGTAAAATTTGGATTAATGATATTAATTATAGTAATTCTTATTTATTTACTTTTTGCTTTCTTCATTTTAATTACATGAATTTCATCAATGGTTATTATTATTAATATTATTATTATATTATAAAGTTGCCATATTAAAGGTAGTGGCAGAAGTATTTATATATTTTTAACTGCATAATATTATATGTATATTCTTCAACAACAAGTCCCTCTTTATAATGATTACATATTAAATAATAAAACTTCGTTTTAATGACTATAAAACAGACCACACACATCATGTGTTTCAGGCTGGAAACTTAAGCAGCCCATCACCAGCCAATGTAAACGTGTCTGTAATGAGACAAGATCAAAATGAACTTCGTGACCGTGATTTTTGAATGTTCATTCGTGACTATTTGCATGTGCTTTTATTTTATATTTAATTGTGATTTATCACCAGTTTTTCGGTGCTATTTCATTAGTGGTTATACATACTCGTAGAGATTTAGACAGGTTTCAAGGCTTAAAAAATGTACTCTTCATCATGCATGACATTTAAAAGCCAATAAATTTGAAAGAAATTTTAAGAAGAAAATGTCTTATCTAATCGCAAATTTTCAAATATTCAATAAGACCACAAAAGTCTAAAAAATCTATTCAGAAAAACAACAAAAGTCTATTCAGAAAAATTAATGCTTAGCAATTAAAAGATAGTGTTCATCCTGAAAAGATGGGTTACATCAATTAATGTCAAATTATTGTTGTTTGAATGTTTTAGGCTTTATATTTATTCTACACTAAAATTTAATTAATTTCAATAATAATAATAAAAAAACAAAATTTATCCTTTGTTAAGAAAAATTTTTGCAGGTCATATTATCAGAATCTGAGTTTTAACTGTTTTAAAGTATTGCCTTTTATCTTGTAATTATATTGAAATGTGTGTGGACTGCCTCAACATTTATTGTAATCAAAAATTTACATGTAGCTTAAATGTTTTACTTTATCATAAAATTTGGATAAAAAAAACTGATAAAGTTCCCTCTTACAATGATTATATGTGCTTGTATAAATTTTGGTGGGTTGCATTAATTAGAGCACCAGATATAATTGTTTATGTGTAATTCTATAAATTGTAATTACTCTAACTTTTGGTTGTTTTAAGAAAAGAATATCTCTAAATGATCCAAAAATGATAACATAACATTTAAAAAAAGGAAATAATCTCTCCTTGTAATCATTATATTTATCCATGGGGGAATAAAAAAAAAGGCTACATGAATAAGGGGATGAGTTATCCCTTTAGGGGTGACGAATGTGGTACATGATATCATAAGATATCTCAATGGGCAGAAGTAGTCATCTTTAGATATTGTTAGAATTTTTGATTCAATCAAAATTTTCCATTTTTTTCGTAACTATTTTGTTAATAAATTGTCATCTTTTTTTTCAGTCTTTTGCCTGTTTTTATGAAAATACAAAGTTGTTATTAAACTGTTAAATGATTATAAAATCATTTCATTTCAAAACATGGAACACCCCAGCATTTGACATTTCTATTGTTCTGCCATATGCTCATATAATCGACTGTTAGATAAACAATGTGGAAAGTAAGTTTGAAATTATATTTGTGTTTATTATAGACCGGGAGACAGAAGCACAGACAATCTTATTGAGTTCATGGGAGAAAATCTAGGATTAGTTAAATACAGTAGAAGATCTTTATAACGCAATTCTCCATATAACACACAACCTTTCAGATGTAAACAATGAATTTTGCCATGAAGGAGCACCTGAATTTTAAGACTGTAAAAAACTGCTACTGTCTGAAAACTAAATTTAATGCATTAGTACAATTTTACCTCCTTAATTTAGAACTTTTAAAGGAAAAAAAATATTATTACAATGAATGTTTTTGAAAATGAGCAATATAATGAATAAATTGGGTCCAGGTGTATCTGGACCATTTTTAAAACGTATATTTAACAAAATGTTGAATGATCGCAATAATAGAAAAATTTATAATCTGGATAAGGAATGCAGTATCAAGGTAATTCTAATGTATTTTGATGTGTTTCAGACATATTTGTCTATATTTATGAGGTAAATTTGATGACGCGTGATATGTGATCCATATAACACAAAATTCTATATAACGCACAACCTTGCGTTTTTAGGTTTGCGTTATACAGATCTTCTACTGTATTGATTTGCATATTAAAACACAATTGGTTTATCAAGTCCTATCTTGGTGGGAAAAACCTAAAAACTTAATTTTAGCAGTTATCTTGTATGTTTACCATTGTGCTTTAATGCAGCCAAAAGTATGAAAAGATGGAGGATTGGGAGCAGGAAAAACTGAAGGATTTAACAGATTTAGGTAATTTTTTTATGTATAGGATTAAAATCAGTATACATTAGTGAACTTATCTATTGCTCTAAAGAAAAAGCTTCAAACATGTAAAATTATCAAAAATAAAATAGATAAAAAATATTCAATATGTAGTATAAAATAAATATATATATATATTTTTTTAAACTGCAAATTATTGATGCAATAAATAACATAACATGATGATCTTTAAGAATTTACTCATGCTGTAAATAAATTTTTTCTTGATTGGGGAGATTATCTTGAAGAATTAAAATCATAATATAAAGACAAATAAGAGAGTATTCAAAGATTGGGATGCTAGTTATAGCATAATAATAATAATCTTTATCTACTGAATCTAATGACAAAAAATGTTGACTTCAAATTATCATTCCAAAAACAAAATCCCATGAAGTATTTGAAATTTAATATTTGAATAATTATGAAAAATAATATATTTACCAAACTACTTTACCAAAATGTTTATTATTGGTAATCAAAAGATTTTTTATAAAGAGTTCAGAGTATCAATGTTTCACTGGATAGAGCAGTTTATTCTTTGAATAGAAGACTGTTTTCTAATACTGTTTAATTAAAATATGATTTTTTTCAAATTTTTATATAAATTCACTGTAATTATTTGATTTAAATTATTTTAAAATAAAGTTACACTACTTATAATCCAATAATGTCTATTTTTATAAAAAAAAATATTCATATATATGTAATAAGAAAGGAGGTTTAAAAAAAACCTGTTTAAACAAGAACAAAAAAAAGTCTTTTTTTTAACAGGTTTTTTGCCAACTCTGAATGAAACTAGTAAAATGTGTGGAAAATAAATGTATAATAAAGAAAAAGAATTTTTAAATACTGATAATGTTATCATTGAGGGAATGGATCTCGGAGGAGGGGGGGGGGGGGGGAGGTGTCTAAAATTACCAAAAAGTTTATGTTATACATGCATTGTACTGACCCTAAAGACAGTTATAGTCAATTGAATATATCATTGTATTTATTTAATACTAAAATTTGACGATGAATTCTAAAAGAAATTAGGTAGAATAAAAAAATAATATTTTTTAAATTAAGAGTCTTTGCATCCTACATGGTATGCTTACCAACCCATGCCCAAACCATGAATATTCTAAAAAATGCTAGTTGCTCTGTTTTATAGAGATTACCCAATCGTAAAAGACTAAATAATATTATTATTATGATTAGTATCACTCTTTCGTAATCTACTTAATAATCATTTCATTTGACTGGATTATTTTCAGGTTTTCAATGTCACATTTGCTGTTGTTGTGTCAGCTGTTTTGTAATTAATTAAATATAAAAATACATTTGTAAATAAACTCTCTCATTAATGTTAATCTTATGGAGGAAATTTTTTAAGATATCTTGCGCGCATTTTAATTTTTTGCATTGGCCAGCTGAGAATGATCTGACTCTACATCTGCCCTTCTTTACTTTTTCGATTGTGTTTGCAGATTTTTTTTTTCAAGAGGATGCTTTCACCTTTGAAACTGGTTCTGAAAATGAAAATGTCCTAATTAAAAATATCTGTAAACAAAATGAAAAAGTAAAAAATGCCCTTTGTATAGATTAATCTCTGCTAGTCACTGAAAAAGAATTGTTTAAAAATACTGAAATACAAATGAGATATCTGCAAAATAATAATAATAATAATAAAATATTCCATTGGATTAGTATTTGTGAGGGTAATTTCATTCAGTTGACTGAAGTAGTCTTTTAATTTTCCTCCATTGAATAATATTTTTGCACATGATAATTTGTTTTAATATTTTCTTACTTTTTTAATATTTACATGTAAATATATTTTTCAATAGAAAAGTGTTTGGTATTAATATTATCTGGCCTTTTGTGACATGATTTTTCATAATCAGAGATACATCAAATTAATGTATTTTAACAGAATTTTTATGCACATGCATGTGCCCCACCAATGGCCGAGAAGTTCTGTTCTCGAAACTGGTTGTCTGGCGGGTGTTATATAACCCAATCATTTGAAGTTTTTGTGGTTTTCTTCAAGTCTTCAATTTCCTTGCGTTAAATATAGGTTAAGTTCCCTTAATAATTGACTGTCATAAACACACACATGTATATGGGTGATTCTCAAAATAGGGGACAATTTCAAAAATGAAATCTTAAAAAAATTACTGTTAGCAAAATTTCTGAAAAAAATATGTGTTGTTAATATAGTATTAGGTATACTTTTCATGTAGTCAGCAGAGCTAAATATTTAAAAATTAACTTAAAAAAATAATTAGTATTTTTTGAGCCATGCTAATGACAAAACAAATTGAATGGAATAAATATATTAAGAAATTTTTATTTTCTTCCTGTTTAAATATTTTTTTCTACGTTTATTAGCCTTCCTTTCCAACAAATAGTTTCCATTTTTACATATATACATATAAGGGGAATAAAAACATTACCAAAGAGCAAACTTTGTTTACATGAACAACATTCTGACACTAACAGTATAAGAAGCTGTCTTAGTGATTTTCTGACAGATTTAATGCATATTTTAGGGATAATAAATGCAATACCTAAATTTATATGTAAAATTAAACTTTAAAAAGGATACAATATAAGTACTAGTTACATTTATGCACATAGGAGTCTTTAGCATGGACAGAAAAACCATGCTAATGACACTGATATTTGTCCATGCTAATGACAAATTTTAATTTAAATAAGATTATGAGCCATAATATAATCACAATGCAATAGTCCTTTCTGGGGCTTTTTAAAACACAAAAGTTCTATGCAAATAAGTAAAATAAAAATTTTAACTATAAAATAAACATGAAAATTATTATCCATTCTAATGACATACAATTGATGTACTCGCCTAATATTCAACTTCTATTCTTAAAATACAATACATGCTTCTATTTTCAGGCTGGAATAAAATGGCTACTTGTTGCCATGGAGAAACTTTATATTTTCAAAGTATTGTCATATGTGAAAATGAAATTTTGATTAATAAACAGCTGTTATAGTATGACCTTGTTTTGAAAACAGAATATGGAGGACAAACTTTAATTCTCTTTTTATATACTATAATTTTATTTTTAAAAAGAAATTTATTGGATAAATCCTCTCCTTGATTAATTTAAAGAAAGAATAACATTTGTTTTATTTTATAAACATGATATTAACTCTTGAAAAAGCTAGTATATACAAGGCACAGCTGCTGTGAACATCCATGCTAATGACATTTTGAACATTTATTCTGTTATTTTAAGGTGTTTTTAAATAAAAAGTGAGTAATTCTTGAGTGCAAATAATGAATAATATTAAGACAAACATATCTAAGTATAAAAACATGACAGAAAACCTCTCAATTTTTTTGTATGCTGAAAGACATAAATTGTCCCCTATTTTGAGAATCACCCATATATATTCACATATACATATATATTTAATACTGGAGCCCGGTTAACCAAAAAATTACATTGGGTAACATAAATCTTGCTGATTTTGATCTAGTTGTTAACTCGCAATAATTTTAATTCTACTTTTATCTTGACTGGACACAGGAACTGGAGTCCTGTGAATTTTTTCCTAATAAAGACGAACTCTTCACATTTTTTAACAATTCGTTTGGATATAAAATGCTTTATTTGAAAACAAAACAAGCTGACAGGAACGATAAACATCAGTTATTATTATTATTAAAACATCAGTTAAATGATGGATCGATTGCGACATGGGGCTGCTTTTTGTTCAAAGATGTGGAGCCATTTGTATATGTTTTTAGCAAAATTTAATTCAAAGACACATGTACAAACTCTTTCTGGCCATCTCTCACTTGTTGATACAATTATTGCAGGGAAAAAAAAAAAAAAAAAGAACGGCTATAACAGTGAGATAAAGTGCCTATCCACAAAACATCAGTTCCACAAGAAAAATATTGAAGTCTTGCAATGGGCGCTCAGAAATCCAGTTTTAAATCCCATCGATAACTTATGGTGAGATCTAGAAGGTTGAATTTATCAAAAAGGAAGGCATTTTTTCTCATCATCAGAACACAGGTTTATGATTAAGGATGAATAGCACAAACACAATCCCGAACAGTGCAAAAATGAATGATGTCGAGGAATGGTGGAATATTTGCAATCACTAAACTTCAGAGGTGGTTACATAATATATGAAATATTAGTTCCTTTGGCTACTATATTGAATTTATTTGCTGTCCTTATAGTTTTTACACAGGGAAAAATGGTGGGTTTTTTTTTTACAATTACTTTATTTTCGTAATAAAATACTCACAGTTTAATTTTGTTGATTTTTTTAGTAGCTTTTCAACTTGATACCTTTTATAAGGAAAAAAGATTTATTTGTTTTGAAATTTTCAAGAAAATCAACATTTTTTGCTGTTTTTATAGTTTTTACGTGCAAAGTAGTTATTAATGGGCGTAATCAAGAATTACTGCTTTTATATTTCACATTGATTTTAATATAAATTTATTAATAGTTTAAATAATTAAAAAAACTTTTTTGAATAGAGAAAGAAACCTGTAATATGTTTGGGTCAATTTAGTATAAAAATCAGATGACTTTCATGAAGATATAAATTAATGTTTTTGAAATGGGTTTAATTATATCATCCTCAAAATCATGTTCTTCCAGCTGTATCAAGATTTAAGATAATATGGATATACAATGACATTTCCTGGTCCATTTGGATCCAAGAAACTCAAATAAAATGTCAAAAATGGGCGTTATTAATTGAAAATTCAAAGTTTGTATAATTTTTTTAATGTAGATTACTTCGAAAGCATAATTTATACACAATAATAATTAATAAACATTATGCTCAGTCTGATTCCTAGAGTTTATGATTATTTTTGGTGTAATTAGTTCAGAATACCCCTTTCATTCCACTTATCACCATTGATGCTCTGGAAATTGGTAACTGAAAACTAAGGTTTTTTTTTTTGCTACGCGTGAAATAGAGTTTTTGCAATGCTGCAAAAAGTTCAATTTTCTTTAAAAATTACATATTTTTTTAACTTAATAAGAATTGTTTATCAGTCAGTTAAATAGGAGATAAATTTAACTTTTGTTACAATCTGACAGTAATTACTTTTGCGAGTCAGATATTTTGTAGCAAGAGGTATTTTGTTCTAGCCTTAAATCATGACTTTATCTATATACAAAATGCTAAATTTATGTTTCACTATAACAAAATTTGGTACAGCGCAATTTATGCTGCGGTGGCGTTCGCAGCATAAATTGCCCTGATGTGCCAATAAAGAGCAATCTCGTTGTTTGCACGTGCACACAGTTATCGTTTGGATTTCTTGTTGCCTTGTTGTTTGCTGGTTTTTGATGCCTGTTTTGCTCAAAAACAGATCAAGATGCAATTTTATTTTTTTCAGGAGCAATAATACAGGAGTTAAACTCTATATTTGGCCATTTTCCACCGAAATCTGACTAACTGCTTTTTTTTTAAATAATGTGTTTTGAATTTTGAAAGTGTTTTATTTTATGATTTGTCGCAAAAATTTTAGGTGTAGATTGGCGATACTTAAAAACCATCAAATCTGTAGCTGCGGTGGCATTAATACGTAAGTACCCAAAATTTATACAAAAAGAAATGGTCTAATAAAGATTAACTTTATTACACTAAAATAATTTACAGAACACTTTTCTTATGATTTGCAAAATTCTTATGATAATTTAGGGGTGATTGTGTTCAGGTTATATACCTGAATTCAGGTATTTTGTAAATTTACAGTACCAAAATTCCAATTTTTATGATAGTTCAATTCTTAAAATAAAATATCAATTTCATATGATTGCTAAACATAATTAAAATTTATATATTATGTAATTTGGCCTTCCTGTTATAGATATGTTGTCTTTCCCCCTTGTTCCCATACAGAAACATTTCCTTGCTAAAATTTCAGGTATTTTTTCATGAGCCCACAATCAGCCCTGATAATTAGAGTTCAAGGGAAATATTTAAATTTCGATAATTAAGAGAAATGTACGAATTTTATTCCTCGAAGTTGCAGGATTTTGTGTCTAGCGTATTTTATTATTATTTAAAAAACCTATTACAATTTTTCAATATAATCATCATTTTATTTAATAATAGATCTTTCCATGATTAAATTTAACATTTTTAAATTTGAAATACATACTAGAATTTCCATATAGTTATTTAACCATGGAAAGTTTGTCATTAAATGGAGCGAATATTACTAACCGAAAATTATGTTGTAGATTTTGTGAATAAAAAAAAAAAAAATCACTCGCTGTTTCATTCCAAAGCTTGCAGAGTCCAAAAGTGTCAACAGGTTTAGATTCCTCGTTATCAAAGATCATGTTTTCAAATCAACAACAAAATGTTTTTTACCATCTGATATTTTTGTCTTTCTTTTCTCAAATTATTTTCATAAAGCATGGTTTTAATTATAGGTGCATTCAAGGTCCGAGTTTAAAGGGGGAGGAAGAAACAAGGTATCAAGACCTAAAGTATTGATAATTTGTAAATTATTTGGTGAAATTCTAACCCAGGGTGCCATGGCTATTAAAATTTTTCTTGAGTGCATTTTTTCTCTCTTGATGATTACTTCGGTTTCTTATTCTAAAATTGTTTCGATCTATTTTAATTTTTTTTGTTGTGGGAGAAAAAAAAACTTCTCTTGTGCTGCTTGTCTGTTGTTTGAGGATTATTCGCTTAATGAATTCTCAAAAATTAGAGCACTAGTCAGAATACATATGTTCAACAAGAAAAAGAATATTTGAGCAGCTTAAGAATTTAGGCGTGCAAAGTTTTCTTGAGACAATGGTGCACCGGCTGGCGTGCCAGTCTGAGCCTGCCCGTGACCTCCCTTTTGGATCTGCCGTTGACACGTACATACATCCTTTTTTTGTACATTCACAATCATTTTACTTTCTCATTTAATAACTACCATGTAAGAGAAAATAAACAGTCAAGTGCAAGTATTACTCACACTCAGAGAGTTCTGTACAATAAACATATATATTATTAACCCTTGGGGACAAGCAACTGATATATGTGGTATTTAAAATTCTCAGAATCCTTCATTATTCTCACCAGTTATTTTTTATTGTAAAGTTTACCTTAATTAAATGGAATATTATCACTATTTATGTACAGAAAATTTCTTTTTTGAAATATCGGTGGTTAAAGATTAAAAATTAAACATTGTGAAGGAGCTAACTGTATTATTAAAAGAAAATCATTGCTGAAAGAATAATAAGACTTTGTAAAAAACTATAGAAAGTAGGATTCGTTATCGCTGTATGTACTAGAAAAGTGTGATTGGATAAACCATAAAAATTCAAAGCGATATGAAGCCAAATATTGCTATTCTGTATAACTCTTTTATTTTTTTTATCTTATCTTTATCTATGTATAAGGAATTTAACTCTGTACTGAGAATAAAAGGTACTGCATATTTAAACTTCATTTCACATTTCATAAAAGTAAATTAAACTTAATAATAACCTTTTCTTTAAGTACTTTTATGTTAACTGAGAGCAGATCATTTCAATAGTATTACCTCGCCAATGCAGTGTTTATTTTTTGTGATGTAGATAAAAATAATGCTTTAATATTGAAATAAAATGCCTTGGTTTGCCTTATTATTTTCTGTTTTTCTTCCTCTTTATTTGAATGAAATAATAAAAGATTTATATTTTAAATGAGATGAATGCAATATAATGATTATGGCGAGAACATTGTTTGTCAATATATAAACTGTGGCTAACTAATAAAAAAATGTAGTTTTTCACAAGGAACTGTTCTAATATTAATAAAATACAGTAAAAAATTATAAGTAGGAACTCCTAAGGATTTTTTTAAAAGGTCTGCTTTATTAATTTTATTATGTATAATGTTATGGTTATGATATTCTTTTTATTGGGACTGTGATATTCCTTCTTGATCATTGATGCAGGATTTTTTGAGACAGCCCTATCATTACATCAGAAGTTTCATGGCTTTGGTCAAAGAAATACTATATAATTATATTTGCTGAGTGCAATCTGTCAAAATTTTTTAGTGTTTAAACTGTACCATCAAATTTATTTTAAGAAAAATATCTACAGCACAGATTCAATTTGTTCAGGCTAATATTAAAAGAATGCTGAATTCTTTAGAATAGTGATAAATGCTATAGAGGGAATTCTAAAATGCTTGCATTTTATTGACATGAATATTAAAATATGAATATGTTGAATTTCTCAATATCATTGATCTTACTCTAGCATTTGGTTTATTTTCAAATTTAATAAATACTAATTCAGAAATATAAAGAAATAACAGAAATTTTAAATATAATAATGCGGAAAAAAAATTCAATAGAAAAGCGAAATTAAAAAGGAAGTAAAATTCATAAATAAGTTGTGATGACATCTACAATGAATCCTTCATGCTTTTGTTAATAAAAGAAAAAGCGTTCTGATTCGGCATTACAGCCTAGTATATTAAAATACAATTTTATCTTTTAAAAAAGGAGCGTTTTAGTTCGAATTACAGCCTGGTATATTAAAATACGATTTTATATAAATAATATTTATATATAAATAGATGAATATACAATAAGCGTTAAAAGTGAAACATTAAATAAATATGCAATTTTCCGCTCGCAATATGTCAATCAATCGTTATATTTTTTGTAATTATAAATTTTCTTTACTCCAAAGTAAATAAGTTGAGTAATAAAACAATTTTTTTATTACAGCTGCTTATGAAACTTTTTTATCTACTATATATTTTTTAAATATTGATAATCATAATTTTTCACGTTGATTTAATTATTATTCTGAAATACATTATGTGATTACATTCTGAAATTATTATTCTGAAATACAGTGGCCGTGTTCAGCTGTTACGCGCGCTGCACGCGCACGCTAGGAGCCACGGACATGGAGTGGATACTTATACTTGGTGGGATGTGCGTTCAGTCCTCGCTACTGTGCCACCAGTTACTGTAACTGTTCGCTCAGTAACAGATGGAGAACAGATCAAAGAGGTAATTACTTGTAGTGCTAATTATAAAGATAATCTGTTACGAATGAAAGTGAGCTGGCTGGTCGAATGGTCAGAATGCTGAGCTTGAACCCAGACGATACGGGTTCGAAACCTGCGCGGGCCAAAAGTTGGTTTGTGTTTTTTTTTTTTTTTTTGGTTGCTTTTTATTAATAAATAAGACATTTTTATTAAAGGTAAATTTTATATTAATAATACAGAAGCACATGTATTTCTATTATAATAATAAAATACTTATTTAAATATGAGAAAATGAGATTTTTGCGGAGAAAGTTTTAATATTCCAAATTTAGAATATTAAAAGGATAATTAGAACGATATTAATATCGTTCCAAAGTGATTTATACATATATTAAGAAAATGAAAAAAAAAAGTTTTCTGCGAAAATATCCGTATACGCATAAAATAATTATTAATGTTCTTCTTCTTCTTTTTTTTTTTTTTTTTTTAATTTTAGAAGTAATTTTTTATTGAGATTAGGATGCAAATATAATGCATGCGTGGATATTTTACGGTGTTAAAATCAAAATGGAAAATATTATAAAAGCAAAATGTAAAAGATATACATTTTTTTAAATTAAGAATATCTGCATACATATATTTTAAAGAAGTGAAATATTTGGAGTTTGCCTTCTAGTTTTATAATGAATAAAGTATGATTAGAATGTTTATAATTTTTCTATTAAAAGTATAAATAAGTGTTTTGCTTATACTAACATAATTTCGGATGTCGTTTGTTTTTCATATTTTATGACATATTTTGGCCTGTTATCCACACGGTATTAAAATATACAACCATTAAATAAGAAATATATACATACTAAAACTTCTTCTGAAAAATTATCTAACTAACAATGCAAATTCCATTGAAATCAATCCAGTATTGTAGATTACAAATCAATCTTGTAATATGTGGATACAGGGCCATCGCTAAGACTTTTTATTGGTGGGGGAGAAAACCTTAATATTGTCAAGTCAAATTTTTATATTCGCCAACTCGTTTTATAATTTTGCCAAGTTAACGCACTTTGAAAATGTAATACAATTCTTATTTGTAAAAAAATTAATATTCCCAATTAGAGTTGTAACTTTTGCAAATTCTATCAAAAATAACAAATGTATTGCAGTTTTTATTAAAATTTTAATTAAATTTGACATAAAAGTTTTAAATTTGCAAAGTGTAACAACATTTGTCAATGTTTTGGGAGGGTAGCCCCCCCCCCTTAGCTAGTCCCCCGTGTGGATATCTCAACCTTGGTTTATCAACAGCATTCTATTAATTACAACAATAGAATCAACAGTATTCTATTATTTAATACGAAAAGTATAAAGCAACTGATAAATGATTTTTAAATAAATAAAAATAAAATTATTAAAAAAAATTAAATCACCAATTGTTAAATTGTATCAGTCAACCTACCAACTTTGACAACAAACAACGTGCAACCAATAACAGATAAGCACAAAACGCACAATCACGTGATCAAATCGCCCATCATTTTTTTTGCGTCGCGCGCGTGAAGGTTTGAGCAGGGTTGATTGTCATTTTTTAAATGCTAATCGGGCTTAATTACATGAAATAGGTCACGTGATACTTTTCCGGAATACTTTAATTTTATTTGAGTGGTCACAGGTATGTATTTCTGTTACGAAAATCATATTTTGAAAGGATAAAGAGATATGGTATTTGTATTTACCAATTCTGAACCATAAAAATAATACAATAATTGAATAAATTTAAAATTCTCTTCTTCGATAGCACCTACTCCAAGCAGAATCTTCTGAGCGCGCGCGCACAAAAAAAGCCGCTTTTGAACACGGCCAGTATGTGATGTTTCATGTAGTTGGTTGGTTGGTTGGTTGGCAAGTACTGAGACGTATGCTACTACCCGTTAGGGAGGCTTTTGTCTCGAAACTCCAGGGCACAGAGTACGGAAATTGTAAATATATACGGAAATTGTAAATATACAATATTCCGTACTCTGTGCTCCAGGGTAGACACACAGCTAATCAGCCAGGATCAAATCAAGTACGACACAGACAAACGAGGGAAGAAAAAACAACAACAATAGGCCCACACAGGCGGTCAACTAGAGCGGTCAAAAAAGATGGGGAAGAGCCACACGTGAAAATCGGATTAGGGCCGCAACACCCTGAGGAGATGAGAGAGCTACAGACAGGATCTCGCTGTAGCTCGAGCAGGCAGGCAACTTGAGCGACAAAAGCAGCTGTCGGCGAGGATCATTGAGTACCATGCAATGCAGGAGAACATGCTCCGGGGTATCCAACTCAAAACAATGCCTACACAGCGGGGAGAAGACTTGATTCATACGAAAGAGACGCTGCTGGGTGAGGATCATCCTAGCCCTCCATCGGGCAATAAGCACATCCTGTTTCATGTAACTTGTGTGTTTACATCTATAATATGTCAACAAAAATATACGAGGTTGCCAGAAAATCGCCAAGAAAAACGCCAAATCTCCCGCTTCATTAGAGGTGATGACGTCACTTTTGTAGAGAAACATAAAAATCACGTGACTGCTGCCATTCGTTGGAATCCCTTGTTTCCATGGAGGAAAGAAATAGATGGGGGTGTAGTATGTCGTAAAATAGGTTTGCAATATGATGCACGCTATCGTTCAAATTTAAATGTCCTCATTAGGCAAAAAAAAACAATCATGTGGAACAGGGACTGAATCCTTTGACATCAGCCGTTCATTTTTTCTACAGGAAAACAATATGAATTGAAAAATCTATTACTAAATTTGTCCTTTTTTTGCTAAAGCACGTGGTTGTTTTGGGACCTTTGGGTCGCTCCGAGTCACTATACTTCAACATCATTTCTATTCTTTCTTTTTACTCTATTGGCAATTTCAGTTGTGGTTGCGGTTGTTGTTGTTATCGACTTATGTTTACCGCGGTAATGTGGATTGTTTTGATTTTCCCGGTGTCTTCAGCAAGAACTTAATTAGTAAACTTTTGAAATTATTTTCTCTATTTTTGTGCACATCAGAGCAATGTAAGTGTGGTTAATTTCTTTAAGTCTCAAAATTAAAGTTTCCAAATTTCGTCTTAAATTTTAAGAGATTCATTTGATGTTTCAGTGAATGGTATTCTCATATACAGTGTCTCACATAAGTGATGGGACACTTGTGCTTTACAAAAGGAAACTAATCAAATAAATTAAAAAAACATGTACACATTTTTTGTGGGTGTGTTTCATATTTAAATTTAGTAAAGATTATTACATAACATACATTTTGTCAAAATAGTAAAATATTAATTTAATAAAAATACAAATGTTTAGAACGGAGCAAAAAATAGCTCACATAAGTGATGGGACACCATTATATATGCAACAAAAATCGTCTGAAATAAGCAATAAAAATATTTTTTGGGGGTTTTATTTTTACTTAAAAGCAATTGGCAATAATTTATAAAATCGTCTGCAGTATTTCTCTCCAGTTTGTTTTGGAATTTTTGTGTTTTTTAGCTCTGTGTAGCCATGAATACTAAACGAAAAGAAACTTCGCCTGAAATTCAAAAATTAGTTATTAATTTGCATATTGAACGTGGAAAATCTATTAGAAAAACTGCTGAAACAGTTAACTTGAGTCGTTCAACAGTTTTCAATATCATTAAACGATATAAAAAGAATCATATGATTCAGGATAAAAGAAGACCTGGCCGACCATCAAAGCTATCCAATGGAATAAAGTGAATTATCGTTCGAAATATAAAAAAAATCCAAGAAATAGTGCTTCAAAAGTTGCTGCTGATTTACAAGCATTATATGGAATAATTGTTAATCCTGAGACTATTAGAAGGGTAATTCGATCTGCTGGATATCACGGTAGAGTAGCCAGGAAAAAATTATTCGTAAGTGAAAAGAATAGAAAACTCAGACTAGCTTTCGCAAAATCCAACATAAATAAGAATTCTGATTACTGGAGTAAAGTTATATTTGCTGATGAGAGTAAATTTAATATTTTTGGTTCTGACGGTAGAATCTTGGTGTGGAGAAACCCAGGGAAGAATTTCGCAAACAGAACTTGGTACCAACAGTAAAACATGGTGGAGGAGGAGTTATGGTATGGGGGTGTATGTCGTTAGCTGGAGTTGGTAATCTTGTTTTTATTGAAAGAAAAAAGTGTCATTAAATTTCTTCTAAAAAAAAAATTTTAGAAAAAAATTAATTAGTTTAAACTATGATTAAAATCGATTGGTTTAAATTGTGCTAACTCTGTGATTAATTAACAATTACTGCCAAAAAAATACTTTACCAATTGAAAAACTAACTAATGACGAATGGGCAGAAACTTTTGCACATGTGAATCTCAAACTCCTCCCCTTTGTGACAAGTGTCTTCAGTATTCAATCAAAATGATCACATAGTCAGTGGTCTTTTACATATTCCAAACTTTTGAAGCAGTTGTGCTCAGGGCTGGCAAGTTTCTGCCGGGGTGGTTAAAACCAGCAGAATACTTACATATTAACGCCACCGCAGCAGAAGTTGCGCTAATAAAGAGCAATCTTGTTGTTTGTGCTTTTTTAATGTTTTTTTTTTTTTTTTTTTGCTCATTTTTTATGTTATTTTTTAGGCTTATTTTTGACGCTATTGGCTTATTTTTTATGTTTTTTTGTGTGCGTGCGAACAAGATTGACCTTTATTGACGCATTCGCGCAACTTCTGCTTCAGTAGCATTAATACGTAAGTACCACCAGCAGTTAAAACCAGCATGGCAGAAACTAGTTTCTGCCAGTAAGTGGCAAAAACCAAGAAATAATACTAATAAAAACTTTAATCTGCAATGGTTTATAATTCACACATGTATCTAATACGTAAAGAATTTAGTTAAAAATTGAAATAAAGATTATGAATGTTATTCAAAGTAGCAAAAAGTTTCAAAATGATCATACAAATATAATTTGTTTATATAATATTTTTCTGTCAGGAATTTTCATAGCGGTATTCTGATGCTGTGTACAAGTTTAACTATTGATATTATATTTACAGTTGAATTTCTATTTTGAAAGTTTTAAAAACAGAAAATTACAAAAAATCCTCCTTTCAGAATATTTTAAAATAAATAATGCACTTAAATAACTTAAAAATTATCTACTACTACATGCAAAGAGAAATGGTTCATGTGAAAGTAAAAATTAATAATACGTAAATAATTGTTGCACAAAAATAACAGGAAAAGAATGTAATGAAAGATCTTGTACAATTATTTTAGAATATTGAAAGAACAATTTTTTTTTTTTTTTTTTTTTTTTTTTTTTTGTGGAAAAAGTAACGTACTAAGAGCATTCCATAATATAGGATTAATTTTGCTAACCTTTCTTAATCTGGACTGTTTTTTTAATCTGTTCTGAATGAAAGAATAGTTTGAAAATGTATTTCAAGACTAGCGTTAGTTTCTGCTATAATGTCATTGAGAATATAGACTTTGAAAATTTCTCATTTTCACTGGTATTTGTTTTTAAATGCCACTGCCCACAGAAGACAAAACATTTTCTAGGATTGGACTTCCTTGGTGAAATATGTTTCTGGGAAAGAAGTCTATTTTGCTACAAGGAGTTATATACAACACAAAATTTTGATTAATATCAAAAATTTATTTCCTTGTCCTTTCTGTATGCTTATATTTTAATTTTAATCTCATATACTTAGGATGAAGTAAATCAGCTAGCATAAAAACTAGCACTTCATTATAGAGATTTGAATCTTGCATTTGTGAGTTTCTATGATATTTTCAGCATTAAATAAATTTAAGCAAATTTTATGAGCAGCTGCAATAGAGCAATCATGTTTTTTACTTTCATCGAAAGCAACAGTAATAGATTTTAACATTTGTAACAAGTATTTAACTTTTTTACAAAATCACTTACAATTTTATTAACGCTATGTCTTTGATATTATTTTCATGACTTTCAATTATCTGCAAATAATGTGGTTGGTTCTTCATAAAAGATTCAAAACTATCAAATTATAATACAAATTTATTTATTTTTTAAATAAAATCTATTTACAATATTTTATTTGTTATTTATCCTGACTAAGAAAATGTATGTAAGCAATTTAATGCTACTAAAGACTCAGATTATGCCATGAAATGAATTTATGCCAGTTTCTACCGGTTAAAACCAGTTCTAACCACTTTCCATTACCGGCATGGCAGAAATTATTTTCTGCCGGCGAAAACCCAGCCCTGGTTGTGCTTCTTCGCTGAAGCCTTTTGGCAACAAAATCAAAGAACTTAACTGGCCAGAAACTTTTGATCGTTACTTTATAGTATATTTATGAATTTACTTTGTATGAGCTGTATATTAATATTATTTTTCTATTCCACATATTAGGGATAATTATCTTCAGATACTTGCCCAGCCTACACCGCCACGAAGTGGTATGAAATCAAAGTACCTTCAGCACTGTTTGACTTCTGGAAGTGTTAAGAGAGGTATAAATCTATATGTTTTATTAGAATGTATGTTTAGAGGAGATTTTCACATTAGTAAGAAAATGTAGTCACACCTCAGCTAACAATTATAATTTGTTCCAGATTTATATTCATTAGCCAGAATCTTCATTAACCAAAATGTAATTTCTGTTCCTGAAAACCTCTATTTAATTCATTATAGATTGAATATAGTAGGGGAAGATGGGGATACTTGAGCCATTTTTTGAATTTAAATTTTTTTATAATTTCTTATAATAAAATAAAATATTGAAAATTAAAATTTGATATTTTTTCTTCAACTGAAAACCACTTTCAATTAATTTTGAACTATTTTTCTATGTATAAAAAATGTTTATTTTTTGTTTTACATCGTGGCTCAAGTATCCCCATGGGAGGGATACTTGAGCCACTACGGAAAAATACCTACAAAAGTAATTTCTTTCACTTTATTTTTGCACAAACATTTTACAGAATGATAAATTATGAAACATAAAGTCCTTCAAAACCAATTGAGAAAACAAAACTAGTAATACGATCATTTTTTGTCGTTAGAACTGGTTGTCGAAGGATAATTTCAACTTGAGTTATAACGACGGCAGAAACACCCTCAGTTCAGAGCTATTTAAATTTGGAATCTGCTATTCTTCGGGCAAATTTCATTTTCAAAATATTAAGTACTTATCCAACAAATATTTTTAGTTTTCTTTCTGGCATATTTTATTAGTAACCAACCATCAATAGAAGGTTTTCTTTAAACATCATCACCATCACTGACAGAATTTTCCTCTAATGATAATGTCGAACTCATGCTTTTAATTTAGTAGCTGTCGGAATTTAAGCTAGATGTATCATTCTACTATTTCAAACACTTTTTTGATTTCACAGGAAAAGATTTTGTCTTCCTCATTGGCTCCATGCAGGTAAGTTTGAACTGGGATTTTTGTTGCTTTTCTTGTTTTTTGTGCGCTCTTTTTACCAATTTTTCTTCAATTTTCTTAGTTAAAAAAAATTACAGCAACAGCGGTTACGATTTCAATATAAAATATTAATCTTAATATGTTATATTAAAAAATAAATATTTTAATATGTTGGACCTAACTAATTAAAGTATTAGAGATTATAGCCTGTAAAACAGTTTTAAAAAGTTATTTTAATTTAATAAAAGTTAAATTGAAAACTATGTTTACATTTATCTAGACAGGCTATTTTCTTAGTCAAAATAAAAAATAAAATGGATATTTTCATTTAAAAAATATACATTTTTAAACATTTTTAGGTCGTTGTTTTTTAAGAAAAAAAAAATAAAATGAAAAATTATTCTTTCTTTTATCCAGAAAAAAAAAATCTATAAGTGAATATAAGGATGGAATTTTATTTTTTGCTTGTTTCACCTATGTTTAATTTCTAGTGGGGATGGTTGAGACATGGCTCAAGTATCCCCACTACCACTATTTTTGTTTCCCAGAGTTTTACTAAATAAAGCATGCAGCTATTAGAACTATTTTAGATTCAAAATACAATTGAAATTATGCTTATTAAATTTATGTATATAGTTGCAACTTTAAACAAAACTTTGATTACAAAAAAAACATGCACCCAAATATTTACTTCAGATAAAGAAAAGTCAACTATTAACCACTATATTTTCAAAATGGTACCAAGATGTGTGATTTCTTTTTTACATGTTCAGAACTATAAATGTGTTACCATATTGGCAGCTTTAGAAAGAAAAATTAACCAACTGTAGAGATAATAGGGGTGGCTCAAGTATCCCCTATGCTCAAGTATCCCCACTCTCCCCTATCTAAAGATTAGATTCATAATTTAAAAAAAAAAATTAAAAATTCATTACATTTGAGTACGTTTGATTTTCACATTCACTTTATCTATTATTGAATGGAAAAAGGTTTAAGCTGGAAGTTGATCCTAAAACCTCTAGCTTTAATTGCTAACATGCTGCCGACATCTGGTCTCTTGTCTGAAATAGCTCAACAGCTCAGCCTACAAGAGCTTTGGAAATTAATGCTATAAGTTCTGGGTTTGATTCAGGGTTGGGTTTTTGCCGGCAGAAAGTGGTTTCTGCCGTGCCAGTGGCAGAAAGTGGTTATAACCGGTTATAACCGGCAGAAACTGGCAACAACTGGCATAAAGACATTCTGTGGCATAATCTCTGATTTTTTTAGTAATATTTAATTTATTAAGTAGTTCATCCTTAAATAATTAGTACTTAAATAATTCAGAATAAATGCACATAAATAAAATATTGTGGATAGTTTTAATTAAAAAAAAATTGATTTTTAAAAAATTGAGTAATGTAACACATATTTTTTTTGTTACATATGCATATGTAATTTATGTTTAAATAATTATTTTAAAATCTCAGTTTAAAAACCGAAATAGAAAACTATATGCAATGCTTATTTTAAATAAAGCACTGAAAAGAAAAAAAAAATATTTACTCAAAATATTTTTCTGTAATCTAACATGATTTAATAATAACATAATAAATAAGTAATAAAAAAACTCTCTCATAGAATTGTCATAGTGATATGTGGATCTAGTAATTTTTTGGATTTTGAAAAGATTTCATTTAAATACAGTATTCAAAAGAATTTTTTCAAACATTTCTTACATTCAGAACAAATTAAGAAATAATATGGGGGGGGGGGGGGCAGAAAGTTTAGCAAAATTAGTCTTATGTTATGGAATGCTTCGTGGAAAAAATACTAATAGTATATTTGAGTGGTAATTTGTTTCTTCAATATTGTAAAATAATTGTACATGATATTTCATTAAATTTTCTTTGTCTATGTTATTTTTTGTGCTTCAATTATTTACTTATATATTTTCACAAGAAATTGCATTATGTTATTTATTTTAAAATAATCTGAAAAGTAATTTGTTATTAAATCAGAATTTTTTGTAAATTTATTTTTAAAAGAAATAGAAATTCAACTGTAAACAATAATATTAATAATTAAACTTGTACAGTATCAGGTTATTGTTTTGAAAGTTTCTGTTTTTCAAGTGAATGAAAATTAGTGTTTTAAATAAGCAAGGTATGTATTTATATGATCATTTCTAAATGTTTTGATACTTTGAATAACATTCATAATCTTATGTTTTAATTGTTTGCTCAATGGTTTACATATCAAATGTAAGTGTGAATTATGAATCATTGCTGAGTAAAGTTCTTATTTAGTACTGTTTCTTAGTTTCTGCCACTTACTGGCAGAAACCAGTTTCTGCCATGCCGGTTTTAACCACCCCGGCAGAAACTTGCCAACCCTGGTTTGACTCCTATTTGGGAAATTTTTTTATTCTGTTCGAGAATTGTTAATTCATGTGATATCTTTACTAGTAAGTGTGATTTTACTTAAAAAATCAGAATAAGTAAGAAAGAGTCATTTAAATAAAAAAGATTGCTTTACATTACTTGCTGTTTAAATACTAAATCTTAGTAAAATTAAGTATTAATGACAACATTCATTGGAATTAATATACATAAATGAAAATTCTTGAATATTGTCTGGTAATCAATCCGTGTCTTGTTTTTCACAAACAAAATGGAGCACATTTTCAAGAGAAGTGATAGAAATTAAACCAAATAATTTGTGTGTACAGAAAATTGAGATCGTAATCTGCTTATTCATGTTAAGTCAAAAATACAGTTTATCTTAGTCTATGCCTAGCTTGGATTTTCATTTGTTATGTTAACAATAATGAATACATTGTGATAATATTTTCAGCAAACTTGTTTTGCTTTCTGTGAAATATGATAAGAATGCGAGAAATGTTGGAAATTTTCATCATTCATATCCAAAAAAGCTTGAGCTAGACATTTCATTATTCAGAAAGTGCATCTGCCATTACATATATACCTTGTCACTAACTAAAATTCAGTTGCTTCCATTCATCATCCATTCACTTCATACAAAGCAAAATTATTGTGATGAAAATCTCATTAAGTAAAAAAAAAAAAAAATCCTTATTTGTGAATGCAAATTCGATTATCATCCTGAATTTTCATAAAGATTTGGGATGTTAGCAATTAGACCATCTTTTAGTTCTATTTAAGGAACTTAAACATGCATACTACTTTATTAAAAATCATCTGTTTTTGTGTTGATGTGTAAAATTATATAAATATATAAAATATCTAATTTTTTTTTTTTTTTTTTTTTTTTTTTTTTTTTTTTTTTTTTTTTACATTTATTATAACAAATTGTAGGATCTTCATTTGTTGAATCTGATCATGGATCACCATTACCTGAATCTGGTAAGTTAATTATATTTTCTGTTAAAGTCAAAAAGTAATATTTTAAATATAAATTTAACTTATTCATCCTTATTATCAGAGAATTATATGTTAATATCGATTTCATTAATTATCATTATATCCTTTTGTACTTTTAAGTAGTTTTTTTTACCTTATCAGCTTTGTTACAACTTCATTTTTAACCTGTATTATATTTTTAACCTGTCGTGAATGTATTTCATGTCATATTTGAACATTAAATATTTTTAGCTTGCTAATTTCAAACTGATTACAGAAAATAAATATAACTTATTCATTTCATTTTTCTTTTCTGCAATATTAAAAATTGTACCGCTTACATTTAATTAAAATTATATCGATTATTTTCTTTAAATTGGCATTGTTACCTTTAATTAATAATTTTGCTAGTACAGAACAAAAAGTTTTCCATTATTGTCTGATTTTTTTTTTTTTTTTTTTAACATTTAATAGCCTTATAAAAACAAACATGTAAATTGATAGCTAAGAATAGTTGTAAGAAAACAGTATCCACAAATTTATGCACTTACAAAGAGGATAACAAGCTAAATATGCAATTACATCAGCAAATATCTTATAGATGCCATTGTTCTGTTCAACAATAAAGTGATAAAATCTCAGTTGCATTTTGCAATTTAGGATTGTTTTAATTCATTAATTTTAGCTAAAGTATTTTCATAGAGGATAAGTTATTTTATGTCTGCCTAATAGAAAAACATAAATAAAATTTCCCTGTAAAGCAAGTGACCTTTTCTAATATCAGTTAAATTAAAATTTTAGTTATATATATTTTTCCATCTGATGTAAAAGTAAAAATTGTTTGCTTTGCATGTTTTTCATTGTTCTGCAATTTAATGATTTTCTTTTAGGGTGTAATTCATACAGGATTCATGCTCATCAGGGGATTGTGGGATTCAGGGTCATAAAAATTCTCAACACCTAGGAAAACTTGGGGGAAATGATTGGCTATTCTGGGAAAATTGAGGGAATTGCAGTTATTTGTATGTTTTGTCATGTTATACCTAAAGAAATCAAACTAAAACATGTTTTCTAACATCAATTGGAAATTAGCCCCCTCCTTCTTATATCTACCCTACATGTATAAAATTTTAATGAAATAAATTTATGAACATCTGATTATATTTTATTGCAATTTATCCTAAAATATGAAATATTAGGTGATGACATTAGCACCAAAAATAAAGAAGCCATAAAAATTATTAGATAATTTAATCTGTTAAATTTAATTTGTAGGTGAACCAACTTCTCTTTTATTAGGAGAGAAGACAGATTTAAGTGCCATAAGTGGAATATTTGAAGTAAGTAACACTTATATTATTTCATTTGAATATTTTTTAATGCCTGTTATTGACAAATGTTTGCTTGAAATAATTGTACTTCTTCTGTTCCTTTAGTTTGAAAGCAAGTTACAGTCTCCTTTTCCAAAGGTATGCATAATCTTTCAATATGCTTCATTAATTGATATCTGAATGTTATATTATAAGATTGTTCAATATATAAAATTATTAGTACGAGGCAATTTTGGTGCATTAAACTGTGACCAGAAAGACTCCTCCTCTAGGTTTATCTTGGTAGGCTCATTTAAAAAACAAAAAGCCTGATTTAGGTGTAGAATTTTTTAAACACCTCTGAAATAAAATATTTTTAGAGGCAGTATTTTTATTAAATTCTGTACTTATTACTCTTTATCTTTAGCTATGTATATATACAATGTTTGTTAAAGACATCTATAACATTATTTTTGTTAAAATCTTAAAAATTATTGATTTTTGTAACATTTCTTCAATGTAAATAATTTAGTTATAATATAGTTTAAAATCTATGTAGTAATTTAATCTATAATTTTATGTTATTTACAATTAGGGTGTAAAAAAAAATCATATATTTTTTTAATCAGATTTTTTTTTATTTAAATTGGATTTTTTTTTTTTAAATTTCCCAGCCTAAAAATTTTGAACTGATACCAAGAGTTTTATGTTTCTAGAACAATTAAACCTCTATTTATTAACGTAATCTACATCTTTATAGTTTAATTAATAAAATTTAATTATTTGTTACTAAGTACAGAAATTATAAAATTTGTAAAAAAATAGTTTCATTAGTTAGTAAAATACAATAAAGTTGTATACATTAATAATTATGTAAGACTGTATAAAGTACTAGTGATCTTTACATTTATTGAAATGATCAACAACTGTATTTAATATTAAATTGTTAACACTATTTAATATTAGTTATTGTTAAACAAATAATCTTTAATTAAATATCCAATATACATTTTTATGCTTTAATTTATAATTTAATATTCATTTTAGAAGGAAAAAAGGCAGGATGTTAGTTCCAACAAAGGACACTATTCCACAAGAAAATATATTAGTAATTTGTTGGGGGGAAAAGTGCATAACTTTTTATTAAAACAAATAAAAAATCATTAATTTTTATAAAATTTTATAATTTGCAGATTGAAAAATAATTTTAAATTACAAGGTTTAGTAATATGCTGTTTTTTCTCAGGAAATGAAGTTCTATCATTTTTGTAAAGCCTTGGACACATATAACTGTGGTATAGAGAATTTCATTTTTTTATATTTTTTGTTTTGACAGGGTGCATTTTGTTAATTTTAAAAGGATCCATTAAAATGGCATAGAAGAAGCAATTATAGAATTACTAAAACCTGCAAGATAGTAATTTCATTAGTTATTAGCACACATAATAAAATTAACAACTATTATTGGCATCTCGTTTTGCATTTGTACTTAAAAAAATTAATGTTAATTTGGCTAAATATTAACTTACAGAATGAATGTATGTATATGCCAACTAAGATCTCTTGCTCTACTTAACTTTTTTATATGAATTAGTTTTTTTTTCTCTTGTACATTATTTTACAACTGTTGATTAGATGTTATTCTTCCATTCTTCTTTAGCACCAATATTTGGTATAAATTTATTGTTGCAAAAGTAGAAAGACAAAAAGATATTCTGATTATTTGTTCTGTTATTTTGCAAATAAAAGAAAAGAATGGATAATTTGATTACTTAAGGCGCAACGCTAGGCACAGAAAAAGACCCGGATAATAATATAAAGTCTATGGGAGCGTTCTTTTCAAATATCTCGCTCAAATTCTAATATTTTGACATGATTTCTTTGCATGGGATAGCTGAGGACGATCTACAACCGGCTCAGTTTTTACTTTTTCAGTTTTGGTTTCAGATTTTATTTAAAAAATGACTTTAACTTTCAAAACCGGTTTAAACCGGTTCTGAAATTGAAACTATCGTAATATAAAAAATATATAAGCAAAATCGAAAAAGTAAAAACTAGGCCGGTTGTAGATCGTCTTCGGCTATCCCATGCAAAAAAAATCATTTTAAAATATTAAAATTTGGGCGAGATATTTGAAAAGAATGCTTCCATAGACTTTACATTATCATTCGAGTCTTAATCTGTGCCTAGTGTGGGGCCTTAAAAGAAATTATGCTATCACAAATTATATTAAATTTAAATAACTTGTTTCATTGAAATTCTCTTTATGCCTTTACAAATTTACTGTACTTAATGTTTTACAGTTCTCAGGAGTTAACAATTTTTTAAAGCTTTTTTTTTTTTTTTTTCATTTATTCATAAGGCAAAATACCCATAGAAAAATTCCAAATTAATCTTAGATTTTAATACCTTTATGTCATTTCAAACATTTATAAAAAATTTAACTCATGATTTAATCGGTGATTTAAATCAACTGATTAAAATAGTTGACATCCTATCTACAATTAGATGTTATATAATTTTAAGTTGGTTTCTTCAGAAATTTTCTTATTGTAATCAGGGATATGTTTAGGAAAATTTTAGGTCTTTTAAAGGATCCTTCACAAAATAATTTATCTTAAAACAGGACCCTTCACAAAAAATTTTTATCCCCAAACAGGACCCTTCACAAAATTATTTCTCTTAAATAGACCTTTCACAGAATTTTTTCATGTCTTGTAAAAAGTGCATTGACTTTTTTCTCAAAATTACCTTTAAAAATAAAAGTATTCATAAGAATCTAAAAAGTCTTATTTTATCAATGTTAGCATTCTGCCTCTTTTTAAATGTGAGTGAATCTCAGCAAACTTAGAATGAAACCAGTTTGTTAAATTTGTGTTAAATCCAGTGATAGATATTGGGAGATAAAAGGCAGGCGTCAAATGACAACTACTGTAAAAAATCTTAGGCGTCAAATTAAGATTTTTAGTTGCAGTTTCTAAAATTCATATTAATATTATTGAATACTGTATATAATTTAGGGGTGATTCTAAGCAAAAAAAGAAAAAAAAAATGAAATTCACATCGAATTTTTTGAAAGGTTACAACAGAGACGAGAAAGATTCATACCCAGTACTGTTTTTTTTTTTTTTTTTGAGGGGGAGGGGGGTTGCACTCTTTTTAGGAAATTTGCGTATTTTGCTATCTTTTGGTGAAATTTTTGTTTTTTTTCACTATCTATTGACAAAATTTGTCGTTTTTTCACGACCTTTTGACAAAACTTGCTGTCTTTATCTTTTGACAGGTTTTCTCATGTTTTTTCGCCATTTGTTGACGAAACTTATTTTTTTTCGCTATCTTTTGACGAAACTTGTTGTGTTTTTCGTGATCTTTTGACGACAGTTGCCGTGTTTTTTGCGATCTCTTGACAACACTTGCTGTGTTTTTCACGATCTGTTGATGACACTTGCCGTGTTTTTCGTGATCTCTTGATAACACTTGCCGCGTTTTTCATTATCTCTTGCAAAAAAACTTGCCGCTTTTTAGCAACCTTTTGACGAAACTTGCCTTTTTTTTTTTTTTTTTTTTTTTTTTTTTTTTTTTTTTTTTACGATACTATGAGGAAGTCCACGTTTCTCCTGGGATTTTTTTTTTTTTTTTTTTTTTTTTTTTTTTTTTTTTTTTATAAAATTCACGTTTTTCCAGTGATTTTTTTTTTCTGACGGAATTGTTATTTTTCCAGCAATTGTTTAATGAGATTAGCATTTCTGTTCGCGATCTTTTGTAGAAATTTGCAAAGTTTTTTTTTCACTTTCATGTTTTTTTTTTTTTTTTTTTTTTTTTTTTTTTTTTTTAAATTTAAGTTTTTTTTTTTGAGATTTTTTGCCAAAATTGGTGATTTTTTATGCAAACGATTTTTTTCGTGACTATTTGTCGAAATTCACGATGTTTTTTAATTCTGAATTTTTAGACTAGACTTTTCTTTTTAATTTTTGGAACGGAATACCTAATATATATATATATATATTTAAAGCTATGCGTCAAATTTGACGACCGAGAATAATTTTGTAGTCATCAAATTCAATTCATTTGTTGTATTTAACGACTAACGACCGCTAATTTCGAACACTGGTTAAATCTGATTTATGTACCTTAAAATAAAATAATAAAAAAATCATTAGTCTGCTGATTGATTTGGAAGGACTTGCTTTCATTGTGTTATTGCTTAAACATTTAAAATTATAATTCTTAAAATAAATTTTAGGGGGACTTCACAACTAGCTTGGTAGATGGCATGAATACTACAGCACTCCTGAATATAGATCCCAGCTCATGTTGTAAGTTTTAGTTTTGTCATTTTAATTTTAATTAATTATTGTTATAATTAATCTCTAATCTGTTATCTTCTGATACGCTACCTTATTTTTATCTTATAACTGTGTATTTACACTTTTTCCTTTTCAAAATTATAAGTAAAATTCATGTAAATGTCTTCTTTGTGTTATTGCTTATTAAACTAAATGAAATGAATGCAAATGAATAGTTTGATGCAAAGAAACTATTTACATAAATTTTACTTACAATTTCAAATAGCTTGACACAAAGTATGAATCAATTTGTTGAAATAAATATATTTCAGTGCATAATATATAGATTCAATGAATATGATATAATTAACTGTGAATTTAAAAATTAAAGATATCTTTTAGATGTGTAAATATATTTTAACCAAATCAAAAATAATTTAAATTTAAAACAACCTTTATAGCCACATCAAGGCTTCACTTAAATTTTATATCACATATTTGGAATTTGAGAGATGTAAGTTGCCAATAATACTTTATATATTTTTTATACTTTTTTTTTTTAATAATAGATTTTTTTTTCTTTATTTCGTGTCAAAACTGAATTAAGTCACCAAATATGATGCTACAAAGCTTTTGTATGCTTTATTTTGGGGCTACAACATTTGGCTGGGTTTGCCGAAAAACTCTACTTTTAAAGAAACACCACCTTTTTACCTGCCAAAAATATGAATATAATGTTGCAATCTTTCAAAATCGAATTTGTAAGTTTTTGAGGGAAATTTTAACCTTTTCCCTATATTATATTATATTAATTTTGTATTTATTATTAACTAATTTATATTTTTAAATGCTTTTCTTTAAAAAAAAAACTATGTTAATAGTGCGATAAGGGGTCTCGAAAATGGTATTGTCAGAAAGTTTTGCTGCTGCAAAATCAAAAAATATAATTTTAACATAAAATTTTTTTCCATTGCCAAACTTCCTGATATAGGGCTTTAAAATGCACCAAATCTCAATGCTAGGTGTGCGCAACACCAAATGAAATTCCCTTGTAAATGGCTTGAAATTTAATACCTAAGAATAAATTTCAGTCTAGATTAAAGCTATTTTGTTGAAATTGGGTATTATTATAAAAAATTTAATAAGTTAATTCAAATTTTAATAAGTTGTTAAACCCCTGTAACTGAATTCTTGCTTATCAGTTAATATATACATGTAAAACACGTGGCCTATGGGTCACACTTGGTCCGCCAAGCCTTTTATTTTTCCATGCATTTAATTAGATTCAAATTTGATGCAGAAAATATGTTTTTCGTGAACTTACTTGCGCTGATCTTACCTGTAATGTTTCCAAGTTGGAGAATTTTTCATTTCAAATCTACCATTATATCAGAATAGTAACATTCACTTTGATTATTGACATACATTCCACAATAAAATAAAGAAAAAAGATACTATTAAAAAAATAAATAAAATAAAATAAAACACTTCCACAATCTTGCAAGATTGTCTTGGGTTAGGTATGGCAAATATAAGAAAATATAATATGGTGTATATAATCAGATAAAAATTATTTTAATGTTTCAGTTCCAAGAGATTGTGGTTGCAAAAGTAACCAACTAGCTACAAATAGTATATCAAGGGTCTTTTGAAAATTAACATTTATATATAAACAAAAATTATTAAATTTTTTTTATAATTTATGTGTTTTTTGAACTAAATCCTAAATTTATTGTTCTCTTTAATTTACAGTGCATTATAAAATAATATGCAGTATTTTAAGTAGCAAAAAGCATGTTAAAAGAGTATTAAACTATTTGTACTATGTTAATTTAATATAATTAAATATAAAAAAAAAATTGCTTTATAATAATTAGTAATTTTGAAAACGACATCAATTCTCGCCTTGTTTTTGTGAGGGGGAAAAAGAAAAATATATATTTCCCTGGCTTTTCACTGTAGCACACATGGTTGAACACAAGAATTTTGCCAAGTTAAAAACTGAACTTTTATGTTAGACATATAGATACTCTGTTGAAGTTTGCGAAGAATGTACTCAAAAATATGTAGAAAATTCATAGTATCTGGAAAAATGTATTGTTACATTTCAAACTGATACTTTGTTTTAAAATAAAATGTATTCCTGAAAACTAATAAAAGTAATGAATCTCTTGGAAATAGATGGAAAATTGCACATCAAACATATCAAATGAGGTGCGTTCATACTATAATTAGTTTTATAAATATCCAGCTTTTGATTCAATAGCTGTTAAACTCTTATGCAAAAATGCATGAATAAAAATTTTTGTATGATTATATATTTTAAATTCAGTAACATAAAAATAATAGGATGTAATCAACATGACAAACTTTGAGTCATTATCTATCATATAATATCATTAAATTGTATATGATAGGATTTAGTAGAATGGTGAAAGCTTTTATTATTATTTTTTTAAGTTCTGGTTCGATTTTCATAAAATTTGGAATGAATAAACAAAATTTCCCATTGATTATGTAAATAAAATTTCAAACCATTTAGTTGGATAGATTTGCACTGTCTTATGCAGACAGACCAGATGACAATTATAAGCGCAACATATATATATTGTTACGAATTTTGTAAATAGTTAGTGTTTGTACTGTAAAATAATGTAAATAATCTTATTAAGCTCCATTCCTTTACTAATATTAGTTTTTGTTACATTGTCTCTGTTATCAAGCAAACTTGTCCATTATTTTCAGTGTATGTCTACGGCAGATTGGCGAAATAATAAAGATATCGCCAAGTTGGCGTCACTTTTGGCGACTAATTTTGGTCGCCAAATTTGGTGATATATCGCCAAGTTGGCGACAAACTTGGCGATTGTTGGCGATGGTAACCCTTCCCTCTCAATGGTAACCCCCCTTAGGTATGCTGATACATTGTTTGTTGTTCCGTGGATTTTTCGAGATGGTTCTAGAAATTTCCAGCACCTGCTGCGAGCCTATATAAGGAGAGCCAATACGAGCTGCTGTTGTTATTATTTACCAGTCAGTCATTGAGTGAACAACGCGTTTGTTAAGCAAGTTTGCTTGAGTCTTATTTATGTTATTTTGAATGTGATTTAGTGTTGAGACGTTGTATAAAGAGTCTCTGGAACCTATATCTGCACTTATACGATAGATTTGAACAATTATTTTTGAATATCTAGAAATATTTGTGAGTTTCGAAGACTCTGTTGTTCTGAAGTTCTGTAAATAAATTATTTTCTACTTTTCTATAAGCAAGAGTTTGAAGTTGTCTAACCATAAGATCAAAAGAACCCCATGTATGCTGTAACAATATATATATATATTGGAATACTTTTGTGTGGCTCTGTAAATTAACTATGAAAATTGTAATACTTTATTTTCAGTACTGAACATGGCATAGTAAATTTCCATAATGCATATCAGTTATACAGAAAATCTTAATTATTGACCCAATATTTAGGCTGAGCATCGTCAAATATTTTATCAGAATAAAATAATCCTTTCAGATATTAAATTTGATTATAAATATTTTTTTACAAGAAAATAATCTATTTTAATTGTGAAATATATAATTGTGTATATTGTGCATTGCATAGCATATTTTGGTTTTAGACAAAATGTAATATGAAAAAATTTTAAAAACTCATATCACAACTAAAAATTTATTTCCAGCAATCATCTCTAATATACAGTATTTAGGGTACTTCCATAATCTTTTGTGTGTCCCTGTAAATACTATGCATTTTCTATTATACTGGAAGTAGTTTGTAGTAAACCTCAGCAACATATATATATATTTCATTATATGTGAAATAATTTAACATGATTAATATACACTGAAAACAATGTTTACCTCTATATCATTAAGTTATGGCATTCTCTTGTGTGACCTTGTAAATTAATAACAAATATTCTTTGCACCACAAATTGTTCAGAATGTATATTTTAGTGTATACTTCATAGATGCATATCAATTTTATTATGTTCAAAATAATGTAAAATTATTACTTAAAACTATTTTTTTCCATTTCCCGTAATGCAACAGAATACTTTTTGTTCCATTTACATTGTCCCTGTAATTAAACTATACATCCAATTTTCATAAAATTTGAAATGACTCAACAAAATTATTCAACAATTATATATTTTTTAATTTCAAACCATCCGGTTGGATAGTTTTTGCTCTGTAATATACGGATGGACAGAAAGACAAATGAGCTGAACAATGACTATAGGTGCTACATATTTGCATAATTAGGAATGTACCTAATTAAGAAAGGAAGAAACTCTTACATTCTATTGTACACAAATAAAAGAAATAATGTGTTGAATAGTTAAAGAAATTTGAAAATAATATAAACAAAATTTTATAAGTTATCATTGGTATAAAGGTTCTTGATATTAGTAGGAATCTCAATAATTAAAACAAATCTGTAGTTTTAGTTTTTATCACCTAATACATTGTAATTCATGAAAATAAAGGTGCAAGAAATTCCACTCACTTAGCAGATTTGATGTATATTTAAAAATTAATGATTAGATTCTTGAAAGAATGACATTATTGACTCAAAAAGCCAGAAAAAATTGGCTTTAATAATGTTTATCGTAAAAAAGGAAGCTTATATTGCAAATGGTAGCTCTTTTGATAATACAGTAGACTCCCTCAAATCCGCACAGCTTGGGACCAGAGGTTGTGCAGATTTTAGAATTTTGCAGATTTCTGGTCATTGCTTTGTTTGCACTTTTAAAACAATAATTTGGGTGCAATTAATAGTGCAATCGGAACTATAATGAATGTTTACAATATAAAAAAATATTAAAATAAAGTAATAAACTAAAATAATAAAAATTTAGATAGTTTTTAAAGTGATAAAAGTACTGATAGCAAAGGTCAAATTAATAATCAATAGTGTATGATTAAATATTCATTATAAAGCTTAGATGTGTTTTTCCAAAATTATTCAACAAAACTTGCCTCATAAAAGTACATTAATTCTCATAAAAATCATAAAATAAGGATTTTTTTTTCAAGTTTAGCCATGCTTAATAACCAAAAAATTTTGATTAATGCATAAATATGTTTGGTAAGAAGATTGTTATTACCAGTAATATCAGCAATATCTTGAATTTTTTCCAAAAAAAATTTATTCTTCCTTCATGAAAAAAACATTAATAAAGTATTATTAAGAAAATTCCAAAATAAAAAATATATGGAATTGATTCAAAACTAAAAAAATCAAATTTTGTCACCATATCTGAACTAAAAGTTTCATTGTTTACATCCATAAAATATGTGCGGATTTTAGAGAGTTGTGGATTTCTGGTTTGCGGATTTGAGGGAGTCTATTGTAATATAGAATATTAAAAGTTAGTAAAAATTAAAATCAATGTATTTTACTTAGTAAATATTTCTTTAAAATTTTCAGGTAATTTTGTGTGCTCAAGGACTTGAGGGGGAAAGATTTTAGGCAGAGGCAATTAAATAATGATTATTATCAATATTTTTTTTAAAAATCTACGGAAAGCAGCATATTCTCATACCTGTATTTACTTTTTTTTTTTTTTTTCTAAATTAATGATAAAAACTGTTATTTGATGAATTTAAAAAAAAAACGAAAAGAAAAAAACTAAATTTACTTGCAATTTACTTTATTATTTGAAAAGAGGTACTTTTATTCAAAATTTTATGGGAGTTTAATTCCTTAAATCTATTATCTTGGCCTAGACTATATTTTTAGCACTTTCCAACAAAGTTGAAAAGTGCTTATGCATTCGGTTTGTCTGGCCGGATGTCCGTCTGTCCGCGCTCTAACTCCCGTAAATATACTCGGATTGCTATGAAATTTTTATACGTTATTGATGTTTACCCTAGCACGAACCCTATTGAAAATGAAGTATCTACCATGATTAGTTTATCTACAGGGCGAATCAAAAGTTTCCCATTACATTACGGCCTATGGGGAAAAATCGTTAATATACTCGGATTGCCATGAAACTTTAGGACGTTATTGAGGTTTACCCTAGCACGAACCCTATTGAAAATGAAGTATCTACCATGATTAGTTTATCTACAGAGAGAATCAAAAGTTTCCCATTACATTACGGCCTATGGGGAAAAATCGTTAATATGCTCCGATTGCCATGAAATTTTAGGACGTTATTGACGTTTACCCTAGCACAAGTCCTATCGAAAATGAAGTTTCTACCATGATTAGTTTATCTACAGGGCGAAACAAAAGTTTCCCATTACATTACGGCCTATGGGGAAAAATCGTTAATATACTCGGATTGCCATGAAATTTTAGGACTTTATTGACGTTTACCCTAGCACAAGTCCTATCGAAAATGAAGTTTCTACCATGATTAGTTTATCTACAGGGCGAATCAAAAGTTTCCCATTACATATTTTAAATATATTAAGCTTTTTCATGTATAATAAAATTGATATATGTCTCTGAAGCTTAATATAAATTATACGCTACTGTCTTGCATAATATGAAGTACATAGCATTTACAGGGACACACAAAATATTTCAAATAGTATATTTTTTCCGAAGTACCGTATATGTGTCTGATGATGGCTGATGGAGGGATGAAATGTATTTTAATTATGATATGCACGTTTATATTTTGCTAAATATATGGTGTGTTATTATATGGTGTGTATAAATGTTATAGTTGATATACAGGGCTACCCATAAAGAGCTCACCAACGTTACTGAATATGAGCGTAAATTATTTAAACGTGGTTCTTAAATAAGCTATGCATTTTTACGCTGAGCTTCATTCAATTTACTGAGAAATGTTTGCAGAATATAGATAAAAGGATATACAGGGCCACGCAATGAATTCGGTACATGGACGCGTATGAATGATGATTTATGAGAATGTGATTTCATAAGTGATTGATTTTAAAAGTGTTTTAGTTTACAATAAATTTTAGCCTAATGCTGACGTGTAATAAAGGTACAATGTAAACTACAGGGCTGAACAAAAGTATTCAAGTATGTTTCCATCTAATAGTATGAATTGCTGAAAAAGAAATTTCAAGCTACTGGGTATTTTCTTGCTAAGCTAAATTTTCCCATTATATGAACTGACATATGAAATACAGGGCTGTTCTAATGTACTGGAATACATATTTGGGTATATTTGGCTATACACTATTATTTCCCTAAATAACAAAGTTTTGTTAAGGATTTCATTAAGTGTTGGAAAGTGCTTCATAATCTATGCTTAACGCATGATTTTTCATACTTGTTTATAAATATATAAAGTTTGTCTAAATTGCTTCTTTAAGGTGTGTTTATCCATATGTGTGTCTTTATAATTTTTATAGTTAATTTATTATGCATAAGTTTTGCTTTTATATAAATGTAATTTTTAAATTTTATTGTAGTTACTGATTCTTTGTATGAAGACTTTTTGGATTTTTTCTTGAGTTTTTCTGGTGAACATGAAATTTTCAACCTATTATTAAACTATGAAGAGGTACTTTTTTACTTTTTATTTACTTAATTCCATTTAAAAACTAGCACTGTATTTTTATTATTTTTTTCCCCCAGAATTTTTATCCATCTAAATAGCTGTTGTTTCCCAATATGTTATTTCTTTTCATAGCTCTGTTGCAAACATATTGAAAAGCTGAAGAAAGTGCTTTTTAAGACTGTATCTTCAGATAACAAGTAATTATCTTTTTATGCTCTTTTGAATAAAATGTAAAAAGAAATTAAATCTGAACAAATAATTTTATTTGCTTTGATAATTCATGGTGACTAATAATTTTAATTCAGTTTTAAATATTATGTTTGATATGCAATTTTTATAATTCTTTTAATTTGTTTTATTTAAATAACTTGGTACTTAGTGTGTAAATTCTTTTAACACATCTTGAAAAATACACTTCTTTTAGGAAGTGTAAGCAAATACCATTTCTTTCAATTGCACTATAGGCAATAAGAAAGTTAGTCTTGCACAGATTGGATATAACCCAATCCAAACTGGAAAATTCTGTTTAAAGCCAGCTATTTTCAACTCAAAACTGACAAAAAGTCATCTCAAAAGTCATTTGCATAAAGTATTCATTATTGTATATAATTAATAATAACTGTTCAAATATACTTATTTTCATTTTAAAATATGTAGGACTTTCTTTTGAAAAATAATGTCAACCCAGGCCACAATAAAAAAAAATAATGTTGACTTGTCCTGGCTAGCTATTCAGGTCAAATTTGAACAAAATCCTGTTATCTAGCCTAATGCAGGACACTAATAACAGCACTTATGGTCACCAACAGACATCCAACTCAACATAACAGGAGAAAAATGGTCTTTGAATTAGCTAATTTAGCTTTGAATGAAATCAATGCTTGTAAATGCTGTCTTGCTTATCTCAAGGGAAGCATGCAAATTTTTCAAAGAACAAGATGAAACATAATGTTCTTTTATACATATGTGTAGTTTCTTATGACACACTAAAATAAATAAATAATCATTGATAACCAGAAACAATGTATAGAACAAAAACAGTGAAAAGAAAAAGCAATGCATCAATTGAATAAATTTTAATTTGGAGAACAAGCTGCATTTATGACTGGCAGCAATTATAGCAATGCAAAAACAAGTCCAGGTTTAGAGGTCTATAGGGTCCGGCCTGACAAAGTGAAGGCAAATTTTCAAAAGAGCTGGCAGTATTAGAACAGCTTTTTCTACAGGCTAGGCCGATAAAAAAATTAAACAAGACTGCAAAAAGATTAAAAGGACTCCTCATAAAAAAATTTACTGGGACCACCGGCCTGGTGTAAAAATTTTAATGAAGATAATAAAAAATGAGCCATTTTTAATAAATATGATTTCATAAGAATAAAGTATAAATATGCATCACAAGCCTATGCTAGTTTAGCAACATCAGTGCAGAAATGTAATATGTCCAGCGTACAGATCTGCATCGGACAGTTACATTGCATGTAAATATGGGCTTAATTTTTTCAGCAGACTTGTGCCAGGTTTAGATCAGGTGGGCATTTTAGATTGATTTCATAAGAAATACTATCTGTTGCAGTAGTTACCGTGGTATGACTTTCAAAAAATTTCTTTTGAACTTTTCATTATATGACCCATGGAACCCAAAACTACTCCCACCTAAAAATATATACAAATATATATATATGTATGAAAGGATAAAAGCTAACCCCTTTCTAAAACTTTAATTTAAAATTAAAATTCAAAAGTTTAAAGTTCCAATTAATATTTTTAACTTTAATTCTGAAGCTTAAAGCTATTTTGCCCCTGGTAACTTTCTTTCCCAACCTAACATTTATTACTTTCAGAGATCGATTTTGGACACTTCTTAAGATTAAAATTGATGATCTAAGTGCTTTTTGCAGCCATTTGTGGTTAGGGCCTCATACGTCATGTACCCGGGAATTGTGCGGGCCTTGACCACATATCAATCAAAAGCTAAAGAACCAATTAAATTAAATGGACCTCCCAAATTCACAACTCTGCCCTCTGCTGGAAAATATTACAATCCCCAACATATTAGCGAGAACACGCACGAAAAACGAGAGACTTTGCAGATTTGAGAAGCCTGTAGAAACTACGTCCATGTAACCCTCCAGAATACCTGTAAACGGCTCGGCGACCTCCGACCGGACTCGCGAATTTATCTGTACGAAGAGCGGCCGAATAAAAGAGTTCGATCCAACAAGAGGCTCCCGAGCCCAAGTTCTTATGCCACGACTCACGACTACAACATCCGAAGTCGTTACATTATATAAAAGTCGGCATGACAGTTACCTGCCGTGAAAAAATCCCTATGCCTTGCCACCAAGCCGTGAACATTCATATGCAGAACGAAAAGTTTTCTCCCAAGGAAATCACAGTAATGTGGAGCAAAAAGGAATTTATTCAGAGAAAGATTTTTTTTTTTCCTTCCTCTCAATGCTTGTGGGAGATCAGGTGAACTATTCTGCTGAAAAAGATAGAAATTATCCGCGTTTCAAATAATCGTAGAAGAATCGGCAAAAGAAAGAAAGAAAGAAAGAAAAAAAAAAAAAACATTAAGTGTGTTGTGAACAATTTATCACTTATGCGTACTAACATTTAATGTTAATTATGTTTGGTAATAACATTTGGAATTTTTCCCCTACTCAACTGAACTGAATGAGAAACCACAAATATTAAGATGCGATTCTTTAACAATCAAAGCAAAAACGAACAATCTCAAGTGATGTATTTTTTCTCTTCTCCAAGCAGAGTCGCAGAATGGACCGAACTTTATTTCGCGGAAGTGAGTCAGATTTATGACCATATGGTTTTCAGGAGAGCAAAGGTCGAGATCTCCGTTTTCTATCACCGTACAGATGATTCACTCAAGAGTTAGGATGTGGAAATTTATTTTTACTTTTTACCGGACAAATGATGATCTATGATGGTCTAGAATGTTTTATTTAGTTATTTATCCTTAAAAGTTATTTGAAATGGAAAAAACAACAAAAAAAAAAAAAAAAAAAAATAGTAATTTAGTAGTTTGTAAATATTAAATTTTTCTTTCTTAAGAGAAAAAAAAAAAAAAAAAAAATTGGATTAATTTACAGATATGCTTTTTATTTATTTTTTCTTTCACATTGACGTTATTTTTTGTTGAAGATTACATCTCATTGGTGAAAAATTACGTATTTTCCTTTTATCTTTATGTTATCATTTGAATGTGTTACCCTACCGATTTCTTTTTTGCATTATTTATTTTATAAAATATTTTAATTACAAGAAAAAAAAAAAAAGTTTTATTGTGCAGGACATGTGTTTATTTTTCCTTTAACCTTTTTACCTTTTTTACTAACATTAGTAAAAATGCAGATTCTTCATTTCCATCATTTATTTTATAAAATATTTTCGTTAAAAGTTTTATTTTACATTAAACACTGTTTTTATTTTTTATTTTATGTTGACTATGAATGTGTTATTGCCGAAAGTACCAATGAATGGAAGTGTTTGTGTGAATGAAAAGTATTTAATAATGAAAAAGAGAACAAAAAAATACTGTGATCAGAGTGAAAATTTTGTAATTTTGACAGCGTTCATGGAATTTTAATGTTATTCATTTAAAATGATGTTACAGTATTAAAGGGATTTTAACAAAATTTATATTTATTGTTTTAAGATTTTTATTAGCTTTATTTAATATTTCTTGCGGGATTTACAGTTTATTATCAGGGCTTGAATTTCAGGGCGGGATGGCGAGATTCGCGCCCAAAATTTTGAAATCCCGCCCAAAAGAATAACGTGGACGGGAGGCTCCCGCCCAAAAAATTTTGCATTTTGAAACTATGATCAACTCCCACGACCGTTTTGTTAATTTTATGATATTTTCGTGCGAGTAATCGACACATTTTGCTAGTTTTTTTACAGCGAAAAATCATTGAAAATCACGATTTTTTCCGCGACTGATTGACAAATTTTGCAATTTTTTTCCTGCAATGATTTGACGAGTTTCGCTGTATTTTCCGTGGCGAAATAGAGGTGATTCTGTTCGGAATTTCCACTCCCCCCCCCCCCCCAAAAAAAAAGAACGCATTCAATTCCAAAAATTATAAAAAGGTTGATGCTGCAGACGCGCTATTGCGCGTAAATTACTCAAAAGATCGGAGATGACACACAAAAGAAACAGCTCTTACACGTTTCACAAGACGTATGATTTCGTAAAAGTTTGCTAAAAAACGGCAAATATTGTTAAAAGATCGTGAAAAAACAACTTATTTCCGGCAAATTTCGTCATAAGATTCACGAAAGAATGCCTAATTTCGTCACAGAATTCTGTAAAACGGCAGTTTTTGTCAAAAAGGTTGCTAAAAAACGTCAAATTTCGTCCAAAAATCGCGAAAAACGACAAATTTCGACAAAAGATTCACTATAAATGACAAATTTCCCCAAAATATCACGAAAAACGGCAATTTTCATAAAAGAAAGCGCGATAAAACATCAGATTTCATCAAAAGATCTCGAAAAAACGGCAAATTTCTTCAGAAAATTCGCGAAAAAACATCAAATTTCGTCCAAAAATCGCAAAAAACGACAAATTTTGACAAAAGATTCACTATAAACAACAAATTTCCCGAAAATAGGCGAAAAACGGCAATTTTCGTAAAAAAAATCACGATAAAACATCAGATTTCATCCAAAAATCACGAAAAAACGGCAATTTTTCTCAGAAAATTCACGAAAAAACGGCAAATTTCGTCAAAAAATCCCGAAAAAACGGCAGATTTCGTGAAAAGATCGTAAAAAAAGACAGATTTCATCAAAAGATAGCGAAAAAATACAACTTTCGTCAAAGCGAACCTCTCCCTCCTTCCTTCCCCCCAAAATAATATAACGGGGGGGTTCATTTTTCTGTTCAACAAACTAATTTTCCTGCTTCAATATATATTTTTTTCTTTGCTACTCTAAAATCAGTTTCTGACAGCTCCAAATCTTTCTGAATGAGCTCAATTCCTGAAAGCAGCCATATATTAAACAAAAAGTATCCCTTTACTCAACAAAGTATTCATTTTTTAAGAAAATCTTTTTCGATGAATTTGACTTGCCTCTTTTTTAAAGAAATGCAAACAATAGTGATACTTCTTATCTTCTACACTCAAATAAGTATTATTTTATGATTAAATTTGTATCTTGCACATTTAAAATACAGAAAAATAACATTATTAATTATAATTATTAATCATTAATTATAAATATAAATTTATTAAATTAATTAGAAGTTTTATTAATTATTATTAAAGTAATAATTAGACATGTGACAAAAATAATTAGCACCGGGAGGGAATTTACTACCAGTAAAAACTAAACAGTATAAAAGTTTTTTTTACACATTTCGCATAATTATTCTGAATTGTTGATAAAAATTGCTTCAGTGATATTTTTTTATGTCTGTATTCTGGTAATTTTTTAAATAGCACATAAAATAATGGCGGATTTTAAACATTTTTTCTCCCTTCCAAACAGCCAAACTCCCCTCCATTTATAAATGTTGGTGGGGAGACTCCCCTCCTTCGAAAAATTCAATTTCAAGCCCTGATTATTAACATTTTAGAAAATTTTGTGATTGATATTTTTATACACGCTAAAATCAATATAAATTAAAATGACAGTATTTTTGTTTTCTTACTCATCCGGCGAAGCATACGTGCGATTACCAAAAAATGAAGTCACTGGTTCTTTATGTTTTTGACATGGTGTTAAGTTGTTTAAACAGGTTACATGTTTTTAAGATTAACACTATCCATAATACAAGTGCAGTTGTATGCTTGCCAATATTTTGTATCCGATTTTACTAATATTTAGTGTCCTATTTTATTAATTCCATTTTTTATAAATTCAGATGAGCACATTTAAATTTCTACATTTTTGTAAATAGTAATTTGTCAGTTTGTGTACTATTTTATCCCATATTTTGAGCCTTTTTGTGTTGGTAAGTGTTTTATTTGTACATAATGAGAAAAGTTCAATCCATTTTTTTTTCCAAATATGTCACTCTACCTATAGAATTTTACACAACTTATTACCCAGTTTAGATTTTTGTATAGCCAAATGTTATATTTTACATTATGATATATTTTAATATTTGAGTTTTTAATTTGGTATTTTTACCCAGTATTGCTTTAAAAATTATATTATGTTCCTTCCCCTGTTCACCCAGTGAGTTGGCCACCCAACCATTTTTTATTATTCCATTTTTAACATTCCCCATTTCATTAAAACAAATTTAAGAACAGGTATTTCACCCCTGTCAATTTTTAAAAAACATGTTAAAAATATTTTCCAACAATTAAGTCATTGATTTAGACATGACCTTGGTAACCCCACTTCAGCCGTGGTAAATCCAATAGTGTCTAAATCCACACATTAAGTTTTAAAGATGACCATGGTTCCAGCCCATTAAGTCTTTAAAACATTTTTTTTTAATTTGTTAAATTCAACCAGAAAACACCCCTCTGCAAACAAAAAGGATTCAATGACTTACCATATCAGCAAATGTGGCAACTGTTGATAAGAGATACTCGGGCCCTCAATGAAAATACAAGTATCCATTAATAACAACAAACATGTCAATAAGTTGCCCATGTGCTTTAAATGCAGGGTCATTGGCCTATTTGTTTTGAATCACGATCCATTATTTTATTTTATTTTTCTTTATTTTATATTTCCCCATTTTTCCCCCTTTTGTCCCATTTGCAGTAGTAAAAACCTTAAAAATTAAAGATTTTTGTTATTTGCATAAAAATTTGCAAGGAAAACAAAGAGCATTCTGGCCTTTGTAAGGAAAAATGCTCTTAGAATTTTTTTTCTTGGGAAATTTTTATGAGCTAACAGTGAAATGTAGATGTGGTTTACATTGTAACTTGGGTTTATTAATGCCACTGGGAAAAACATATCTCAGTCTGCAAAATAATAAATACCTTTACTTATAGATAAACTGCATCTGCATCTTCATACCAACAATTAAACTAAAGCTCATTTTTCTTTTTTTTTTTTCTTTTTGCTAAAACCTCCTTGAGGTTTAGGATTTGCTAAAACCTTTAATGGTTTAGGATATGCTAAAACCGTACACGGTTTAGGATTAACAATGTAAATAGCATTTTATATTATTTTTTCTTTATTTTTATAGGTATTTCAATATTTTTATTATATTTCATATTTATATCCTCTTTTATTTTTATAAATGTACCTCCACCACCTTTTATCCTACTATCCATTTACTGCCAACATATTTTTAGTATTTTCCAATTTTCCACATTTTCCAATATTTTTATTATTTTAATATTTTGTGCACAAAACATATATTTTCCCCAGTAATCATATGTCAGTGTACTTTTATATTTATCATTTTCTAATATTACCTGTATTATTGTCCTTTTATAACATAATTTTCAAATTTTATGAAAAAGATTTTTTTACATTTTTTATGTTTATGTGTATTTCCAATATCATATTTGTACATAGATTTATATTTTTACAGTTTAATTTTATATAAAATGTGAAATATGTGCTTAAACACTTTAATTTAAAAAGCACAAACTTAATGACCAGAAAACTTCCAAGTAAGAAATATGGTCGAAACATTAAACTGTATAATGTTATAATTGTATTTTCCCAGGACATTTCCAGAATTATTATTTCTTTTCAGCTTTTCGTTATGTTTACATTTTTATATTTTATGTCTTATAATATGCTTTTAATTCCTATGTAAAGTTCGGTCAGGTCGTCTTGAGATCCATATCCCAAATTTTTAACTTAAAAACTTAAGAGTCAATTACTTCCTTAAATTTTATGCCTGAAATTTAAATTTTAAAAAATTTTCCAGCGGCAAAATTCAGTCCTCACATCTTAGAAACCTTTCCTATAACATTACATTTACTTTAGATTTAACTTTAAGATAAATCTTTAAAATCTAGCGTTGCATAAGTAAATTCTTATCCAATTTTGTCTTCTCCATTTTCCTAGGCAGTCCCCCCAGATTTGCAGGCAAATCTGGTGGACCTCAACTTGGAGGGGGGGGGGGATATGAAAGGATAAAAGCTAACCCCTTTCTAAAACTTTAATTTAAAATTAAAATTCAAAAGTTTAAAGTTCCAATTAATATTTTTAACTTTAATTCTGAAGCTTAAAGCTATTTTGCCCCTGGTAACTTTCTTTCCCAACCTAACATTTATTACTTTCAGAGATCGATTTTGGACACTTCTTAAGATTAAAATTGATGATCTAAGTGCTTTTTGCAGCCATTTGTGGTTAGGGCCTCATACGTCATGTACCCGGGAATTGTGCGGGCCTTGACCACATATCAATCAAAAGCTAAAGAACCAATTAAATTAAATGGACCTCCCAAATTCACAACTCTGCCCTCTGCTGGAAAATATTACAATCCCCAACATATTAGCGAGAACACGCGCGAAAAACGAGAGACTTTGCAGATTTGAGAAGCCTGTAGAAACTACGTCCATGTAACCCTCCAGAATACCTGTAAACGGCTCGGCGACCTCCGACCGGACTCGCGAATTTATCTGTACGAAGAGCGGCCGAATAAAAGAGTTCGATCCAACAAGAGGCTCCCGAGCCCAAGTTCTTATGCCACGACTCACGACTACAACATCCGAAGTCGTTACATGTAGATATGTACTAAATTTTGTCTACACGATTAAAGTTGCAATTATGCAAATATTGTTTTCAAACTTGCCAAAAATATTGATATGGTTAATAACTCGGCAGGGATTGCAAATAGGCAAAATCAGCCCAAGGGAGTGGAAATGGAGGATTAAAAATTTTGAATATTGTCTTAACATGGGCCTGATAAAAACAGCTCTTACAAAATGACAGAAAAAATAAACATTTTTCCTTATAGCAATTGGCAATAATTAAAAAAAATAAATAATAATAAAATTCTTGCCACAAAAATTACTTTTCTATTGCAAGATTTCCACATGAAAAATGAAAATAAAATAAATAGTCTGATGAATTAAAAAAAGAAAAAAAAGAGTTGAATGTTTTGTTATAACTTTCTATAAGGAGATTTCCTACTTTGATTTTTGTATGGGCTGTGCCATGCCAAGATAGTTTTCTTTTTTTTTGCCGGATCTGAAAATTTTGGCTTCTGCGGATCTCTTACCAATGTTTTATACCAAGATGTATAATGTCTTTAAATACTTGGAAAAAACTTTCAAGTTGAAGTATCTGGCTAAATTAAAATAACCACTTTTGTGAATATTACTTATTATATAAGTATGTATTATGGCTGTTTTTTTAGCTTCCATAAAACCGCTTGTATGCTTCGTTTTCTTCAAGAAGAAAGAAACACTTGGAGACTTTTAAGAACTCTGTTTCAAGATAGGTTAGATTCTGAAAATATGGATGAAAATGATATGATGGATACATTGGTAATTAAATTTTATTTCTATTGTTGTTTTAATGATTTGATTCAATTGTATGTTGAAAATTATTAAATTACGTAAAATAAGCAACAAACCATAAAAAGATTCATCACTGTCAGTGATGTCACTGGACTTGAAAAATCCTGGTTCCTGAAAACCCAGGATTTCTAAAATTTTGGGTACTTTTTTTTTTTTACAAAATTGAGTCCCCACTAATAATAAGTCATATTTTTATACACAAAAATTCAACTTGTTCATTTGGAAAAGAAAAATGAAATACAACAATTATTGTTTTAATTTTTAATGAATAATTAAAATTAATATTAATTTTTTTAAACTATTAAGAGAAATTTTCATTACTTTAAAAAAAATGTACAAGATAATAAATTTCATTATAAAATAATGCTTATTTGGGTGTAAAAGATAACAAGTATCACTATTGTTCAGATTTATTTTAAAAAGAGGCAAGACAGACATTAAAAAAGACATTTTTGCTAAAAAAAAAATACTTTTGTTGATTAAAGGGGTACTTTTTGTTTGATAAATGGGTACTTTCAGGAGTCACATTTACTCAAAAAAAATTGAAGCTGTTAAGAACGGATTTTGGAGTAGGAAAATCCATACTTGAGTAGCACAAAAACAATTTTGAAGCAGGAAAATTAGTTTTTGGAACAGAAAAATGCACTCCCTGCATTAACTTTTGCATCGCTGACTTTAAACAAATAAAAAGCCAAAACCTTCAAGAACATTTAATTAATATCTCCTTTCACCTATTGAAACAAAGTTTGATGAAGGGACTGTAAATTAATTGCTCTTAAAAATTATATAAAAGATTTTTTAAATATTTCTAAAGTTTTATAAATATTTACTAGACGAGACTTTCTTACTTTTACTCTTTGCTGGAAAATAATAACAATATGGTTTGAATTATTTTAATGTTTAGGAATTGTTAGTTAGTAGTATAGACTCTTAAAATTTGCATTATATGCAGAATTTCTTGTTTCAGGCATCTTAGAATTAATACATCAGAATTAAAATTAAAGCATATGTACATTCTGATCTTGTTTTTTTTCCAAATGCCAAAAGTATTTATTGAGCTTTTTTGTCTAAAAATGTATATTGACTAAAAGTGTATTTATGTTCTGCTCCTCACTAGAAGAAAAATATATTTAAAAAAAGTTTCTTGATAATATAGTAATGCTTTCTGTGCTTTTCTAACATTTCAAGACGTGTTTATTTATTTTTAATATAATAAATGTGTTTATTATTTTAATAAGTGTATCTGTTATTTAGGGAAAAAGATTTAGTGACCGACAATTAGTTGATAATTTATATCAACGGAATGCATATGTACGTCAAAATCAGGTATGCAGATTCTTTAATTCCAATATGAATTAATCATTTGAAAGTTGAAACAGTATTTGAATTTTAAACATGTATAGTTTCTTTTGTAGATATGTAATAAAATGCTAAAAATCTGTAATTTATTGTGATTATACATTAAAAAAAAATTATGTATAGGTTTTCAGTAGTATAATACACATGTGTATACAATTTTTTTTTTCTTTTACACTTTCATGTAAGGAATATACCTGTGCATTTGCATTTTTATACTTTACTGTAGTATGGTCCAACTGAAACAGTATTTTTTACACAAATTTTTGCTTTATTTATTAGCAGAATTTCTTAGACTAAACAATGAGAAAATTTGTCAGAAAATGCTAGTTTCTCATAGTTTGCATATGGCTTTGATGAAAATTAGTGCATTAGTTCTTAGTACAGAACTATTTTGATAATCGTGCGTAATGCAGCATTACAGCACTACCTCTGGACGGTTTACACCACAATCTAATGAGCACCTAATTATATCCTGATTTAACTGAATCTATAATTTTATGAAAATCCGTGCATTAGTTCTTAAGATATAGCTATTGCAATAAATTGTCTATAATTTCGCATAGAGTGCTGTGTTTTGGGTGATTTATATCAAAACATAAACAGCACCAATTTATGTAAAGGACTAACTGAATATAAAGTTTTATTAAATTATGTTCCTTAATTCTTGAGATAGAGTGCCCACAAAATCTGTGTCCTATACAGACAGTGTCACAGATTAATAGGCAGACATTTTATAAAAACTTTTTTTTTTTTTTTTTGGAATCTCTGATTCCAAAACGTTAAATCCATCAAAAACTGGAATAAGACAATTTTTACAAATCCGTTATCTTCATCTTGTAAAAATATGACTGACGCCGAAGAATTTTGATCTTTTCAGTAACTTGTTGAATATTCAGTACTTTTTCATAATTGAAAGGTTGTCATGCCATGTAAATTGACTTTTCATCTTAAATAAAACCTCTTGTTGGTTCTAATGTGTTGAATTAATGAAATGTGGTAGAACAAAATGTTCTTTCCCTTTAGATCAGTTAAAAAATTTTGAAATTTTAGCTAGCAAATACAGGGATATGTTTAGGAAAATTTTAGTTTCTTTAAAGGACCTTTCACAAAATTATTTCTCTCTTAAATCGAGCTTTTACAGAATTTTTTCACCTTCAAACTGAACTTTTCACAAATTTAATCATTTGAAAATAAAATCTGGCCTATAACTAAAGAGTTGAACTCACCTAAGATCATATTACTTAGCTTTTTCATATATAAAGGATAGTACTTTAAGACTTCAATAATTTAAAATTCATAAAATTATGGCCAGAATTATCACAAATATAAGAAAAATTTCCTGTGAAAAAAGTCTGGAAAGACCCCTGAAATAGATTTATGGTATCCTTGCCCCTTCCCTGAAATATTATTAGCCTATATTTATTTATTGAAAAATTTTAACTCATTTTTAAGAAATTTTCACTATATTAAATACATCATTTGTGAATCACTATTGTAAATGTAGTGCATTATTAATGAATAATAGTATTATTCATCATATTAAATACACTCATGGGTGTAAGATCTTCAATTTCTGGGCTTATTTCAGTCTTGAAGAAATTTTTTATTGTTGGTAAATTATTTTTTTATACTTGTATAATAATTTTACAAAAAACAAACAAACTTTAAATCACTTTTTGCTAGTCCAAGATATTAATTTTTAGCTGTAATGCAAGACAAATAGAATTTTTTTTGCCCATCTTATTGTTTACAATCTAACTCTCTGAAAAGTTTTAGTCTTGATTGGCATGGACTTCTTGCACCCATGAACACATTATTTTAAGATTAAAAATTGGACCATTTTTGTGATAAATAAATAAATATGTAGTAAGTAATATATTTATCTAGCTTCTTATAAATAATACTTTTATTTCAGCTAATTGTTGATTGGTTGGAGAAAAATGCTGCTGATGATTATCAAGATACATTTTATAATAAATTTGAAAATTTTACAGAAAATTGTTTAGCATTGTGAGTATTTTATTTACCTTATTATTTCTTTTGAAAGTTATTTAAGAATTATTTTATTATTTCTTTTGAAAATTATTTAAGAATTACCTTATTACTTTATTTAATTTATTTAAGAATTATCCAGTACAGAAATCTTAAAAAAAGAAATTAAAGAAAGAACAAAATGTTGTGTGTCACACACAGATTACAAAACACTTTCCAGCACTTTCAGAATACTGTAATGAAATTTTACTTTTTAATAAAGTAAAGATAAAGCAACAATTTAGGAAAAAATAACATACTTGAACTCCCAAATTCCTGCAATGAGCATCCACAGTTGATAAATCTTAAAAGTTATTGCTTTTTTAAAAACTTTTCTGCTCTTTCTATTACTTTATTGTATAACAAATAATTAACTATATAATTTTACTCAACTCCCTCCACTAAAATTGATGCCTCTCCCTCTGCTTACTTACCAAACGCACAGAATTTAAAGCAGGGCTGGGTTTTTGCCGGCAGAAAATAATTTCTGCTGTGCCATTGGCAGAAAGTTGTTATAACCGGCAGAAACTGCAGGGCTCCCAAATGGTCCCCTTTTTCCCACAAAAGTCCCCTTTTTAGAAAAAGGTCCCCTTTAGTCCCCTTTTTTGTATTTTGGTCCCCCAAGTCCCCTTTTCTGTGTCTGAAAAAAATCGCCGCAAAATAAAAAAATCTCTGAAAATCACTAAAAGCTTAAAAATCCAAGAAGACAAAATATAGTAAAGTGGTCGTAAAAACATTATAATGGGTGTAAAAAAAAAGCGTGGTAACTGAAATTCTTTCATGAATCTAAATGTTAAAAAATCACCACAGGATACAGGTAAATTTTAAGAAACTCATTAAAATTCTTAAAAATTAAAAAATTGCAGAACATGAAAGTTACTATATTAAGCTACTGCTTGACCGGTCTTCAATATCGGGCTTTGGCATGTTTACCCCTTTCCCCCTAAAAAAAAAAGGCAGTGGCTTTTACACTAAAATACTTCGCTTTTGAAATGGCCAGCCCAAGCACCCAATCTGAATACTATAGAAAATCTTTGGAATGAACTTTAGAAACATGTTTGAAATTATTATTAAAACTCCAATTCAGCACGGACGGAATTTTCCTAAAAATTTCAAGATGATTGGAAAAACGTACCACAGACGATTTTCAACTGTTTATTGAATCGATGGCAAGTCGCTGCACTTCGGTACATTTTGCTAAAGGTATGACAACAACATACTAATTATAAATCTAGTTGATCACAATGATTTTCTGTTATAACACAATTTTTTTTTCCGAACTTTCCAAGATGGCCAATAACTTTTGAAAGCATGCGTTTTTGCAACTAATTTTGTCAGTTGTATTTATTGATATTCATTTGTTATTCCATAAATAAATTCCTAACTACTATTTCAATAAAATGTATGAGTATCACTTTGAGATTCCTCTTTATATGGATATACTTTCAAAATAACGAAAAATTTTATGCCGGCCGAAAACTTTTGACCGCCACTATAAATTGTTGTTGATTAGTTTTTGGTATAAATCACTCTACATGTGGCGCTTCTATGCAGCTTTTTTTCATGATTTCTGCAATCGCTCAATCACCAAAACCAATGCACAGAATTTTATCGAACTTCAGATTCGGTTAGTCATTAACATGAATTGACTTTTTTTATATTTTGGTATAAATTGCTCAACAAGTGGCACTGTTAATCTGCATTTGTTGCGATTTCCACAATAGTTCTATATCCAGAATTAATGCGCCGAATTCCATTAAACTTTAGATTCAATTAATCCTTAAGATGAATTCACCTTTTTTACATTTTGATGTAAATTCATTCACAGGTAGTGCTGCTATGATGCTTTTTTTTTTAAGGATTTCTGCAGTAAATCTAATTTAATGCACAAATTTTTGTCTAACTTAGGATTCAGTTAGACATTGACACAAGTTGTTACTCATTAAGTTTTGGTGTTAATCTTTCAATAGATGGTGCTCCTAAGCTGCATTTTGTGGAATTTACACAAGTTTAGTGATATTCATATTTGAAGAACTAATGCACAAAATTTCATATCTTTTAGAATTCTCATGATGGGCATAGATTGCAATTTAATTTTGGAATTGTGATAGTGAATTTTGAAGTATTAACATGCATGAGGTAGAAGAAAGTTTTGTGATTGCCACATCCAATTAGCTTGACAAGGATTGTTCCCAGGGGTACAGAATATTTACATGTACTGCATTTATAAATTTTAAACTTGTGCATGTATGCCTATTTTTTGACACTAATTCTGAATGTGTAATTTTCTAAAAAATTGATTAAGATTTTATTTTATTCAAATATCGCTTTTTAAAAAGAAATGCTTTTGTATGACATGTTATTTAAATCTAAGTTTTTCTCCACTAATTATCATTATTTTATGTCTGATTTGTTATTATAAGCTATATAAAATAAACTTATTGCCCCCTTTTATTTATGAGTGGTAGTAGTTAGCACTAATCAAAATATTAATTTTAGCCAAAAAAAAAAAAAAAAAAAAAAAAAAGAATGTAATTAAGAAAAATAATCAAGTCATCGATTTTAAAATCTCGGATATTTTTTATAACACACAAAAAAAATTTAGTGTGTGTGGGGGCAGTGGGATTAAATTTCTAACTTCCTTTTTTAAATTGCCAGGATCTAACTTAAGTATTTTAAGCAATTTTCTAGCTCAACCCCTAATTAAACTACAGCGAGATTCAGTCTCATTTGAAGGGTTGACCAAAGGGGGTACTCATCGAGCCCCACGTCTTGCTAAGGTCTATTTTGACCCAGACAATTAGGGGCATTTCTTCATGTACATGTTTGTGGGGGGTGGCGAATCAGAAAATTTTACCACATTTCCTTTTAAAATTCTTAGCCTAAGCACCCATTTCCCACCGTCTTAACTCATTTTTTCATCACTAGCAGACATTTTAATGTTCATTTGCATTCATTACCACTCCATAAATTTTCTAAAAAATTAAGAAAAAAGAATCCGCTCAACATATTTTAACAATTAGCATATTTTTCTTTTCATCCCTTTCTGTCGCCAGGGGATGCTATTGAAAAAAATTCTCAAAAAATTTAATCTGCAATATGTCCTGTAATATCATTAATGAAAGGCCAGTTTATGAATAATGTTATTCTTCACTCTCTCTCCCTACCTCCATTCTCACTGTCTTATATCATCCCCGTCTATGTAAGGATTTAATCATTATAAACAGTTATTAACTTTTAACAAATTTAGTTAACAATTTTGGTTTATTAATTAAAGGTTAGAATGTTTTGAAAGGAATATTAAATAAAACCCTCTGAGTGATCTGTGATCATATTTACCCACTTATTTGTTTTTATTAACTGATCACTATTACTTTTTACCTGTAACGAGAATTATCAAGGTGAATGCTTAAATATATTAAAGTTTATTATTATTATTATTATTTAAGTATATTTTTTAGTAGGATATTTAAATGTGCTTAAATAAAATTGTGTACATTGTTTATTGAAACCTTATAAAGTTAAATATCTGAGATATTTTCTGGGGCTATTTTAAAAATTTACTTTCTTATTTAGAAAAAATTAGTGCTAAATTTTTACACACATATGATTTTTTTTTTGGTTTCCATTTTCAATAAAAATGGTCCCCCAAAGTACCCTTTTTAAACAGAGTCCCCCAAAGTACCCTTTTTAAATAAAAAGGGTCCCCCAAAGTCCCATTTTTAAATAAAAATAGTCCCCTAAAGTACCCTTTTTAAACAAAAATGGTCCCCCAAAGTCCCCTTTTTAAATAAAAATGGTCCCCTTTCCCCCTTTTTGAGGACTAAAATGTGTTGGGAGCCCTGAAACTGACAACAATTGGCATAAACTCATTTTAAGAAATAATCCGAGACTTTTTTTATTAGTATTAAGTTGCTTATACACATTTTATTCAGGATAAATAACAAATAAAATACTGTGAATGGTTTTAATTAGAAAATAAATTTGTATTGGAATTTGATAGACAAATGAGCATAAAGAAAGAACAAGAAAAATGCCTTTTGATAATCTAAATTTTGTGCCATATGTAACAACGCTTAGTAGCAAAATTGATTCCTTTGCCGGAAACATTTGCCCAAGAAAGTCCTAGAATTTTTCAAATTTTACATCCTCAATAGTGATATTACCAGCAAGTAATGCTGGTCTTGAAAGAATATTTTTGACTTTTCTTTCTTTCAGAAAAAAATAAAAAGCAGTCTAGATTAAGAATGGTTAGCAAATATAATCTGATATTATGGAATGTTTTTGATATGTTATTACTTTATCCCACAATAAATAAATTTGTTCTTTCAATGTTGTATAATAAATGTAAAAGATATTTCATTAATTTTTTTTCTGTTATTTTTGTGCCACAATTATTTATTTATATATTTTCACAAGAACCATTTCTCTTTATAAATAGTAGTAGATAATTTTTAAGTTGTTGCAGTGTATTATTTATTTAAAAATACTCTGAAAAGTGATGTTAAAATATAATTTTTAGTAATTTTTTTTTTTTTTTTTTTACTTTTAAATCCAAATCCAAATGTAAAAACAATATCAACAATTAAATTCGTACAGCATCAGATTACCATTATGAAAATTTCTGTTTTTCAAGCGACAGAAAATTATTATATAAACAAAGTATATTTATATTATCCTTTTAAAACTTTTTGCTACTTTGAATAACATTAATAATCTTTATTTTAAACTTTTAACTGAATTCTTTATGTATATTAAATACATGTGTGAATTATGAATCATTGCAAGTTAAAGGTCTAATTAGTATTATTTCTTAGTTTCTGCCAGTTTCTGCCACTTACTGGTAGAAACTGGTTTCTGCCATGCCGGTTTTAACCGGTTATAACCGCTGGTTTTAACCACCCCGACAGAAACTTGCCAGCCCTGATTTTAAGTCTTTAAATCTCTTTATTTTTTATTTTTTTAATCTCAATTTTGTCCTATTTGTAAATTTTTAGTAAGAAAAATAAATTAATGCCATCTAATCTAGTAAACTCCCTTCTCTCCCTCTCTTCTGCTTTTCTCCCTTTGCTCCCCAAGTTCATCCAGTTTAAAATCTGTGTCTTTTTTAATGCATGTTCTTTCTTATCTGTTACTTTATTATAACAGTACATAATCAGTTATATAGTTTACCCTAATACCTAACCCTAATACAAAATTAGTGTTTACCCTCACCTTCTCCTTTCTTTCACTGTACAAGTACCCAAAATTTAAAATCTTTAATAACTTTTCATATTTTTTTACTATCCCAAATTTTTAGCAATGATAAATTAGTAATCATTTAATAAATTTTCTGCATCTCCCTTTTTTCAACTTTCTTTGCTGTATTTATTATTACTTTATTGTAACAATAACAATGAACAAACATTTATCAACTTCCTCCTACCCAAAATTGTTTTTCACTTTCTCCTTCCTCTTTCCTGCAAAGCAAATTTAGTCTTTAAAACTCATATTTTCTCTTTTTTCTGTCCCAGTTGTCAATCATTTGTAATGATAAATAACTAAGCAGTCATTTAATCGAACTTTTTCTCAAATTAATTTTTAAAAATTATATCTTTTTCATTTTACACTTCGCTCTTCCTCTGCTTACAGTTTAAAATCTTTAAAACTTTTTAATTAAAAAAATTGATTATTTTTCTTTATTGCAATAATAAATAATCTCCCATCTAAATCCTTTTTCTTTCCCCCTTTAAAAAAAAAGAACTCTATCCTCTTTTTGTACAAAATACACAAAGTTAAAAAATGTTGAAATTCTTTAATATTTATTTATTTATTTATTTATTTATTTATTTATTTATTTTTTGCCCTATTTGTAATTCCATAGTAATGATAAATATGTAATCATCTAATCAAACTCTTAGTCCTCAAAAAATTATTTTGTTTCTTAGCCTTTATTCTCCCTACTCTTTGCAGTGGCAATATAGTTAAATAATCATCTTAATTTCCCTCCCTACTTCCTTTCCTTTTCCTGTATACTAAGTTTACTGTCTTTAAATTTCTATTTTTTCCCCACTGCATTTGTTATTTTTGAATAGCTAAAAGTGATAAAACTCTAAATTATTAATGCCACATCATGAAATCCCCCTCTCCTTGTCATTTAAATGTTTAGAACTTATATTTACAAAAATTAAAAACTTTATTAAAAAAATACACATTATAATTCATCAGTTTACTTGTTTTGTAGATCCTGAAAAATCCTCAATTTCTATTTAAAGAAATGTGTACAAATAATGGATTATTAAATTAAAATAAACATTTTCAACATGTTAAATTATTATTTCTAAAAGGCTACTTCATTTAATTATTGAAAAAAAATATTGTTATTTTAGAAAAATTCTTGTTCATAAAATCCTGAGGCTAATTTTGTGATTTTATTTATGCATTCCCAAAGTTATGACTAGAAAATAGGATAAAAATTGAATTAACTAGTTTTGTAGCATAAGCAAATAATGAGGATTTTATTTCAATTTGTCATCTCACTTTTAACACCCTCTGTGATCCAAATTTCGTTGACTTACTATTGATAATATAGATTTAAATATATTTCATTTTACTTAGTTAAGTAAATACTCTAATAATTTTTGGTCAATATTTTGCAGAACTTGCATAAGAGTGCATAAATTGGTGCTTATTTTCCATAAAAAGTTGCTATAGTTGTTATTGGCAGTAAAACAAGGCTGCATGCCCTAGGAGTAAAAAAAAAAAGAAACACTTCTTTTGACAGAAAAACAAAAACACCACCTTAAAAAAATTATGAAATATATTAACATCTAATTTCAATCATCTTACTCAATTTTGTAGTTCTGAAGTCCTTAGAGTGTGCACTACACCTTAAAATATTTTGTTTTATTGAATTATTAGCAATTTGGAGTAGATAATATATTCAGCTTCATGTGGATGTACCAATGAGGTTTGATCATGAGAATATTTCAAAAATTATAATGTTCAGTTTTTTTTTTTTTTTTTTTTTTTTTTATAAACATTTGTCTCTAATATGAGAATGCCGATAATGTCTTGTGTCTATATTCATGTTCATTTAGTTTCATTTAGTGCAATTTTGGTGGCTGGTATCTCTAAAGATTTAGCTGGAACGGTAACCTTTTCCCATGGTTACATTAAAAACTGTCTCTATATAGTGAAATATCTCTCTATATATAACGAATATTTTCATAAAATGTTCTTTATTTATTCACTTATTCCTGATTTATTGTTCAGTGCTGGGTTTTTTCAAAAAACCCAGCTTACTTCTACTTACTTCTCTCCTTGAATCTCCTTGTCCTTTAAGTTCAACAAATTCATCCCGTCCCCCCTTTGTTATCTTTTTCGATCTCACAGGAGGTGCTGAAAAGGTGCAGAACAAAATTTCAAAACAGAGAGAGGTGGATTCCAAGATTTCAAAGTGAGAATATTTGTCTCCTGTACACAACTAAGGAAGGAAAAAAGGAAATGAAATGATTTTGTTTTTTATTCATATTTAGGTAATAAAAGAATAATAATAAAGTCAGCTGCAAGTGTGAAAATTTGCCATTTTATAAAGTGATTCGGTTTATGATGATGATTTGTCAAATATTATTTAATTTTATATTTGCATTAGGCCGACACGTGCCAATAATTGATTGTTGAGGTCTGTATAACTTATGAATAAATATTTCTGTTAACATTTATTTTCTCTTTTGTGTTATAAAAATAGATAAAAATATTAAAAAAAAAAATAAATAAAAAATAAAAAATAGAAAATAGAAAATATTTACAAAATATTTATATATGTAAATTGTAAAAAATGTAATATTAATAATAATAAAAAAAAGTAACTGTAAAATAAGTATTGGAAATTATTTAACCCTTTACTGAGAATTCTAATTGAAAAATCAATTAAATTTTTTTTCATATTGATTTGGCTTATTCTTTTGAAATGGTTGAAATTTCTGTATTTTATTCTAATTAATCTTCAATTTCTCCCCATCACCCTTCTTGACAGGATTATGGGTGAAACTGAGAGTGATCTGATAGTTACCATGGAAACCACCAATATAGCTGAAGACCTAAGTATACATTCCCTTCAGCTTTAGTTCAGAAGTAAATTCTTAATTCATATTACTGTCTCACAAAAATGCATAAATATGCTTGTTTTAACTCTTTTGATTTCTAGTTTGTTACTTTTTGAAAATTTATATAAATCCAAGTTGAATTACATAAAAAAAAGAAAAGAAAACAGTACATTTGTGCAAAAGATTTTTAATAAAATGTCCAGTAGGCTCTGACTACTTCACCTGATGGGATGCCACTTGCTATCTGTATGAAGTTGACTTGATGACCAATTAGTTAAATATGAATATAATTATAAATTCTATGCAGTATTCAAATTGTGATTCAAACTTTTCTTTTTGTCTTTTTAGAGAACACTCTTTAAATGAATTGACAACGAATCCTGATTTAAACAAAAATAATAAAACTTTTTCTGGTATAGAAATGGATCCAGATGCATATATCCGACAGAAAAATTATCCCTTGCATGAGGCAGATCGTGTAAGTTTTCTTGATTTGTTGTTATTATTATATCACTTTAGAGTGCAACTGACATAGTTAATATTTATTGTTAAAAAAAAATTTACTGTTTTATGAAAAATTTACTTAATTTATTTAGGGGGGGAAAAGCTCATTAAGAGTAGATATGCCTAAAATGAAATGGAAAAAATATTCTCTTTTACCACTTTAACTCACTTTTGACTCATCTGTTTTAGTCTAAGCAAACTCTATGAAAAGCCCTATAATGAATCATATAGTTCTGTCAAGTTTGTTCATTTTAAATAACTAGCTTAGTTTTTGTAACACACTCACATATTAATGTTTATTTTTATTTGCATGTGTGTTTCCATTTGTGGAGAAATTTTTGCATCCATGGGGAGATTATTGTCAGTATCTTGAAGTATTTGGAAATACTTAAAATGTATTAGTTGTTCAAATGAAGCAATAAAATCATCTGATGTGAAAAATACTGCCTTTAGAACAAAAAAGTAACTTTTATTTTATTTAATGTAGTAGACTCAAATCCACACAGTTTGAGACCAGAGGTTGTACAGATTTTAGAATTTTGTGGATTTCTGGTCATGTACTTTACTTTTTTTAACAATAATTTGAATGCAATCAAAATTTTAATGAATGCTCAAAATATAATAAAACATCATAATAAGTAAGGTAATAAATTAAAATGGTAAAAATTTAGATAATTTAAAATAATTAAAATATCAAAAGCAAAGGTGAAATAAATAATCAACAAAGCATAATTAAATGTTCATTATAAAAATAAAGAGATGTATTTTTCTTAAATTATTCAATGAAACCTGCCTTGTAAATGTGCACTACCAATTCACATCAAAATAATAAAATAACAAAATTTAATTGAGGTTTAGCCAGACTTAATAATCAAAAAAGCTTAATTAATGTATAAATACATTTGGCAAAAAGATTGTGATTATAAATGATATCGGCAATATCTTGAATTTTTTTCAGAAATAAGTTTATTCTTCCTTCATGAAAAAACATGAATTCAGTAATATTAGTGAAAATTACATGCTTAAAAATGTATAGAATTGATATAAAAATAAAAAAGTCAAATTCTGACCCTACATCTGAACTGAAAAAAGCTTTATTGTTTACATCTATAAATTATGTGATGATTTTAGAGCATTGCGGATTTGAGCGAGTCTACTGTAGTAATCATTCAAACTTTATTTGGGATGGTAAGGAGTGGGCATACTATACTAACTTCTCCTGGAAAAACCTGTTGTTAAACCTGTGCAAGCATTAAACAATGATCATATAATTTAGAATTTCTTTTAGCTAACACTTTAATTTCCCAGTGGTCATAATGTATGCTCATTCAGCCTATATGTGATTCAAAAGAAAACAGCAAAGGACTCATTTCAGATTCATATAATCCAAGCTATCTCTGGAAAACCTCGGCTAGTGACATTAACTAAACTAGGAACTAGCTTTTGCAATCATAACATCATTTTAGTGAGCTATATGGCTATTTAAAGCGATTATAGGGTTCTTATCATTGACCCAATGGTTTTTGCTTAGTCTTGGCAATGAAATGCAGAATAATCAGGTTACTTTAGATGCTCTATCACATTTAGGGATTACAATCCCGGGATCCCGGTGTATTTTTAATCCCGAAAATCCCGGGATTTATCAGAAAAAATCCCGGGATTTTCGGGATTGTCTGTTTTTTTTTTTTTTTTTTTTTTTCTTTTCTTTCTTTTTCTTTTTTTTTTTTGTGGAATAATATTCAGCTGAAATTAAAAAAGATATTTATAAACTTTCGCTTTTGGGGAAGAAAAAATCAATTTTCATGAAGTTTATATATGAGTTGAAAAAGAATATATACCTCAAATATTTTTTACATATATTTCTAAGCGATGAAATATTTTACAGCAGAAATATTTTGACTTTCAAACAGATGTAATCCACATAGCTATTAGTAAGGAAAAATGAAATCGTTTGTTTATTTCGATTTTGTTGCGTGTGTAGAAATTATCTTCAATTAGAATCGGGGTTTGTTTTAATTTCCGAAGATGAACAGGGCTTTTTATACTCTGATGACTATATCTATGAACTTACTTAAAAAGTTGGAAAATTAGTAATTTAATTTTAACCGATCTGCAACAAGGAATGAAGTTCTTTAAATGTATGTTAAATCTGAAAAAGATAAAGAACTTTCTATTCTTTTAGATTGCATGACTAGATGGAATAGCCTAGTAATTATGCTTGAACGATTTTATTTCTTGAAAAATAGCATACAACTAGCTTTAATCGATTTAGAGCATGAGATATGCGTTGACGATTCCGATTTTCTACTTATAAACGAAATTGTTGAAGTCCTCAAACCGATACAAATTACAGTAGAAGCAATCTGTTGTATAGGGGTTCTAATATGTTAACCGCAGACGCAACATTAAAAATTCTTTTAAACGAACTGTTAGAGACAAAATTAAAATTTGCTTACAAAATGACAGACGTGCTAAAACTACACATTAGAGAAGGACGACGTACGGGATTATCAGGTGTTTTAAATTACTTGCATAATTCTAAACGAGATGACCTGAGTGCAGAAACTAGCAGTATGTTTTCTATTCCTAACAAAACTGTTATTAAGAAGCAAGTGAAAGCAGTAATTGGAAGGGTAAAGAGTGTTAACAATGGCAATTTCGCAAGATACAAAAATAACGCATATTGAGCCCACTGCGAAATGGCAAACGAATAACCGAACATATAAGGAAAAATTACAAGAAATGGAAAAAAACATGCGAACTGTCGAACCTGAAACACAATAACAAAAGGATTTATCAACACAAATTAGAAATGAGATGTCTCTTTTTGAAAATGGAGGGGTATGCAGTCATCATTTAGAATTAGCTTACCAATATTTGCTGAGAGTTGCTCCCGCGAGTGTAGAATAGAATGAGCATTTTCAGCAGCAGAATTTACTGCAAACAAACTTAGATATCCACTTGGAGAGGATACTTTAGATGCTAGATATTTCTTAGATCGTATTTTAGATCGAAAACCGATTAATTTTAAAAAACACTGAGCTATTGAAACTAATCTTGTTTTTTACCTTGGTATGCAATAATTTTTTATATTATGCAACATTTTCAAATTTTAACAACGATCACATATAATTAGAAATTTAAATAATACATCTATTTAATTTTTTATTGTTATGTGTGTGCATGTGTTAAGTACTTTTATTTTTTTTATTTTTGCAAGCAAAATAAAAAGAATTATGTAGGGGAAAATCTTGTGTTTTCGATATCCTAAATTTGTAATTTTTAATTATTTGGTTATGAGACTAATTCAAAATTTAATTACTGATATTAATTATCTTTTCATATTGTAAATATTTACCGATTCAAAGACTTTTTTAACATCAAATGAAAAAAATTATTTGGAAAATAAAACATAAACATTTTTTTCTTACATTGTCAAACATTAACAGCATATTTGTTTTAATTTCCAATTGTTGTAATTTATCCTATACTTTATTATTAAAGTAATACATTTTGAACTTGGTATATTTTCATAAGTTAGGCTGTATTTTTGCTTTTTTTTATTTTTTTTTACAATATTGTGAAATTTAGCTATTGTAAAAATTGGTTATATTAGAGAAATTCTAATTTTCGTAATCCCGGGATTATCCCGGGATTAAATCTAAACAATCCCGAAATCCCGGGATCGGAAATTAGTCTCGGGATTGTAATCCCTAATCACATTCTAAGGTTGTATTTAACCTCTTGTGTCTCCAGCTCTGGAATGGCCTTGCTGTAGTGGAGTTCCCTGTCAAAATTTTTCAAAGTTATGTATTTTGACCATTTAATTTTCTTCTCAATTTCATGTTGTTATGCTCATTTATATTTTATTTCAATTTCAGTAGATTTTGTATGATGGTTTTTATTCCATGGTGACACTCATATAGCACCTACATTGTCTAATCTATATTCGATATGTGAATAAATATTTTGAATATGAATTAGTCTGTGATTTCAAGATTGAATACTGTAATTAATAAAAACAGATAATAAAAGAACAACAATTCTTTATCTTGTAAGATTTGTTTGAAAAATCTGTTCTAAACAATGTTGTAAAATAATATAATTGTAGCATTTTATTTTATGAGAAATTACAATGAACATTCTGCTTTGTATTTGAGTAAATTTTGCATCTTTCATAAAGGGACTACCAAATATGTGACTAACTAATTTTGATGATTTTTAAACGTGTTGTGGAGTTCATGTGCCTAATTATGTTCCTCAGGGAATTTTCCAAGTAGCCTTTAATTTTTAACTGTTAGAAATTAAAAATTAGAATGTGTATAAAATGCTTAATAGGTGAATTCATTCACCATTCAACAGGGACATTGTATTGCTGAGATAAAAACCATTTGCTAACCAAATGATGTTGGTGTCTGTGCTTCTGTGCAATTCAAAATTTTTCTTTTTATTTATTTTTTAATTAATGTGATATTAGATAATTGTTTTAAATACAATTATGAAATGCTATATTTAATTTTTCATTGTTTGGTATTTTCTTATACTTTGGTACTTATCAAAATTCATCATTCTTTTTCTTCTTTCTTCTTTTTTATTTATTTAATTTTTTTTCTTTTTGACCAAAAAAAAAAAAATTGTTTACAATATAAAGATTTTTGTTTTGAAATTGATTTTAAAATTGTTTGTTTTAGGAAAATGAAGCACGTCTTTTTAAATATATGTTTGTTTGCATCAGAGCTGGAAATTTAGATCAGGTAATTTCTCTTTGCTTTAATAATTTTAGCTTGTTTGTAATGTAACTTCTTAACTTCTTGTATGTAATTTTAATTAACTAGAATTTTCATTAAAATTTCAACATTTTGTCTTTTATTATTTATTGGTTACAAATTCTTACATTTTAATAGAGTCAGGCTAAACAAATTAAAGGTTTGTGTAGGGCCAAAAATATTAATAAAATTGAAGATCTTTAAATATCCTGCAAAAACATTGACTCAAAATTTATGTATTCAACATTTTCCTTTTTTAACACTTTCCAGCATAATTGAGACGTATTTACAACTTTACTTTGCCTGTTCCTCATTCATATTTTAACTTATATAAGTATATTTTGATTATAATGAACTTTGTGTGCACTTTTTAGCATTTAATTTTCAGTTTAAAGATTTCCACATGAAAAATGAAATAATTTTTTTAAAGAATTAAAAATGAGATGAATATGGTGTCATAGTAGAAATAAAAATGACATTTTCAAGCATTTGTTAGTATTACAAAGCACATTAATATGAGTTAATTCAGGTGAACATGATACCAAATAAAAATAAAAAAATTGAAATATATTTTATAGATATTGATTTTAAAACACAAATGAGCTCATAGTTCCATTAAACAATTGTTAAATTTGTGATTTATTTATTTTTTCTTGTATTTGTTGATCGATTGATGAAGGTTGAATTCCTTTAAACAATATTAACCAAAGACAAATAGTGTAAGCATAGCAAACTAACATATTTTTTCTGTGTACTTTGCAGTACAAAGTCTAAATTTCGGATTTTTCAGTGCCAGTATTCAAGAAAGGAGGAAGTTGGGGGGGGGGGGGGGGGAACAAAATTGTTGTAACAAAAAAAAGGTCTAGAGCAAAAATGCTTTATCGCTGTAAATCTTAACTCATCTCTATGTACGAAAAAAAGAAAGACTTTTTAATAATAAACTTAAGTTAATAAAGAAGCACAGATTAACTGAAATGTACAATAGGTTAAGTAAGTTAAAATTTGTTTTTAAATTGTATATTCCTAATATTTTTGTTTTACTTTTTATTTTGTTTTCATTTAGTTAATGAATTTATTGTTTTATTTAATATTAATAGTTGTTATATGCAATTTTTATCCCTTGAGAGGTGGTGGGATATATTATATCCCATCTAATGTTAATTCAATTTTGTACCAGAATATATAAATTCTGTTTTACTCTTAAAACATAGATGAAAAAGAGCTGAAAAACAACTTTCCATTATTTTAAAATAAAATTTTATAAAACTTCCGGTGGGAATTTGACATTATCGAAACGCAACTGCTGCCCCTCAAAGGGTTAATATATGAATGTAATTTTGCCTTTTTAAGTAGTGAAGTTTATGTTTCTATTTATTGTAAAGCAATTTTTTTTGTACCCAAAATTCGGAAAAATCTGAAGATCAGACTTGGTAAGGTCCCGGGGATTCCAGACTTTAGACTTAGTACTGTATATATTGTTTATTGGCAATATCTGTAGCAACAAGAATGAAAAAATATTTACTTGTAAATTAAAAAATATATTGGGATATTTGATGCTAAGTCTATGTAATTTTTTAGTACTACTTGATTATCCCATCAACCAAAAATCTGTTACCAAATTAAAGGTTAAATGTCAAAAATGTCACAATTACTTAACATTAAACAGGTTCCAGATACATGAAATTTTAATGCATGTTTTGTTTTTAATTTTATTAATATTTTACTAATTTATTTGTTCTTTCGTTATTTAATATAAAAATTATCTTAATTTGCATAATTTGCAAACAGTTTGGTGATTTGTATAATGGTTGACAAAATAGTCGAGTAATACTCATTTTTTTTAGATAAAAATTTTTTTCAATTACCTTGATTTTTCTCTTTTTGTTATGAAAGCAATGACTTGGAAAAATTATTTAGTTAGACAGGGCTGCCAGTTGGTCCCTATTTCCCTAAAAGGTCCCTATTTTTTAACTTGGTCCCTAAAAGTCCCTATTTTCACTAAGAGGTCCCTAAAAGTCCCTTTTTTTTATCTATACAGTGTCTAAGTTCATTTTTCCTTACATTTTACCAAAATTTATCAAGAAAATTTACTTTTTTAAAAAATTTAATATTGTAGATTGTAGATGATAGCACATAACTGATCATAGTGGAAGAAATAAAAAAATTGTAGTAAAAAACCCTGCAATTTTAATCAAAGAGTCCTGAAAAAAACCTGCAATTTTCTTCAAAAAATCTCGAAAAAACGCCTTTATTGGCAAAAGTTTGTGAGAAAAATTTGATTTTTATCAAAAGATCGCTAGAAAAACACAATTTTCACTTAAGATCATGAGAAAAACATGATTTTTGTCTAGGGATTGTGAATAAATGCTATTTTCATAAGGAAATTTTTGCCAAATGACTGGGAAAAACTGCGATCTTCGTCTTAAGATTGAGAAGAAACGGAATTTTTATCAAAAGATTACGAGAAAAACATGATTCTTGTCGAAACATTACAAGAAAACTGCAGTTTTTGTCCAAAGATTGCAAAAAAAGCACTATTTTTGTCTAAAGATTGTGAGAAAAATGCATTTTTCATCAAAAAGTCGTGAAAAGAACCCAATTTTGTTCAAAAATCTCGAGAAAATATGTTTATTGTCAAAAGATCGCGAGAAAAATGCAATTTTTATCAAAAGATTGTTAGAAAAATGCTATTTTCAACTTAAAATCGCAAGAAAATGCGATTTTTGCCAAGAAAATGCGATTTTTGCCAAAAAATTGCGAGGAAAACGCGACTTTTACCAAAATATCTTGAGGTAAATGCAATTTTCGTCAAAAGATCGTGAGAAAAATGGGATTTTCGTCTAAAGATCGCGAAAAAAAACCTCCGCAATTTTTATCTAAAGATTCCGAAAAGAACCCAATTTTCGTCTAAAGATAGCAAAAAAAAAAAAAAAAAACACGATTTTTGTCTAAAGATTGCAGAAAAAATTCAAATTTTATCAAAGAATTTAAAATAGAAAGTTTTTAAAAACTTTTACATTAAAAGATCATGAGAAAGGTGGTATTTCCCCCTAAGTATCGAAGGGAAAATGCAAATTCCATCAAAGCATTACAAAAAAAAAAAAAAAAAAAAACCTCTGCGAATGCCGTTGGAAAGATGTATAATTAATGTAGGGAAGGATTTCCTCTCTCTCTCTTTAACCAGTATTTTAATCCTAAAGTGTGCTAAAAATTTCTGAAATAGTCAGGAATGAACTTTAAATAGTTTACTTATGTTATAGTTTTTACAATGTTGATGTCTGTGTTGATACATATGTTAATATATTAAAACATGTGTCAATATATTTACATATAGGAATTTTATAGGAAATTTCATTTATATTTTCTTCAAAAAAATTCCTATATTTCCTATAATATTTTTGAAAAAAGTCACTTCTAGGCCTGATGGATGTGATGCGTCTGATTTTATTATTTTAGTATATAACTATTATAATGACTGGCCATCCAGGTGGGAAGATTTTAGTTTTATACAGGAAAAACTAAGTGTTCCTGCACTTAGATTTATGAAACATGTGCCAAGCAGATGGTTAACTCTGGAACCTGCAGCAAATTGGTTGTTAGAACAATGGAATTGTCTCCATGAGTATTTCTTAAAATATATTCCATCTAGAAAAGAACAAAGAACACTAAATACAGTCAACTACAAAAAAAAAAAAAAAAAAAAAAGTTGTATATTTGAAGGAGAAAACAATGAAATGTCAGTTGCTGTTTATTGTATCTAGTGCCAAGCTATTTACCCAGTTTACTGCATTTTTCCAAAGGGAAGATCCTCTGATCCACTTAGAGTATGATGAAATAAAATGCCTTATCATTAAAGTCTCAGTGCGTATTTGCAAACAGTCAGCCATTAAATCTTTCAAGAATGATGTCAGTCAAGATCCCTTTGAGAGTAAAAATTTAATCTCTCCAAGAGATATTGTTTTTAATGAAGAATTGCAAAAAGAGTTTTTGCAATTATTTGAAAAATACAAAGGTTATGTTTTAAGTGATGTGCAACGTCATTATATAGCTTCTCGTAAATATCTTTACAATAAGGATATATTTCAAAATTAAAATTTGAAATATCTCCGTTGCTTAAACCCAGAATTCAAAAGTACTCCAAAAAGTTTTTAAAATATTGCTAAACTAGCACAAAAATTGCCTATAAACATTGAAATTGATGCCCTCTTAGATGAATGGAAAATTTGCAAGCTCAGTCAAGAAGAATCTGAAGTAAATATGATTGATTCATTTTGGGCTACTTCTATTAACGCAAAAGAGGAAAATGGAGGATTAAAATATCCAAATCTCTCTCTTTATTTTGAAGAGTAGCCTCAGTTTGTACCATGGCAGTGCAGACGTAGAACGAATATTTTCACTTTCACATCAAATTCTTTCCGAAGACCGGGTCTCTATGAAAGAACGGATGCTAAATGCTAGGCTAAACATAGCAGATGCTTTAAGACATCATTATTTAAAACCATGCAGCTCTAGTACCAGTAACTAGTAAAATGATAAAAAAGGTTAATATTGCATATCAAAATTATCAAAGTTACCTAGAAAATGAAAATACAGAAAAAGAAAAAAAGGAAAGTGCAACTTAAGGTGGAAAAAGCTACATAAGAAGAAGAAATCGGAAAAAAAACTGAAAAAGATAAAAGTACAATTGTAGTTCTTGAAAAAAAAAAGTTGGAAGATTTAAACAAAAATGTGAATGTAGAAGTAATTGTATTGGACAGATTCATCGATGAAGGCAATGAAAGGTTAAAAATTGCTTTAGAAAAAGGAAATTTAACTGAAGCTAAAGTGGTATAACAGCTAACAAGAAACTGAAAGTAAAAAAGGATAAAGCTGATAGCTTGTCTAGTGTTATAAATATAAAAGAAAAAATAATTTAATTACAAATTTTATGAGTAACAAACCTAAATAAGGTTAATTTAAGAAATTTGTAAATATTATATTTGATTAAATAAAAGTTTTAAAAAAATTGGCTTTTATTTGTTAAAAGTTGTATTTGATTTGTATAAATATTATGTTTATTTTTCAGGTCCCTAAAAGGTCCCTATTTCAGACTTTTGGTCCCTAAAAAGTCCCTAATTTTTAATCATTAGGTCCCTAAGTCCCTACTATTTTGTACCAAAGTTGCTGGCAGCCCTGAGTTAGATTATTATAGGTAAAACAGTTTTGATGACTTTGGCACTAAATAATCATTTGGTAAATTTATATCACAAATTGTGGTCTGATATGAATAAATCAAGTTCTGGTGATGTTAAATTTGACATTGAATTGTTCAATTGCATAATTTATTAAAAAACATTGCATATTAAGCAAAAATATTTGCTTAGTTTGCATTACAAATTAAAAGAAAAAACAATTTATTTCCGTCATTATTTAGGCCCAAGAATAGATTAATATTAAGATATTTTATTCAGTTGTTTTTACTTTTACCATTAAATTCTTGTAAGAAATATGATCAAACTAATTGAACTAAAAAAAAAAAAAAACTATACAATATGATACTCAAAATGGTCTAAAAACTTCGATTCCATTCAAATAAAATTGAAATAAATCTTAGACATTTTTTTTTTCCATTTTTAAGCTGCAAATATTTGTATTGCAGATTTTGGATGTTTATACAAAGTGATTAGCTACATGCAAAATGCAAAAAAGTGTTTCATAATTTATACTGGATTCAGAATTTTTCAATCTTGTTGAATTTAAAAAAAGAGAGAGAAGGTTTAAAAAGGGTGTTTAAAGTGATATTGTTGATAAAATACTTCCAGGGGCGTAGGGGAGTGTAGGTTCATAATTTTCAGACTCCAAGAAGGAAAATTTCTGAGTACTATGAAAAATAAAATACTAACTATTATATGCATAAGTATATGTATGTATATAATATATATCATAACATTTTATATATATGTATGTGTATATACACATATATATATAAAATGTCATGCATTAATTTCATGGAATCCTGGTGGCTTATGAAAGGTTGTGTCATTCTGCAGTCGACAAATCTAGTCAACTTGTGCAAAATTCTTAATAATAGCTGATATCAGAGAATTTAAATTGATAATACAAGGTGGTTGTTTTGCAGTAGTACTACTAATCTATACGGTTTTTAGTTATTACAGTAAGTGTAGCAAGGTAATGGATTCTATAATCTGGTGATTTCTCTACCAGAAACGGAGCCAGTTTGTTGTTCTAAGTTGTTTATTCATCAAACATGAAACATTAAAATGAGTCTCACATATGAAAAATTCATAAATCCTTCATTCTTTGGCATGAATGTCTATGTCTGACTATATGATTTTAAAAAGAAAATTTAGAGAACTACAAGTGTCGTAGACAAGAGTTAATGTATGTCGAAACACTTGAAACAAGACAGAAATCAAAGCTCTGAAGTCGCTGCATCTGCTTTTTGTTAGATTCACAGAGGACGACAGATATCGACGTAGTACAGAAATGAGCCAATCAGTGAAAGGAGCACTTCTAGAGATGGGCAGCTGAGCTAATCACTCAATTAAGGAGCCCATACTTCATAGCGTGGTATTTTTGAAGTAAAAAGCCTAGCATCGAAAAAGCATGGGAACATAGATTACAGGATTTAAGATTGAAAACAAAAATAACAAAATCGCTTTTCAAGCATTCGAAAATAAAAACTAGTTTCTCTCAGAATATTATAGATTGGATGGCTGATAAAATTTATAAAGGACTGAAAATTTTAGATTAAGATTTTGAATGAGATATTTATTAATATATGAGTTTTACAGAGTTCATTCTAGGCGTTTTTTACAGGGCGCGCCGCCCCGCCCGCCCTTCTCTATAAAATTTACCGCCCTGGTGGCCCCATCGTCCAAAAACCCCGCCCCGTCAGCCCTTTCACTCGGAAAATCGACCAGGAGGAAAAAAAAACGCCCTTTTAAGTTAATTTAATTGCTTATTTCAAACCAACTCTAAACTATTTGTAAACATTATGTAACCCGATAGCTCCATTCCTAATCTGTCCCTTTTCACACCTGCCCCCTCCCCCACTAACCAAACCCCAACCTCTTTATATACAAACACCAATTACTTTCAGTAAAACTCTAGCACCCATACTGTCATAAATTTTTCTTTGTCTGTCCTGTACAGTGTCTCGACTACCATGAAAATTCGCCGAAATAAGAAAAAAAGAAAAAGGAAAGATCCCCAGCATCTCGTGGAGGATCCCCAGAAGTGGATGACCCGGGGGTCGTGACTTGAGACTTCAGAAAATGACCGTAAACACATGCACTTTGATTTATAGAGTGAAAGAAATGCACACACAGTACCGTGAGAAATTCACAGGAATGAATAATTTCTTTCCTCAGTTTTTAATATTACAGCCTGGTATCGACTGTTAGAATCAAAGCCCAAAACTCTCAAAAGATTAGTCATCTATATATTTTTTCGCACTGAAGCAAAAGAAAACTTCAAAGAAAAAGGCAAAGAGAAATATTAAAATATTATCTGTCATATCAATGAAAGAAGTAAAAACTGGCCGTTTTGTCATAAACGTAAATGATTTTCTATTAATTTTAAAAGTTATTTCTCAATCTTTGGTGCCTCAAACAGTCAACCATGCATTATGAATAAACAAGGGCAGTAGTACGCAAACCCGGCATTCTTGAATTGATCTGAATGAAAGAAATAATTTAGTATCTCACTTTTTTTTTGAGGGGGGGGGGGGCGGAGGGGCTAAATAAAAATAATTTATTCTGCTACATTGGAGTCTTTCTATACTGCGAAAACTAGGTGCTAACCTTTCTCTTCATACTAATATTTTTTTCTTTCCTTTATTGGGAAAAAGTTTTTAGTTTCGTTTGAAGATATTCTTTAATCAATTTGGTTTTAGCCAGTAGCGTAGCTATGTTTTTTGGCGCCCGGGCCAGCAAGAAATTTTGCGCCCCCACCCCAATAGATATGTAACAATTTCTCTGAATTTGGCGCCCCTAGGCCTCGGCGCCCGGGGCGGACGCCCCCCTTGCCCCCCCCCCCCCTAGCTACGCCACTGGTTTTAGCATTGTATTTGCCGCGTCACACTTCCGCTTTTAGCATACGATCGGTAGATCGTATGCTACACTAACTTTATGAATCTACTCTATTTTCTTACATTTCCAACTTTAATTCATCGAAAATTCATTCATTTTTTCTTGCTTCACTATAAAAGGTTTATTTTTACTATAAGAAATAATTGCCCCTCATTTCATTTCAGATAATGACTCACAATACCGGATATTCTTTAAGAGTCTTAGTTGATGGTTATATAATGTAAACACATCGCGAAAGAAACTCAAAATATCAAGTACATCATTGAAAGATAAATGTTTTCTATTTTCATCCTTTATCTTCTTGCTTAGTAAAAGTCTGTGTCCCGAATCAAATTAGCTGGACTAAATATTTTATTCAAAATAAGTTTCGTTTTCAGCTTATTAATTTTGTTTCAATTTAAAATTCATATTCTTTTTATTCCGTAAGTCAATCAGCAAAATGATCGTACGATCTGCTCTTGCGGCTTGCCGTAATGATTCTATACTATATTATTAATTTTTTTCCTCTTTTTTTTTTTTTTTGGCAAGAGCAATTTTGCTATTGGAAGTCTCTTCTTTTAAATATAAAAATGATCCTACGAATGTATCAACCAATTTGCGTTGCTAAGTGCAGGAAAAAAAATACTGAGTTGTCAAAAAAGAAAAACCAAATTTTTTTTTCCATCACTGTTAGAAAGAAAAAAAGAAATCCATATCTCCTACGTAAGTTGACCAATTTCAAATTTTCAGCAAGTTGAAATGATAGTAAGTTAGGCAGTGTAATAAATGTTTGTTAAAATATAACCAGTTTTTAGAAAATTACAATGCCTGCCAAAAATTTCCACTATACAGAAACTGCGAAGAAAGAGTTGTTTATTAACCTCGCTAAATGAAATCGGAAATCTACTGTTGTTTACTCAATCAGATCATCAAAACTTTGGATGGATCATGTTTTGTTGTGCAGAAAAGAACCATGACTAGATTATTTATTTATTTTTTCTCTTTTTCATTAAGAGGTGATTTTAAGGGACAATTTTGAGTAAAAAAAAATATTTTCTGAAATTTACATCAATTTTTCTGAAAGGTTGCAAGAGAGTCTGGGGGTGGGAGGGGGGGGGGGCATCCACTCTCGGCACAATGATTATTTTCTTGTTTTCTGTTTTTTTTTTGTTTTTTTTTTTTTTTTTCTCTCGCGATCCTTTGACAAAATTTGGAGTTTTTAAAGCGATTTTTGATAAAATTTGCCGTTTTTTCGACGTAATCTGAAGAAATTAGTATTTGTTTCGTGAACTATGGATGAAATTTGCGATTTTTCACGATAGTTTGATCCCAATTTTTCCGGGATTCTTTGACGATATTAGCATTTTTTTTTCTTTTGAACGATTGACTATTTATCGAATATCGCGATGGATTTTATATTCAAATTTTCAGAATTAAAAACAATTTTTTTTCTAATTTTCGGATAATTATCGCCTTATTTTTTAAAAAAATTGGAACAGAATCACTCCTTAACCAAAGATACTTTTATAAAAACTTATATTTAGCTTTTATAGAAAAAATCGTCTCAAATTTACTTCCTTTTACTTCAAATAGCTTCCTTTTTTACTTTTTCTTTTAAATTTTCGATTAAAATATCTGTTTTAATATTAGCGTTTTTTTTTTTTTTTTTTTTTTTTTTTTTATTGAAAATGCATTTTTGACATAAATCATGCCCTCCTTTTTTTTTCTCCTTGCAAAAAGAAGGCAGTAGATTTTTTTTTTTTTTTCTTTTAAATAAACAGAAAAGGATCTGAAATTCGGAATCGCCGAGGTCCGGAGGGTTCCAGATTTTGGACTTTGTACTTATTAGCAAGTCAGTCGAGTTCTGTTAAAACCTAAAATTCTACTTAAACTTTTTTTTTTATGGTCTTTATCGGAAAATGGAAAACATTATTTGATTTTACAGTTTTATAGTTAGAGCATCACTGCACTTATAAGTAAAAAACAATTAAAAAAATTATTTGAAAGTAGTTAGTTTGAATTTGAGAACAGTTTTAAGAAAAATGCCAGTACGGCAAAGTGAAAACAGATTTTCAAACGGAACCGTTAAAAAAAAAATAAAGGATCTGGGGCCAGGTGGTAAAGAAAAAAAATCCACATTAGTAATTTTATTTAATAACTTCGTTTGAAAATAATAAAATTGAGATTTTTCTGTGTATCAGCTGTTTTGATGTAATTTTTTGAAAACAAGGACCAAAATTAAGTGTCTGAAAGATTTTACGGATGCAAAGTAAACAAAATAAATGTAAACTACGCTGTCCTGATTTTATTGCTATTCGAAGAGAAATCATAGGAAAGGTACTGCAAAATAGCAGGACACTCCCTTGTTCTTCCCCACTGCGAGGGTTATTCTGAATAACAGAGAAAAGACTACTAAATTGAAGAAAAAGAGAGAAAGATGTTAAAAACTTTCTGCAATGACGCATTATCGTCCGTTTATCTGCGAGATTTACGACCAATTTGAGGCAACAGAAAAGGTGGAAATGTGCTTGTTTTCGGTCTTTTTTGGAATATTTAAAAGGTGAAGAAATTGCTTCCCCTTGTTTTTAGGGGAGGAGACGTTCACTTTTCATTGGAGCAAAGGCGATTGGTGAAAATTTCCACCAGTTTCAGTAAAGACCACAATTCCAGTATCAGAATCGTACAAGTTCGTGCCAAGTTAGTTGAGTGTGTTTGTATAAGATTTTTAAGTTCTTATTCAGCGTTAATGTCTTCAGAGAAAAATGTTGGACATTAATATTATATAGTTTGGAAAGAAAAAATAAAGTCATAGTTCTAATGTATTCCCATCGCCCAGGAAAATATAGGTAAGTATTTATTTATTTTTTTAATTTGCAGCATTATCGAAATCAATGTAATAATATTATATATGTACCCATTTTAAATCTAAAAAAATCGTCAAAAGTTTCATAAAATTTTTTATATATTGTATAAAGGAGAAAAATTATACTGGGCTAGGCTAGAACACTGAAATGGCCTTCTGTTGTTACTTAATGCTAAAAAATCGCCGCAAAACATAATAAAAACGTTAAATTTCGCATTAAAAAAAAAAAAAAATGACGCAAAATTCCAAAAATCACATCTTCTCCCCCCTCATAGAAAAGGAAGGAAAAATCATCTGCTTTCCGTTTGTCAGCTCAAGAAGTTTAAAACTTTTAAAAGTAATTTTTTTTTTTTTCTTTTTTTAAATTCTGTTGTATCCAATTTGTTACTTTACTATACCAATAAAAAAACAAAAAATTTTCTGCCACACTAACCCGAAATTAACGTTTCCCCTTTCCCACCTCCTTATTAAGTACACAAAATGTAAACCATTTAAAATTCCTTATTTTCTTTTATTTAAAATCTTTAATAAGATAAATAAATAACAAGTGATTCAATAGTTCCTTAAAGGGAAAAAAAACTGTTTCTTTTGATTCCTACCTCATTAAATCAAAAAACTTTCAAAGTCTTTTTTCTTCTTCTTTAACTGTTGCTTCATTTTGCTATAATAATGAAAAATCGATCATGTAATTCTCTCCCCCCCCCCCCCCATCCAAGATTGAATATTCCTCTCCTCCTCTACCTAACATACAAAATTTGAAAATTTTAAAACTTTTATTATTATTATTGTCTTATTTGTAAATCTTTAGTATAGTAATTTATCAGTCATCTAATAAACTCCCCCCCCCCCCCCCAACCCTTCTCAAGAAAATATACTATTTTTCCTCTCAGTTTCTACTAATGTGTAAAAAATCATGTTATTTACAAAGTAAACAACTATTAGTTTTTTTTTTTTCAATAAATAAATAACAATACAGTAGAAAAAATGTAAGCTTGGCCTGTAGAAGGAAAGGGAAAGGAAGGTGGGGTTGGGGGAAATATAAAATTCTAGAAAGGGAAATATACGATTATTTTATATTGTCACTGCAAAGTGTGAGAGGGGGGGGGGGGGCAGGGATGATTCTCGTTCGAAAATTCCGAAAATTTAAGGCATTCTCTTCCGAAAGTTTGAAATTGGGTTATCAGTTCCGCATAGTTGCCAATTTGTACGGTTTTGCGCGCGGAAAAAACAATCGTGGAGAAATGCAAATTTCGTGAAAGGATCACCGAAAAAGCACACATTTCGTGAATATTTCATGGCAAAACGACGATTTCGTCGATGTTTTTGTCAACGAACTTTATCAAAAGATTGCTGAAAAACGCGAATTTTTTGTGCGGATGGCGAAAAAAAAACCGGCAATTTCACCAAATATCCCAGATAAAACGCTAATTTCGTCTGAAGACTGCAGAAAAACGTCGATTTCGTCTAAAGGTTGCGGACTTATGGACAATTTCGTTAAAAGATCGAGGAAAAAAAACGTCGTTTTCGATAAAAGATCGCTTAAAAATATTTTATCAAAAGATCATTGAAAAAAAAGCCGATTTCATCAAAAGATGACGGAAAAAACGCCGATTTCGTCAAAAGATCGTGGGGATAAAACGCCGTTTTCGAGAAAAGATCGGGTAAAAATGCAAATTTTGTCTAAAAATCGTAAAAAAACGCCGATTTCATAAAAAAAAAAACCACGAGAAAACGCAGATTTCGCCAAAAGATCGCGAGAAAATTGCCGATTTCGACAAAAGATCGCAATAAATCGCCAATTTTGTTAAAATATCGCAGATAAATTGCTGATTTCGTCTGAAGATTGCGGGAAACGGTGATTTCGAAGATCGCTGTTAGGGGGGTAACCCCTTTCCCCGATTTCCGAATTTTTTTTTCCACCCTGAATCACCCCTGGGGGATAAAGGGAGAGATGAAAATACTCTTTTAGGAATGGGGGGAAGTTCGATTAGTTGATTATTTATAATTACATTAATGTGCCCCTCTTTTTTCAATGTGCCCTTTTATGGCAAAGTGCGCCCTGCCTGCCCTTGATCCTAGAATGAACTCTGGTTTTAAAATTAAAGGGAAATTAAACAGAAACAATAACAGGTTAAAAAATAGGGCGATAAAGAATGTGCCAGAAATTTAGAACAATTTAGATGAATATTGCAAAATGAAATGTTTATATAACACACACACATGCATACACATATATATATACTACAGCCTTCACCAGATACGCTTGTTGGTTTTCCTAAAAGATTATTGAATTTAAAAAAAATATCACAGATAAAATTAAAATAAAACTGCATTTTCTTAATATCTAATAAATTAACCATTATTGTTGTCTTATTCGTATAATTTTACATTATCCCATTATAAAACCACTGATGTACTGTAATTAACAATATTTTGGTAGGTTTGTATACTGAATTTTATGTTCCTACCTAAAATTTGTTTTTAGATATGATCAAACGACCTAAAACTTATCACCACATTAAATCTATCTACTTGAGAATTTTCAAAACCAATAAAATATATGTTTATGTAGCATAATGATCTAATAGTTTCAATACCCTCCTTTAATCCTCTTAAAGGCGGGAAATTTTCTGAAATCTCTGAAATGCATGTTAAATTACTTTTAAATTAGCTTGCTATCTTGAATTTCATCCCTCTACCTAAAACTGCTGCCAGAATATGGCCAAATGTTTTAGAATTTTTGACTAAAAATATATATAAAAGAAGTGATAGCTGAATCTTATGTATTTTTTGGTGCTAATTTAAAAGATAATAATGAAAAAGTTCTATCATGTCATGTTTTCTTGAAAAAATCAGTTTTACTTAGATTTTTATGACCATTCCATCAACCATGTATCCCATTCCTCATGGACTCTATATGCTAGTACCTTCAATTGAATTGTCAGTTATCTTACCAGTGTCTTCAGACTAGGAATATGAAGAATTTAAGGATCCGATACCGAATATTAAGAGCTATTCTCCTCAGTCCTTCTCTCCACTTGAACTTAATGATCAAACTAGAGATCTGAGCATTTCGAAAGGGGCAATTTAAATTTTGAGCTTCAAATTGAAAGAAAAAAACTTATTGGCCAAAGAAACCTGTTTCTATTAGTATAGGAATCGAGAAAAGGAATGTACTAAGTACTTTGAGGAAGAGGGGAAGTTGGTCTATTGTTCTGTTGTTCGCAAACTGAACAGCAATTTTAAACTCACTTACGCTAAAAATGAAAGGAGGCTGTTAATAGATTCATCTTAAAGTTGTCCTTTATCACGGAAGCCAGTATGTATTAGTACCAGTTGGTATATCGGTGCATTTAAAGGATCGCTAAGTAAACTTGGCTCTCGTTCCCAACAAAATAAAATATGCCGACCTTGGTTGGACTATTTGCGGTGTTTTGAAAGTTATCTTGGTGAACAAGGCGAATACACAAAATATCCATGCTTCATTGGTGAGTGGGACAGTCATGATAAGACTCAACATTAGGTCAAAAAGAAATGCGGTCTGGCAGCAGTGATTTTCATCCATTTGAACTTTTAAAAAATAATTGATTTTTGAAAAACCAATATGCCTCACAAAGAAACGATTATTTTACATAGATTTAAATGGATAAAACCACTGTTGCAGATAGTATATGTAGAATTATTCAAGACAGTACCTTTTCAAATAATATTTCAGCAAACATATTGATATCAATTTTATTAAAAAAATCTTGACATGATGGAGAAAAATGGAGGTCATTTACAAAATCAGCACACCAAATAACATAAAAAACAATTGAAACTTCTTTTGTATTTTTCTAAAACTTCAATTTTGCAGGGTTGTGTTATTTTTTAGTAGTTTTATTTTCATCAATTCCACACGTCTATCTAAAATGGCTGATGAGATATGCCAAATATTAAAAAAGTTTTCGAACTCTTTTACCTCTTTAGGGGGAAAATTTCTAATATACTAAAATATGTTATTAATTATTTGTTTAGCAGATTTATTTTCTTGAATTTCACGTTCCTACCTAAAAGGACTGCAGAAATATGACCAGATGATCTATAAAACGATGTCTCAACAAAACCGAATTGCATGACTTGCATTGCATTTTTTGTTCTTTTCATTTAGGAGGTGGCATATTTGATACAAAAAATATTGAATTATTAAATATATACAAAAATATTCTCAGGAATAGCAACACATAACGATTAATGGCCTTAACGTTTTCGTGCTATATTATCATGAGCCAGAATACTAATGGTTTAAGCAGAATTAGTATTAAGAAGATTGGTTATAAGGTAGAGTTTCCCCCAGATTTAAAAAGGGGCAGGGCGCTACTGTTCTGAAAAGGGCATTTTTTACATTCTTAAGGGCACTTTTATAGAGTTGAATCTAGAATCTAGCGGTTCAAAAAAATCGTGAAAAAACAGAAATTTTGTCAAAAAATTGAAAAAAAAGAAAGAAAAATGTTAAAAGATCGCGAAAAAACGGTCAGTTTTGTTAAAAGATCGCCAAAACAACAGATTTTGTTAAAAGATCACGAAAAAACAAATTTCGTGAAAGATCGCGAAAAAATGGCAAATTTTGTTAAAAGATCACGAAAAAAACAGCCAATTTTGTTAAAAGATTGTTAAGGGACAACCCCGATTTGTTGAAAAAGACTTTAAAAAAAAAAAAAAAGAATACTTTCAGGATTCACATTTAGGAAGTTTTGGAGAGTTGAAAGAGGGTTGTAACAGAGGGTAGGGGGGGGGGAGGGGGGGAGGTGAAGGAGCAGGTCGCCCCGCGCGCGGAAATTTAGGGGGTGCCAAATTTATACTACAATTGTCATTTTTGTCAGAAATAGTAAGACCTTTTTCTTATCACCCTTGCACTAATTTATAATATTTTTCAAATTAAATATCTTCATTAATTCATCTCTTAAGTACCTATATTAATTATCTCCATATGTTAATTGCTTCTATTTAACTTACCATAGCTGTCATAATCTTTTTAAAAACAAAAGGCATTTCAATAGTTTATTTAAAATAACTTTAATAAAGTAATTGAATAAATTTAACTTACCTTTTTCAAACATAGTCATTTCATATAAAGTATAATTCTGTGTTTAATAAAGTTAAAGAAACTTGTTTCTAAAACCGCCTGTATGTACTTTATAAACACCGGCAACATATTGAACTCCCATACGTACTTCCCGGTCTAATACCATTTGTTTAATTGAGTAATTCATAGAAGTAATACCAGATGGCGTCGTGATCGTAGATCGTATCGCAACCCACGTCACCTTTAGTTTTGCATATGACGTTCTGGAAACCGGTAGAAGGATAAGCTGTCATGCGTAGAGATTCGTTTTAGACTGCCGGTAAGATATAAATAGAATAGCGGGCAGGTTCTTATCAGTTTATTCACGCTTTCTTTCCGCCGCTGTTTGTTCGGCTGTTCTAATGTTTTGAGTAAAGTTTTATCATATGTTTGGTCAGTATCGTAAATGTTTAAGATGATTTTAGTTCAGCCAGTCTTCTATTTTTAAGTTCATCTTCCTTATTAAGGGACTTTTAATGTGAGTCATCTTGGTGTTATAAGGAACTTTGGCTGCTGTCTCCTGGAGTGAAATGACGAGCCTTGTTTTTGAATTTTGAATGCCATGAAGACGATTTAAAGTATTTATTGGGAAGAGTGAAATCGGTGTTTGTGTAAACCTCTTTCCCTGTTTGAACTGGTAATCGTCAGATTCTTCAGTAGAGACTGAATGTTGTGTAATTTCCATAGAAGCTTAAGTATGCTGATGATAGAGGCAAGTGTATCTTCTTGTGTCGGATCATTCTTGAGGTAAAGCACTTCCTTTAATGAAATAGTAAGGTCTTCCTAAGAATAGATCAAGCCTTTGCATTGGTGTCCTGGATTGTAGCTGATAATATGCATAAAAAGCAATCATGTCGTGAGTCTAGTTTTTTTTCGTTCTGATATTCTCCTCTATAAACAAATTAATTCTATGGGTAAATGTTATATTATTTAAAGATTTTAATGGATTTAATTGTTGTTTTATTATGATATAGATTAAGTATGTTTCTGTTGAATATATATATATTGAACTTTAATAAATGGATATGTATTTTAAATATGTTATCTTTATTTTTGCTTAAAGTACTTATATTTAATTTAAACATTAATTTAAATCAACAATGTCTTTATTTACAATAGTTAACATAATTTAATTTTGGGGGGTTTAATAAAATCAGCAAGAATAACGCTTTCCACTGTGCTCTAGCACTCTGCTATTCTAAACCCCAATTCATTACATTCTTCGTAATGTAAAATAACAATTTTTGGACTGTCAAAAGAAAAAGTTGTGTGTGTGTGTGGGGGGGGGGGGGGGGGGCTCAAATTCTAATTATGCCCCGGGTGCAATTTTCTCTTCACACGCCTGATTGTGTAGCAGGAAAATCTGCTTTTTGAGCATTAAAAGCACAATTTTGAAGCAAGAAAATTAGTTTTTAGAACAGAAAAATTCACTTCTGGCATAAACTTTTTTTTGTGTGTGTGTGTGTCTCTTTGACGAAATTTGCATTTTTTCGTGATTTTTTTACAAAATCTGCCATTTTTTCGGGATATTTTGACAAATTTTGCGTTTTTTCGCGATTTTTTTTAAACAAAATTAGCCGTTTTTCACAAATCTTACGGCAGAATTTTCCGTTTTATTGCAATTTTCAGACGAAATTTGCCGTTTTCTCGCAAATCATTTGACAAAATCTGCCTTTTTTACGACGAAATTAGCCATTTTTTCGTGAATTTTGCCGGAAATTAGTTGTTATTTCTCGATTTTTTTTAGTGAAATTTGACTTTTTTTCGCAATTTTTTGACGAAATTAAATGTCCTGTGGGACGCGTAAGTGCTATTTTTTTCTTTCCATCGCCGATTTTTTACGTAATTTACACGTTATAGCGCGTCCGCATCATCGCTGAAGGGCTGCGTTTTTTCCAATGTGGGGCAAGAAGGGCGCTATTTCTTTTAATGAGCGGCAATAGGGGCGCTTGTTTTTGGATGAGGGGCAAGAAGGGTGCTATTTTTTAAACTAAAGGGCAGGAGGGGCGGAGCGCCCTCCTGAAACCCTCTGGGGGAAACTCTGATAAGGGATTCGTAGGAATGTCTATCGTGGTGCAACCGTAGTTTTGTTTTGTAACTGACACATGGGAAGGCTTCAAGTTGTCTGGGTATGCCAAAGCATTACCTGGAAGTGGAAACAATGTTTTATCTCTTTAATTTTTAGCAATCAGTTAAAATTTCTTTAGCATTTCTTTTATGTGTAAGATTGAAATTTGATTGATCAAGTACTATTTTAAAAACCAAAATCTTGTCAAAAATACAGTTTTTTTTTTTATTTATTTAAGTTTATAAATCTTTCTAATGACATACTTTAAATCTGCATAAAAATTTGGTGTCAACTCTGTTTTTCCGACTAAACAAAATTTAGTTATAATAATACGGAAAAACGATGGAATACAATTGATTAAGGAAAAAGAAAACAAATGAATTATTTCTGATAAAAGTAAAGTCATATAGATTGTAAAATATCCAGTTTAATTTGATGTAAAAATTAAAAGTACTTGGAAGTTTTCAATTTTTATTAAAATTTCGTAAAGTAAACAAAATTAACATTAAAAAAATAGTTAGTAGAAAAGATAAAACCATAATTATTTTTGATGAAAAGTTAAATTCATGTAGCTTGGAAAATATCCAGACTAATAAGGAAAAGCACTAAATATTTGCAATTCATTTTTGAATTTTCATTGGATATCATCTAAATTCAGTAATACACATTTCTAACTAAATTTAAAGTTAGAGAAAACGAAGAAGTTTCATCACTTCAATCAGCATATCTTAAAAAATTTCCACACCAAAGTAAAAATTTTTCGACAATACAGCAGAATCTCGGTAGCTTGAAGTCAATGTGCACGAAATTTTTTTTTCATCATATTGAGGTTTTTGAGTTCACAATATTCGACAAATCAAAGTTCATCTGTATAGTTTTTATCAAAAGAAGAAAATCTGAAACATTTCCAACTAAGAACAAAATTATGTAAGTTTTCTTTGTTCAAAAAAATTTTTTTTTTCTTCTAATTTAAAACTACAATAAAAAATTTCTACAATTCACAAGTTTTTATAATTTAATATACATATATATCTATGCATATATATATATATGGTTTTCGACAAAATGTACAGTCACCGCAAAAAAAATCTTGACATTTGCGATTTCAGATGTTTTGTTAAATATCTAGAAATATACTTGAGGAATGTCACTGAAACTCCAGATGTATAAACAAAATAATACAGGTCTTATGTATTCAAGAAGATTTTTTTTCCAAAATCCAATAGGGGACTGTCAACAAATTGAAAAAGAAAGAATATCTTTTGAATAAACCTGTCAAAACTAATGTAGCAAAAGTGCTCAAACTGGAGATTATGATTAAGTGGCTTATGGCAATAAACTGTGTTCATTTTTATGCTGATAACATGTATACTCGTAGAGAAATTAAGGTTTTTATGAAAACGGTTCCAAATTCAAGTTTTTTGCCTATAATTTGCAGAGTTCTTAATAAAAAACAATGTTCTTTACAGAAAATATGAGAAAAGGCATTGTACATAATGTCCTGTTATCAAAATTAAAAATTGTTAATATCTGTATGAAAAATGAGCAGGTTAACTAAATAAATTTTCACTGTGCATGCGCCAACTCTATTAAAATTTCATTTGCATATTGTGTTAGCTAAATATATTGAGCAACTTTTGTTAAAGTTCCAAAATCATAGCTTGAAAAATCTGAAAATTATTGTCGATAGAAGAAGATCAAAATCCATTATTTCCAAAATGAAGCAAAAAGATGAGGAGCTGTATCCAAATATAGTAGTACGTGCAATACTGTGTAGACACTAATCAATGGAATATGGATACAGCCCCTCATTTTTTTGTTTTATTTTAGGAATATCGGATTTTGATCTTATTCTTTAGACGATAATTTTCAGAATTTTCAAGCTATGATTTTGAAACTTCAACAAAAGTTGCTCTATATATTTAGCTAACATAATATGCAAATGAAATTTTTATAGAATTGACGCATGCACAGTGAAAATTTATTTAGTAAACTTGCTCATTTTTCATACAATTATTAATATTTTTTAATTTTTACTACAAGATGTTATGTATAATGTTGTTTCTCATATTTTCTGAAAAGAACATTGTTTTTTATTAAAAACTCGGCAAATTATAAGCAAAAAACATGGCAAAATTTGAGACCGTTTTTATAAAAACCTTAATTTCTCTACGAGTATACATGATATCGGCCTAAAAATCAACACAGTTTATTGCCATATGCCACTTAATCATAATCTGCAGTTTGAACGCTTTTGCTTCATTAGTTTCAGGGATGCCACTTTTCCGCCTTTTGGCGGATTTCCGCTTTTTTTAATTTTTTAAAATTCGCGATTTTCGTTAAGCAATCACGCGATAAAATAACGATTTTCGTCGAACCATCGCGAAATACATCAGCCTTTTCCATAAAACGGTCGCGATATAAAGCAGCAATTTTTATCAAACGATCGCGAAACGAAACGGTGATTTTCGTCAAACGATCACTAAATAAAACGGCGATTTTCGTCAAGTAATCGCAATGTAAAACGGCGATTTTCGTCAAACATCGCGATGTAAAACGGTGATTTTCGTCAAACGATCACTAAATAAAACGGCGATTTTCGTCAAGTAATCGCAATGTAAAACGGCGATTTTCGTCAAACATCGCGATGTAAAACGGTGATTTTCGTCAAACATCGCGATGTAAAACGGCGATTTTCGTCAAACATCGCGATGTAAAACGGCGATTTTCGTCAAACATCGCGATGTAAAACGGCGATTTTCGTCAAACATCGCGATGTAAAAGGCAATTTTCGTCAAACATCGCAATGTAAAACGGCGATTTTCGTCGAACGATCGCGAAACGAAACGGTGATTTTTGTGAAACGGTCGCAATGTGAAATGGCGATTTTTGTCAAAGGATTGCGATGTGAAACGATGATTTTTGTCAAACGATCGCTAAATAAAACGGTAATTTCCGTCAAACGATCGCTAAATAAAACGGCGATTTCCATCAAACGATCGCGAAACGAAATGGTGGTTTTTCTGAAATGATTGCAATGTGAAACGACGATTTTTGTCAAAAGATCACGTTGTGGAACGATGATTTTCGTCAAGCGATCATGATGTGAAACGGCGATTTTTGTCAAACGACCGCTAAGTAAAACGGCGATTTTCGCCAAACTATCATGAAATAAAACAGCTATTTTCTTCAAATAAAAAAAACTGCAAAATTTTGCTATTCACTCGTGGAATAATCATTGTATCTATTCCTGGGTTACTTGAATTGGTTTAAAATGATGTGATACATAAAATTCTTCACTGAACCTATTGCTGGGTTACCTTAATTGATGTAAAATACTGTGAACTAAAGAAAAATCATTTTTACTTACTCTTATAAATTAAAAGTTTACAACAAAAGAAAAGCTGTAATTCTTTATTTAGTTTATTATAAACAAATATAATTTTCAAAATTCACACATAAAGTTGTGAAAAATGTCGTAAATTTTACTTTACGCATAATTTCCTCTTTTTTGCTATTTTCTGAGTGGCATCCCTGTAGTTTTGACAGGGTTATTCAAAAGATATTCGTTCTTTTTCAATTTGTTGACAGTCCCCTATTGGATTTTGGAAAAAAAATCGTCTCGAAAATGTATGTCTTCTACTACTTTGTTTATACATCTGGAGTTTCAGAGTCATTCCTCAAGTATATTTCTAGATATTTAACAAAACATCTGAAATCACAAATGTCAAGATTTTTTTTTGCGGTGACTGTACATTTTTCCAATCTAACGGGAATTTTTCCGACTGATTTTTTTTTGTTTTTTCAATTTGTAAATCCTTATAGTAAATAAAATTTTTCCAACTAAACGTATATTTTTCCAATTTGTAAGTCCTTATAGGTAAATACCCTTTTTCTGACTAAACATACATTTTCCCTATCAAATGGGAATTTTTCCGACTGATTTTTTCGTTTTTTCAATTTGTAAGTCCTTATAGTAAATAACATTTTCCCAACTAAACGTATATTTTCCCAATTTGTAAGTCCTTATGGGCAAATACCCTTTTTCCGACTAAACGTACATTTTCCCTGTCAAATGGGAACTTTTCCGACTGATTTTTTCATTTTTCCAATTTGTAAGTCCTTATAGTAAATAATATTTTCCAACTAAACCTACATTTTCCCGACTAATTTTCTTCCTTTTTCCAATTTATAGGTTTTTGATAGATAAGTACCATTTTTTTTTTTCAATTAAGTGTATTGTTTACCGACCAAACACGAAATTTTCCAAATGATTTTCTCAGGGGGGATGCCCCCCCCCACCCGGATTTACGCCCCTGAATACTTCAAATTATTGTTTTTATTTTTTAATTATAAAACTTAGACTGTCTTACAAAACTCTAACATTATATTAATTTTTGTTATTTTCATCTATATTGATACTAATGTTATATGAATGTAACATTATTTTGTTGGGAATAATCTTAGAGACTACAAAGGAAATTTCAAAAGTAATGTTGATAAATTGATTGTGATAGTTCCTGCTCTAACATAGGCTATATTTGATGTCAGTACTATTACTCTTAAGAGGGTGTAGGAACAATACAAATCTAAAATTGAATTTTTGTAGTCCTGAAGGATCAGAATCTTGAAATTTGACATGGTAGTTATTTATAAGATGTAAAAGCTAGACAATTTCTTCAAAAAGAAAAAAAAAGAAATTTAAAAAGATTAAAATCAGCAAAAAATGTTGTAATTTGTAGGAATTGGTAAGGTTAGAAATTTAACACGATTGCTACATTTAAGATCCAAACACATGCGGAAAAAATTATTATTACTTATTCAAAATTTTAATAGATGTAAAAGAAACAAAAAGTTCTAAATAATGGTTTTTGTGATACTGATGGTACTAGTAGCTAAAAATTTGACATTCAGTACTGTTAAGATACAAATCAATGTTTTCTTTAAAGATGAAATAAATATAAATTGTTCTAAAAACATTTTGAATTAAGATTTCTATGGAATTTTTAGGAATAGAAACTCAAAATTTTTAATGACAATTACTTTTAAGCTGTAAATGCTTGCAAAGAAAATTCAAAGGAAAATTCAAAGTTTAATAAGCTGAAATGCCCAAAAAGCATTCTAAATATGTTCTAAATTACAATTTCCATGGAATTTTTCAAGATAGAAACCAAAAACTTCACAAGGCGATGCAGATACATGCAAAAAATAGTTTAAAAGAAAATTTAAATTTAAAAGTATGCAAGACCAAAAAAGTTTTAAAATTGTCATTTTTGTGTCCTAAGGGACTAGAAACTTTAAATTTGGTATGTTAATTATTTATAAAATGTAAATGCTCACTCAGAATATTTTTAAAGAAAATACAAAATTTTAAAAAGTGATATGTGCGAAAAGCATTCGAAAAATGTTCTAAATTACAATTTCTATAGAACTGTTAGGGATAAAAAAATTTAATTTGACATGGCTGTTACTTTCAGTCCATAAATGCTGAAACAAATGAACAGTTTTAAGAAAAGTTGAAATTCAAAAGGGTGGATAAGTGTTCTAAATTGTGATTTCTATGGAATTGTTAAGAATAGAAACTTGAAATTTGCTATGGCTGCTATCTTTAATGTGTAAATATGAGCACAGAACAGTTTTTTTTTCTCTCCCTCTCCCTCCCTCCTCCCCCCCCCTCTCTCTCTATCCCTTCCCCCCCTCTCTCTCTCTTTCTTTCTTTTTTTTTATAATAAAAAGTTTGAAATTTAAAAGGGTACAAGAGAGAAAAGTTCTAAACATATGATTTTTTTTATGCAGAAAAAATTAGATACTTGGAATTTAGTGTGGTGATTACTTTTAAGATAGAAATGTTTGCTATGAATGGTTTCTAATAAAATTTAAAGGGCTGAAATGAGCTAAAAACATTTAAAATTATAAACTTTGTAAAATTTTACATAATTTTTATTAATTTATAACTTCCACATTGATTTCAATGGCATACAAATACCACTTGGCATATTTCAACCACTACACATGCAAAGCCACAAGTTTTGCTAGTTGTGTTATAAAGTTAGAAAACCTCTCTGAACACAAGTTTTGCCAAAAAAATTTTTGTAAAAATTTTATTAATTCTCTCACATTTCAAAACACAAATAAAATTCTTTTACAAACTTATTTCTGAGTCATTTATAATAGATTCCAAGAATTAATTTAAAAATTCAACAAATCCAGTGACAGAAGAAATTATCATTAATTAGCTTCTCAACTTATCAATCATGAGCAAAATTTGTATTTATATCAAAAGCACACAATCAACCAATATCAGAAAAGTTTAATTGTGTAAATAAATCTAATAGAATGAGGATTTTTAATGGTAGAAAAACTAATTTAAGCTAAATTAGAGATAGAATTTTGGAATAATTTTTAAATAATTGAATATAGGAATTTAAAGTTATATTACTTGTGTACATTTATTCCTATGTATATTTTATAAGCTGATATATGTATATATATATATATTTATTTTTTTTCCTCCTCTAGGCTCAACAGTTAGCTGAGAAATTTGGTGAACCTTGGTTGGCAGCAGCTTTAGAAGGTTGGCGTTTGAACCATGATTCAAACTATGAGAATGAAAATATTGTAGAAGGTCAAATGTTACTGCCAGTTGAAGGAAACAAATACAGAGATATTTGGAAAGCAGCCTGTTGGGCTGCATGTCAGGCTGTAATTTAGATTCTTTATATTATATTTTTTTATATGCACTATAAAGAAACTGTATTGCATAATTTAATGCTCAAGATTCTAATATTTTTCCTTATTAGATGTCCTTTTCAATTGGATTTTCTTACCTCTCAGTGGGGAAATTATTTTATAATTTTATACTCAAATATTCCTTCAATGTTTGATTTCTGAGAATTTTTATGCCTCCATTAGAAAAATTTTGGTTTAATGATAAACGTTAAAAGAACAAGAAAAATATAATTTAAAAATCCAGAATTTTATTTTTTATTTTTAGCAAAAGTGTTACCTATATTCTAAATTATTTTGCTTTGCTTTCATGTGATTTATTGCATATTACTTTCAAATAAAGTAATACATAATTAAAGTATAACAGAGAAAGTATTACCTATTTTCTAAAATATTTTGCTTTATGATTTATTATATATTACTTTCAATGAAAAAGTGAAATTTCTTTATCCAAGCAAAGCAAAGATAGATAAAATGGTTATAAGTTCTCTCTGGATGTGAGTGGCTGGAATTCATCTATCACAATAATAATCTATTAAGATGATAAAAGAAAGTTGATACTACAGAAGAATTATATTTTATACTTTGTAATTCTGTTCATAAATATAGTTTATTGCCCAATATAATCATCAAAACCATGCAAAGTTTCTCATTTTAATGATTTCAAATGTGCAAAAGAGTCTAGTTCTGTAAATTAGAGATTCATTTTCAGAGCAATAATTTTTTCTGTTACCTCATATGAAATGTAAATTATGTTAGGGTGTTCTTATTTCTTTATTTCTATTTGTTTTGTTCAATTTAACTCCTAAAAAAATTAAACCATCATGCCATCATAGATATAAAATAGAAATTGTACACATTTCAAGTTTTTTTTTTTCCTGGTCTTGCAATTTCTGAGGATTTTATCTTAGAAAATTTCCGGAAGATTTTATCCAGGTTCTTAATTATGACAAAGTTTGTAAGATACAATTTCAAATTTTCTTTATCAAATACTACATTGAAAATTCAGAGCATGTTATATTTTACTTAATTTTTGCTATAAATAAGAAGAGTAGATCATCATAAAAGCAATTCATAATATCATTGTGTTAAAATATAATTATTTTGAATGTAAAAATTAAAGTGAAGCTCTTTTATATCTTTACTTATATTATTAAGGGCAGATGTGTCCATCTGTAATGCTGATGTCATTTTGCGAATGGTAATATTTGACAATAGAATATCACTTTTGCAACTTTTGCTAGGGTAACATCCCCAGTAATTGGCACATTAAGAATTTGTCGTTAAACTTACTTAAATTTTCATTACAAAGAAATAAGCTACAGTATAGGATCCGTTATCCGGCGTCCCGGTATCCGGAACGCTCCGAAAACCGGAATGCAAATCGGTAACTTTTTTTCAGCGATCCCGCGGACGTGCTATAGCACGTAAATTATACAAAAAAAATCGGCGACGGATGCAAAAAAAATAGCTCTTACGTGTCCCTTAGGACGCGTAATTTCGTCAAAAGATCGCGCAAAAACGGCAAATTTCGTTAAAAATCGCGAAATAACGACTAATTTTCGGCAATTTTTGTCAAAAGATTCGCGGGAAAATGGGTAATTTCGTCACAAAATCCCCAAAAAAGACAGATTTCCCCCCAAAAATTGCGAAAGAATAAAAAATATAGTCCAAAAAATCGCGATAAAACGGCAAATTTTGTCAAAAGATTCGCGAAAAACGGGAAATTTCAACGAAAGATCGCGAAAAACGTTAACTTTCTTCAAAAGATCGCGATTAAAGGCAAATTTCTTCAAAAAATCACGAAAAAATAACTGCAAAATTTGTCAAAAAATCCTGAAAAACGGCAGATTTCGTCAAAAAATCCTTGAAAAACAGCAATATTCGTTAAAAATCAAGAAATAATGACGGCAAATAAATTTTCGGCAAATTCTGTCAAAAGATTCACGAGAAAATGGGTACCTTCGTCACAAAATCATCAAAGAAGGCAGATTTCCCCCAAAAGATTGCAAAAAAATAACAAATACAGTCCAAAAAATCGCGATAAAGCGGCAAATTTTGACAAAAGAATCGCGAAAAACGGCAAATTTCAACTAAAGATCGCGAAAAACGGCAATTTTCATTAAAAAAAAATCGCGGTAAATGGCAAATTTCTTCAAAAAATCACGAATAAAAAGGCCCATCTTGAAGCAGAATTCTTAGAAATGGATAATGTGTTTGCAGTGTTTTTGCCTCCAAATTGTACATCACTTATCCAACCATTGGATCAAGGGATTTTGAGATCTTTAAAAACTCACTGCAAAAATGACTTCTTAAAAAAAAAAAAAAAATGCTCACAGACTGCAACAAAGGAACTGGAATAAAAAATTTCCAGAGAAGCTTAACAATCAAAGATGCTGCCATGTGTCATGTGGGCCTCTGCATTATTTTTCAATGACGAAAATGAGCCGGAGTTTGAAAGCTTCAAAATTTCGAAAAAGAAGCAAATTATTGCTGATCTGTTGGCATATGTCAAAGGCTTTAATTGTCCAGAAGCTAAATTGTTTAGAAGCCAGTGAAAACATTCCGGTCACTAATCACATGACTGACAGTGAGATTTATGAAATGATGACAAACAATATATCTTATGAAAGTGATGATGAGAAGGACAACCAGCAGAATGAAGCAGTTAATAAGGTATCAAATGAAAAAATTAATGATTAATATTTTATACCGAACAATTAATTTCAGGCATGCAACAGAGGAGCTATTTCCACTAGCAGGAAATTGTGTCTCTGTACAAAATACAAGAACAATTGGGGTAAGAGACGCGCTATAAGCAAAAGACTATCTTAGAAATATTTGCTAAATCTCAATCAAAAGATTCTGTTTCAAAATCTCAAAATTAAATTTCATATATATGTATATTTTTTTCATTTATTATAATTATTTTTTTATTTTGTGTAAATTAATCAATAAATTAAGGTATTTACATGTATTAGTATTCATATTTACCTATTTATTTCACTATTTATGAAATTATTTCGTTCATTTCTTATACTTACTGTAAAGTGTTCCGAATTACGGAAAAACCCCTTATCCAGAATGCCCTGGGTCCCAAGCATTCTGGATAACGGATCCTATACTGTATTTACTTGGAAATATTTTTAAATCAAAGAATGCATATCTGTGCATCTATTTTGCCCACTAAAAGCAAAAAAAAAAATTGAAAAAGTATTTTTATAAAAATATATTTATAAAAAGTTGCTGAAATCACCAGTAACTGGCACCTAGAGCACCAATGTATGACACCTTGTGATCCAGTAATTGGCATATGTTTATATTAAAAAAAAACTTTACATTTTGCATTGGGTTTAATCGCTTTAAATTAATTTACTGTAGATGAAGATGCCATATTTCAGGTTTTTGATAGTAAGAAATCAGCATATTAATCTGAAATGTGAACACTTTAAAACAATACAATATACTTACATTAATACCCAGTAATTGTCATGCTGTCCCCAGTAATTGTCATATGAAGCTTTAATGGATTCCAATTACTGATAAAATTTATATTTTCAAATAAAAACAAATGATAAACAAAATTAGTCTATAATTTTAAAAGTACTTCCAAAATAAATGTTTTAATCTCAAATTCCTTGCGAATTCCTTATAATTGGAATAGGTGCCAATTACTCGGAACTAGCAAAATTGAAGCACCATTAATTAGCAACTACCATTAATTCAGAAATCCAAATATTTGTGTCGAAAATACTTTTACACAATTAAAGTAACCCTTTTTAAATAAACAAAACTGTTGTCAATTAAAATTTAAAATATATTATAAATCAGATAATAATGAATTGAAAAGCATGCCTTCCTTAAGCCAAAGAACAAGAATTTGCAACAAAATGGCTAATTTGATACAAGCCAGATTTGTTTCTCTTTCCTAGGCTCTATTGTCATCTTGTAAAATAAATCAAAGTTATGATCTTTAACGTAAATGAGCATATAACTGATATATGGTCTTGAATTTTTAAAAGACTGGATATAAATCTTTTTTTAGGACATGTTTGTAAAATGTGCCAATCACTGGTGCATGCCAATTACTGGGGGTGTTACCCTACTGCAACTTTTTTTTTTTTTTTTAAGTTCTAATACGTTTTACACTTTCAATTTTTACACTGTCATGTAGTAAAAACAAATATCAAACAAAAAAAACGAGATGTTCCAAAAAGGGACACCTAATTTTATTTTTATTTGTACCAAAAATATTTAATTAAAATTTTACTTTTATAAGATACCTGAAAATAAGCAAGTTTATATTTTCTAATAAATTCATTTATAAATTCTGGTGGAAGTTCATTATTTCAAACAGATTTATTCCATACCCGAAAGGCTTAAAAGATCTTGATATTAAATAGTATCTTATGATTATCACATGATGTATGGATGTATTTTGTTTTTATAATCTTAGAAAATATGTTTCTCTTTATATTTTATTTATTATTATTACTTATCTAATGATGTTTTTATACAGTTTGTTTGAAAAGCATATCTTAATCGACTAGACTGATTTGCTATGGCCTTTAAAATAATTTTCAAGATTGGTCTTTTAAAATTCATCTTCATTGCGTGCAGAGGCTCCATTACGAAACAACCATGTTGTGCTTAAAACAATATAAATAGATCAGCATTTATCTAATTTTTCATAATAAAATAAAAACTTCAACAATCTATCATATTAAAAAGTGGCAGTCCATTAGTATTTCACAGTTACTCCTCCTAAAATACAGAATGTTGAGGGATTTAATTAATGCTTGTTACCTGTAAGGATCCAAGGATGTCAAAAGTTATCTTAAAACTTTAATATTGAAACTAATTTTTGAAATATTATTATTATTATTATTATTATTTTGTAATTTTAATAACATTTCTGTAATAATGGCAATAATATATTGCTCTCTTTTTCTAAAGAAAGAGGAAAATGATAGGGATTATCAGATTTCTTTTCTTGACATCATTTTCAAATTGAAATAAACTGTTATTTGAATAGATAGTAAAAATAATATTGTAAATGAATTATATTTTGCTTGAAAATTAAAAAGAAAACATAAACATATTTTCGCATGTTCAAAAAAAAAAAAGAATGTTTCTTGATTGGAACATTAAAATACATTCTATTGATATAAAGAAAAAAAATCCACCATAACTTTTAAAATTTATTTTAAAGTAGAAAAACAGATTTTTAGCTATTTCTTTAATGTGGTGATTAAAACTCTCCTCAAGAAAAAAGAAAATGTTTTAGTGAGAAAAATTATGTTTGTCTAAGAATAAGTTCTAATACATAAATATAAAATGCTTTTGAATAAATTTGGTCAAAGCAAAGTCACTTTTCTGCAAGTTCACCCAAATGACATCGTTTCTACCATCTCCAAAATTTGAAGCCAAATCTTGAAAGAACCTAAAGCTTTTGTCAAATAAAAGTAATAGAATATGTGCATTTCTGTGAATTTTAATCTTATATGTAAATTTAAAAATTTTTATAGATGAAGAATTTAATTCATCAGTTTTTAAAATAAATATAAAGTATAAGAATTTTAAAAATATTTAATTTGTTGATTTGATTTAAATTGAACTTTTAGAGGTGAATTATATTACAGCTTTTTTTAATTTCCAGGGAATGCACTGTCAGAAATTTTACAATTAACATGATTTTTCTGAAACTTCATTATCACAACAAATGCATTTAATCCTTTACAATGCGGTGTTCCAAAAAAGGACACCTAATTTTATTTTTATTGGTACCAAAAATATTTAATTAAAATTTTCCAATTTTGTATTTTCTAATAAATTTGTTCATAAATTCTGATTGAAGTTAATTATTTTGTTTTTCTTAAAAATTTAAAGCATATTTTTGTTTTGTATTAACTTTGTATAATCTTAGAAAGTATGTTTCTCATTATATTTTATTTATTGTTATTACTTATCTAATCATGTTTTTATGTATTGTTTCTTTCTTTCTTCTTTCTTAAAAAATTAATTCAGCCAGCTGTGCCTGTTCATGAGCAAGCAGTATATGGATCCCTTTGTGGAAATCTCAGAGCTATGATGCCAGTATGCAAAACATGGGAAGATTTTCTTTGGGCATATGTTAAAACATCATTAGATAAACTTATGGAGAAAGAAATTAGAAATACTTCTCAGCAAGTTAGACCAATAGCTGAAATACCTGTTGACTGGGATAAGATGTAAGTTATCACTTAAGTTCTTTCTACTTTGTATTTTTATATTTGTTTACAAAATTTCAGCTGTAAATTTTCTTTTAAGTTAAATTAATTTTCAATCTTAAGTGCTTAAAATAAATAAGTTCTTTTACTAAAACTAACTGTGACTGTATAATCCATTAAGGATCCATGCCTACAGTGTATAATGCTGTTTTCTTCACTGTTGTCCTTGGATTTCATACAGCATATGCACCAGTCAGGTGGTCAGCCTAACATGGAATTCTCAGTGTTTAGTTCCCAAGGAAACTTGTACTCATTTTATTGACTCCAAAGGGATGAAAGGCTGAGTGAACATTGCCAGCTCAGAGTCAAACTCAAGAGCTATTGCATGGAAGCCAGATGTGCTGACCATTACGAAACTGGGCATCAAATTTTTTTTACTATTAATACTAAGTTAATTAATAAGTTTATTTTTTTTTTAATGCAACTGAGAAGTTGAGTTTTTTCATGTTGAATTTAATGGTCTCTCATGCCTGTTAAACTCCTGAATTAAAAAAAAAAAAATGACTATACAAATCATTAGTTTCATGAGCTAAATAATTTTAAATTAGTTTTTAAAGATATATGTTCATTCCTTGTAATTTCTTACATATTCATATTTTCAGATTAGACCTAGATGAAATTTTCCAAGAACTAGAAGCATGTGATTCAAATGTAAGTATTAATCCCAGAGTAAAATATCATGTCACTGTGTGGAGCATCTGTATGTTTTAATATCTTCTTAAATTGTCTGTGATTTAAATCATGTGAGTGAATAAAATTAATATTATCAGTTACTACTTTCTTTAAGCAGTCAAATCTTAATTTTTTTGCACATGGTTGTTTCTGGTTAATTGCACAATGATACTCAAGCAAATTATGTGCCTTAATCACCTAAATGGTTTCGCATCAGACACATCATACCATTTTAAATTCCAGTCATTGCTGAAACATCATCAGTATTGTTACTAACTAGATTTTAAAATTTAAATTGTAGGCAGAACACAAATTCAATATGCTAGATAAAATATCAGCTTTCCCTCTTTCTTGAACTCATTCTAACAAGTTCTTCTGTTACCTCAAATTTTTCATAAATTCGTCAAACAAACATAAGTAACTGAGCTATTAAAGAAATGGCTGTGGATTCATCAACTGTTAGAGAAAAGTACTTAAATTTAAAGACAGCAGTCTGCAAGTTGTTTTCTAAAATAATTAGATAACTTTCCAATTCTTTGAAATGTCAATCTTTTTAGACTCATATTTTAATTTTTTGGCTTCAGGACACACTCAGCAGTCAATAGAATCCTTTCTTTAGCAAGTAAAAGGGTGACCACTTTAAACTATTAAGGCTATGATTTCCAAATTAATTTCAATACAATTATTCAATTGTAAAATTTCCTTTATGATTATATTCCTTTATGAAACGAAAAAGCAATAAATTCAATTTCGCAATTTTGATCACATTTTAAAAATTACAAATTTTTCATAAAAACTTTGTTCTCTCCCACTTTTTTTTTTTTTTTCCCCCTTCAATCAGCATGCCAGATAATTATCAAAACCACATGAAACAACATTTTACAATGTTTTTTAAAGCTATATGGGGTAAAAAAGCCAACACATGAGAAATACAACAGTGCTAATATGCAAGAATTGCCAAAAGGGGGAAAAAAAAGATAAAACTAAGATGTACATATTTTTTTTTTATCATGCATAATGCACCTAGATCTTTGTCTAATGCTAATCTCAGTTCGGAGTTTGGGAGAGGAAAGATAATGGTTAGATGGCATGTGGTATTTGTTTTCGGCTCAAAAATATAATCCAGAAATTAACTTATCCATCAAAATATAATATCAGGTATCGCATATGAAATTTTGCTTATCATGAAATGTTGAAAATATGTATATTAAAAACAGTAGACTTCCTTAAATCCATGATTCTAAAACCTACAAATGCCTAAAATCCATTCATCATCGCTGATGAGATGTAAACAGTGAAGTTGTAGGAGAAAAAATCTAAATAGGGCATTCATTATAATTTCTTGGGCAATATTACATTCAAATTATTGTTTAAAAATGGAAATAAAACAGTGACTACAAATCTGCACAACCACTGATCTCAAGCTGCATGGATTTGTGAGAGTCTATTGTGTGTATACAGGATGTATCTAAACTATTGGGCAAACCTTTAAGGGGTGATAGTATACATTAAGACAAATAATATCAAATGGGAAACTAAGGGTCCCAAACGTCTTCCGAAGGAGATAGGAGCCATCAAAGTTTAGGTTCCAAAATTTGAAATGATTATAAAAAACGGAAAAATTGGTCGATTCGTTGCGGTTTTCACTAAAACTATTCGTTATGTCAGTATTGTCTTGAAAAGAAATTATAAAGATGAATTTCAAAAAATGCCGATAGAGGCCACTTTAGACTTTGGAGTAACAAACAACTATTTTTTACCGATATGTTTTGCATCAAAGCTCAAAAGCATCAAAGCTTTTGAGCTCAAAATCTGTGGTTAAATAGCGCAAACTGAACTGTGTTTAATGGGGGTGGGGAGGTTCAAATTTCAAATGATTATAAAAAACGAAAAAATTGATCGATTTGTTTGTGGTTTTCTCTAAAACCATTCTTTATGTAAGTACAGTAGAACCCCGCAAATTTAGACCCTGTTATTCCAGATCTCCGGATAATCCAGCTTGATCTGGTTGATTTTTTTTTTTTTTAATCCAAGTTTGAGAAGCAGTCGACAAATTTTCATAACATAAATTTATTTCCTTCTCGTATTCTTAATAAAAATGTCTTTTCTGAAATCTTTTTGGAAAAATACTTTAAGCTTTCTTATTTAAACTCTTTGATGTTATCTATCAAAGGACCAACTATGTATCCTTTAAATGTGGAAATTACATTTTTCACAGTTTACTATTTAGAAATGTCATCAAAATCTCACTGCACAATATAGTTTTACTTATAGCATTGCAAGAAAGCAAGATAAAATAGTTCATATAGATACACTGACTTATAAGGATCGTATTCTGATCTTTGTCAGCCAGTTCGTAGTTCTCTCGATGGATGTTTCATTCTTTTTGTGACAAAACGCTTCGACAAATCACTTGCAGAGAATTGAAATAGAAGGAGGAATAAACGAGAGTGAAAGAGAAATTACACCTGAAGATTTTGTTTGCATGTTCAAAAAAATTGATGATTACTCAGATGTTGATAGCAGTGACATTAGAAATTGGTTGGACGCTGAAAATAATGAAGTTTATGCCTCCCTTACAGACTTACCTTGCTTTGTGCGATCTGATGAAAATGAAAATGATACAGATAAAAATACCATTATCAATGATGGTCAACCAAAAGTTATTAGCCATAATGGAGCAATGTCCCACACAGAACATCTAATAGTTTACTTTAAACATTACACGTAGACTACACCCAAAGAACTACTTATGCTCAAGCAGTTTTGTGCCTGCAAAACTGTCACTGCAGAAGATTAAAAACTTTATAGTTACAAAGTAAACATTTTTACTATTTGTAAATATTGAATGTTCTTAATATAAAGGTGATTTTTTTGTAAGCATGTTTTATTTTATTTCATTTGTTTTCATTCTCTGGATAATCCGGATTTTCGATAATCCGGATTGGGTCTGGTCCCAATTAATCGGAATTATCGGGGTTTTCCTATATTTCCTTGAAAATAAATTTTAAAAATAAGTTTCAAAAAATTCCGTTAGAGGGCGCCTTAAACTTTAGAGTAACCAACAACTATTTTTAGCAGTTATTTTTTGTATCTAAGTAAATGTTTTAAAAGTTTAGACTTAAATTTTGAGCTCAAAATCTGAATCATTGTGAGTAATTAAATGCCGCAAAATTGAACTGTGTTCATGGGGTGGGCAGGGTAACATTTCAACTCCTGAACACTGTTCAGTTTGCGCTTTTTAACCCCTCCCAACGATTCAGAATTTGAGCTCAAAATTTAAGTCTAAGCTTTTGGAAGCATTTAATTAAATACAAAAAATAACAGTTAAAAATAGTTGTTGGTTACTCTAAAGTTTAGGGCACCCTCTAACGGAATTTTTTGAAATTTATCTTCAAAATTTACTTTCAAGGAAATGCTAACATAAAGAATGGTTTTAGAGAAAACCGCAAACGAATCGACCAATTTTCCCTTTTCTTATAATCATTTGAAATTTGAACCTCCCCACCCCCATTGAATACAGTTCAGTTTGCGATACTTTACCACTCTCAACGATTCAGATTTTCAGCTTAAAATTTAAGTTTGTCTAAGCTTCTAAAAAAATTTAATAAGATGCAAAAAAAAAAAAAAAAAAAAAAAAAAAGGTAAAAAATAGTTTTACATTACTCCAAAGTCTAAAGCACCTTCTATCGGCATTTTTTGAAATTTATCTTTATAAATTTTTTTCAAGGCAATACTGACAAAAAGAATAGTTTTAGGAAAAACCACAAATCAATTGACCAATTTTTCTGTTTTTTATAATCTTTTGAAATTTGAACCTACCCACTCTCATTGAACACAGTTCAGTTTGCGCTACTTAACCACAGATTTTGAGCTCAAAATTTAAGTTTATGTCTAAACTTCTAAAAACATTTAATGAGATCCAAAAAATAACGGTAAACAATAGTTGTTCGTTACTCCAAAGTCTAAAGCGCCCTCTATCAGCATTTTTTGAAATTTATCGTTATAATTTATTTTCAAGACAATACTGACATAAAGAATAGTTTTAGTGAAAACCGCAAACAAATCGACCAATTTTTCTGTTTTTTATAATCATTTGAAATTTTGGATCCAAAACTTTGATGGTGCCTATCTCCTTCGGAACACGTTTGGGACCCTTAGTTTCCCATTTAATATTATTTGTCTTGATATGTACTATCACCCCTTAAAGTTTTGCCCAATAGTTTAGATACACCCTGTATATATACATACATATATAAAATTTTACAAAAACAAAGTAGAATGAAATAGGATTTCTCAATTTCAAAAATTGGAAAACAATCCGATTTATTTTTTAACTTTTAAAGAAATTTTTACATTAAATATGATTAACATATCGGAAAAAATTAATAAGCTAAATTTGCATTATCTTTACCAATATAAATACCATCCATAAATACTTACATTATACAGGGCTGTAAAGATAATTTATGTTATGTTCTATTTCATAATTTCAAAATTATTTAGATTTTGTTTGTCACCGATCCACCAATGATAAGGTTTTTGAATCAAAATTGTATTTGAAACAACTTCAATCCTTATTTTTATTTTATTATTATCTTATTTTAATTGATGCTAAAGTCAACATGAAACATCAAAAAGGATTTTCTCAATCCACATGTAATGTTGCAGTTTTTTAAAATATTTTTAATAATACTTGATGAAACTTTGGCATTATGAGAAGTAGGGGAAGGGGTTTTGAAAAATTAAAGTATTGCAAAAGAGTGTTATGAAAATGCTGATAACCCTTTTAGTAATTCATTTAGGTCAGAAACTTTCGGCAGTAAAATTATAATAATAATGTGATAGATCTTACATATATTAATGGAGAGACGGGAACTTAAAAATCAATGATAATTTATTTAAAATAAATCCAATTTATTACATAGAAAGAGTTAAAAGACATCTGGTCACTGTACATCACCAGAGAATTCATTGAGATAATCCTTTTTTACATTCCATAGCATTGAAATTATGGCTGGCAAAACATTCTTTGAGATCATTTTGATAGTAAATAAAATCACTTTCATGGACAAGTTTTTAGAGACTTATAAAACAGGGCTCTCAAATGGTCCCCTTTTTCCCCCAAAAGTCCCCTTTTTAGAAAAAGGTCCCCTTTTATGTATTTTGGTCCCCCAAGTCCCCTTTTCTGTGTCTGAAAAAAAATCACCGCAAAATAAAAAAAACTCTGAAAATCACTAAAAGCTTAAAAATCCAAGAAGAAAAAATATTTTTAAGTGGGCGTAAAAAAAACATTATAATGGGTATAAAAAAGCATTGTAATTGAAAATCTTTCATGAATCTAAATATTAAAAAAATCTCAACAGAATACGGGCAAATTTTAAGAATCTCATTAAAATTCTTAAAAATAAAAAAATTGCAGAACACAAAAGTTACTATATTAAACTACTGCTTGACCAGTCTTCAATTATGGGCCTTGGCATGCTTCAACCTCCCCCCCCCCCCCCCCTCACCTAAAAAAAAGTGAAGCTTTTTTTGAAGGGAAAGAATCATTGAATTGCGTGGATACAGACGATTAAAACTAAGAAAAATTAATTTAAAGTCCACAACTCTGAATCATATTAAAGAAAATGGTTGAAATAAATGCCTTTTCACTTTTTTTTTTTTTTTTTTCTTTTACAAAAAGAAATATTGAATACATGAAAAAATTTCGACTTCCAGTTTTGATGGATTTATACATTTTAGAAGGTCCTGAACACAATTTTAGTGGTTTTTAGAAAATGTCTATTAAAAAGAGCTGTATCTCAAGAATTAATGCACAGCTAATGCACAAAACTTTAGATTCACTTAGACCTTGATATAAAATAGAGCTGATTAGTTTTTAGTGCATATCGCTCAACAAGTGACACTGTCAGGGTTGTTATGATTTTGCCCAGCCCAAAATACCCGGGTGGGTTTTTTTCAAAATTTCAACTTTAAATTACATATATAATGTATTTATATTACGTATATAATATACTGTAATATATTTCTTAATATCAGTACACCACTCAAAGTTTATAACCATCACCCCCCACCCCAAAGAAAAGAAATGTCCTAATTATACCATTACAATTTTTAAAAGAAATAATTGTTAGTTAATCTCTGTAGCATGTGTAAGTATCACAAACAAATTTTTTCCCATTAAAAAAATACTTCGGTGTGTAATCTGTTCTATGTTATACAATAGAAACTCATAACAAAATACCATATATGCTTAGAATCCTAATTTAATTATGTAGACATGTAGAACTTCATGGCTTATTCTATTATTTAGTAATAATAAAAAATACTTTATAAATTATTACTAATAATCAATTTATCTAAAAGCAAAGCATAATTTTGATTACTGTCATTGATTTATATATATTTGTAATCAATTAGCTACTTTAAATTTAGTAATAAGTACTTTTTTTTTTTTTTTTCAAGCATTCTGAACCACCTCCCATAACTCCCCAAAACCCGAAAAACCCTGATAAAACCCGGAAAAACCCTGAAAAAACCCAGTGGGTTGGGTTTTTTCTGAAAAAACCCAAGTATTTAACAACCCTGGACACTGTTATGCTGCATTATTCACAATTTCATTAATAGCTCTATCTCAAGAACTAATGCACTGATTTTCATGAAACTTCAGCAATTTTCAAACTCAACCCCTAATTAAACTACAACAAGATTCAATCTCAATTTAAGTGTTGACCGAAGGAGGTATCTCATCGAGCCCAACATTTTGCTAGGGTCTATTTTGACCCCAGACAATTAGGAGCATTTCTTCATGTGCATGTGTATTTGGGGTGGAGAATCAGAAAATTGATTTTTTTCACACATCCTTTTAAAACTCTTGGCCTAAGCAGCCATTTCCCAAAGTCTTAACTCATTTTTTTCACCATTAGTAGATGGTTTAATTTTAATTGTGTTCCTTACTTCATAAATTTTCTAAATAATTAAGAAAAAAAAATCTGCTCAACATATCTCAACGGTTAGCATCTTTTCATCCCTTTCTGTCACCAGGGGACGCTATTGAAATAAAATTTCAAAAATGTAATCTACAATATGGCATGTAATATCTTAAATGAAAAGCCAGGTTATGAATAATGTTATTTTTCACTCTCTGTCTACCTCCATTCTCACTGCTTTATATCATCCCCATCTATGTAAGGATTTAATCTTTATAAACAATTATTAATTTTTAACAAATTTCATTATTAACAATTTTAGTTTATTAATTAAAGTTTAGAACGTTTTGAAAGGAATATTTAAAAAAAAAACCTCTGAGTGATCTGTGATCACACTTACCCTCTTGTTTTTATTAACTGATCACTATCATTACTTTTTTCTATCTTCAATAGAAGAAAGTATTGTAATTGAGTTTTTTTTTTTTTTACTTCTGGTTTTCGATGGATTTACACGTTTTAGGGGTCAGAGATTCCAAAAAACATGTTTTGACAAAATGTCTGTCTGTCCGTTTGTCACCATTCTACCATCAAAAGGTCTATAAAGTTATGCATAGAATTAACAAAATTTTTTGTGAATGTTTTTGGCTATGGCAAGCAGGTCCTCCTTCAGTTTTGAAATATTCCGCCGGAAGGGGCGCTGCAATGTCGATTTTTGTGTCATTTTCAATACTGTACCGACCAAAAATATATGAAATTATGCATCAAATTGAACCAATTTTTTTGTGTAAGTATATGGCTATAGCTGGTTGGTCTTCCCTGAATTTGGGAAAAATCTGCCGGAAGGGGGTGCTGCTATCGCGTTGTTTGTGCCATTTTCAATATTGTACCGACCAAAAGTATATGAAGTTATCCATCGAATTGAACCAAATTTTTTATGTAACTGTATGGCTATGGCTAGTTGGTCCTCCCCCAATTTGAAAAAAATCCGCCGGAAGGGGGCACTACAATAGCGAATTTTATGCCATTTACAATATTGCACCACCTAAAAGTGTATGAAGTTTGTTCTAGAACTGAACTAAATTTTTTGTATATGATTTTTTTTTTTTGGTAAGGCAAGTAGGTTCTCCCTGAATTTGAAAAAAATCTGCCTATCATTCTATTGTCCATCGGCTCGTGCGGAAATTAGTTTTAACTCCGATTAATTGACTGAAGCAAGAATTTAAGATGAAAATCAAAGTTGGTATGGTATTGAATTAAAAATATTAAAGCATTAAAATGAGTAACTATTTTTTTTTAATATTAAAATGTACATATGAGATAGAAGAAGAAAGTTTTGGGATTGGCACATCCAACTAGTTTTTTACCTATAACGAGAATTATCAAGGTGAATGCCAAAATATTGAATGCTTTATATACTTTTTCAGTAGCATATTTAAATGTGTTTAGATAAAATTATGTACATTGTTTAATGAAATTTTATAAAGATTACCATCTAACATATTTTCTGGGGTAATTTTAAAAATTTACTTTCTTATTTAGGAAAATTTGTGCTGTATTTTTACACACATATGATCCTTATTTGTTTTTTGTTTTTAATAAAATTGGTCCCCAAAGTCCCCTTTTTAAGCAAAAATGGTCCCCCAAAGTCCTCTTTTTAAACAAAAATGGTCCCCCAAAGTCCCCTTTTTAAATGAAAATGGTCCCCTTTCCCCCTTTTTGAGGGCTAAAATCTGTTGGGAGCCCTGATAAAATTAAATTCAGATGATTAAAAATACTGAAGGAATGACATCACTTTGAGAAAACTAGACCTTCGAAAACATTAATAATTTATATAAGGCAATCTCAGAGTTATAGATTAAGTACTAAAGGAGATATAATTTTTTTAAATTAATGTATGCAGATTGCTAAAAACGCAATTAAAAAATTTTGGAAAATGCAGTACTCAAAATTACTCATGTCACTGAGTGGAAAGTACATTATAAAATTAGCAACTATTAAATTATAATTTATGAATCTGACAATTATTTATTTTATAATTTAATATTAATTAATATTTAGTCTTATTTTGGGCATATAAATGAATTATCTTAATAATGCCGTAAATCAAGCTGAAAATAGAAAATAAGATTAATCTCAAATAAAGGATCAAAACGATACCGGATTCCACTCTAACGCAGCCTTTGTTAATGAAAATATTTATTTAAATCCAATAAAAATAGTTTGGAGTTGAAATATGTGATATCTGTTAAATTTTATAAAGTGATGTTTTGGAATTTACTTGCACAATGATTGTAGGGTAACATCCCCAGTAATTGGCACATTAAGGATTTGTCTTTAAACTTACTTCTATTTTCATTACCAAGAAATAAAATATTTACTTGCAAATATTTTTAAATCAAAGAGTGCATATCTGTGCATCTATTTTGCCCACTAAAAGCAAAAATATTTGAAAAAGCTTTTTTTTTTTAATATATTTATAAAAGGTTGCTGTTATCACCAGTAATTGGCACTTAGACTTTTACGCAATTAAGGTAATCCTTTTCAACTAAACAAAACTGTTGTCAATTTAAATTTAAAATATACTATAAATCAGATAATAATAAATTGAAATGCATGCTTTTCTTAAGCCAGAGAAGAAGCATTTGCAACAAAAATGGCTAATTTGATACAAACCATAATTGTTTCTCTTTCCTAGGCTCTATTGTCATTTAGTAGCATAAATCAAAGTTATAATCTGTAAAATAAATACGCATATAACTGGTATATGGTCTTGCATTTTTAAAAGACTGGATATAAATCTTATTTTAGGACATTTCGTAGGATGTGCCAATCACTGGTGCCTGCCAATTACCGTAATTTCCGGCGTATAATCCGCGGATCAAACAATTCTTTTTCGACCCAGAAATTTGATCTAGTAATTGATGCCAAATATTTACCGAGATTTAAAAAGTTAGATTTTATTTTCGAAATTTTCTGGGTCGAAAAATAATTGTTTGATCCGCGGATTATACGCCGGAAATTATGGTACTGGGGATGTTACCCTAATACGTTTTAAAACATTTTTTTATTTTTTTTATTGCTATTCCATTGCATTTGCATTTAAAAAATAATAAGTAAATAAATAATTTAAATGAAATTTTTCATGCATATTCTTATTTAAGAATTAATAACATCGTTACATTTACACATCGGTTATGTTCAAGAAAATTTTTAAGACCAATTCACAAAAAACTGGATCTTTTTTTATGCATAAAAAAGAGTTTATAAAATTTTAAGCTATGATGTATATGTGAAACCTAAATTTGAATGCTATACCTCTTTCAAAATTTCATTTCTTCTGTAAAATAATCTTCTGAAGGTTGTATACTTGTTTTTGTGTGATAACAAAAATTATATATATATATTATTTTATTATTTTGTGGTTGCTGTTTAATTAATTAGTTATTATTTTAAGGATGTAAAATCAGAGAGCAAGTCAGCTCTACACATTATACAGAAATATATAATTCTGGATGACTTAGATGGTAAGTATTCTCTATTCTTTATATGTATTCTATCTGCTAATAGATAACATTTATGTATATGCTCATCACTAGTTTATTCATTACAACTTAAATGTATATTGTATATATATGAATGTTAATCTGTTTGTTATTTTTATCGTCATTATTTTGTTTTCCTCTTTACAAATACAAAACAAATTCCAAAGGCATTTTTTTGTATGCAATGACATCTTCTTTTTCTATGATGCCATCAGCTAAAATAAGTAATCAATTGCTCAAGCAGTAATTAAGAATGGGCCTTCATTAACTCTAGGAATATTCATGGCGAAATTTAAAATGCAATCATATGGACTCACATACATTACATTTATCTGCAAGTCACCAAGGAGTTTTCAACTACAGTGGAAGATCTTTATAAAACAATTTTATATAATGCAATTCTATTAAAGCATAACTTTTCAGATATAAACAATTAATTTTACAGCTAAAAAATGTGTGCAATTCACTTCAATTAGAAATGTTGTTATCCTGTAGAAGACTAAATTTAAATATTATTTCATCTTTATCTCTTTAATTTAGAGTTTTTAATGAGAAAATTTATGTTACTAAATTTAAAAATTTTGGAAATGTGTAGCATCATGATTTTGTCCAAGAATATTTGGATCATGTTTATAAGGCCATTTATTAATCTGACAAACTATGAGTCTCAAGGAATGCAATGTTAAGATCTTCTATTGCATATTAATATGTTCTAGATATGTTTGGTCATACTTACAATGAAAGTTTACTGATGTATGAAATGGGATTCATATAATGCAAAATTTTAGAATAAGCACAATCCTCATCTCAGGGTATTCATAATAAAGATCTACAATGTTAATAGTGATAGATTTCCCCCATATCACTTGCATGAGATATCACTTCTTTTTATGGTTGGCAATTTAACTTTATGGCTTGCCGAGGCCATTTAAAACAAATTATTTTTTGAAAAGATGATAGGTAACATTGGATAATCAGAACAATACTGCATAAAATATAGTTCAATGGAAATTTGTTTTAGTCATTCAGTAATCTTTTTCTTAAAATATGTAAGTTTCCTCCTTTCTTTAGGGGAAAAAATATAGGATGCATTGTAAGTTTGTACAAACTTAAATAATCATAATAAAGGAAGTAATGCTCAAAACAAATTTCAGTTTGTATGAATATGATCAGAGAAATATTGATTTTTTTTTTTTTTTTTTTTCCCTCCACACATAAGAAAAGCATTCCAAAAGTAACCAAAAGAGAGTGCCAGTGCATTAAGGTATCAATAATTTTAATAAACTATTTTTTTTTTTTTTTTAATAAAAATCATTGATTAAAATCATAAAATTTCTAAATGTTTAATATGATATAAAAAGTACTAAAACCTAAGATGAATATGATTTGGAAAATTTCTACATGTGACTTATGAATACTACACACACACGGGGTTCGCATTCCCCCTAAAATTCCTAATTTTCTAATTATTCTCCCATAACTTTCTTCTTGTTCCTAAAGAAATATATCAGCTTGTTGTTTTCGTAAATCCCATTTTGAAATTGGCAAAAGTTCATCGAAAAAAAAAATCTAATTTTGTCAAAGAATTGCTGATAAATCACAAATTTCATCAAATGATCACAGACGAAAAGCTAATTTCGATTAAAAAGGAAATCAGAGAAAAAAATTGAAATTTCAGCTAAATCTCAAGTGGAGGTGGGGAAGGATCCACCTGAGTCCAAGCCCCATATCAAAAATATACAAAACAAAATTGTATGATACTTAAAAATCGTTTCAAAAGTGATATCTCATTTTCAATGTAAATCAAAATCAACATAAATTGAAAAAAATTTCATTGTTATCTTAAAACTCTAATGCTTTTATAGGAAAAGAGGAAACACTGATTGATTGCTTTCTATTGGAATAGCATGGTAATTATATTTACTTACGGAGGAAAGTGACTTGTGCAGCATCGTCAGTATAAGCAAAATTCATGATGACAAATAAATATAATAGTCATTAATTATTCTCAAATAAAAATCGACTATGATTCATGCACAAAAGAAGAGCAATATAATTTGTAAACCTCCAGCTAATTCTCATCTACTAAAACAAGAAGGAAATATTCCCTTTAATTATGTAACTAAATAATAAATAAATAAACGATCTGATTAAAAAAATATCTTTTGCTAGCGAAAAGCCAACTAAAAACAAATTTATTGTTGTGTTTGTTTTGATTGCCCTCATATCAATATATCATTGCTGGAATTCTTTTAAATTAAATCTCTAATTATCACAAATTATTATTTGAAACTGCAATGAAATATTAAAATAAATAAACACGATTTAAATTCCCCCTTCATTTTGTCAAAATAGCATTAAAATGATTTGAAAAGGAATAAGTAAGCAATTTTAAGTAAAAAAAGTTATTTCAATTGTTTCTACACATGAATAAATTAAATTTTCCGGTTAAAAAAAAATAGGCCGAGCCTGAAGACTAGGATAAAAATGAAGTCTGTCTCATCTCTAATGCATGTATATATATATACAGTAGACTCCCTTAAATCCGCACAGCTTGGGACCAGAGGTTTTGCGGATTTTAGAATTTTGCGGATTTCTGGTCATTGCTTTGTTTATATTTTTTAAAAAATAATTTGAATGTAATTAATAATGAAATCAAAAGTATAATTAATGCTAACAGTATACTAAACTATTAAAATAAGTAATAAACTAAAATAATAAAAATTTACATATTTTTTAAAGCAATTAAAATACTAAAAGGAAAGGTCAAGTTAATAATCAATAATGTACAATTAAATATTCATTATAAAAGATGAAATATGTTTTTCCTAAATTATTCAATGAAACTTGCCTCATAAAGGTACATTACTAATACACATCAGGATCATAAAATAATGAAACTTTATTTCAGGTTTAGCCAGACTTAACAACTAAAAAAGCTTGATTAATACATAAATATATTTGGTAATATTGTGATTAGAAATGATATCAGCAATATATTTATTTTTTCAGAAATAAATTATTCTTTCTTTATGAAAAAACATGAATTCAATAACCTTAACAAAAGTTATAAATTAAAGAAATGTATGGAATTGATATTAAACTAAAAAAAATCAATTTTTGCACCTACATCTGAACTGAATGTTTCATTGTTTACATCTGTAAAATATGTGCGGATTTTAGAGAGTTGCGGATTTTATGAGTGCGGATTTGAGGGAGTCTACTGTATATGAAAAAAAACAAATCCAATATCCCTCTGATGATAGTTGTACAAGCTGAAATTTTTTCAGAGCATTATTTCTTTTAATTTTTTTTTAATTTGTAAAAATTTATGATACACCATGTATATTAATTAGGTTTTTTTATATTAATGCTTGTATAATTTATTATACTCCCTCTCTCTCTCTTTTTTTTTCTCCCCAATATCCTTTAATAAAATACAAATCAACCGAAATATTAGTTTGTAATTTCATTGCTTTCTAAATTTAAAAATAATCATTTTTATTAATTTAACATATATATCTAAACTATTTAGGACTTATCGAAGAGATGTACAGCTGGTTGAATTCTATGAAATTAGATGGACATATTTTGAGGTGTATGGTTCACTTAATACTTTTCTTAAGAGTTGTTGGGCGATCATCAAAAGATGAATTATGTGTTCCTGTATTAGAAGCTTATGTTCAAGTAAGTTTGGCCTTTTTTTAAATTGCAATTTATTTGAGCTTTGTGTCTTGAACAAATTAAATCTGACATATCCTGCTATAGTCCAGTTAAATTTCATTTCTAGATAATTTTCTTTTATCTTAATTTTTTTTTTCCCAAAAATTATGATTATTATTATTTTTTATTATTATTATTTTACTAATTTTCCTAAAATTATAATTTAATTTTTTTATACCATTTTCATTTTTGTTTAAACGCAAAAAAAAAAAAAAAAAAAAAAAAAAAAAAAAAAAAAAAAAAAGTGAGGGGGAGGTCAGATTGTACTTGTAACCTACGATTTTTATATCTCTTCTTCAGTCAAAACCACGTGATTAAAACTTAATTTTTATTAATTTCATTCTTATACATTAATAAAAAGACATGAAACAAGTTATTGATTAAAAAATAATTAAGTTTTTTATAATTTGCTGTTTTATATAATATCTATTTCTTTAATTCACTTTACGGTATCCTTCAACTTTTCTGATAAAAATTTACATGCTCTAGTTGGTCTAAACTTTTCTATAAAATAAATAGTGTCTAAAATCTGTTGTTTTTCATTTCACAAGTACTTCTCACTACAGCTTATTTATTTATCAAGCAATTAAATTTACCACTAAGCCCATATTGTTTATCAGTGCCTATCATGTTCAAAACAGTAACTTAACATTATTTAATATGTAACATTATTAAAAATGATATCTAATGTCAAATAAATAAATAAAATATAGTAAATAAACTATAATACATAAATTTAAAAAAAAATGTAAAGCATAATTATAAGAATAGAAAAGAAAACTATATTATATATTATTATTGTTATATTTTAACTCTTTTATGTATAATATCATATAAAGTTGTTTAAAAATAAGGATTACTGAAATGTAATTTTCACTATGCTTGGTGCAGTTGTATCTGACATTACCAGTATAATACATATATAAGTACCGTAAGTAAATATAAGTGCATTTATCTATGAGGAAATGTTAAAATGTTTACTAAATGTTTATAAAAATGTTTAAATTCCAACCAAATTTAAATGATTAATGAGAAATAGTTATAGCAAGAATTCTGATTATAGAAAATTAAATATAATAAATTACTGAAACTCTTCAAAAAAATTCCCAAGTCAGGACTTAACTCGCTGGTTTTCTTGTATTAAAATAAGTTTTATTTATAAAAATCATCAAAATTGTTTTCGATTAATGAAATCATTTTTAATAATAAGCTTGTTTTAATAATATAAAACAAATTTTGTCATATTAGAGAACTAGCTAAATAGTTTTCTCATTTCAAAATTAGTATAGCTGACAAATTTTGTGAAAATTGTTAGAGCTGTTTTCGTAATACTGCAGTATTTTCAGTGAGTTTGTCCTTGTCAAAACAGATTTTTTTTAATTTGAGACCTTAAAAGCAGTGGCGTAGCTAGCAAGGGGCAGTCCGCCTTGGGTTTCACCCTCTAAAGGATGACACCCAATCTTTATTTGCAAGCATATATATATACAATCTTATAAAACTTTGGAAAAAAACTTCTGAAATAAAATGAAGTTTCTAGCATACTAAGCAATAGAGTAAATTCTCTTTTCTTTGAGAATGTGAAATCTTATACAGAATGGTGTGTTTAAATAAGTTATGCACCAGGAAACAAAATCAATCTATCCAACAAATGGGTAGCAAAAACAAACTTTAAAAGGAAGAATTTTCTTCTACATATAGATAGCAAATTGACTTATGCGGACTATGGGTTAAATGATGAGCCGCTCCTGTTTTTTTTTTTTTTTTTTTTAATGCTCAGGAGGACAAAAGATAAATAAGAAATGGTAAAGTCATTTGTTATAATAATGTAGAAATGTGATTGAAAAAATATGATGAATCAGGGGTTAGGGGGGTGACGCCATTTACATCTGCCCCAGGTGTCACCCATCTTAGATACAACACTGCTTGAAAGTTTGATTTAGCATAAGACTGGCCTATCCATATCTAGATTGACCATTATCTCATGCTTGATTTAGTATATAAGATAAAACTGTTAATGCCATCTATGAGATCATTTTTAGGGTTCCATACTTTTAAAGTGAAAACGGAACCATTATAAGACCACTTCGGTGTCTGTCTGTCTGTCACAGCCATTTTATTCATAAACTATGAAACGTGAAAAACTGAAATTGGGGGAAGTAATAAAGACTGTTGACCCACATACTTACAGATTATTAAACATTTACAAATATATTTAAGAGGGGGTAGGGGGCTAAATTAGTTACTTGAAGAAAAAAAAAATTCTTTGTATATTGTGTGATTTATCTTATGAAAGCTTTCGTTATGCTGAGCTCAAAAATATATTTCTTTTAATTTTAGGTACAATATTTTCAGAGATAATATTTATCGAAAATATGCCACTCCCCCCCCCCTTCCCCCCCCCCCTCTAATTCCGAATATATTGAAACTAAAATTGAAAAAATTAGAGTTTATATATGTTACTTTAAACCTTGCAAGAAAACTAGAGCAATTACTCTAGGTTGCAAAGTTTTTCGTAAAAGCACATTTTTCTGTTGCATGCAAATTTCGATTTGTGGGCTTTGAAGAAAGGTGTTGAGTTCAACGATTTTTAAAAAAATAATAATACAGTCAACTTCTCGATGAGAACACTTTGTTTAGTTTTTAATCTTTAACCACAAAAGGGTTTTTCAAGACAGAAATTTTTTTGTACTGGAATCGTGAAAATGCTCCAATTAAATAAGGTAAATTTTGCAGAATAATGAAAAATTCTGAGAATTTTACGTGGCATGTATACCATTCGCTCGTTTCCAAGGGGTTAATAATGCATATGTTTATTGAATGGAACCCTCTGAGCGTGAGTAATACTTGCACATGACCCCTTTTTTTTTAATTTATTGTATTGATGATCAATGAGAAATAGTATTGGTGAAAATACTGATTACAGAAAATTAAATATATACATTAAAAAAAAAAAAAAAAAAAATTCTCCAAGATTTAATTGGATGTTTTTCTCATATTAAATAAGCTTTATTTTATAAAAATCACCAGAATTGTTTTCGATTAACACCACCACTTTTAATAATGAGGTTGTTTCAGAAATGCCAAGTATTATGATTATTTATCCGTAATCATTATGGATATACAACAAAAGTTAAGCCATTATGAACATCAGATAAAAATTACAGTTTTAAAAAACAGCATTTTGTCAAAGGATCACTTAAAAAAAACATGAATTTTGACATAAAATTACTGAAAAAAATCCAAAATTTTGTCAAAAAATCATTTAAGAAAAGAAGAAAGCAAAATTAAACAAAGAGTCACAAAAAAGACTCCATAAATTTAGTCAAAGGATCATGGAAAAGCGTGAAATTAATCCAAAAGGTCGCACAAAAAACACCATTAAATTCCAACCACATCTTGTGTAAAAAAAAAAAAAAAAAAAAACGAATTTCATCTAAGGTTTGCATAAAAATGAGAATTTAGTCAAAAGATTGCAAAAAAGTACAAACTCTGTTAAAAGATCTCAAGAAATGTGCAATTTTCTTTTACAGATTGCAAACTTTGCGCAAATTTTGTTAAAAGAATGCAAAAAATGTGCAAATTTCGTTAAAACAACAAGAAAAATGTGCAAATCTCGTTAAAAGAACAAGAAAATGTGCAAATTTTGTTAAAAGAACAAGAAAAACGTGCTTTGTCAAGATATTATGAAAAATATGCAACTTTTGTAAAAAGATTGCTTGGCAAAATGTGCAAATTTTGCCAAGAGATTGAGAAAAACGTGAAAATTTTGTCAAGAGATTGCGAAGAAATGTGAAAATTTCATCAAGAAAACGCGAAAAAATGTGCAAATTTTGTTAAGAGATTGCAGAAAACATGCAAATTTCATCAAAAGATCACGGAAATGTACAAATTTTGTCAAAAGATCACTAAAGAGCACTAATTATTTTAAAAGGTTGCGAAAAAAAACAAATGAACTAACTTTTCAAAATTTGGGTTTACCTAAAGAAACTTGGCACCTCTGTTGTTTTAATATATAAAATGGATTTCTTCATATTAGAAAACTAGCTAGTTAGTTTTTTTATTTCAAAATTAGTATAGTTGATAAATTCAGAGATGCCAAGTATTATGATTTATCTGTAATTATTATGTATATGCATCAAAAGTTACGGTGTTACAGGCATCAGATAAAAATTACAGTGAAAAAAAATTGCGAATGTCATCAAGTGATTGCTTGAAAAAACACAAATTTCGACATAGGATTGCGGAAAAAGTACAAGATTTGATCAAAAGATTTTATTTTTTTTAAATGCTTTAGTCAAAAGATCAAGGAAAAGTGCAAAATTAGTTCAAAAGATCGCATAAAAAACACAAATTTCATCCAAGGATTGCATAAAAAATGTGAATTTTGATCAAAGTTTGCATAAAAGCAAGAATTTAGTAAAAAAAATTTAAAAAAAAAAGCACAAATTTAGTCAAAAAATCATGAAAAAGGCACAAATTTGTCAAAATATTGCAAAAACATGCAAATTTCATCAAAAGATTGCCAAAAATGTGCAAATTTCATCAAAAGATCACCAAAAACATGCACACTTTGTAAAAAAAAATATATAAAAAGTGCAATTTCATCACAAAATTGCTAAAAAGCACAAATTTTGTGAAAAAGTTGCAGAAATGCAGATGAAACAGTGATAGAATTGGCATAAAAAAATCCCTAGTTCCAAGGACCAGTAAGCATAACAAATTACTGATTCACAATCATCATCACTGGTCCACTACATAAAATTCCCTTTAATCCTTTTAAGAAGGAGTGACCTTCCTCTCGTTGTAGAATATAAATTAAACCTAAGGTTTAATGCAATTTTTTTCTTTTTCTTTTTTTTTTTTAAATAAAATTATGTGATTTGTGCTTGGTTATAGTTTTCCAAAGGATAGAAAAGTCTACCTTTGCCTGTCTGAGAGGGAGAAAAAAGTTACTGGTCCTGTGGATTACTAAATTTTTTAAATTAATAACCTTATCGAATTTTTTGTGGTCTTGGACTAGTGGGACCACCAAGGATTTCGAATGCTGTAAACTAACTTTTGAAAATTTGGGTCTTCTCCCCAAACTCTGGTTACTGGTAACTTTTATTGAACTTGGTATCTCTGCAAATTTTGTGAAAATTGATAGAGCTGTTTTCGTTAGCAGCATTTTCAACAAGTTTGTCTTAACCTGCCAAAACATTTTTCTTTTTTTTTTTTTTTTTTTTTTTTTTTTGAGATCTTGCTAGTATGTTTTCTTATGTTCAATTTATTACAAGAGGTGTAAATTGCATGAGTATTTTTCGATTTACAGCAAGCAGAATTTTTAGCACTGAGTTTGTTTTAAGTTCTCAAAATGGATTTTCTATTCGGGGCTTAGCTAGATAGTTTTCTCTTACTCGATTTAGTAAAGGAGGCAAGTTTTGTGAAAATCTGTCCAGCCGTTTGATAGAATTCATAATCGAGAAAATTGCCTGCAAATTTAATATGTTTGATTCACAGCTTCATTCTTTTCAGGTTTTGATTTAGTTAAACATAAACTACACAACAGGTTAAAGAATAAAGAGCAAAAAAGCTTGCATTTATGCTCAATAGATTTTTTAAAAAGATTGTTTTATTAAGTTTTCTTGCTAAATGCAATGAGATATAGTTTCAAATTTACATTAAAACTCAATATATTTAAAAATCTTCAATAAGATGCTTTTTTTTTTTTTTTTCTGTTTTAAAAATATAGAAAAAATATAAAAAATATCAGAAATTTTTATATTTTTGACAATATTATATTTACAAACCCTACTGTTTATGGATTATAATTTTTGTTGAGTTTTGAAATTTTTTCTTCTTAATGTAATCTATATATTTAACCCGTTGAGGGATGGTGGTATGTCTATGAAACCAACTAATTTTAATTATCATATGCCACATTGGCACCAGAATTTTTGTAAAAAATTTTTTGGCTTATTAGATTTGTAAAAAACAGCCTTTTCTTTATATACAAATAAAGTTGTTTTTAAATTCTAGTGCCATTCATTAATTTTAACACCTAAGCAATGAATGTGCTCTGTGCCGCAAAGGGTTAAAAAACCAGGCTATTACTACCAATTTTGATAATTATTTTTTTTTAAGGAAAGCTATCCATTTGTAGATGTGCCCATTTTAACTATTTTTTTTATATTTATTCCTACTTTTATTATTTTACTTTTAAATGTTTTTTCTGAAGTTTCTTTAAAATGGTAGCAATTAGTTTATTTCTAATGTTACAAAGAAAAGAAAAAAAGGTTTGCTTTATTTTATTGATGCCATTTTCTCATTACAATTAAAAACAACTTTTAAAATTTGAACAAAAATTTAAATTTGCACTTAAAAAAAATGTATGTATTTTATAAAATTATTATATTTCAATACTTTTTCATTCCGTTGATACTGATGAGACACTAGACAAAATGCTTCCTGGAAATGAAGAAATATGAGAGAAAGTGACATCATATTTAAAAGAAAACTGACTTCTTTAAATTTTTTTTTTTTTTTTTTGTTATTATTTTTTTTTATAAATGCATCTAATAAGGAATAAATTTCAGGAATCTTTACTCGGTGGCACTCAGATTTAAACCTCAAGTTAAAAACGTTAATGTTTAAATCCAAAGTTGTAGCTGACAAATGTCATTTTAAATTCGGAAATATACTTATTGATAACCTATTGCACATAAAAATATATTTTAAATGACGAATATGGGTATGAGAGGTGATTATGTAAATTTTGAGAGAGTGAAAATGATGCAAGATTTAGATTTCATACAGATAAACAATTTTTATGATTGTATCTGTGTAAAATATTTTTTGCTGATTTTTTTATTTCATAATATGTAGCATAAGAGCCTCCATTGATGATTTCGACGTATTTACTTATTTTGAATATTTTACTAACTGTGTATTCAAATAAGGAAATAGGATTTTGGTAATGTTAAATTAAAGTAGAAATTGTTTTAGAAATCAGAAGTAAGTAAGTTTGGAGTCAGGAGTAAGTAAGTTTTATGCATATTTTATTATAACCAATTTTGTATGTTTATTAAGAAATTAATGAAACAGTTCCTTCTTAAATATTTTATATCATTGAAGGGTTCCGTCTCATTGTTATTTATGCCAATAAACAATACATTAAAATAAAAAAATTTAAGCCATTAATCTATTTGTTTTATCACCAATTCATCGGAGCAAAATTTGTTGCTATCAGGAGACCCATGCGAGGTTTTTGCTATGAAGTCTTTGAAGAAAAATTGTGGATAAATATATTTGCAAATAGCATTAATCAAGCCAGAGTATCTTCTCATTTATTACATCAAAATTACACTAACGAATGTTTGAAGTTCGCATAAGGCATGTGTGCAAAAAAATTAACAATCATGTTTTAACTGCATTGAAGATGATGTCATCACCTCAGAAAAAACACAGGATATTTCTTTAAATGTTTAAACCTGTCTAAAAAATATTAGGTTGAAGTGCAAAGCTCTTGAACAGGTCCATTGATATATGTTTTATTTCCGGTGTCAACTTCTCTTTTTCTATGCACATACATGCACGTAACCAGGGAGGGTGCCCGGGCACTTCCCCCCCCCCCCCCACTTGTGCAGACCCATTCACAATTATTTTTTTAAAATTGCGTTTGGACCCTTTTTAAAAGAAATATCCCACAATTATACACTCTAAAATAAAAACCTGTCTAAAACAGAAATTAAAACTGTTTTATCGGTTTCTGTTTTAGAAGGTCTTACTACATAAGATATTGTTTGCACCCAGCATGTTCAGGTTAAAAATTCTGGGCACCTACCTGTTCAAAAGGCTGGTTACGCCTATAACATACAAAACACACAATGACCATTGAGGTAAAACAAAGAAAAATAAATTGAATGCCTATGAAATACAACTTAATCTAGTATATCAAAGCATAGAATACCACTACATATGAAATACTACTGTAGATCTATGCTGTCTATTCCCCTAAATATTTCAATTTTTAATCATAAATATAAGATAAACTCACTTGGAAACATCAATTTAATATTTTTTATTCTATTTATTTTTTTATAATTAATGCTGAGCATTATATAGTGTGGTATTTCACTTTTGTGGCAAAATTGAGAAAAACTTTTCATTTCATTTATGAAAACATCACTGATTTAATTTTTAATTAACTAAATTTTAAACCAAAAACATGTTTTAATAAAATATGAGTGTATTATTTCAAAAGTAAACTCTAAAAACCTTTTGAATGATATGTCATTCATTGTTCTACCTTCTGTAAATACATAGAAAAAATAATGCTGGTGACAGAAATAATATATATATATGTTAATTGAGAGTTGCTCATAACATACTATTTTAGCTAAGCACTTATTTATTATTATTATTTAATTCTCCCCACAGGAGCTCATTAAAGCCCACAAAATTGCCTTGGTTGCTCCTTATACATCTACTCTTCCTAAAGAACAACAAATAATTTGGTATGCCAAGTTTTTAGAAGGTAATGTTATTATTTCTATAAAAAAAATCTTTCTTGTCTTAATCTATCTTTCTTAAAAAATAAATAAAATATAATTCTCTGCCATGATTAAAAATTTCTAAAAAATAAAATTATGAAGTAAATATTTATTTATTACTACATTGTTTGATTATTTTTACTGTTTCTCATCTCTATAATTTTCTTTAATTGTATAAATTGAATTGCATGCTCAACTTGCCCAACAACTTAAAATAATGAATTTCAATAATTTAGCTTTTGATAATTATTAGAGAAATGTTTTTGTTAAATGGCATCCCTAAACATAATTTGTAATAAAGTTAATAAAACATTATTTATTTTAATAAGTCTTTTATATTAGGTATCTGCTTGGTTTCTTTATTGATCAATAAGATTGGTTTAAAAGAGTTAATGGGGGGGGGGGGGGGAGGGGATTGAGTGCTTAAGAATGAATGTACTGTTGTCTCCCAATTTAAACATCTTCTTCATACAAGCTTTGTACTTATAACTACAGTTGAACCTCTCTAATCCGGCATTCTATAAACCGGAAAACTCTATTATCCGGCACATTTCTCCGTTTTTTTTTTTTTTTTTTTTTTTTTTTTTTTTTTTTTTTTTTTTTCCCCCTCCGTTATATATTTTGTCATATATATACATATATCCTCCTATTTTATGTTTTCCTACGTTTATTTATTTTACATCTGCGAAGTTGCTGGTATCGTTATAAAATATAAAATTTTGTGATTTGACACTTTCGCAGCGGGAGCCCGAAAATTTAGCTGGACTCAGAATACCGGAAACGGCCGCATTTTAAAAATTTGTTGCTAACATTCTTCTCCCCCGCCTTTGTATGCCCAATTGTCAGCAACACAATACGTGGGTAGTTACTTCCTAATGTGAAACCTTTAATCCCTCAGATATCCCTTCTAAAGTTTATCTTCAATTCAGGTGTCTTGTACAAAGGGAAATCTCGTGGGGATTAACATTATTGTTACAGTAAACTGTGTGAAAGATTTGTGTAGTCTTCAGTGATTCTTTTTTTATTGGGTGATAATTCCTTGAGAAATTCGCCACCCCTTGACTGCAACAAATCTAGCATCAATCACTTATTCAACGACAATAGAAGAATGTTGGGAATAAGACGCTAAAGAGAGAGCTTTTTTCCGATTTGAATAACCTCGCCCGTATCTGATCTGTTAGCTACGCCAGGAGAAATTCTTCGACTCGGGTCAAGGTCAAGGTCAAGTGCACGCTGGCACGTGGAGCGCTTCTGGAGAGAAAAATTTCAACAGATTTACTGATTTGTGGAAAATGACACTTTTTACCCACTAAACTCGGTTGGTGTGTGTCACGTGATTTCAGAGATTTATTTCAGTTGCTTTACGTACTTCTCTTATTTGCTCTACGCTTCTCTAGTTCTGTTCTTGTTCTTAAGGTCTTGTTCATAAGTTTTATTTTCTTATGGCAAATAAACGACCCTTCTGCGGAAATACTGCTGATGGATCAAAATCCAAACGTGGTCATTTCACGTTATCAATTCAGGATAAAGTGGAACTTTTAAAGAAATTGGATAGTGGCACTTCTGTAAAAAAAGCGTGTGAAATTTACGGCATCGGTTCTTCTACTGTATATGACATCAAGAAACAGAAAGACAAGATACTTAAATTTTATGCCAATAGTGATTCAGTGAAAGAAATGACAAATCGGAAAACGATGAAGGAAGGAAAAAGTAAAGAAATTGATGCTGCACTAATACAGTGGTTTCGTTTGCGTCGGAGTGAAGGCGTGAGCATCAGCGGTCAAATGGTTCAACAGCAGGCAAAAATTTTTCACGAACAAATGAAGGTGGATTTTCAATGTGATTATTCGCAGGGTTGGCTGCAGAAATTCAAGAAAAGGCATGGAATATCAGCATTTGCTGTGTCTGGGGAAAAATTATCAGCGGATACGAAAGCAGCTGATGAGTTTGTGGATTATTTCTCGCAGTTAGTTCAAAATGAAGGTTTATCTCCTGAACAAATTTATAATTGTGATGAAACGGCTTTATTTTGGCGCTGTATGCCGAAGAAAACTTTGGGAATGCATGGCGAAGAACATGCAGGTGCAAAAGTATCCAAAGAAAGAGTAACCGTTTTATCTTGCTCAAATGCTGCTGGTACTCACAAAGTAAAATTGTTAGTGATCGGGAAAAGCTCGAAACCTACAGCCTTCAAAGGACTTAAAGTGTTTCCCGTAATTTATCGGGCTCAAAAGAACGGATGGATGACCACTGAAATTATGTCAGAGTGGTTCGAAAATTATTTTGTGCCTCAAGCCCGAGAGCATTGTAACAGTCGTAATTTAAAACCCGACTGCAAAATTTTACTGTTGTTAGATAACTGTTCTGCTCACCCAAGTGCTGAACTATTAAAGAAAGGTAACGTGTTCTCGGAATTTCTCCCTCCAAATTGCACATCGTTAATTCAGCCCCAAGACCAAGGAATTTTGAGATCCCTGAAATGCCGATATCGCTCGGAATATATGAAAAGTTTTCTGAATGATTTGAATTCTGGAAAATCAGTTGACCAGATTAAAAAAGCATACACGCTGAAGGATGCAATTTGAAATCTTGCTCGCCCATGGAATGATTTACCAGACACCATTTTAAACCAATGCGTGGCACAAGTTATGGCCTGCATCCATTTGTATTGACAATATCGAAAATGCCAATACTGATTTTAAGGGCTTTCTTGCATCTAGCGAGAAAGCAACTATTCAAGATCTCGTGCAATACGCCAAAAAGTGTGTTGACCCTCAATTCGAAGTAGAGTCTGAAGAGATTGAAGAGTGGTTGCACGTCGATGACGGCGCGCCTGTTACTGAACATGTTACAGACGAACAGATTGTGAAAATGGTTCAGGGAGAAAACGACACGAGTGAAAGTGAAGATTCGGACGATGAACCGCAGTTGCCTAAAATATCAATTGATGAATGTTTGCATCATGCAGATCAGCTGATAGCCGGCATTCAACAGTACGGCTGCTTCAATGAGATGGATGTGATGAACATTTATATCCTCAAAAACAAATTAATGCGTGAGAAACCGAATCTTCTGAAACAGAAGAAGATCACAGATATTTTCAAAAAAATTACATAAAAGTAGACTCAGGATTTGATTATTGAAGTGGAAGCGACCCATTTAAAAAGCGTGCAAGTGGATGCCAACCACTATAAAAAACGAGGAGCGCCATGAGGAGAGGGGTCCGCGTCCCGCGCTCTGGATGGTTATGTACCAACAGACGTCTCCTTTTTTTCTTATATTATAAGTAAGTTTCTTTTTATTTCATTTAGTTTTTCAATCATAAATTTTCGTTAATCAATTTGGATGACGATTTACTTTATTTGCTGCAAACAAACTTAATACTTTTTTCAGAAATCCATTTCTCATAAATACAAAACGTATATTGCTTTATTTCTTGCATTGAATAGTTTTTTTAAATTGATTCATATAATGCTCCTGACGATAGCGTTTTATTTTTTAAATTTCGTTATTTAATTCCTAAAATACCCCCCCTACCCACAAGAAAGGAAAATGACGAAAATTTCTGCAGTATCTTAGAATTTCCGTAATCCGGAAAATTCCGTAATTCGGCATCGCCCGAGTCCCATACATGCCGGATTAGAGAGGTTCAACTGTAATAGTATTTTTACTAGAGTCTGTCAGGCTGAAATGTTGAAGCATGTAGTTGCATAAACTTAAAAGATAATATTTAAATTTAGTGCAGTGGAGTCTTAAGCTAAATAAAAATGCTGTTACGGGAAGTGAAAATAGATCACAATATTCATTTCTACAGACTAAATGACAATTTGCTAATCTCAGTAAGCTGGTGTTTAAGCTGATCATAATTCTATGTTTTGTGAATTACATTAGTACAAAACCATTTACATTGGTGAAAACTACTATGTTGCACTATTGGAAGAAATTGCATTTTCTACTGTGTTATATGTTTTGCAACTAAATTTTAACATACTATGTAGTGAAAATTAAATGAGCTAATCTATAAATCACATACAAAAATGCGTAAAAGAATAGAGTATCATTCTGCCTAGAGACAATAATTTCCAAAATCTGGTTGAAATGTGTTGCATGTTTTTTAAGTTGTTTCTTTAGATATTATATTTCACCTTTTTAAAAGGTGTAGTTCTATTAGAGTATTCTGGAGGTGTTAAATGTATTTCAAAATCTATTCTTGATTGCATGATTTTTTTTTTTTTCATCAAATTCTTACAAGAATGTTGACTGTTTTTCTCAAACAACAAATTGCTATTTAATTTTATGCATAAATTTTTTTTTTAGTTCATTTTAAAGTTTAATTTTAGCTTGCCAATAAAAATCTTTTTCAAATGTTTTAACATTATGTTAAGTATTGCTTCATATTCAATCGACACAGGTCTGGGGAATGTTTTTTATGTATTTATGAAAGCTGAGAAGAAATTTTATGTTATTGATGAGTTAATGAATGTATTTTTTATTTATTCTAGGTATTAATGACAATAAAGAAAGGCAAAAATGTCTAGAATATGCAGAACAAGCTGGTTTAGATATCCCCCAGATTACTAAGACTGTTGTTAGAAATATTAGAGAGAAAGAACCTGATACTACAGAGCATATGACAGATTTGTCTGCTGTGACTACAGAAGTAAGTTATTCTTCTACTGTATTTTCTTTTTGTTAATATACAAGATTTTTACACTTTTTTTTAGAATTCTGAAATTGAACAAGGAATTTTATTTTGTAGTCAGATGTAAGATAAACTTCACATCATAGGGAATATAGACTTGCAAACGTGAAATAATGAAGAATTTATGAAAATTTGACCTGAGAATGACAAAAGTTCCTACATGTTTTATCATGCTTCAAATCCTGCTGAAGTCTAAGGAGAAAATGTTTATTTGATCATGAGTCTTGAAGGATAAAAAAGAATTAAAAGGAATTATTTGGAAGTATAAACAGTTCTTGAAGTGTAAACAGTTAAAAGAATAAGAGTAAAACATTCTGCAAAAGTGGCTCCATGAAGTTAGATATGTTTAATCCCTTAATCATCGCTCCTGATATGTTTACCTTCATTAATTTGTGAAAAAATTTTGTTGTACCTGTGATCCTCATTGGCTGCACTTCTCATAACTTTAGTTTATATATTATAGTTCCTTTTTAGAATTAGCCTTATCCAAGGTTATTTTAAATGCTTAAGCACTCAATAAATGGCAGCACTATATTGACAAACTTGAATTTATAACCAGAATGTTTAATTAAAAATAATTATAGGAGTTGGGAGGTGTGTGTAAATAATAAAATAAAAAAAAGACGATTTTTGAATGATTTTTCTAAAAGTTATGCAATGACCAAGGGATTAAGCATTATATAATTATTCAGGAAGCATTCTGCTTCTGTTTGTCTCCTCGGAATATGTCTCACTCAATCTGGATAGAATAGAATGGTGATTATCAGAACATACACATATAGTAGAATTTTTTATATAAATATTATTAATGGATCTTTTGGTTAATAAAGATTTAAAAAATTGTTGTACATTTCATCATGCATCTTTAAATTCTACTTGGGCTTAAGAAATGAAGAGAAAGTTTGTGAGGTTGTGAATGTCAGGGTATGAACAGTAGTTAATGAAGTTTTTTTAATATTCTAATTTTATCATAAGAAATGAAAATATTTCCAAATTTATTTAAGGTTTAAACCAGAAACTTTAGTAAAATGTGAGTTTTTAGATGTAAGTATGAAATACAGAAATTTTTTTCTTAATTCTGTCCTTTGCTCACATGGATAGAAAAAAATCTTAAATATTTCCTTATTTATGCTAATTCTTCTAAATTTTATTATTTATGCTAATTTCCTTATTTATGCTAATTTCCTTATTTATGCTTATTTGCTGCAGTCTTGAAACTGCAGCAAATAGGATCTTAAAATGACTATGATTAATTTAATCTTCATTTAATTTTGCTTTGTCTCAATAAAAATAATAATTTGTAGAGAAGGATTGACTGACTGACTGAAATTCAAATTTCCAATGTTGTGTTTTATTCTCATTCTCAGTGACAAAAGTATGTGTTATTTTCTGTAATTAGGGACATTTTTATACTTGTTATTAGAATCTTAATCGCTGTTACAGATTTGCTGTGCAAAGAGCCAAATATTCATTTTCTGTTATAACTGAGCTACGGATTCTTTAAACAGTATATTTTCATATGATCTATGTTCTTAAATTTTTTTTTTTACTGTATTTTTTAGGATGACCTTAATAAGATTAATGCAATAGACTGGTTAATATTTGACCTACATCAAAGAGCAGAAGCTATGAAACAAGCAAATGCTTTAATGAGAGTTTTTATTAGTAAGTATTCGGTTTTATTTGCAATTAATATCTGTTTGATTTGTTGAGTGCCATGTCAGTCAACAGTGACTGATACTGAATTTTTTTTCTGTTATTAGTGACTGACAGTATGAAATCTGATAATTTTTAAAATCTGATAAAATTTAAAAAGTTGCATTCTAAATAAATTTTAAGTAATTTCATTGTTGTATCATGAATGTATTGAATATTTCTTTAAAAAAAAATTTAATGAGTTTATTAAAACAGAGTAATCATAAAAACTGTTACAGGTATCACAAAATGTATCATATCAACAAACTTGCTTAGTTAAATTTCTGGCTGTTCCTTTGTCAAATTGTGTTGCATTTTTTTTTTTTTTTTTTTTTTTTTTTGCAATACTGTTGAACTTTAGAGATTTTTACAGTTTTGTGTGTATGAGTATCGGGGATCTTATTTTATGACCTAAACGAGAAAGACAGACAAAATAGACTTGGCACTTAACACTTTAAATGTATTTTTGTAAAAGTTGGTCATTACATTTGTAACAATTCGTTAAATTTTTATAAAACTAAATTTCTCAACTACCATATATTTCCATGTCTAAGCTGAGGTTTTTGGGGCAATTTTTTTATCTCAAAAGTAGGAAATCGGATCGTACACAGGTAAAAGATGAAATAAAAAAGATGGAAAATATAAAACACTTCAAAACTACTTGCAAATTTCTATAAAAATTTAAAAACTCCATTTTTTACAATAAAAAAGGTATCAATCCTCATTCATTATCCAAATCATTATCAGAATTTTCAAGCGACTCATTAAAATAGCTTCCTTTCATTGATAACATAAATATGAATATCGAGAATATCCAATTACTTATCATCACCATTGGCCTCTTCAAAAATAGCAGCATCTTCCATTCCATCCATCACATCATTGATGTAGCATTTTTTGAAAGATCAAATGATGATTTCTTGTGGTTATTCAAGACAAAAATAGGATATTTGGATTTTTATGAATATGTCAGTCATAACAGAATAAGCGGGACCCAATTAAACAGATTTCACAGCTGCGTGTTCAGGACAAAATTGGGGGCATCAAAAATTTCGGAGATTATATTTAATTATGCATTTTTTATTTTTTTCCTATGGATTTTTCATCACCATTTTTGAACATCGGCTTAGATACGGGTTTTTGATTTCTAAGATTTTTTACTGAAAAGTCATATATTCGGCTTATCCATGGAAATATATGATATTTATTTTTTCATCTTTTTTGGCTTTTAAAATGAAAGATTAAATAAATCAGATTGAAATATATAAAAATCTTTTTCTCATTAAAATCATCTACATTCTATAAAAATGGCAATCTGGCCACTCAACTTAAATTTATCAGTTTCAGGTACCATACCTTTGTGTTACAGAAATGGTGCAGAATGAAAAACGTGTAATGATTCTTCCAAAATTTATACACATTTTATTGAAATTTAGAAAATATGAGGAGAGGCATACTGACAATTTACTTCAGCATAATTAAAAAAAAAAAAAAAAAATCAATTTAAATGAACATTTTTTTTTTTTTTACTATTATTTATAATAAATGAATGAATAAATTACTTGTAAAGCTCTGAACATTAAAAGTATATTAAAGAATAGTGTCTTTTAATAGATAATTGTATTGTCTAAAAGCAAAATTTAATTAAAATATGATAATTGAACAAAATATCAATTAATATCAGAAATCTCTTGAAACACTTGATATATTGCTATATAACATAAACCATGCTTTTAATACATATTTAATAGCAGCTATTTCATGTTACTTGAGTTTGTAATAAACTATAACAGCAAGAATAGTTGGAAAAAAATAATAAAATAAAAAAATAACAATAAAAGTTTTTCTTATTTCAATGTTAAATATTTTATTGAAAAATTATTCATATAAAGCTTATTTTTTGTATATTTAATAAACTTTTTTTCATTTAAGTTCAGAGAAAAATTGAAGCAGCCAAAAAAGTATTTGCGAAAATTCCCTCCGATTCTGTTGGTATTATGATGCAGTTAGCTAAAGCTGTAAGTTATATTATTTTACCTGATTTATGTATAACAAAATTTTATTATTATATTATTATTATAATGCTCTCAAATATATATGCATATACTATTATTTTAACACAATCAAACTGATTGGTAATTTATCATATGATTTGTGAAACATTTCTAAAGGTGTATGGATATACTCAGTAATCACTAGAGCTGGATGCATTAAGATATAAGAATTTATTCCTGGATCGAAGATCCGACCGTCTTACATCGTGGCTGACAACGAACGAACTCCCGAACATCGTTCGCGGCTGAACTGCCTTTTGACTGGCGCTGATGGCGCCATCTAGTGCACATCATAACAGATATAACATTCTCTTCCTTCTTAAAGGAAATATTCAAGTTGTTAGACATGCACAATACAATAAAAAAAATAAAGTCCTTGACACAGTTCAAAATTTAACAGTCCAATTTAAAAAGTCTAATATTGCAAACGTTCAGGTTTTGCTTTTGGACGAGTGGAACGTCTAGGAAGTGGCGCTCCTGGATTCTGCAAAACTGCTTGCGGCGAGAGTGCTGGAGGATCTGCCTGAGAACTGTGTTCTTGGACACTTACCTGCGGAGACAGCGTAGGAGGTAGAAGGGTGTCTGTCACCTGATCAGCTGGTAACTCTACTACATCTCTCGGTTGCACTGTAGGCACTGACACATCTGATCCTGAAGAAACAGAATCTGGTAGTTCTGGAGCTGGAGGAATTTCCTGTAGAGTGTCCTCTTGCCTGTAACGAATTTGATCAATGTGTCGTGTCCAAATACCCCAAGTTGTCTTGACTTTGCACATTGTATTCCCCATTGTTCCTGTAACCTTTCCAGCAACCCAAGATGGGCCCCGGGTAAAAGAGCGCACCCAGACAGGAGTGCCTTCTGTAAACTTGCTATTATGGGTATCTCCCCTCTCAGATGTTTTAACTTTAGCACTGCGGATAAGATCCAAACGCATGCGAAGAGGTCGTCCGAACATTGCCACAGCTGGAGATATACCCGTTGCCTTTGATGGGGTATTTCGAAAATTCAGAAGAAATCTGGTCAGTCTTTCAGTGAAAGTGCCTTCTTTAGCTTTCTTCAATGCAGTTTTTACTGTACGCACTGCTCTTTCCGCTAAACCATTTGAATTCGGATGGTATGGTGCGGTTTTAATTGGTGTAATGCCATTTCTTTTCAAGAAATTTGTGAATTCGTCACTACGGAAGCCAGGTCCGTTATCACTGACTAAGCTCTCTGGTAAGCCAAAGCGTGCAAACAGGTTACGCAGAGCTATTATCGTTGAAGTTGCTGTGGTGTTGGGCACTGGAATCACTTCAAGCCATTTTGTTTTGGCATCAACTACAATTAATAGCCAATGGCCTTCTACAGGACCTGCATGGTCGATATGGATTCTGTCCCAAGGTTTTTCAGGTGTGAGCCAAGGGATTTGTGTCGAAGGAGGAGCTGCAGCATTTTCTTGACAGTCGATGCAGTTTCGAACTTTTGTTTCTAAGTCCCGATCAATACCAGGCCACCAGACATGGGAACGAGCCAGAGATTTAATAGCAGAAATCCCTTGATGAGCACTGTGCAGTTCATCCAAAACAAATTGACGAAACTTTCCTGGAACAAAAACACGGGAACCTCTGAGAATGATGTTTTCCTCAACTGACAGTTCATGTCGGATATGCCAAAAGGCTTGTAAATTTTCTGTCACTTTCTTTGGCCACCCATTTTGAATATGAGATCGTAGACGGCTCAGTGCAGGACACTTGTCTATCTCCCTTTGGATTAGATGTGCTGTCAGTGGACTATCATTTAACTGTCGGATAAGCAAAACCGACTCGACAGGTACTGGAGGCTCCGCCATTTCAGATTTCAGTGGAAGTCTGCTGCAAGCATCAGCATTTCCGTGCAACTTCCCTTTTCGGTACTCTATCTTGTAAACGTAGGCAGATAAAGTCAATGCCCATCGCTGGATACGGGCTGCAGCAACTGATGGAACTGGTTTTTCTTCTGATAATAAAGTTACCAAAGGACGATGGTCTGTAAGTAACGTAAATTTACGTCCCAAGAGATAGTTCCGGAATCGAGTCACTCCAAATACTAAGGCTAAAGTCTCCTTCTCAATGTGACTGTAATTTTTTTCTGCTTTCGTCAGGGAGCGAGAAGCAAAAGCGATTGGTCTATCACCATCTGGAGTTTTATGTGACAGAACAGCACCAAGCCCATAAGGACTTGCATCACAAGCCAGGATCACTTCCTTGTCTTGGTCAAAATGCACTAGTAATGATGAGGTCTGCAGGACATCTTTAGCTTTTTTAAAAGCTTCTCGTTGTGATGAACCCCATCTCCATGGCCGTTTGTTTTCCAACAACTGGTATAAGGGTGCTAATAGTGTTGACATGTTAGGTAAAAATTTCGCATAGTATGTGATTAGGCCAATAAAAGAACGTAGCTCGTCTACATTTGTTGGTTCCGGAGCATCCGTAATCGCTTTGACCTTCGATTCAACTGGATGCAATCCATCTTTGTCCAGACGATGACCAAGATATTCCACAGATGGTCTGAGAAATTCACATTTTTCTGGATGTAACTTTACACCTGCTGCTTGCAGACGAGAGAGAACTTCTTGTATGTTCTGTAGATGTTCTGCTTCGGTTTTACCAGTTACTAGAAGGTCATCCAAGTATTTAGAGGCTCCTTTTACCCCTTGTAAGATCTTGTCAATTTCACGTTGAAAAATAGCCGGGGCGGAAGCAATGCCAAAAGCCAGGCGTGTGTACCGGAAGAGACCTCTGTGCGTATTTATCACTACCAGGCGTCTTGACTCTTCATCGAGCTCTAGTTGACAGTATGCATCCCGCAGATCTAATTTAGTGAATGCTGTACCCCCAGACATTTCAGCAAACAAATCTTCGATATTTGGCAGAGGGTACTGCTCTAATTCTGTTACTTTATTGACTGTTAGCTTAAAGTCACCACATATTCTAATTCTGCCGTCTTGCTTCAGCACGGGAACAATAGGAGCTGCCCAATCAGAAGTTTTAACTGGCTCTAAAATGCCATCTGCAAGAAGGCGGTCTATTTCCTTGTTGATTTTTTCCTTGTATGCATATGGTACAGGACGAGCCTTGAAAAATTTCGGAGGTTCACCAGTTTTACAGGTAAGATGAACTTTAATTCCTTTCACTAATCCCAAGCCTGGTGAGAAAACATTTTGGAATTCTTTTAAAAGTCCATCTAGCTTGAGCTGCTCAGTCCTTACACAATGTAATGTGTGGTTCATGTTGGCATCAAATGCATTCATTAGGCTTAATGGAACAATCCAGTTTCGCCCAGCTAAATTAGTGCTTCCCTGAGAAACCACTAGTAGAGGTAAAGTCTCTGTTCTTGCTTGGAACACCACATTCACATTTGTAACTCCCAAAATATCAATGGTATTGTTGGTGTAAGACGGAAGCTTAATGTTCGTTTTTTCCAAAGGAGGGCAGAATCTTCTAATTTTATCAAACAGTTTTACAGGCATTATGGAAAATGGAGCCCCTGAGTCAATTTCAAAAATAACAGGCTGGCCTTGGATCTCACAAGTAATTTTCACTGGAGGGTAATCTCTCTTGTTATCTCTTAAATTAAAAATTGTATACTCCTTACTGCCTAAATCTTCTTTAGATTCAGCAACTAAGTTAACTTTAGGTTTGTAACCTTGTTTATTCTTTGATAAACACACTTTTGACAGGTGCCCCAATTTTTTACAGCTATAACACGTGCTATTTTTGTGTTTACAATCAGAAGAATGGTGTTTGGAGTCGCCACAACGATAACACTTCTTCCCTGTATGGCCGTTATTTGAATTGGACGCCGATTTAACGATCTCGTTTTTTCGCGGCCGTTGCGCCGTAACTTGTAATTTTTTCACTTCAGGAACGGCAGATATCTTCAGATCAACAGCATCCCTCGCAGCTGCTTCCATTGAAACGGCAATTTCCGACGCTCGCAAAAGGGTTAAATTGCTTTCTGATAACAATTTTCGTTGTATTCCTTCGTCTTGTATGCCGCAAACAATCCGATCACGGAGCATCATATCTAGAGACTCGCCGTAATTGCAATACTTCGCTAATTTCCGAAGCTCTGCGATATAATCGGCCACTGATTCGTCCGCGCGCCGTACGCGGCTGTTGAACTTGAATCGCTCCACGATCTCTGAAGGCACTGGATCATAATGTCCGTTGAGGATGCCGATGAGTTCCGCTAAAGTCTTAGATGTGGGTGCAGCCGGCGATAGCAGATTCCGAAGCAATCCGTAAGTGGCAGGTCCTACCACCGTTAAGAAAACAGCACGCTTTCTATTGTCTTCGACTATGGCGTTGGCGATGAAGAACTGTTCCAGTCTTTCGGAGTATTCGCTCCAGGATTCGACCGATTGATTGAATTCTGCAATACAGCCCAAAGAAGCCATGCCGGAACTTGAATAAACAACTCTGGGGTCGCCGGTCGCCGATTAAGCCTGCTTCGCTAACGCCGTAACGTCCGTCCGCCGATCGGCGCTTAGGCCTAGTAGGAACACGCGGTCATCCACCGCTGACGCTCTTTCTTCAAAATCGCGTCAAAAAAAACATTTTTTTTATTGAAAAAAAACATCGATAGTGTTTATCCTCGTCGCCACTGAAACATTTCTAAAAGTGTATGGATATACTCAGTAATCACTAGAGCTGGATGCATTAAGATATAAGAATTTATTCCTGGATCGAAGATCCGACCGTCTTACATCGTGGCTGACAACGAACGAACTCCCGAACATCGTTCGCGGCTGAACTGCCTTTTGACTGGCGCTGATGGCGCCATCTAGTGCACATCATAACAGATATAACAATTTGAATATCTCCAACTGTGAGAAAAATTGCCCAAGCCGGGAATCAAACCCAGATACTTGGTTTACAAGGCCAACGCTTTACCTGTTAAGCTAACTAGGCAATAGCCAGCTGCAATTTTTTGCTCAGATAACTTTATTGGCCACAACATCTATTCAGTCATTTAGACAGCTGGGCAGAATAAATCGCAGGTAATGGAACTCCATATCTATATTATAAAGACCAAACGTATCTGTGCGTAATGCATACGTCATTTTGTGAATGGCAACACTTTCAAATTTTAAATGAAATTTTGGTAATGCAATTTTTGCTACTACAAATTTTTAAACTTATAAATATTGCACATTTCTAATTTTTACATCATTGTATAGGGGAAAAAATGTACTTGTAAATGAAATTTGTCTGAAAGCTGTATAAGCTTAATTTGTTTTTGAAATATTAATTTTTTTGTAGTTTTTAATACCACTTTTCTAATTGTGGCTACAGGACTACTCCATTTCTGTTAAAAGCAAAGGAAAAAAGGCAAGAAATTGATTACTGTATCTTTATGTTGCCATTTTCTCATTAAAAGGGAAAAAATTGAAATTTAAATATCTTCTGTTATAAAACTCGATGAATTTTGATTTCATTTACAAAATTTGATTTACACGTAAAAGAATATCAACAGTGTAATATCTGTTTCAGCTAATAGAATTGAGACTTCAAGTTTTGAATCAAAATGATCATATTAAAATGCCAATTTTTTCTGAAAAGGTGAATACAGATACGAATTGTGCATTTGTAAATTTTGATATGATAAAAATGAACCCGGGTTTAGATTACACAGGAAAAAAATTCTATAATTAAGTTGAATTTTTTTTTTTTTTTTTTTTTTTTTTTTTTTCCATTTTGGAATATTAGCATAAGAACCTAAATTGATAACTTTATCATAATAACACATCTTTATTATTTTTTACTGCTTACATGTACGATTAAAGTTTAATTTTAACAATTTCTACCACTGAATTTTATAGAAATAGTATTTTGTAAATTTGCCATTAAATATCGTTTGTTTAAGAGTTAGACTTGCCAAAATAAAATGCATTTTTTACTATAACTAATTTTGTAGGTTTATATAAATCAATGAAACAGTTCTTTTTTAAACATTTTCTTTTGTCGAAATTCGACGGGTTCTACCTTGTAACGATGGATACGTAGATATACTATTATTTTAACACAATCAAACTGATTGATAATTTATCATACGATTTGAATATTTCCAACTGAGTGAGAAACTGAGCTGGAGTTCCATTACCTGTGGTTTATTCTGCCAAGCTGTCTAAACAACAGACCAGATGTTGTGGCCAATAAGGTTATCTGAGCGAAAAATCCCAGCCGGCTATTGCCAGTTAGCTTAACACATAGGTTCCCAACGGGGGCGGTACCGCCCCCCCAGTGGACGCTAGAGCCTTCTAGGGGGACGGTAGCGAGTCTAGAGAAAAATGGGGGGCGTTAGGACAGTCGAGGGGGGCGGTCATGACATACCTATTTATTTAGGATTTAATATAATGAAAATATTTGATCTCCTATACCTTGCCCAGTCCGAGACAAAAACCTTAACTGCACCTTTAAAAGGAAGACGAACCTAAATCTGACAAACCTAACAGACGAACCATACAGACGAACCTAAATCTGAGAGAGGGGGGGGGGGTTGAATTTATTTTACTAATGTCAAGAAAAGCCGTGGAATTCGAGGAAGGGCTATGACTCGAATTGAAAATCATTACGATTTCAAAAATTGTGGTGTAAAAAATTCGCGATAATTGGCAGGCTAAAAGTTTTAAACGTAATTATTTTTTTATTAATCTGCATTTCAAAAAATTCTAAAATATGATGACATATGCCTGAACAAAGACTTTTAAACGAACACGTGATTTGAATCAGTTTAAGAAATTTGTTTAATCTTGATGACGGTGATAAAAATCTTTATATCTATAAATTTGTTCAGCAGTAAATTTATTTAAACTTATATAGGGAATAATTTTATGTTTCAAAATATCTTAATCGAAGAAGAAATGCCAGCAGTACAATATTGAGTATTTGGAATATGGATCTAGGCACTCTCCTACAAACCAATCGTTACCTATGTGCTTAATTTGCCAAGAATTTTTTTTAAATGAAGCCATGAAGCCTTCTAGGCTACAAGAGTATTTGAATAAATGCGTGCTGGTAGAAAAGACAAAGATATGCCCTATTTTTATTTTATTCTATCTTTACAAGAAGAAAGTATTAGTTTCGTAAAAATTTTCGCATTCCGGATTTTGACGTTTTAGGGGTCAGAGATTCCAAAAACATGTTTTTACAAAATGTGTGTTTGTGAGTCTGTCTGTTAGCCTATCTGTCTGTAATTTGACATAAATTTTATAGGTGCTCTATCTCAATAACTAATGCATGGAATTTATAAAAAATCTATATTCAGGAATTCTCTGTTATGAATTAATGCTGATTAGTTTTTGGTGAAAATAACTCAACAGGCGGCACTGCTATGCTGCTTTTTTCACGACTACCGCTATGGTTCTATCTCAAGAACTACTTCACAGATTTCCACCAAACTTCTGATTTGATTATTACTTGACATGAATAGATACTGTTTATATTTTGTTGAAAATCGCTCCACAGGTGGCGCTGTTATGCTGTCTTTTTAACGATTTCTGTAATACCTGTATCTAAAGAATTAATGCAAGGATTTTCATCAAACTTCAGATCCAGTTTTGCCTTGATAAATGTTACTGCTGATTATGTTTCGGTTCAAATTGCATAACAGGTGATGCTTTTATTCTGCATTTTTCTCGATAGTCACAGTAGTCCGATTTCAAGAACTAATGTACGGAATTTCATACCATTAGAATCCTTACGATGGATATAAATTACCATTTCATTTTTATACTGTGATAGCGAATTTTGAAGTATTAACTGCATGAGAAGAAAGTTTTGGGGTTGCCACATTTGACCAGTACAAAGACTGTAAAAAAAATTTTTTTTTAAACAGTCAACTATAGCAAACCTTTTTAAGAAGATGACGGACTATGAGCCTCATTTATCATTATAATTTTACAAACAACAGAGTTAAAATTGTACACTGTCGGAGAGAAATTAATTTTGCTTGTAATCAGAGAGATAATTAAATCTGTTCTTCTTCATAAAAAACCGTCTGATATCAACAGAAAAAATCCTGAGTAATAATTTGTTACAAAAAGGAGTAGATGGCTAAAAGCATTGAAATATCATTATGCTGTTACCTAAAGACCTACAAATTTTCCATTCAACTCCATGGATCAGCGTTACCAAATAACAAACACTCATAAAAGAAAAAAAAATCTAGAGTTATTATTTGTTAAAAATTTGGAAACTGTTACAAAGAGAGAACCGATATTTAATACCACGAAGTTTGTCAAAGAGAAATAAATTTTTATCATAATATTTTGTCAATTGCTACTGATGTTGCTCGAACAATGATGGGACATCAGGAAGGTTTCATATTAACACATTTTAAACAAACAGCACTAAATGTACTTTCTGTACATTCCGTTACTCATCATCAGCAATGGGTTTTAGAAAATTGGAATGAACACCTGTATACGACGCTTCATTACATTATTAGAACAGTCAATAGGAATCGAAGCAATTTATTGAATGATAGGATATTTTGCCAACTTTATGGTGAAAATCATTTCACAACGAAGTGAAACAATTGTTTTAATTTGTAGTGCAGTTGTCACTATCACTTTGCATCAGACTTGCAAATGAATTCAATCGGTTGCAGTTGCATACAGAAGTTCATAGTCCCTGAATAGGTATTTGTCTGATCGTTTTTCGAAATATTTGATTTAGTATTACGCTTAACTAAAAACAAAAGTGTAAAAATGCACTAAAACCTGATTGCATTGAAAAATGACATCAAATATGTGACAGACCAGTTTAGAATCTTTAATTAAATAATTTTAAATACTTATAATAAGGTATAAGATGATTGCAAGATGATGAGTTGAATTTAATTAAAACAAAAACCCCATAGCTGCTTCTGTGGGTAAACTTCTTTTGTTCAAAGGAAATCTAAGTAGAATTGATTGCAGCCAATTTACCACATTATTCGTAGCCTGTTAAAACTAGAATATTTACTTACTTACTGTCAACACTTGGACGTTCTTCATGAAGTTTTCTCAAAACGATTCCAAGATATTTATACATGATCATACCGAGTTGGGTTTTAGATTCTTTCGCAAATGCAGCTACAGCAGTATCATCATATTTGGAGGAGGAAATCATGGAATTCGCAGCAAACGAGAACTATAAGTAAAATTCAGAAATGGATACCAAGAGTTCGAACTTCAAAAACCTATAGGTCTCTAATCTGGATTGTGAGGGAGAGTACATAAAATTTTAATAGCTTTATTTTCACCAGGTTTGGCTGAAAGGGGATTCCATGCAGTGTCTAATTTACTAAGAAAAGGAACATGAATCTTTAAACCTGAAAATTTGTGACTGATGTTGAAGAAATTGGAATCTGATATGAAAAAATTGTTAAAACTCCAATAGACTCAAGAATTTCGTTATTTTTTTTTTAATTCTTTTTTTTATTTTTTTTTTTTTATTATTATTTATTATTATTATTAAACAATTTTTTACGACATTTGATGATCGTTTTAATTAACTTCTGTTTTGATTAATAGATAAAATATAGATAATTAGCAATAATATTTTAACATTTTGTATAATTAACAATTATGGAAGAGGGGGCGTTGGCATTTTTTTCTCTTGTAAAGGGAGCAGTGGACCAGAAAAGGTTGGGAACCTATGGTTTAACAGGTAAAGCATTGGCTTTATAAGCCAAGTATCTGGTTTCGATTCCTGACCTGGTGAATTTTTCGCTCAGTTGGAAATATTCAAATCGTATTATATATGTATATGTTACTGACCAAACCCGATTTTAGACCAAACTAGTTTATCTTAATGCCCATAGGATAAACTAGTTTTTCCTTCACCAAACTAGTCTATCCTAATGCCCATTTGATAAATTAGTTTTTTCTAAGCCAAATCAGTCAGTCCTAATGCTCATAGGATAAACTAGTTTTTCCTAGGCCAAACTAGTTTAGTCTAACACTCATGGAATAAATTAGTTTAGTCTACTATTCATTGATCCAATTTATCATTGGCCGATTCAATTTGGCATAATTTTATTGAACTTGAAAACCACCTAGGTGCCAACTTTCTAATTTATCCTAAGTCAATGCAGTTTAACATGTTTTTTGCTCACAGACTATCAAAGCCTGAGAGCTAATGTGCATGCAGGTTCTGTATGTATGTATGTACATAATGCAATAACTTGGTAGAAATATCTGAATTGCTTCTAATTTTGGATGTATGTTTATTCTAAAATATACTGTATTAGAGTAAGAATTATTTTCAAAGATATTGTAAATGTATCAAATAAATATGCATGCAGTACTCTTTAAAAGAATCTTAATTGTATGTTAAGTAAAATCTGAATTTTTTGTAGAAATTAGTCAAGCCAAATCTCACCGGGTTTAGAAATTCCAACCCTGGCAGGCTTCTAACAGTGTCCAATTCCCTGTTGAATAAATATATTGTACAGGGGGGATTTCAAAACTATTTTCACAAAGGTTCGTGATAGAGTAGCTGTGATGTAACACATATTCTATTATATATATTTCTATTAATTTTTCAAATGTTAGTTCCCCCCCCCCCTTTTAAAATTTAATTATAAAAGAAAAGCATTTTTAATAGGTATTTTTATTGTGTGTTCTTCTCCAAGTGCATATAAAATAATAATAATAAATTGAAAACAAACAATAAATTTGTTTTAAAATATCATTCCATTTCTAGATTTTTCTTTCTTGTTCTTCAGTTGATTAAATATCAAACGAATTAAATACTTTTTCTGTTTTAAATAACTGCTATTTTTATATCCCAATCATTTCATTTTGTCTTGTATAAAGAACTTAATTTTCATTTAGGGTTGCTGTGAGTTGCGTGTTTTTCGCCACGGCCGATTAATGCTGTATTCTTGACTACACTCATTTTAAATTTTCCCCATTGCTTTTTATATAACGTTTCTTTTACCTGTACTTTTTTAGATCGGTTTGGGAATCTATTGTATGCCAAAAGACTTTCTCTTACAAGGAAGGTCTCCATACGGGCATACTCAGAAAAATCTGAAAAAATTACAGAATGTTCTTCTCATATAGTTATATATGTTTATAAAAAAAATTTCGGCGGAACCTGCTTATAACGTCCGTAAAAAAATAATAAAAATTTCGTTTATTTGGCGATTTATCTCCGGTTGGCGAAAAAACGAAATTTTGAAAAATACGCTTTTACGCCAGGGGTGATTCTCGTCCGAAAATTCCGAATTTTCCGAAAATTTAAGGTATTCTCTTCCGAAAATTTGAAATTTGGTTATCAATTCCGCATAATTGCCAACTTGTAAGGTTTTGCGCGCGGTAAAAACAATCGCGGAGAAATGCAAATTTCGTGAAAGGATCGCCGAAAAAGCACGTATTTCGTCAATATTTCGAGGAAAAACGATGATTTCGTCAACGTTTTTGTCAACGAAGTTTGTCAAAAGATCGCTGAAAAACGCGAATTTCCTGTGTGGATCGCGGAAAAAACAGCAATTTCACCAAATATCGCAGATAAAACGCTGGTTTCGTCTGAAGACCGCGGGAAAACGTGGATTTCGTCTAAAGCTTGCGGATGTAACGCTGATTTCGTTAAAAGATCGCGGGAGAAAACGCCGTTTTCGGGAAAAGATCGCGGGGATAAAACGTCGTTTTCGAGAAAAGATCGCGTAAAAATGCAAATTTTGTCTAAAGATCATCGAAAAAAACGTCGATTTCATAAAAAAAATCCACGGAAAACCGCCGAGTTCGTAGAAAGATTTCATCGCGGAAAAACCGCAGATTTCAACAAAAAATCACAATAAATCGCCGATTTTGCTAAAATATCGCAGATAAATCGGTGATTTCTTCTGAAGATCGCAGACGATCGTTCGTGTTGTTCAATTTCATAAAAGAAAACACGGTAAAATGCCGATTTCGTCTCAAGATCGCGGAAAAACCGCCGATTTCGGCAAAAGATCGTAATAAATCACCGATTTTGTAAAATATCGTAGGTAAATCGCTGATTTCGTTTGAAGATCGCGGAAAAACGCCGATTTCGTCAGAAGATCGCGGATAAAACCCGCCCTCGCGATGAGGAGGGTGTATCCCCCCCCACCCCCAGGCGCAGATTTTCGAAAATGCGATGTGGATTTCCGAAAAAAAAATTTCACCCAGAATCACCCCTGTTTTACGCTTCGAATACTTTTTAAAGAAAAAACGTTCTATGTTCAATTTATTTAAATAAGTTTAGTTTAAGTAATTTTAGTTTTGCATTTTTACTTTACTTTAAGTGTAATTTTGTCATATACTTTATATGTACTTATAACAAAATGAAATTAATATATTTTATCATTTAAAACACAATTTAAATTGATTAAAATTGTTCCAAATTGAAAAATACACTGTTAAAAATCTGCTGCATTTTGTTGTAACGCACTCCCTTGCTTGTATAGAAGACGGTTACTTGGCCGTGAAATGGAGCTTTCTCATTGGTTGGAATAGAAATATTATATACAAGCGGTGGAGTGCGTTGCAACAAAATGCAGCAGATTTTTAACAGTGTATGACATGGTCAATTCACCGTGCTATGGAGCATTCTCATTGGTCAGAAGAGAGATATTCTATAAAAGTAGTGGAGTGACGTTGCAGTAAATGCTGCAGATTTTTAACAGTGAAGTCAATTAAAATGAATTTTCAGATTCGTTAAAATCGTCTGCTTTTGGCGAGGAAATGCACTGCTCGCCAAATCCCGCGTCGCTTTCAGCTTTTTACGCCAATTATTCCAAACTATTTTATTTTTTTACATATCTAATAATGTAATTCCGCCGCTAATTTTCACTGATCCTTTATTACCTATATAAGTAGTTTAATTCGTATTTTTTTCAAAAAATTCTGAGTATGCCCCCAATGGAGACCTTCCTTGTTAGCGTTTTGTGAAATGTGATAATTTAGTCAGTTTTACGTTTTGTCTTGGTGAAGTGAACATGCACGCTCGAGGTTGTCAAAATGACAAACATTTCTTTATTGTGTTCGAGAGCATTTATGTTAGCGTGCTGCATTCTTATGTGAAAATTTAGTGAGATTACGTTTTGTCATGGTGAAGTAAACCTGCATGCTCGCTGTTGTCAAAGATGACTAATGTTTTCTATATAACGTTCGAAGGCATTTTATGTTAGCGTGCTGCATTCTCGATGTTTATAGATGCTCAGTTTCTTGTGTTTTGAAAAATAAAGAAATAGTCAAGAATATCTCTGAGAACTGATTTTTCCTTGATGAAAATGTCTTCATTGTTTGATCCCAGAAAAAAAAGTAAATATCGACCTGGTGTTCTTCACAATATAGTACTGTGATCTCGGCCTAGCATATAAAAGGTGGCTTTTATTTCATATTTTGCCACTATAGTAGCAGTCAGGATAAAAAGAATATTGACGATTAAACCGATGGCATTGAGCTCACAGCTATTTACGCTAATTGTATATTGCAGCCCCTTTTTTGAAAGAAAAATGTCCCTTGAAAAACAAAGTAAGGGGGATTACTTACCCCATTTCCCCGCTGTATGTTTGACAATTGAACCCCTGAAACTAATAAGAGATATCAAAATAAATAATTATCCAAAATTCAAAGCAAATTGGATAATTCTGCATAAAACCCCATTTATCTAATTCATAGGGAATAATCCTCCATTCCTCTCTTTATACTTAATCATTAATCCCCCAAAACTATTCAAGGATTCCCCTTGTCAAAAAGAACCTATATTTAAAATCTGATAAATCTGCATAAAATCCCATTTATCTCACTTAAGGAAGGATATAAATCGTCCGTCTCCCCTTTATACTTAACCAAAGAACTCCTAAAATTAATCAAAGTGCCTTATCAGACTGAACCTATATCCAAAATTTGAAGCAAATCGGTTAATTCTGCATTTAAAACCCATTTACATAAATTAAGTTGGAGTACCTCCATTCTCACTCCCTTTATACTTAAACAATGAACACCCACAACTAATCATGGAAGCATCTTATCAAAATAATCCTACACCTAAAATTGAATAAAATCTGATAATTCTGCATGAAAAATCCATTTATTTCAATTAAGAGGAAGGTGATTAGCCTCCTGCTTCTTTATTTGTATCTGATGAACTCCCCAAATTATCCAGGGAAGCACCTTATTAGAATAAACCTATATCTATAATATGAAGCAAGTCGGATATTTCTATCAAGAGTTATCACGTTATGCACATATATTTAGAACTTGTGGGCACATTAGCTCTCAGGCTTTGATAGCCTGTGAGCTAGAAACATGTCAGATTGCATTGGCCAAGGATAAACTAGAAAGTTAGGGCCGAGGTGGTCTTTAGATTCAATAAAGTTATTCCAAATTGGATTGGCTAAGGTAAACAAATTTGGCCTATGATAAACTAGTTTAGACCAGTGAATAGTAGGCTAAAATAATTTATTCTAAGAGCATTAGGTCAAATTAGTTTGACGTTGGAAAAACTAGTTTATCCTAAGGGTTTTAGGATAAACTAGTTTGGCCTAAAATTAGATTTGGCCGATAACATATACATAACATTATAAATTACATGCAAACTTATATGTATACTAGCGGACCTGACAGACGTTGTCCTGTCACCGACAGACGTTGTCCTTCTTGGCACCGACTCCAGAAAATCAAATAAATGTACGTAAATATGGTAATAAGCACGATAAACACTACGCTCTTAATTTAATTTCTTATTACAATTATGTAAGGAAAATATTTTTCACTCTTCAGTATTTTTTTAAGTCGGTTCAATTTTTGATAGAAAAGTTTATTTTTCTCTTTTTAGTTAAAAGTTAACGATTTTCTGAAGTCGGTTAATCAAAATTATAATACAGGATATATTATTGTAAAGCATACACATTTGTCAGGAGTGGGGTTCGAACATGCGATCTCTTACTTCAAGAAGCTGAGCTTAAATCTGGCGCCTTAGACCGCTCGCACATTCCGTCCGCACTCTATTCATCGAACTTATTCAACACTTTTAATTTGCGAAAAATCACTAACTATTAGTTTTTTCCTAATTACTAAAGAAGTACTGAATCAATTTCGACGAAATGTGAATCTAAACCATTCTCGAATCCACTGTAACGCAAACACAAAATTTCATTAAAACCGGTACAGTTGTTTAGGAGGAGTTCAGTGACATACACGCGCACAGAAGATTTATATATATAAAGATTAATACTACATTTAATATTTTAGTGGATTTTTTACCCCAATTTTCAAGATTTTTGGTTCGGTAGATTTTTTTGTGTTGTGATTGATACGAAATCCTGACTTTCTTTTATATATATAGATAAGGATTGAAAATTTCAGGTTTTTGCGCTGAAGACATCGCCAAATTAGGAAAATGTGAATTATCACACGAACTACTGGATTTAAACGAATTTGCTTAGTACCATTCGATTCAGAATGAAAAAATGCACTAAAATATGTTATCAGTTGAAAAATAACTACAAAAGCCGATTTTAAAAGAATTTTTTAAAAGTTCATTCTTTTTTTCACCCTCATTAGAGGGTGGAATTTTCAAAAATCTCTTTTTAGCGGCACTCGATGTTATAAGAAGTATTTTTACCCCAATTTTCAAGATTTTTGGTTCAGTAGATTTTTTTGTGCTGTGATTAATACGAAATCCAGACTTTCTTTTATATTTATCTCACTTTTAATTAGCGAAAAATCATTAACTATTAGTTTTTGTCTAATTACTAAAAAAGTACTGAATCAATTTCGATGAAATGTAAATCTAAACCATTCTCGAATCCATTAGAATGCACACACAAAATTTCATTAAAATCGGTCCAGTCATTTAGGAGGAGTTCAGTTACATACCACACGCACAGAAGATTTTTATATATAAAGATATATTAGAGAGAGAGAAAGAACTTAAATGACAGCTTAAGAAGACCTATTTATTTATTTTCCACCTACTGCCCTCATACATAATCGCTTGTATCTAACATCTCTTAAATGATGACTCACCATAATACTTGCAAAAAAATTCACATTGAAAAGTTTTTCTGTTTTTGTTAATTGTTAATTTTTTTAAAGAATCTGATGCTTCTTCAAGCTTGGCTGATGAATTTATTGTGCAAATATTACATTAAAAATTTTGGAAAATTGTGAATTGATAAGGAATTCATTTTATTTTTGAAACTTCTTTTTTGGGGCCAAATTTGTACAAATTTTGAATAATTTGGCAAATGTGTGCATGCTTGCATGTAACTATAGGTTTACATGCATGCAAGCATCACTCTATGTGAGACGGTTACATTTCTGTGATTTTTCTTTTTAATATCATATCATCCGTGACATAACATAATAACATCAATGTTAAAAACATATATGTTTTTCCTCCATAATATAGTTTATTCATCAATTTTGTAAATATATTTCAGGTTTTTTTTATTGTTCATTACTTGAAATTTCAATGTATTTATATCTCTTTTGTAGATTTAAGTGTATATTTTCAATGTATTTTACAGAAAGGTCTTGATGAGTTATCTGCTGACGATGATAATGCTACAAGAGAATATTTATGCTTTAAAGCATACTTAGTAAGTAAAATATGAGTATTCATGTAGGATGTTTATTTTCTACTTTATGCTTCAAATTTTAAACTATAAATTTCATTAATTGTGAATGTATGATGGTACTGAAAAGTACTTTTTAAAAAGCTAACTAAGCATTATTTGCCATTTTAAAATGTGATCTTATTTTGAAAAATACCTTTCAGTTATTCGAAACTTTGAGTTAAATTCGGCAAATCAATATGATTATTTTTAATTCTTTTATTATACCACTTACCACTTCAAAAAATCAATGTTTCATATTATATTCTCCTTCTGAAGATTTTCAGGAGTTTTTTTTAATACTATGTGAAACATTTACAAGCTTTTTTTTTGTGAAATATTTTGTAAGAATTGTATTATTTATATTGTGTTTCTTTCCATTTGACTCTGATTTTACATTTTTTACTGCTGGTTTGGTGAAAAACATAAAAAATAGGGCTCCACTACATATATATATATAATATACATTGCTGAAATAAAATTGCATTTTATATTGTCCAAATGGGGAAAAAATAATTGTGAAGAGGGTGCTTCTCAAAATTCTGAAGGAAGGGGGAAGGGGATGAAAATAATCTTTCTAATTGTCTTTTTTTCAATTTATGTTTTAAATAATAAAACTTAAGAAGTCACTTCATTCCAATATTGTATCCAAATTCAAAAATTTCAATGTGAGCATCTGATTTTAACATCATATTAAATTTTTTTTAAATATAAATTTTATCTTAGAATACCAAATAAAAATTCTTGCATTAAGGAATATTCTATTATCTCATTCATACTTTTTAAAAAGTTATTTTGGCCAACTCTACTGCATGCCAATACAACCATTTCTTTACTCTAAACTTCATGCTTTAAAAAACATATTAAATTTTGCAGCAAGCTTCTTTTGCTGCTTACTTTTTTGAAGTTTTGTTTTGTTTTCTTTGAGATCAAGACTTCTACAGGTACAGTTGAATCTACTGAAAAAAATGGAAAAATCTCTATTTTTCTTCAGTATCGCTGTGGCTTTTGAGAAATCTCAATTTGTCATACAATTTTGGGAAATTTGTTTTCACTCAACCATCTTTGACATTTTTCATTATCAGCATTAATATATCACAGATGTAAACTTGAACAAGCAATTATCTCTACCAAATCATTTTTGTGTTTGGTGTATTTCTTGATGAAAATAGACAGTTGTAGCCAAAAAACTTTCTAAAACCTTTACTGCTCTGGAATTTGGAACTACTGCTTTTAATAAATACTGGAATTTGTTGCAATCTGATATTGTTTTGTCTTTATAATTTTTACTTTCTTCTATCTTTACAAAAAGAAAGTATTGGTTTCATGAAAATTTTTGACTTCCGGTTTTCGACGGATTTATACGTTTTAGAAGGTCCTGAACACGTTTTGACTATTTTTAGAAAATGTCTGTCTGTGAGTCTGTCCGTCTGTCTGTCTGTATGTGACAAAAAATTTGTGGGCGCTCCATCTCAAGAACTAATGCTCGAAATGTAATAAAATTTTATATTCAGTTAGACCTTGATATGAATTAGTGCCTATTGGTTTTTGGTGAAAATTGGCCTGCAGGTGGCGCTTCTATACTACGTTTTTTATGATTTTCAAGATTGCTATATCTCAAGAACTAATGCACAGAATTTCACCAAACTTCAGATTCTGTGACCACTTGATATACATAGACACTGATTAAGTTTTGGTGTAAATTGGCCAGCAGGTGGCGCTGCTATGCCACGTTTTTCATGATTTTCATGATAGCTATATCTCAAGAACTAATGCACAGAATTTCCCCAAACTTCAGACTCCGCGATACCTTGAGAATCATAGCCGCTGATAAGGTTTTGGTGTGAACTGCCCTATAGGTGGCGCTGCTATGCTGCATTTTGCCCGATTTTTGCGATAGCTATATCTCAAGAACTAATGCAGAGAACTTCATCAAATTTTAGATTCTGTTATACTAGAATATATAACATAATTAGACGCTGATTACATTTTGGTATTAACCTTGCAACAGGTGATGCAGCTATGCTGCATATTGCACGATTTTTTCGATAGCTATATCTCAACAACCAACGCACAGAATTTCATCAGATTTTGTTACAAAATGACATATAACATAATTACACGATGATTACGTTTTGTTATAAATCCTTCAACCGATGGTGCTGCTGTGCTATATTTTACACGTTTTTTTTTAACTAGCTATATCTCAAGAACTAATGCACAGAATTTCATCAAACTTCAGATTCTTTTACACCATAACATAATTAGACGCTTTTTTACGTTTTGGCATAAATTGTCCAAGATATGGTGTTGCTGTGTTACGTTTTGCAATTTTTTTGTTATAACTATATCTCAAGAACTAATGGACGAATTTCCATCAAATTTCAGATTCTGTTAGGTCTTGACATAAATAGATTTAATTAGGTTTTAGTATAAACTACCCAAACATGAGGCACTACTAAGCTCATTTTCTCAGAATATTAATTAAATTTTGCGTTTTAGGCTTTTCGGATACCAGAATCTCATTAGGCTAGGTCAAATGTTCGAGGAAATTCGATAGTGGGTAACTTTGGAGTCACCACGTTTTTTTTTTTTTTTAAATATTAAAATGTTCTTATGAGATAGAAGAAAGTTTTGGGATTGACACATCCAACTAGTTTTTAAATTGAGCCCAAAAGGTCCTTCAAGTGCTTTTTTTTAAATACTAGTATGTGCAACATACTTTTTCTTCTACTCCAGTTTTCATGAAGATATATATTCTGGTACTCTTTTGCTATATGAAAATCTTATTTCTTCTCTGAGCCTTTTGTTTGTAGAAAAATTCTGCTAATATTTTTCTGGCACTGATATAATTTACAGAATTTGTCCTATCAGGCACTGGAATCAGTATGGTTCAACATCACAGTGAACACCTTCATAAACCTAATTGACTCTCTTACTGCATGCCTTGCAGCAGTTCACATTGTGAAAGGTGGTCATTCTGGCTTTTGATAAGCCGGTCACATTAATGTGACTGGACTATGTATATAATGAAATATCAAAGTTATATTCATCTACATGTTTATTTTCAGATAGTATAGGGAAGGCTAAATGATATACAACACTATTTTAACTTGTCCCATAAACAAACAACCACACTTCCATTTTCTAAATCTAAGCTCAATTTAAGTTTATTTACTATGAAACCAGCATATCTAAATATTCTTTCTTCTGGTATAGATGATAGTCATTTTTTTTCTTTTTGCTATTAATGATAGAACTAGGAATTTTATACTTTGTATTTATCACCATCTGACTGGGTTAGTAAAATTATCTTCAGATTAAATTGCTTCTTTCTGTAACTTAAGTTTATTGTCCTAAAGGTACAAACTTTAGTGAGCATCTATTATAGAGATCAAGACATACTTTTCTTCATTCGGTTTAGTTATCATATTGTGCATTTGAAACCAAGTACTATTCCCACATTGTTTCATCTTCTATAAAAAAATTTCTTAAGTTGCATCTCTTCATTCCAAGAGCTTGCAATTTAGTGGTTTGGATGGGGATCTTTAAAAGTTTTGTTCTTATAAAAATAAGTGTAATTCTTTATTCATTCTTTAATATCATCAGTTAAAATTGTTTTAAAATGTGCAATGAATCCAAGATAGTCTTCATTTGTATGCATTTGTGCCTCTAAGTATGCAATGCCTAGAAACACAACACTTGCTGAACATACTTATTTTCCATCTCTTTAAAAAAGTTCAATAACAGCCAAGTATAGTTCCTAGAGAAGTTTTAATATGACTAGCTTTTCTCATTCAACTGATTTGAATATTCCAATGTTAATTTTCTGTTCATTCATAATTTCTGCAATGAGATGTCTTTCTTTTTTTTTTAACTGCTAGCCAGGCCCCTGCCTACCAGGTAATAACTCAATTTTACGGGTTTGAGTGCCTAGAAATGAGCAAAATTACCTGAATGCCGTGCAGGGATAGTCTGATTGAGAGACACTTATGCAGTCTTAATGGCAGCACTGCTTTACTTTGTTTTGGTTATATGTTGACCGATTTCTTACAATGGATTCACTTATTTAAACTCATGTTGCATGCATACTTCCGTATGCAAGTTGGTCTTGTAATTTAGAATCTTAAGGGTGTTCTTAACTGCTCCACTCAACAAGCGAAAAAAGTTTTGACACATTTACAAATTCATTTTTTAACAGAAATATATAAAATTGGAATGCCTGACTATGGGAGCGATTTCGAATCAAACGTATTTTTCCATTTTATGATAAATAAATTACCTATCCAGTTCTAAATTATTTCGATCAAGAGATCACCCATTTTTCCCCTGCTTTTCGACCGGTTTTTCTGCTTTCGTCGGGAAATGTGCTCAAAAGGTCAACCTTGAAGGCTTGTAATGAAAAATCTATTGTTTTTAAAAAAACAGAACATTGAGTACAATTGGGCAGTTTCTGAATAATAACACCTGCTATTTTCATGCATTTCCGAACAAAAATAAATTTAAGCATGTGTCACAAAGTTGCCCTTTTTAGGTGCATTCGTAATTATGTAAATACGTTGCACCTATTGTTGTCGCTCAGTCCGTCCATCTGTCTGTCTGTCTGTCCATCTGCATATAACAACGAAAAAACTACCCAACCGAATCGTTTGAAATTTAAAATACATAATTATTATATAATTTTGTCGAGTCATTTCAAATTTTATGAAAATTGGATGGATAGATCAATTACAGGGACAATCAAAAGGATTCCGTTACATTACGGTCAATGGGGAAAAAGTTTCAAATGCATTGTAATCGTTTGAAATTTAAAACGTATATTTATTATATAATTTTATAGAGTCATTTCAAATGTTATGAAAATCGAATGCATAGATCAATTACAGGGACAATCAAAAGTATTCCGTTACATTACGGTCAAAAGGAAAAAAAGTTTCAAATGCATTTTAACCTTTTGAAATTTAAAACTTATAATTTTTACATAATTTTGTCAATTCATTTCAAATTTTATCAAAATCGGATGGATAGATCAATTATAGGGACAATCAAAATGATTCCGTTACATTATGGTCAATGGGGAAAAAAGTTTCAAATGCATTTTAATTGTTTGAAATTTAAAATGTATAATTGTTACATAATTTTGTCAAGTCATTTCAAATGTTATGAAAATCAGATGCATAGATCAATTACAAGGACAATCAAAATATTCCGTTACATTACGATCAATGGGAAAAAAAAGTTTCAAATGCATTTTAATGGTGTTACACTCATTTGAACATAATAGAATTGACGTGAATCTATGAAATATGTACTAAAAAATACATTTTGTACAATCTGTGATGCAAAGAATATTTATTATTAAATTACAGGGCCACACAAATGTATTCCACTAAATAATGTTATACGGGGAAACATTGTTTGGGGCGTGTTTTAATTATATTAAACTACTTCACATTTTATGAATAAGATATACTTTAATGAAGTATAATAAAAATTACTCCCTGCATATTTACAGGAACACAAAGATTTCGACCACTATACTGTATCCAAAGTACGCTCTATTATATCAGCAAGATCTGGATATTTTAAAACTTCGTTATCGTACGAACGCACCTCATTTGCTACGCTTCACGTGCAATTTCCAACTTGTTGATTTAAGAACTCTTAATCAAGTGACGAGACCACCTGACTAGACATCCCCAGAGATAACACGGCTAACTTGGAAGACTTTGCACCTACAACAGATTTTATGTGTATTGGGTGTCAGCGTGCATGACATAATTGGATGTCTGCTTCCTAATATGGAAATAGTCAAGTGCTGCAGAATTCCATCTTTTTGGCAGCTATTACATAATTAATTAAAACAGATATATTATTTTTATGTGTTTTCCCCCTTCTCTCTATAAACAAAAATATTGTTATTTGTTTAAAGTTTTTTTTTTTTGTATCAGTTTTTAAGAACTTTATTTTGTGAATTATTGGAGTAATTTGTTTTTGTTTAAATTTAATTGTTAATTTAATTTTTACCTTACTATGTTAATTAAATCATTTAATTGAATTTCAGAAAGTTTTAATCAAATTAATCAAGCCATTAACTTGATTGTGATTAAACATTTAGTAATTGTTAGAGCCGTAATAAATATAAGTACATTTTTTCCTTCTCTTTTTAAGGAAGCTATGGATGCTTTTAATGATTGGTTTCATCATTCAAAATATGCAAAGCCTAAAGAGCCTGTTGCACCATCTGGTGATAACATAACATTCAAAGAAAAAGTTGCATATGAACATGAATTACTACAGCATGAAAAAGACCTTGAAAGGTGGCGTAATGTAGTCTCTGTGCTTGGTTCGGTAAGTACTTAAAAAAAAAAAAAAAAATTAACTACATTCTGCATATTTTTTATGTTTGGGGCATATAGTTATTTATGGTAAAATTATATTTGATTTCCTTACCTTGTTGATACTCACATCCATTCTATAACATTTTAAAAATTTCGAATCGAATTAACAGAATGTGCATATATAATAGCTATTCACTTCATTTTTTTTATTTCTATTTCCAGATTCATATTATGACAATAATCTTTACATTTCTCTTTATTTGATTTAGACTGCATCAGATTGTTTATACAATGTATTGCTCTTTATTAATGGAGGATGGATGGTAGATCAAAGATCTGTAAGTGATGAATTTAACTATTCATTATTTTCCAAAATCAATTGTTATGTATTGATATCAGTTTCATTTATCATTATTATTTTTTAAATAGTAATGATATAAAAAATTCTTTGCATTTCTGTTCAATAAAAATGTATGCATATTTTATTTTATACAGTTAACCTAATGTAATGTATCTGAAATTAAACCTGTTAATTGTTTCATTACCTGTTTAAAATATTTCTTATGATTTTGTTAAATATTTTCATTTTATTGTTGCAGTTTAATTTTAAAAAGCATTAACATTGATGGAACAACTCCACCAAAATGATAATACTGTGCATTTTGTACCAAATTGATTGATTTTCAATAACATTGCTCTGCACCTAAGTACAAAAATCTTTTCCTAGCAACATTTTGTAGTAAATAAACTCTGTAGTTATTCACAGTCTAAGTTATAATTCAAAATTCTCAGCTCGCTCTAATCAATCAAAGCTTTTTCTCTCACGAGCCCAGTAGAAGAATTTTCTATGTCAATTTACAACAAACCATAATTTATCTACATCCCAGAAATGTTGAACTAAGCTTACTTTCATATTTAAGAAATAATAATAATCCCTAAAATAAGCAAAACTTGCATTTAAAAAATAAACATAATGATAAGGCACCGTTAATATAATAAATCTGGAGATTTAAAGTAAATTTTAGCAATATTTGAGGCCTACCATTTTTTTTAGCTGTTAGATTAATCTGCAAGGTCTATAATAAATAATTTGCAGCATTTACTGCTCTGCTGTGTTGTTTCTGCTCCTGGGCTGATGGGATAGAGTTAAATTTAGGTGATAACAAAGTTAAATGTGAGAAAAGCAAATTTCAATTTTAGAAAACAAAAGCATTCTGCTTTGGATTATGTCCTGGCTCTTTTATTTTCCCAGTAATTTTGGGTCAAGCTAAACTAAACCTATTGGCTAATGATCCATTTACAGAAACCTGGCCTACTATGCCCAACCCTGTTTTCTTAACCCTAGTCCCCAAGATCCTACGCAGAATATGTCCCAGCTAGCCTGATCCGCAGAGTGTTTACTTCTGAAGCAAGCTAGTTCTCATTTTATTGACCCCAAAGAACTGAAAAACTAAGTGAAAGCTGCTTTTTCTTAATCTTATATTAATATTCTTTTAAAGAATACTGCACATATATTTATGCAAAAATTTTATAGCTTATTTCAGACAGTATTCCAGCAAGCCATAGTATTAGCAAAAAAACAGAATTTCATCATTAATGGTTATTTGGACTCTTAAACTGTTACATTCAATCAAAGGTTCATTCAAAATATATATATATGTATGTAGTTTTGAATATTAAAAAAATATATACATGGTTTTACAGATCATAGTTTTGATGTTGGATATTCTGAAAACATTTTCCTATAATTTATTAAATCCAACTTCTATTTTTTTTTAATAGTTGTTTTTTTTAGTTTTATATTGAGATTCTTTTAAAAAACTAGGGACTCCACCTTCTACGAGCTAATCTTCCCAACCCCATTGTGACACCGCGATTTTTAAAAACAAACTCATTTTATCGGCTTTTGAAAAAATTTTAAACATTGAACTATAATTTTTTAAAAAGTGACAATCTTCCTGTAAATGGGTTTCCATTCATTTCTCTTTGATTGTGAAATTTTACAGTTGGATCAGCTGCTGTTAAACATCTACTGGCTATTTACATGGTTCATTAAATAAGATCATTTAAACAGTTGAAAAACACAGTGTTTAGTTAAATATCATCTGCAGCAAGCTAAAGCTACATTATTCTTTGATCTCATTTGTTTCAAATCAATGAAGTTTCTTTTTCTTTCTTTCTGTGTGTGACAACACTCTGTGTTTATTATGTTTTCATTATTATTGTTTCGGAATGTTCTAAGCTATGCAACAGTTCAAATATGTTTTTGTGCTAAATAAAATGCATTTACAGTCCATTCTGTTGTGTTTAGGAAGTAAAAAAAACAGCAGTATGTTATTGATTTAAAAAGCAAAAACAGAGTCTATCTCTTGGCATCTTTTTTTAACTGTGCTTTAAGAAAAATTTATATGTCTCTTGGCTCAGAGACTATGTAATTGACACAGGCCAGACTCAGACCAAAAAGTCTTCTACGATCAAATTAGGCAAAATTTTTAAGCAAAAGCATAAATAATAAAATTTTTATTTAAACTTTATTTACATTTAATTTAAAATTTTATCTAGACATAAAAATTCTGAGATATCTTCATGAGGGGAGTATTTAGAACGAAGAAAGCTATTGCTCTCTAAGAAAAGTTTTTTAAAGAAAACTGTAATCTACAATAAATGTACTTAATTTCTTTATTGTGCCAAAATAGGATCAGCCTGTGTGGCATGTTTAAACTTCTTGCTCTCGTCCTTGTAATATACATTAAAAATTATGCATATTTTGGCAGTTTAGTTTGGTCCTTTTAAATTTCTTATAACGATGGGCTAGTCAGTCCATTTAACTTTTTCATATTAGCTTAGCCCATTAAAAAATTTTCTTTGTTTTGTTGATCTTCTTGAAAATTTGTATTTACTTTACTGATTCAGTCTGCTGGCTGAGCATGGGCTCATGCAGATTTCTAAACTACATTGCATTTTCTAAAGAGTCTTCATTTTAGTGTATATGTCAAGACCAACCAAATTTGGAAAAAAATTGAATATGCTAGGATCAGGTTGAGCTTTTAGCTTTTACTCTGTGTCTTATTAGAAAAAGGTAGATTTAATTCAGACCTGGTCCAGAATGGAAAATATCGGCCTATGAAGACCTTTATAATATCAAGCAGGATGGTCATTCTGCCAAGCCAAGCTAGAAAAAAAAGTATGCCCGCCAAACGAAAAAACGGCTAAAACATAATGACCGTTTAATGGCTTAATATACTTGAGACAACTTCTCCATGTTAAATCGACCAAACATGGCATTTTAAAATTTCAGATATTTAAAAAATAAAGCATTGCAGAGAAATACAACGAAAGCTAGAAGAATCTAATGAAGAAAAGCTTCAATTTAAGATCAAACACATCTTTATAAAATAATTATAAACAGAGATACAAGATTTTTTGAAAACCATCAAAATACTGAAAATGATCACTTTTTTCTTTGTTAAAATTTTTTTTTCAATCAAGGTACAGACTTAAATAAAAGATAGAAAAACGTATAAAGTGCATTTTCGGATAGGTAATTATTCAATCTACGTGCTTTTGCAAAATTCAGTTTAAAAAAAAAAATTTATATCTTTAAAAAGCAAAAAACTGTTATTTAGTTAATGAATTATGCCAAACTGGAATAAAGCTGCCAACGATAGTGTACTATCTACATTACACTAGTGCAAATCAGTTTAGGTACCACCAATTGAAGTTTAATATGCCAAAAAATATTTTTCCTCGAGATTATTTTTTTTAATAAAACAGTGTAAAAGTTAATTTTTAAATAGGTCTTTAAATTAAAATTAATTTTTGAGAGAAGAGATATCTTGTAAAATGTAGTCATTTAAAGTTATTCGCATTTAAAATTTCATTCCTAATGTAAACAAAATTTATTTTTAAAAAAATGTTGAGTGTGATTTTTATATAAAAAGAGGACCATGGTAAATAATATTCACTTTATGCATGAGCAGAGAATAAACTCAGATAACTTTGACGTCAATGTATGATGAAATACGATTTTACCATAAAATGTTTATTTATAAATGGTAATCTCTGGAACTACAGAACCAATTTGAAAACTAAAGATGGGAAAATTAATCTGCCGACTCTGCTCCAACATAGGCTTTGTTTTATGCTGGTACTACTATCCCGGAGCATATGCATGAGTAAAAAACAATCGAAATTTGCAATTAGTGTGATACCTTTAGGGAAATAATACTGAAATTTGGCATAATTGGTAGTTTTAAAATGTAAACGTTCACTAAGAACAGTTTCAAAAAAAAAAAAAAAATGAAATTTAAGTGTAAGAAATTATTAAAAACATTACCAGATACGTTTAAAATGTTACCGTTAAAATGATTGTGAATTTTAAAATGCAAATGTTGACACAGAAGTGTATAAAAAAATTCGGAATTTATTAAGAAATCCCATTAATAAAAAAGTTCTAAATTGCTATTCTTGTGATAGGTTGAAGATAAAACTTGTAATTCGGTATGATGGTTACTTTTAAAATATAAATACATCTTAATGAACTGTCTCAAAAAAAATATATAAAAATAAAAATAATAATCAAAACGCAAAATGAGCTGAGAACTTCCTGAAAAATTCTAAATTTCCAACTTGTTTACGATTGTTGTGAATTCTAAGATGGCACAAATAATATTTCCTTTCAAACAAAAGTGTTTTTACGTGAATAATAAAAAGGTAAGAAAAATTTAGTGAAATCTGCATGAGATTTAAACATTGCATTTAAAATCTTTACCATGTATATATATAGTTCAATGTTTCGCAGTCTTTAAAAAGCTGAACAAATTAGCGTGTTTTTAGAGTCTGTGGTGCTTGAACAGGGGTTGATGAGCTTAGCTGGTAGGGGGCAGAGCCCCCTAATTAACAAAGATAAAATATTTAAAAATTTAACTACAAATATAAACTTAATTATTAAAAAAATGCTAAAACACAACTTGAGGATGCATATCCATACAATGTGGCAAATTTTGTTTTATTCTTTTATACAGCGATCGCAATTGTAGATAAGTTGACATTAAGAAATTGATTACAGATTTTAATCGATAGGAATAGTCCAAGAGCCGACTGTACAAAACCCTAATTTATCGAGCACAAGAAAAAAATCCTTTATATTATGAAAGAGTAGTCATAGGGGAATCTAATGATCCATGTCTACCGGAAGTGAAGTGGTGCATAAGCCAAAAATTAATACCACTAGTGGCTCACTCGTAGGTCTATCATTCTGTTTGCCGTACAATCAAAAGTATGAAACACAAGAAAACAGAATACTAAGTCTATGAGTGAACCACTAGTGGTATTCCTTTTTGGATTATGCACCACTTCACTTCCGGTAGACATGGATCATTAGATTCCCCTATGACTATTCTTCCATAATATAAAGGATTTTTTCTTGTGCTCAATAACTTAGCGTTTTGTGAGGTCAGCTCTTGGAATAAAAGCATCAGATAATCAAATGCGATACGAGAATTCTGATGGTTTTTGTTCAATAAAAACTGAAATAGAGGTAAGTGCCCGCTCAAATTGTGTGTGAAATTATGATTTGAGATGAAACAAGAAATAAAAATATTTTTAATGTTATAAGTATTCCTAATACGATATTAAAGTTCAATAATCAAAATTATAGAATTCAATCTGCAATATTTCATGAAGGTACAGGCATAGAATTAGATCATTACAAATCAGTCATTCGCAAATAAAACTGCTGGATAATAAATAACACTGAAGTTTATAAAATACAAAAATTGCCTAGAAACAGTAAAGATGTTTATCTATTATTTTACAAAAAGATTTTAATCCGATAGTGTTATTGCTCTCTGAAACTATCAAAGTATGTCATTTTTGCTATTTACAACAGTTTATAAGTGTACATATATTTTAACAGTAACTTTAAGTCTAAATGTTACTATTATATTCGTAAAATAAGTAAATTTTCATATGAAGTTTTTTCTCGTGAAGTTTGACAAAAGGATGTAGTCGTTTGTTTTCATTCGAGAATAGTGAGGAATATGTAATGTATGTATAAGGAGATAGTTAATCTTACATTTTTTGGTTTTCCTTTTTATAAATTTAATTTAACCTAGATCGCATCAGTATATTTGATTTGAATTTATTTTAAACATTAAATTCTGACTGAGATATTTCAAGATGTTAGAGATGTATAATCTGGTTGTCAAAAATTATTAATTTGTACGGAAAAAAAAGGATTGGAAATTCAAAATTATAAAGACTATACAGATCATATTTATCAATGTCCATTTGATAAAAAGGACAATTATGGCGTCAAAAGAAAGAAAAATAATAAATACAGTAGACTTTCTCAAATCCGCAAACCAGAAATCTGCAACTCTCTAAAATCCGCACATATTTTATGGATGTAAACAATGAAACTTTCAGTTCAGATATTGTGACAAAATCTGATTTTTTAAGTTTTGCATCAATTCCATATATTTTTTATTTTGTAATTTTCTTAATAATACTCTATTAATGTTTTTTTCATGAAGGAAGAATAAATTTTTTTGGAAAAAATTCAAGATATTGCTGATATCACTGGTAATCGCAATCTTCTTACCAAATATATTTATGCATTAATCAAGATTTTTTGGTTATTAAACCTGGCTAAACTTGGAAAAAAAAAAAAAAAAAAAAAAAAAAAAAACCTTATTTTATGATTTTGATGAGAATTAATGTACTTTTATGAGGCAAGTTTTGTTGAATAATTTTGGAAAAACATATCTAAGCTTTATAATGAATATTTAACATACACTATTGATTATTAATTTGACCTTTGCTATCAGTACTTTTATCATTTTAAAAACTATCTAAATTTTTATTATTTTAGTTTATTACTTATTTTAATATTTTATTATATTGTAAGCATTCATTATAGTTCCGATTGCACTATTAATTGCACTCAAATTATTGTTTAAAAAATGTAAACAAAGCAATGACCAGAAATCTGCAAAATTCTAAAATCTGCACAACCTCTGGTCCCAAGCTGTGCAGATTTGAGGGAGTCTACTGTATTGTGTTTGCTCACTATTTACAAAGGCTATACGAAAACTCATTTTAATTAGAATGAGTAGAACTGTTTAAGTTATACATAATCTGCTTTTAAAAGAAGAAATGATATCCACTAAAAAAGAACTTTTCAAAAGTAAAAAAAAGAGCCAAGTTAGAAAAAGGTCAAAGTTGTAGCTAAAAAATGGTGTGATATCAAATTTCCAAGCTTATATTATGGTTTTTATTTAACATTTTCCATTTAAAAAAAGTACCTTTTGTAAGTCGAGTGCCTTAGTATATGTCGATAAAAATCCTTTTTTCTTATACTAAATACATCATAACGTGTTTCTGAAAATTCAAATGTTTTAAAATTATGCATGAGGGGTTTGGCGGCCATCTTTCCATGTTTTACACAAATGTTTGAGCACCCAAGTTCGTAAAGGAAAGCACGATAGGTTTGTATTAACAACAATTTAGAACTTCTGATATTAACTACGTACAAATAAATTAAAAAATATATATTTTTAGAAAGGAAGTTGATTGTTACTGCTTTTAAATGATTAATTACTCTAAAAAAGTAGTCATAAGAGGAATTGCGAATATATGTCACCATTATCTTAACAAGCAATTTTCTAAGCACACCATTTCAAAAAGGAAAGGCACGAAATGTTTTCTTTAGTAAAATGCCAAACTTTTAATTTCAAATGCAGACAGACATATTGAAAAAGACTGATAATTTGAGAAAAGAAATTGATTTCTATCGTTTTCAAATAACTTAATATTCTATCAAATAAATTATAAGGTGAATCCTTTAGATAAATCACTATTGTTTTATGAGATAAAGTTCTGTGAATAAAATTCTGTAAAGAAAAAGCTTAAAATATCTGCTTAGGTAACAATTTTGAATTTCGGATTTTGACTATGGATTTGAATAGACTGAAATTTATGTAAAATATGAAAAGATGGCCGCCAAGCCCCTCATGCATAATTTTAAAACATTTGAATTTTCAGAAACATGTTATGATGTATTTAGTATAAGAAAAAAGGATTTCTATCAACATATATGAAGGCACTCGACTTATAAAAGGTAATTTTTTTTTAATGGAAAATGTTAAATAAGAACCATAATATAAGCTTAGAAATTTGATATCACACCATTTTTTAGCTACAACTTTGACCTTTTTCTTTTTTTTTAGCTTGGCCCTTTTTCTTACTTTTGAAAAGTTGTTTTTTAGTGGATTCATTAATTCCTTACCCCCCCTTAATGATTGATATTACAAAATCGGACTTGTAGACTCGTTTAGCCTACAAACAATTTGATAAAATACAATTTTTTTTTTTTTAAATCTTATTGGCTTATACTTCTATCTGTATCGGCACTTCCATCTTCAAGTATAGAGAATGAAAACCATTCGCATTCTTTTCAAATTGAACTCCAATCTGGATAAAATCGTATTGTGAAAATGGAAAAATTCTGTTTGCTAATTTACCAATACTGTTTTTAGAGCGGAGCTTCTTTTGACTACTGGCAACATAGGAATCTTAATAATTTGTATACATGGTTTACATGATGTGGCTGTTTTATAATATTCATGTCCAAAATGGCATAAAATTCTTTTTGAATAAAAGAGGAAAATAGTAAAATGGTCTGAAGCACTGTTTGTAAAAAGTAAAGGTAGCTATTTCAAAAAGTACAAACAAGGAAAATGATTATTTTTTCTTTCTTTAAATACTTTATGTTCAAATTTAATTTGAGAGATAAGGAAAATTAATAAGGAATATATATACTTTTAATTGAATAAATTAAAGTTAAAATATTTGTTATTTTGTGGAAATGATGTTAGCTAGAAGAGGAATAGTTTTTAAAATTGAATAAATAATACTTAGGCCTGATTTAAAACATTAAATATAAATAATTAATGTTCATTGATTAGTATGATTAAAAATAATTAATTAATAGCTAAATAAGGAAACTATTGCAAAATTGTTATATCATAACAAGATAAATATAAATTAACCATTTTGGAATGGAATATTAGAAGTTCTTTTGTTAAGTGAGAGCAGTCATATATTGTTTTAAGACAAACATGCAAATGGTCTTATGTTTCAAAAGTATTTCATTTTATTACCCTAAAATAAAAATTTTCAGTCTTATTACTAAAATTTTTCAAATTTGGAATTATAACACTCCTTTTATTAAATTATTTATTCCTCATTTATTTAGGATGGAACATCAGATGAAAATAGGCAGTTACAGATGTCCAGATTACGAAAGATATGCATTCCTCACGTAACTCATTTACTTCAAGATCTTTTGATTAATGAGGAGAAACATAAAGAAGCAGTTCGCCTTGCAGATATTATTTCATCAGAACGATACCAACTATATAAGGTATGCATAGCTTTCTTGCATGCATTTAATATTTTTATCATAGCACATTTTAGTTTTTTTTTTTAAATATTAAGTAAATGAAGGTAGATTTTAACCAACCAACACGAGACAAATTTCATATTGGGAAATAAAATCTTGCATGTGAGATTATTTGATACATAGTTGCCAACATGTCAGCATTCAAGTATAACAAATTATCTATTATTAAATTATTTTAAGCCTTTCCAAGTTTAATTTTATAGTATATGAAAATTGAAAGCCTTGCTGCTAAAACTAGGAATCTTCAGTTTTATCAAATTTCAAAAACACACAGATATAGTATAAATATTTAAATTTTCCAAAAAGACTGCTCTATTTTTTAAATAATACATGAAATACCACCACATAAATTCAATATGTTTGGATTTATACTTTTCACAAACATCTTTTTGAGTAAATGATCCTGCCCTTTGTTATTTTAAGTTTTTTTTTTTTTTTTTTTTTTTTTTTTTTTTTTTTAAATCATTTTACATAATTTTTGAAAAAAGAAGAAAAATAATCATATTATTACAGTATGTTATAATACATAAATATCCATCAAAACAAAAGTATTGTAAAAAAAATTATGATATGGATGAAATATTTTTCTTTAGCCCACTTTATGCTTGATTTCTGTAGTATTTAGTATCGCCTGGCTAGTGTAGCTTTATGTTGAAAACTTACATAGGTATTCTTTTATAGTATTAGTATACTTTATTATTATGTGACATTTATTAAAAATTTAAGGATGAAAATGTTGGTATATCAGTAAGTCAGTAAAATAATTTGTAAAAAAGAATTTTTTTTTCTTTCTTTCTTAATTCTAGAAACTTGATAGATTTGAAAGACTATTTAAATTGGTTAGTCAAAGCATTTAAATTAAAGCTTGCTTATTGAAATTAAATTTTTACAGTATAGCTTCAAAAATCCAGCATTATCAGGATTATAATTATGCCAGATATTTAAACAAATATCAAAAGCAGTAACTAGGAATACCAAAGTAATACAATAATTGATATTTTTTGAGTTAAAGAAAAATAATTATAATAAAGTGTCAAATTATTTCTTCTCATGTAATTTCGAAAACATAAATGTCAACTTATTTTGCTTCAATTTTTTTTACTATTTATTTACAAGTTTTTCTAGTATTTTATACAAATGAAGAATGTCTATTTCGAAAATACAATCTTATTTCTCTAAAGCAGATATTAATTCTCTAGTCAAATATGTGCATTTTTCTACTGCTTCTTTTTGTTCTGCTGGTTATTTATCCTAGTCTTCTGAGCTGCTACTTGCATTATCAATATTTCCATTTAGCACAATGTCAGGTATCTCAGAGTCCATTAAATTGTTCATTGTTGGTGCATTTTCGTCAATGCATAGCCAATCATCTCTCTTTTTTCTCTGTATATTGCAAATTTCCAAATGCTGTTATGAGCTTTAAAATAATGAAGTCACCCTTGAGAATAACCATGTGCATCAGAAATGTTAATGTTTAATTCCTGGTGATATTTTTAGCTTGCGCAATCAGCATAGGATCAGATATGGATACTCCTTTATTTCTTTGTAAATGAAATCATTCAAGAAGCCTATTTTTTACCATACCAATTTTTTCTCTTATGACTGCTTTTTCTATTTTTATAATCATTTTGAAAGACATTTTTTATATAAAATTGAAATATTTTTTGTTTCTAGTTTTTAATGTCATTAAACTTTAGACAAGCCAATTCCATGCTCAGCACACAACGATTTCATTAAAAAACCACTTTCTGTTTTTTAATAAATTTTATATTTAATATGCAAATTTAAATACTTTATTTTAGATGCTGCATTTGCTGGTTTTGAAAAAGACATTGTACAATAACAATAAATAATTACAAAAATAAACTTAAAAAATACAAGTGTTTGTCTGACCTCAGTAAAAAGAAGTCACAATCAAAGCAATCTCTTGCTGCTTGGGCAGCAAGAGAAAATTGCAAAGGAACTTTCTTGGAGCTGTACTGTTACTAAGCAGCAGTGCAACTCCAAGAAAATTTTTTGAGAATATAATTATACTTGAGAAATGAAAGAGAAAAAAAAAAGTAAAATATTCTCTTTTTTCTTGCATTTTTACTTTCAGTCGTTAAGTTTTTAATTCATAAACAAATGCTATTTTTCTTCTCTCATACCTTGAAAGTGTAAAAGGAAAAGGAAGTGAAAAGATGATTTTGATGCCAGATTTTTGAAGTCACACTGTATATATGTTATTGTTTTCGTTTTTGTTATAAGGAGTTTAATTCATTTTCTGTCTTAGTGCTTATAATATTTAATATGAAATAATATAGCTTTACTATGAATTATTCTTATGTAGAGATGTAAATTTTCCGGAAAAATATAAGTGGCAGAAAAAAAAATGGTTTTTTACTGGTTTTTTTTCGGGGGAAAAAAACAGAAAAGTTAGAAAAATTGATTTTTTATGATTGTTTTTCTCAAATAAATTATATTTTCTTAGAGAATATTAAATAATAAACATTTTTTTCCATTTATTTGTATTAAAACAAAATTATTTTCACTTTATATTACAAAATAAAAAGAAAGAAGCAAAGCCTACTTATAAAAATAGTTTTTTCAACAGTCTAATAATTTTTATTAAATGCTATTGTTTGTTGTATCATATCTCTGTTGAAATGATTTTTCAGTTTACATGTTTAAATACCAATTGACCTATTGTAAAAACCTGAGCCAATATGCCTACAGTTTGGAATGAAATAAATTATGTATCCCATTTACATAAGTATAGTTTTTAAGTAAATGATACTAGTTTAATGAAATAAATTATTGCAGTTTTGTCATTATTATGAATATCAGTATTAAAAAATTCTACTATTTGTTTAAACAAGTAAGAAAAATAATGCGTGAAGCATAGATTATGAAGCACTTTCCAACACTTAATGAAATCTTTAACAAAACTTTGTTATTTAGGGAAATAGTAGTGTATAGTCAAATATACCCAAATATGTATTCCAGTACTTTTGAACAGCCCTGTATTTCATATGTCAGTTGACATAATGGGAAAATTTAGTTTAGCAAGAAAATACCCAGTAGCTTGAAATTTCTTTTTCAGCAATTCATACTATTAGATGGAAACATACTTGAATACTTTTGTTCAGCCCTGTAGTTTACATTGTACCTTTATTACACGTCAGCATTAGGCTAAAATTTATTGTAAACTAAAACACTTTTAAAACAACTGAAATCACACTCTCATAAATCATCATTCATACGTGTCCATGTGCCGAATTCTTTGCGTGGCCCTGTATATCCTTTTATCTATATTCTGCAAACATTTCTCAGTAAATTGAATGAAGCTCAGCGTAAAAATGCATAGCTTATTTAAGAACCACGTTTAAAAAATTTACGCTCATATTCAGTAACATTGGTGAGCTCTTTTGGGTAGCCCTGTACATCAACTATAACATTTATACACACCATATAATGTGCATATATTTAGCGAAATATAAACGCGCATATCATAATTAAAATGCATTTCATCCCTCCATCAGCTTTCATCGGACACATATACGGTACTTCGGAAAGAATATACTATTTGAAATCTTTTGTATGGCCCTGTAAATGCTATGTACTTCATATTATGCAAGACAGCAGCGTATAATTTATATTAAGCTTCAGTGACATATATCAATTTTATTATATATGAAACAGCTTAATATATTTAAAATATGTCACACACAATTCCCCCTTTTACCATTATCTAATGGAATTCTTTCGTGTAGCCCTGTAAATGAATAATAGCTACATTTTCACCTTATATTTTATAGAATGCATATTTTAATATGTTTGACATGGTATAACATCTTTAAAATTCCTTTGAAACGATTTTCCCCATAGGCCGTAATGTAATGGGAAACTTGTGATTCACCCTGTAGATAAACTAATCATGGTAGAAATTTCATTTTCGATAGGACTTGTGTTAGGGTAAACGTCAATAACGTCCTAAAATTTCATGGCAATCCAAGTATATTAACGATTTGTCCCCATAGGCTGTAATGTAATGGGAAACTTTTGATTTGCCCTGTAGATAAACTAATCATGGTAGAAACTTCATTTTCAATAGGGTTCGTGCTAGGGTAAACGTCAATAACGTCCTAAAATTTCATGGCAATCCGAATATATTAACGATTTTTCCCCATAGGCTGTAATGTAATGGGAAACTTTTGATTCTCTCTGTAGATAAACTAATCATGGTAGATACTTCATTTTCAATAGGGTTCTTGCTAGGGTAAAGCTCAATAATATATAAAAATTTCATAGCAATCCGAGTATATTTACGGGAGTTAGAGCGCGGATAGACGGGCATCTGGACAGACGGCCAAACAAACCGAATGCATAAGCACTTTTCAACTTTGTTGGAAAGTGCTAAAAATGTATATTTTTACAATATAAATTTTTTTTTCTTAGAATTATAATTTTATTTCCTTTAAAAAATATGTTTAGTTTTGGTATAGCTTTCCAATCGCAACTCAAAAAAGTTTTGATTTAGTTTTGTAATCTAAATTCAAACAAAACTAACAAGGAAGGTCTCCATTGGGGGCATACTCAGAATTTTTTGAAAAAAATACGAATTAAACTACTCATGTAGGTAATAAAGGATCAGTGAAAATTAGCGGCGGAATTACATTATTAGATATGTAAAAAAATAAAATAGTTTGGAATAATTGGCGTGAAAAGCTGAAAGCGACGCGGGATTTGGCGAGCAGTGTATTTCCTCGCCAAAAGCAGACGATTTTAACGAATCTGAAAATTGATTTTAATTGACTTCACTGTTAAAAATCTGCAGCATTTATTGCAACGTCACTCCACTACTTTTATAGAATATCTCTTTTCTGACCAATGAGAATGCTCCATAGCACGGTGAATTGATCGTTTTCTATAAAAGCGGTGGAGTGACGCTGCAGAAAATGGTACAGATTTTTAGTGGTTTTGTAGCTTGTGTAATATTGCATTTTGTTGCAACGCACTCCATGGCTTGTATATAATATCTCTATTCCAACTAATGAGAAAGCTCCATTTCACGGCCAAGTAACCGTTTTCTATACAAGCAAGGGAGTGCGTTGCAACAAAATGCAGCAGATTTTTAACAGTGTATTTTTCGATTTGGAACAATTTTAATCAATTTAAATTGTGTTTTAAATGATAAAATATATTAATTTCATTTTGTTATAAGTACATATAAACGTATATGACAAAATTACACTTAAAGTAAAGTAAAAATGCAAAACTAAAATTACTTAAACTAAACTTATTTAAATAAATTGAATATAGAAAGTTTTTCTTTTAAAAGTATTCGAAGCGTAAAAGCGTATTTTTTAAAATTTCGTTTTTTTGCCAACCGGAGATAAATTGCCAAATAAATGAAATTTTTTTTTTTTTTTTTTACGGACGTTATAAGGAGGTTCCGCCGAAATTTTTTTTATAAACATATATAACTATATGAGTAGAACATTCTGTAATTTTTTCAGATTTTTCTGAGTATGCCCGTATGGAGACCTTCCTTGTAAGTTTTAGTTTGGCTTACTCAGGTCTGCATCTAAAAAAACAGCATAGGATTTATTGACTGTTAGATTTTTACTCACCGAAATCAGGAAAATATTTTTTTAAGTTAAATTAAACTTAATGTTTTTTCTTTTTGTCCTGAAATCTGGTATTCTATTCTTGAGTAAGAAACCATATTCAATAATATTTCCATATGGTAATATCATATTTCTAAGAGTGGAATTCAAAAGTTATGAAAACAGAACACTACAAATAGAAAATGCTCGCTATTTGATCAATTAACAAAAGCCAGTTGCCCATAGATATAAACTTCTGCTGTGCTTTAGAAAACTTCTAAAATTCAAAGTTTAATCAAGACGGAAAATATAATTTGGAACGTATTTACTTGTAATAAAATGTTTTTTTTTTTTTTTTTTTCAGTGTACTTTTTTAATGCTAACTGCCCATGTTTTGCAACTTTATTGTATATTATGGAGGTAAAGTGGAGGTCAGTTTTAGATTCAACACCTTGAAAAACATTCAATTAATCATCTATAATGAAAATTTGAAAAATGAAGCATAGTAGTGCCACCTATAGGGCAATTTACACCAAAAACTAAACATTAATATATAACAGGACTGGCTGAATCTGTAGTTTGATGAAAAATCGTCTTTTAGTTCTTGAGATAGAGCTTTTGTGGAAATCATGAATAATGAATCATAGCAGCGCCATCGGTTGGGAGATATACACTAATAACTAAACATCTCAAGTTTATATCAAGGTGTAACTGAATCTAAAGTTTTGTGAAATTATGTGCATCAGTTCTTGAGATAGATTGCCCATAAAATTTTTGTCACATTCAGACTCACAGATATTTTCCAAAAACCACTAAATCGTGTTCAGGACTTTCTAAAACGTTTAAATGCACCAAAAACTGGGTCAAATTTTTCACGAACTCAATACTTACTTACTTGTAAAGATAGAAGAAAGTAATAAATGCATGCTTCAAATTTTATGTTAAATTTTTAATTTTACCATTCTCATTAATCAGCATATTATTGAAATAATTTTGCACATGAATTAATTTTTAAAAAGAGAAGTTGCATTTAATTATATATCTAGATTTTTTTCATGCAATCCTGTTTTTGTGAAATTGTGAACTTCTTGTATGGTATATAATCAGAATTTATGATTTAGAAATTATTACTATATTTATGTTCTTATTTAGACATTTTTAAATAAGGTTATTCTCACATATATACAACTTGATAAGATTCAGCTGCTATATGGCATGAGATTTTTTTTCTTCAATCACTGCATTTGTAAAAGATTCAATTTGGAGATTAAATTTTTTTCTGAAATGTCTATTTTTCAAGAGAAATTTTTCGAAGGGTCTTGTACTTCAATCAAGAAAAAAATGTGAATGATCCTTTCAAGTCTTCTCAAACAGATTTCTATTGAGAGATCAGATTAACCCACATTAAAGTTTTCATGTGGGACACTCAACATAAAAATAAATAAAATTAAAAGTATGAGAATGTTGCTATTACAAAATTTTCAAGACATTATTTTACAAATGAAATTATTTTTCCAGTTTGGAAAAATTGAAAAGCAAGCCTTTGGAAAAAAACTTTTTTTTTTTTTTCCAATTTTTCCGGTTTTTTTCCCAAGCATCCCCATCTCTATTCTTATGTAGCTATTCTGATGTATCAACAAGATAGTCATAGTTTCTTATATTTTAAATTTCAAGTTTTACTTTTTGTATTGTCTTTTTGTTTGTATTTTACATTTACAATTTCATTTTAATTTATAAATAATTGTCCTGGTAAATTACCTTTTCTCCCCTAGGAGTTCACACATGAAGATATAAAACAATTCCTCAGGGTTACTTTGGATTCATCATTTGCCTTACTGGATAGAAATTTAGATCCTTTAGGTTATAATTACCAATGAATCAAGCTCGACATTACATTGTTTTACTATGTAAAACAATATCTGTATTTTCTATCTGTATAAAGACTGAAAAACAAGTTTTTAATTATTATCGCACATTTGTGTATTTTATCATTTTTTATAAAAATAAAATAATTTAAATATATATATATATATTAATTTAAACTTTTACAGACATTCTTGTCATTTCTATCTGTTTAAGTACTTAAAGTGTTTATTCTAAAAACAGTAATATTGATAAACATCAAATTACTTCATATTTCAGAAGTGACATTAATTACATTAACTGTTTACTTTAAAACCATAATATTTATAAACTATAAATTAATCCATTATTCAAAAGTGACATTAATGAAATATTTAATATCATTGTTTATTTAAACAATTCATAAGTGGATGATTGCACAGGATTGCGAAATCATTTGTGTTGATTACTTCAAGGACAACATTTTACTGTGAACGAACTCAGTTCAGTTGCTCTTATGTTTTTGTAAAGCACACACGGTGCTTATATTTCTCTTACTGTGTCGCATACTTGGATATGTCAATCCCGCAACCGCAGCAGGAAACTGCATTCCTGTATCTTGTTTTTTTCAATTTACTAAATGTTTCTTTAAGTTGTTAATATAAAGCAAAAGAGATATATTAGTGCGAATTTATTTTCACTTGACAACACTAAAGAACTGCTTCATGAATCTCGGACACCAACATTATGGAGGCACCGGCGAGATAACCTGCGTACATCGCTTTTGATGAATTACGCCGTCTCAAAGTCACCATAAAGGAGTACCCTACAGCCCAGCTGTTTCAGATAAGTACATTTTTGGTTTATTATCAGTTTGGCTTTGTTTTTTAACTTGGTTCCCTCATTATTTTAATAATGAGTCAAGAAGATTTAGAAAAGACAGCCATAAATTTACGTGGCAGAGCTAAATCTGCATTAACACGTATCACGAACTTCATTGACGCTGATCAAGTTTTTCAAAAGAATGATTTATTGAATAAATTAGAAAAATTAGAAACAGCTTATTTCGATTTTGATAAATATGATGCACAATTACCAGAAGAATCCTCGGAAATGGAGGAATTTGAAACAAAATATTATGAAACCAAAGCCAAACTGCAATCAGAACTTGAAAAATTTTCTATAAATAGTATGAATGCACATTCTCAAGTTGTTAATGAACAATTACCTATAGTTAATACAACTAATAATTTTAAATTACCCAGATTGAATATTGAGCAATTTGATGGTAATTTCAAAAACTGGATGTCATTTAAAGACTTATATTTATCGTTAGTGCATAACAATGCCAGTATAACAAACATTCAAAAATTTCAATACTTAAGAGGTTTGCTCGGTGAAGAGCCATCGTCAATTATAAAACATATTCCCATTTCTGAAACCAGTTATGCAGAAGCATGGGAAAAATTATTGTCAAGATACGACAAAAGAAAACAAATTGTCGCAGCTCTTATCAAAACATTTATGGATATACCTCCCATTATTCATGCTAATGCACTTAACTTACGCAATATATCAGATATCTCTGACGAGGTAATTCGTGCTCTCAAATCAATCGATGTTAAAGCATCAGAGAGAGACATTTGGTTAATTCATATTCTTCTTCAAAAGGTTGATAATAAAACACGTGAAGAATGGGTTCAATATTCATCGAAGGATGATTTTCCTTCTTTTGATCAATTTATTCAGTTCATTAATGACAGATGTTTATCTTTAGAATTGTATAATAATGATTATACAGGGTTACATAAAAAAGAGAAACAATTTAATTTTCACAAAGCTCCCGCCAATAACGTTATCAAATGTTTATTTTGTAAAGCTAATCACTTATTGTACAAATGTATTAAATTTAAGGAATTAAATGTAAGAGATAGAAAACAATTTGTGAGAAAAAACAAATTATGTAGCAACTGTTTGTCTGACAAACACTACACATATCAATGTAATTCTACATTTAGCTGTCATCATTGTCAGCTCAAACACCATACGCTATTATGCGAGAATAAACTACAAAATTATGCGATGTCAACTTCACGTTCGAATGAAAAACAGAGTCGGAAAAGCAAATCTGATTCAGAGGACCTTTCGATTCCTGATGATAATAAAAAAGAAGTTTCTCCTTCAATAAATTCTGTTCAAACATCTTTCGCACTTTTGCCCACTGCTACAGTATATATTTATGATTGCATGGGTCAAAAGCATACGTTAAGAATTATGTGTGACAGTGGCTCAGAATCTACGTTCGTTTCAGAATCATGCATGAAAGTGTTAGGATTCAAAAGGAAAAATGCCCGATTTCCCGTGAAAGGTCTTTCTAATTCAAAAATCGCAGTAACAAAGGGTTACGTAATGATTGATCTTATATCAATTCATAATGCTGACAGTAAGTTGTCAGTGAAAGCTTTTATTTTAGACGAATTAACAGCTCCATTACCTTCTGAGAAAATAAGTGAAGAGCATTATTCACACTTAAAAAATGTAAACTTGGCAGATCCACATTTTGGGACTCCAAATAAAATCGATATTATTTTAGGATCAGATTACTTTTTTTCTATTTTGCTTCCTGGTCAAATAACATGTGCTCAGAGCAGTTTAATTGCACAAAATTCCATCTTTGGCTTTCTCGTATCGGGAAAAATGCCGCATCTTAACACAACTCCTAATTCAATGCATAATTTACATATTTATGAACTTAATATTGATAATGAATTAAAACGATTTTGGGAAATGGAAGAAGTATTCAATAATAATGCTCAAATTCTGTCTCCAGAAGAACAATTTGTTGAATCACATTTTCAGAAAACTTACTCAATTAATTCCGAGGGTCGTTTTGTGGTAAAATTACCTTTTGTTAAACCTACGACAGAATTAGGTAATTCTAGACCTGCCGCAATTTCTCGCTTGTTGGCGATGGAAAGGAAATTTAAAGAAAACACAGAATTCGAAAAGCAATACAAGGATTTTATGCGCGAATATATACAGTTAGGCCATATGGAATTAATAACACAAAATGACATTAACGATTCTGAAAATGAACAATATTTTCTTCCTCATCATGCGGTTATTAAACCTTCTAGTACTACTACCAAGTTGAGAGTTGTGTTTGATGCATCATGTAATACTTCAAAAGGTAATTCCTTGAATTCAATTTTGGGAGTAGGTCCTAAATTACAAAGGGACATATTTGAAATTTTACTTAATTTTCGAGTTCCGAAAATTGTTTTTTGCGCTGACATAGAAAAGATGTACCGCCAGATTTTAGTTTCTGAAGAAGATCAAAATTATCAGAAAATAGTTTGGAGGTTTAACTCTAATGAGGAAATAAAAAATTTCAAATTAAAAACAGTTACTTATGGGCTAGCTCCAGCGTCTTATCTAGCCACTAAATGTCTCAAACAAATTGCTGATGATTATACAAAAAACGCTGTTATTTCTCAAACATTGGAGAAAGATTTCTATATGGATGATCTTCTTTCAGGCTCAAACACTGTTAGCGAGGCAATAGAAACTTGTAAAGAAATTAGCGATGTTTTGCACGCGCATGGTTTCCACTTAAGAAAATGGAATTCAAATTCAAAGGAATTTCTTAGAGAGTTTCAAGATGATTCCAATACCGAATCGAATTTTGAAATAATTCCTAGTGATAACGGAAGCTCTAAAGTTCTAGGATTAAGCTGGAACTCTTCTTCAGATACTTTTATTTTCAAGGTTTCACTAAATCTCACTCCACCTCTTACAAAGAGGCAAATTTTAGCAGAATCGGCTAGAATCTTTGACCCACTGGGTCTAATTTCCCCATGCACTGTAACTTTAAAAATATTTTATCAAAAACTGTGGTTGACAAAAGGGGACTGGGACACTATTATTCCAGAACATCTAACTGAGGAATTATTCAAATTTCAAAATTCATTCAATGAAATCAATCAATTTTCGATACCAAGATGTGTTACGCTTTCATCCGAGAATGCCTTCGAATTACACGGATTCTCCGATGCGTCAACACTAGCTTATGCTGCCGCAATTTATTGCCGACAAACTTGCAATGGAAAAACCAATGCTTTTCTTTTGGTTTCTAAAACAAAAGTTGCACCAATCAAGCAAATTTCTGTCCCTAAATTAGAACTTTGCGGTGCTCACTTATTATCTAAATTATTCCGCACAGTTATGGACACACTAAAGAATTACAAGTTCGATATTTTTGCATGGACTGATTCTAAAGTAGTCCTTTCATGGTTATCCGCACACCCCCGCAAGTGGAAAACATTTGTCGCGAACAGAACCTCTCAAATAACAGAAGTTTTACCTACTAAGCACTGGGGACACGTTCCCTCAAAAGATAATCCCGCAGATATCGCTTCTCGCGGTATCGACCCAAAGTGTTTGCCAGAATGCGAGCTATGGTGGAAAGGGCCAGGCTGGCTACTTCTAGACCCATCTAATTGGCCGAAAGATGACTTAAATGTTGATGAATTCGATGAGCAAATCAAATCCGAGCAAAGGTCGGATCCCATTTTTTCATTTCACACGCATGCTTCAAATGATGTACTAGATAATTTGTTTCAAAAGCACTCTTCACTTTCAAAAATTATCCGCATTCTGGCATATTGCATAAGATTCATTAAAAAATGCAAAAATGCTAATGAATATCAAATCCCTTCAACAGTACTTACATTTAACGAAATAAAATCTGCTGAAGAAATGATCGTTCTTTGGATTCAAAATTCTTACTTTAAAGAAGAGTTAAATTGCATCAAAGAACAAAAACCTCTAGCTAAGAAAAGCAAATTACACTCCCTATATCCGTTCATTGATGCTAAGGGTATCTTACGGGTGGGAGGACGCCTGCAAAATTCACAGTTAGCATTTAATCACAAGCATCCGGTAATACTTCCATCACAACATAAAATGAGTGAACTATTGATAATACAACAGCATATTGCCACTTTACATGCTGGACCTTCTCTACTATCGCACATCATAAAACAATCTTTTTGGATAATTGGTGGAAAAAAGCTCATCAACAAATGCATTAATAGATGTTTAAAATGTTTCAGATACAAGAAAGCTATTACAACTCCTCCATTAATGGGGAATTTACCTAAACCTCGAGTAAATCTTGAACGCCCTTTTTTTGCCAGTGGAATTGATTACGCAGGCCCCATATTCATTAAATTTAGCAAGGGTAGGGGTGCAAAAACAACTAAGGGTTACATTGCCTTATTTATTTGTCTTGCTACGAAAGCGGTCCATATAGAAGCTGTAAGTGATCTAACAACTGAAGCATTTATAGCAGCTCTTCGACGTTTTAGTGCAAGAAGAGGTACCCCACGTCACCTTTATAGTGACAACGGGAAGAACTTTGTCGGGGCATCAAGAAAAATCGACCAAATACAAAGGGCATGGTTGTCATTTCCTAAAAATGAAATCATGTCTCGATATTTAACTGAAAAATCCATTGAATGGCATTTTATCCCTCCTTCTTCCCCTCACTTTGGCGGAATTTGGGAGGCTGCGATAAAATCCGCCAAACATCATCTAAAAAGAGTAATAGGAGAGACACTCCTGACTTTCGAAGAGCTCGCCACCCTACTTAGCCAAGTCGAAGCCTTGTTAAATTCGCGACCTCTCATACATTTAAATGACAATGATAGTGACTGCATAAATGTTCTCACACCCTCACATTTTCTTACAGGTGATGTAATCTTCTCAATACCGGAGGAGACCTCATCCATCACATGCAACCCTAGAAATCGCTGGGAGCTGCTGCAAAATTTAAAAAGAGGATTCTCACAGCGATTTAAGAAGGAGTATTTGATCTCGCTCCAAAAAAGAAGCAAGTGGAGAGTCGAGCAACGTAATCTTCAACCTGGACAAGTTGTGCTACTCCTTGATGATACCCAGCCACCAGACTCTTGGCCATTGGGCCGGGTAACAGAGGTGCACCCAGGAAAAGACGAACATGTCCGTGTTGTGACCATACAGTGTAGAGGATCGTTTTTGAGACGACCTGTACACAAATTAGCGCTCCTTCCTATATATCAGGACTAAGGCCTGATAGGGTGGGAGTGTGTTTAAGTACTTAAAGTGTTTATTCTAAAAACAGTAATATTGATAAACATCAAATTACTTCATATTTCAGAAGTGACATTAATTACATTAACTGTTTACTTTAAAACCATAATATTTATAAACTATAAATTAATCCATTATTCAAAAGTGACATTAATGAAATATTTAATATCATTGTTTATTTAAACAATTCATAAGTGGATGATTGCACAGGATTGCGAAATCATTTGTGTTGATTACTTCAAGGACAACATTTTACTGTGAACGAACTCAGTTCAGTTGCTCTTATGTTTTTGTAAAGCACACACGGTGCTTATATTTCTCTTACTGTGTCGCATACTTGGATATGTCAATCCCGCAACCGCAGCAGGAAACTGCATTCCTGTATCTTGTTTTTTTCAATTTACTAAATGTTTCTTTAAGTTGTTAATATAAAGCAAAAGAGATATATTAGTGCGAATTTATTTTCACTTGACAACACTAAAGAACTGCTTCATGAATCTCGGACACCAACACTATCTATAATTAAAAAATATATAGATATAAATTTGCATGATTAATAATATCCACCAATCAAGAACAAACTTCTACTCAATGAAATTAGAATTCACTACATTTTTACATGTTTGCAAAAAAATTTAAAGCATTTAAAACAGCAATTGTATAATATCATAAACTTATCTTCTGGTATATTATGCATGTTTTCTTAGGAGTTTTTGATCAAAATTGAAAATTTAATATAATTAAACTTAAGGAATGAAGTCATGAATCATTACAGTACATGCCTTTTATTTTGCTTAGATAGAATTTTATTTAAGAGTGTAAATTTATATAAATTTAAGGATGTACTCTGCGAGATGCAGTGAGAATCCCCTAACATCAGTTCCATCTATAAATTTTTTTAATTAAAAATATTAATTCATTCAACATTAATTTTATATATTTAAAATTATCACATCCTGTGTCTAGAGAGATCTTTCATTTAAAAATACAAAATCAAAATAGACTGGAATGTGCATAGCATGCCGTTGTATGCTGCTAAAAGGTGGTGGTTTCTCTTCACCCTACATTAAGTTCATTTTGATAGTTTTTTTTTTTTTTTTTTTTTTTTTTAATAATATAAAATTAAAATAGACTGGTGTGTGTGTGTGTGTGTAGCTTGTATTTCAGTGTTGATATTTTTTATTTTGTTTAAAAATATAAAATTATACAAATTTGAGGATATGTACTGTATTGACAATGGATTCACCTACATAATGTTGGTTCCTTTTAAAATATTTTATTAAAAAACATAAAATCAAAACAGATCAGTGTTTGTAACATCCCCTGTGTATGCTGTTGAAGGTAGTAAAGGATCCTATTCTAGGTTTGTTTGGATAGACTTTTGCTTAAAAACATAAAACTAAGCAAATTTAAGGCTGTATACTGCCAAAAGCAGCAAAGCCTCTGAGATTAGGTTTATTTGGAAAAATTTTTGTTTACAAATATAAAATCATTAAACACTGATTATAAGTATATTTAAAGTTATTATCATGGACCCGACCAATGTCATGCCAGTCAACTAGTTTACAATATTACAATGAAATATGCTTATTGGGGGGGTGAGCATCACATATATTTGCTGCAAAAACACTAAGAATCATTGATTATTCCCACCAGTTATTTTTTATTGTAAATTTTGGCTTATTTATTAATTAGGGTTGACAAAAATTTCTGTTTTAAAAAACTTGTGATAAAAGATAAATTCTGTAAAAGATACTCATCAAGAAGGAATTAGATTACAATTTTCATAATATTCAAAATAAAATAATGTTTTGATCTTAAATTATAAGTATCTTTAATTTTAGAATATGTTAAACAGCATGTTTGCTTCTTTAACAAGCAACTTAAGGAAGCTTGTTTTGAATCACATCATTTATCCTAGTTGAAAATAGATAGAAGAACAGAAAAATTAAACTCTTAAACAGTATCTGATTATCTGTAGCAAGATTTTGTGATGATACAGTATTTATTAGTTATTCTGTTTAGTGGTATGCTTGTCTATGGGAAATACACCAAGCAAATGAATCTGCTTAATATAGATATAAATAAAGCAGCATTAGAAAATTTGGATCCTACAGACTTGTAGTGTTTTCATGGTGGAACTAAGGAATTAATGAACTGTGAAATACTTCTACCTCTACAATTAGTTTAATTAAAAGAAAAGTGTATAATATTCAACTTTTGAATCAGATTTGAAAAATGGAAATCTGATTATTTACTAGAAACTAAAAGCTTACACTTCTTTGGAATTCCAAATGCTCAGAAGAATTTTAACTCTTCACCCCACCATGTGCCATATCTGGGACATACTTAAAAACTTTATAATTCCCATTACTAACTATAAATTTGACTAATATGATCTCTATTCCAGATCAAAAACAATCCAAAGAATGGAATGACATTTAATTTTTACTATGTCAGATGGCTATACTTGACAAAAAATTAGAATTTGTTCTTCGAAAGGGGAAAAAAAATGGATCAAGCGATTAAGATAAAAATTTACCTTTATTATTTTTACTGAATATTTAAAAATATTAATATTTAAAAAAAGTTGAAGAGTGTTAAGTGAACAAAATTAGTTATTTTAAGCTTATTAAGTTACAAAATAAAGCAATACTATATTTTAAAACCCTAATTCCATATGTATAGTACACAACATAATATAAAATTTTAACTAAAAATTTGATTTCTTTTTTTAAATTTATTATTTTTTTATTATTAGACAGATATATAGATTTCAAATAATTTTTTTCATTAAAAAAAAAAAAAAAAAAAAAAAAAAAAAAAAAAATACATCATGCAGTGAAGGGTTAAAAGCTACTGGCATTGTTTTAATTGAAGGGCAAATAATCACTTTTATGTTTATGTAAGTATATGTAAAAAAAAAATTATTGTAATATTATATTTAATTTTTCTTTTAATTATATTATAAATATTGTTCATAATTTTTTAACATAAATCCTGTCCAGGTATATTTATGAAGTTTACATATAATGTTTTGTTTCTTAAACAATTGCATATTGTGTAATTTTAAAAATTTACATTGTATTATTAGTTTCAGTTGTTATTGGTATAATTAAATTACAGTTATCATTTTGAAATTATTTTATGGTTAATTTCAGAAAATTATCAGGTGTAGAGAGAAACTTGCTTTGCCATTTTTAAACTTAATTTTCTTTCTATTACTAAATTTGCAAGCATTTGAATTTTCAATAATTGTACTTTATTTTAAAAACATAGCATATTTTTAATGACATTATGAGATAGATATCTCAGTTTTATTGAGTCATTTGCACTTACTAGTTTCATTTTAGAAAATAGAGCTCAGTAATTTTGTATCAACTGAGCACATTGCATATTTCTCCAGAAGTGTCTTCTTGTTAACATCTGGCAGTTATATATTGCACCTATTACTATCTTATTTCTTGACAATGGTATTTGCTGTATAAAAACTGAAATGCAAACTTTTTGAGGAAAAAAAAATATCAAGATAACACACTAATTGAAGATTATATAACTGTCTAATCAGTATATATGTTTTTATTCTATTTTGCATAGATTATTTATAATACTAAATGCACTCACTGTAAATTGGTAGTCGTTTATGTTATTGGAAATCCTATATATTTATAAATTGGATAAATAAATTAGCTAGTAATTCTTATATTTATATATAATAGTATATACAAAATAAATTTATATGAATGTATATATATATATAATATGCACAAAATGGCAGATTTGAGTATAAGTCTTTGATTATATAATTTATAAATTTTAATACGCATTCATATATCATTTTTTAGTTAAAAAAAGAAAACTCTTATAAAGTAAAGGAATTTATTGTCTGAAAAAGTACAATGTACATATAATTTAATTCATACATAACATTAACAGTTGTTCAAATACATATATAATTTACTATAAATACATTATATGGATTACATAAAATGTTGCATGATATTCTAACATATACAGGCAAACTATATTTAAAAACTAATATGTCCCTTGTCATCCCACGGCTTTGCTCACAGAGTAACTGAAGTATGCCAAGTAATATTTGTACATGTAATTTTTATTAGAAGAAATTATACTTTTAGGAATAATTCAAAAATATCTAATTAAGTCGCTGTTTGACTAAACTTCATTATTACACTACATTAGGCGGAAATAAGATTTAAATTAATAAGAAAAACTAAAAGTAATGTGAAATAAATATTAATTTATAAAGTATTTTGAAGCATGTATGTTCATTTCATGCACTTATATATGTATTCTTTTAAAGTTTTGAATATTTTAGAAACCATCATATTAAAACGCATTTACATCTTAAAATTAACTATCATGTCAAATTCCAACATTGTTGACTAACAATCTATCACCTCTCTGGTTGTAGCGACACCAACATAAAATGCCTATGTTGAAACAGGGACCATCACCATTGATTTGCCAACATTAATAATTTTGAAATCTATTTGGTATTTCTTAATATTTCATAAAAAGCATAATTTAAAAAGTTTTTAAGACTTTTTTAGAATACTTATTTTTGTTAACCAAAGATGGTAGTGGCACAGACATAAAATATAGTCTCTGCAGATTCAGAGACTGTCATTATTGATTTACAACAATTACTGTATAACACGCACTACTAATTTGAAAGTACATAATTTTATTTCAAGCATATACTGCTGTATAACACGCATCAATTTTTTTCCCATGAAAAGAAACTAAAAATATAAACTTTCCCCCCACTTCAGATAAATGCGTCTTTTCTTAGCGACATGTAAAATCAGTTGTCTCAAGTCTGTTCAATTCCTGCCTTTTGGAATCTAAATTCCCACCACCAAAAAAAAAAAAAAAAAATCTTGTTTGAAACAAAGCATAATTTAAAAAGTTTTTAAAGACTTTTTTAGAATACTTATTTTTGTTAACCAAAGATGGTAGTGGCACAGACATAAAATATAGTCTCTGCAGATTCAGAGACTGTCATTATTGATTTACAACAATTACTGTATAACACGCACCACTAATTTGAAAGTACATAATTTTATTTCAAGCATATACTGCTGTATAACACGCATCAATTTTTTTCCCACGAAAAGAAACTAAAAATATAAACTTTCCCCCCACTTCAGATAAATGCGTCTTTTCTTAGCAACATGTAAAATCAGTTGTCTCAAGTCTGCTCAATTCCTGCCTTTTGGAATCTAAATCCCCACCACCAAAAAAAAAAAAAATCTTGTTTGAAACAAACCCATCACTACCCCCCTCCCCCTCCCATCTGCTCTGAACCTACCTACAGAAATTTCCTGTTTCATGTAACATTCATCGTTTGTTCGAAACCATAACTTTTAGATGCGCTGATCTTAAAGTTTATGAAAACTGTTCTTCATCATAAACTTATGCCTCCAGTAAAGCAAAATAAATACAATTCCGGATTAAAATGTAAAGTAATAGTATTTTTAAAAGAAAAAGGTAATTGTGCTGCAGCTAGAATATTCGGAGTTTATGAATGGAAGAAGAATGAAGCTGCGATTCTAATTATGCCAAAACAAAAATATACACTGAGCACAGGCATTATGAAGTGTATTATTTTAGAGGACAATGTTGTCTAGTGGATATTAGAAAATCGCCAAAATGGGCTAATAATAACGAGGAGTAGTGTTCTTTTATTTGCCTTACAATGGGCAAAAAAGAATCCCAAAGAAAGTAAAAGGCAACAATGAGTTTGTGCAATAGATTTATGAATCACAGAAATTTTGTTCTTCGCAAAAAGACGAAAGTTACCCCCAAACCTTCCAAAAGACTTGGAACAAAAACTGTTAAGTTTTCAGAAGTTTGTCATTGATACACGAAAGGAGAAAAACTACGATTTGTCTTAAATTGGAAATATGGACGAAACACTCGTAATATTCGATGTGATAGGAAACAGAAGTGTAGAAACAAAACAAATAAAAACTGTTCCATTTAAAACTACGGGACACCAGCAAGCCTTTTAGTTTGGGATATGTTTAGGCCCCATAGAACACTCTGAATTAATAAAAGAATCCAATATAGATTTGGCAGCAATTCCAAGAGGATTGACTTCGTTAGTTCAACCATTAGATGTTTCAATAAACAAACCTTTCAAAGAAATTTTAAGACAGCAACGGGACACATGGTTGCTAGAAGCAGTGGCGTGCGAAGGGGGGGGGGGGGGCAGTCATCCCGGGCACAAAAATCTAAATAGGTGCCAAATTTATACTATCAACGTCATTTTTGGCCTGTCACTAGAAAAAGTTCGGAGAGGAGGGGCCAAATTGAAACTTTGCCCCAGGCACAGTTTTCTCTTTGCACGCCCCTGGCTAGAAAGAGAAAAACCTTTTACAAAAGGAGGAAATACGCGACATGCGATTTTATCACAAATATGTAAATGGATTATAACATCATGGGATGAAATCAAACCAGAAATAATTGTCAAATCATTTAAAAATGTGGAATTTCCAATGCACTTGACTGTACCGAGGATGACTATTTATGGCTAGATGAAAACAACACTCGTGATAAAATATATGAAAGTGAGAGTGGGGAAGAAATTGACATTCCCAAAAGTATAAATGAGGACGAGTACAATGAACTCTTCATGTGATCTGATAAGTAAAATTAAGTTTTTTAGAAAATATATGTAGTAAGTTTCTTTGTTTATGTAAATATATAAATGCATTTATATAATTCTGAAAATTTGGAATGTTTTATTCTTATGATTTTGTTTGAACCACTTTATATTCGGCGTGTAACACGCACACAGAAAAATGAAGTGATTTTTCAGAGTTAAAAGTGCATGTTATATGCCGGGATATACGGTACTTTTGTAATCAGTTCATTCATTATTTCCTGAGACTGCATATAAATCATACCTTAAGACTTTTTTTTTTAATGTTTATTACTCCTTCCCTTTGCTTATCCCCTTTTAACAGGGTTGGATTTTTGACATGACAAGGGTTTAAACCAGATTAAACCATCAAAACCCCATAGAGTCACAATCTGCTGCAGTGCATTAGAGCTTGTTGTTGAATTAATTATATTATGGGTAATTAACAGGTCTTTAAATATTTTTAATTAATGAAAATGAAGGTAAAAGTGACAGATTTTAAATCTCAGATATTTATCTCAAAATAGTCATGCAGAAATATTTGCACAAAAATTAAGCTTAAATACCTTGTTTATTTATTATTATTAGGGATGCATCGGATACTGTTTTTGCCGGATATCAGATACTGGATATCCGGTATCCGATTTTCCTGCCGGATTTGGATATCCAGTACTAAATATGTTATTAGTTATGGCGAATGTTTATTTCCTTATACAATGCAATCTCAAATAATAAATTGCAAATATGTTTCACACCCTATTATAATATTTTAAACGTATTGAAGTATATTTTTCAAAAACTATATCTTTGATTATCAGGGCTTGAACTTCAGGTTTTCCCAGGAGGAGAAAATTTCCCTCATAACATTTGTAAATGCAGGGGAGTTAAACAATATAAAATGGAAAAAAAAAAATTTTAAACCCAACTATTTTCTGCATGTCATTTAAATATTTACAATTTATACCAACATGTCAAAATTCCATTGAAATAATTTAAATCAACAACTCAAGATAATTATCCAAAATGTTTATTTTAATTTAAACACAGGAAAAAAATCAAGCGATTTTTTAAGGAAATTTGCTTTTATCCGTACGCGTGATCCTTCAAAGAAATTTAGATCAGAGACGTACCAAACGTTTAGCTGCATGGGTCGCGATCAGGCCAATAATGTTTATCATACTATCTAGATCAGAGACTGATGAATATTTAGCTTTTATTCCAGGCCGAGTCATGACCTGGAAATTTTGTCCAATGCAAACTTCTAGGAAAAATGAAATCAAGACCAGGCTCACCCTGGAAGAAAAAGAAGCCTGTGTCCACCCGAATCTCCAAAAAAAGCAAGATCAGGACACAACTCGATTCAAAATGAGAGAAAACTTTACCCAGTCCAAGCCTCGTGGACTTACAATGGTGCAACCCGTGCCAAGCTGTGACAGGCTCGAGCTTCGCCTTAAGTTATCTCTCGTGAGGATGCATAATGTCACTTTGTAAACCCTTTATTAGGCCAGGGGGGGGGGGGGGACTTCAACCTCTCATACCACCCCTTAGAATCGCCACATCATACGGGTTGTGGTTTAGCCTTTATACCGGACGGAGCCTGGGACTATGCAAGACTCAACCTGGAAAAAACAGTGCGACTCGACCAGCTCTGCAGAAAAAAATAAGACCCGACCCGGTTCTGAAGACCTGTCCCAGTACAATAAATTAAAGTTGGTGCGACCCGTCCTGGGTCGTGCCGGTGTCGAGTTTAGGACCAACAACTTTTCATCTAATGTCGTTCTGCAGACCCTTTATTAGGCTCAAGGGGAGGGGGGGCGATCGCCCCATTGCCCCCCTTAGATCTGCCATTGATTCTGCTGTACATCAGCTGTTTGCAAATAGCCAGTTTTAGCAAGATATGAAGTCCCCATTGCTGCATGACCCGTCAATTGATTGTATAAAAGGATTATGAAAAAAAAATTACAATTATTAAAATTTTTAGAATATTGCCCAGTTAAACTGATGGCATTGAGCTCACAGTATACGCATACTAATTGTATATTATAGCTTCATATTTTCAACGGTTAATGCTGTTCGAAAAACAAATTAGGGGGTTGGAGAATAGCTCCCCTTCGTATACTTAATCATTGAATTCTCTAAACTAATCAGGCATATGCTTTATTACATAAAAAAAATCTATATCCAAAATTCATAGTAAATCGAATAATTCTTCATAAAATAAAAACCCATTTATATAATTTAAGAGGAATTATCCCCCTCCTTTATACTTAACCATTAAACTTCCAAAACTATTCAGAGATTCGCTTTATCAGAAAGAATGCACATCCAAAATTTAAAGCAAATCGGATAATTCTGCATAAAAATTCATTTATCAGATTTGGGGGGGGGGGGGAGGTTGGAGTAATCGCCCATATCCCTTTTATGCTTAACAAAAGAATCCCACAGTTAATTAGGGAAGCATCTTATCACTATGAACCTGTATTTAAATATTAAAGCAAATCAGTTAATTCTGCTAGAATTATGTATGGTATGATGAAGTATGGGGGATCGGTGGGACTACCCTTCTTAATTTAGATAATCATTCATCTAAATTAAGAGTGGTAGTCCCGCGGATCCCCCATTTATACTTATCCAATGAACTTTTTAAAAAAATCGGAAGTGTCTTATCACAATGAACCTCTATCCAAATTTTGAAGCAAATCAGAAAATTCTCCAAGAAAAACCCATTAAACTAAATTAAGGGGGGTTACCTCCCATTTTCCCCCTCTTAGACTTATCCAATGAACTCGCAAAACTGATCATGGAGGTGTCCTCATCAGAATGATCCTATGTCTAAAATTTGAATGAAATCTGCTAATTTTGCATGAAAAAACCATTTATCTAAATTAAAGGGCAGGGGATTAGCCCCCCGTTTCCCCTCTTTATACTTATCCAATGAACTCCCAAAACTAATCATGGTGCTATGCTCATCAGAATGATCCTATGTCTAAAATTTGAATGAAATCTGATAAATCTGCATAAGAAACCCATTTATTGAAATTAAGGGTGGGGAATTAGCCCCCCGTTTTGCCTGTTTATACTTATCCAATACTAATCATAGAGGTGCCTCATCAGAATGATCCTATGTCTAAATTTTGAACAAAAACTGATAATTCTGGATGAAAACCTTTTGCTATAAATTAAGGGGAGGAGCATTAGCCCCCATTCTCACGCTTATACTTATCAAATGAACTCCCAAAATAATTCAAGGAAGCGTAGAGATATAAATTTTCCGGAAAAATATAAATGGCGGAAAAAAACTGGTTTTTTACCGGTTTTTTTCGGAAAAAAACGGAAAAGTTGGAAAAATTAATTTCTTATGATTGTTTCTCCAAAATAAATTATATTTTCTTAGAGAATATTAAATAATAAACATTTTTTTACCATTTATTTGCTTTAAAAGAAAATTATTTTTACTTTATATTACAAAAAAAAAAAAAAAAAGAAAAAAAAGAAAAAGAAAAAAGAAAGAAAGAAGCAAAGCCTGCTTATTAAAATTTAGTTTTTTTTCCCCCACAGCCTAAGAATTTTTATTAAATGCTATCGTTTGTTAAATCATATCTCTGTTGAAATGATTTTTCAGTTACATGTTTAACTACAATTGACCTAATGTAAAAACCTGAGCCAATATGCCTACAGTTTGGAATGAAATAAATTATGTATACCATTTACATAAATATAGTTTTTAAGTAAATGATACTAGTTTAATGAAATAAATTATTGCTGTTTTGTCATTATTATGAATATCAGTATTCAAAAATTCCATTGTTTGTTTTAAAAAATGTATATTTTAACAATATTACATTTTTTTCATACAATTATAATTTTATTTCCTTTAAAAAATATGTTTAGTTTTGGTATAGCTTTCCACTCTCAACTCAAAAAAGTTTTGATTTAGATTTATAATCTAAATTCAATCAAAATTAAGTTTTAGTTTAACAGCATAGGATTTATTGACTGTTAGATTTTTACTCACTGAAATCAGAAAATATTTTTTTTAAGTTAAATTAAACGTACCTAATGTTTTTCCTTTTTATCCTGATATCTGGTATTCCATTCTTGAGTAAGAAACCATATTCAATAATATTTCCATGTGGTAATGTCATATTTCTAAGAGTGGAACTCAAAAATTATGAAAACAGAACACTACAAATAGAAAATGCTCGCTATTTGAGGAATTAACAAAAGCATTTGCACACAGAGATTAACTTCTACTGTACTTTAGAAAACTACTAAAATTCAAAGTTTAATCAAGAAGGAAAGTAGAATTTGGAACATATTTACTTGTAATAAAATATGCATTACTTTTCATCGCAGTTGTACTTTTTCAATGCTAACTGCCCATGTTTTGCAACATTACTGTATATTATGGCGGTAAAAATGGAGGTCAATTTTATATTCAACACCTTGAAAAAACATTCAATTAATCAGCTGTAACGAAATCTTGAAAAATGCAGGATAGTAGTGCCACCTATAGGACAATTTATATAAAAAACTAAACAACATTAATATATATCAAGAACTGGCTGAATCTGCAGTTGGATGAAAAATTATATCTTAGTTCTTGAGATAGAACTGTGGTGGAAATCATGAATAATGCAGCATAGCAACACTATCGATTGGGTGATATACACTAACAACTAAACATCTCGAGTTTATATCAAGGTGTAACTGAATATAAAGTTTTGTGAAATTATGTGCATCAGTTCTTGAGATAGTGCCCATAAAATTTTTGTCATATTCAGATTCACAGAGTGAACGATATCATCCAAAAACTACCAAATCATATTCAAGATTTTCTAAAACGTTCAAATACACCAAAAACTGGAAGTCAAATTTTTTACGATTTCAATACTTACTTCTTGTAAAGATAGAAGAAAGTAATAAATGCATGCTTCAATTTGATGTTAAATTTTTAATTTTACCATTCCCATTAATCAGAATATTATCGATATAATTTTGCACATTAATTAATTTTTAAAAAGAGAAGTTTCATTCAATTATATATCTAGATATTTCTTCATGTAATCCTGTTTTTGTGAAATTGTGAACTTCCTTGTGTATATACTTATACAAAATATAATCAGAATTTATGATTTAGAAATTATTACTATATTTAGGTTCTTATTTAGACATTTTTAATAAGGTTATTCATACATATATACAACTTGATAAGATTCAGCTGCTATATGGCATGAGATTTTTTTTTTCTTCAATCACTGCATTTGTAAAAGATTCAATTTGGAGATTAAATTTTTTTCTGAAATGTCTATTTTTCAAGAGAAATTTTGAGAAGGGTCTTGTGTTTCAAACTAGAAAAAAATGTGAAGGATCCTTTCAATTATTCTCAAACAGATTTCTGCTGAGAGATCAGATTACCCACATTAAAGTTTTCAAGTGGGACAAAAATCAATTAAAAGTATGAGAATGTAACTGTTACAAAATTTTCAAGACATTATTTTACAAATGAAATTTCAATTTTTCCAGTTCGGAAAAATTGAAAAATATGCCTTCGGAAGAAAACTGAAAAAAAAACTGGTTTTTTCCCAATTTTTCTGGGTTTTTTCCGAGCATTCCCATCTCTAAGGAAGCGTCTTATCAGAATATACCTATATCCAAAATTTCAAGTGAATCGGATATTTTATCATGAGTTATGGCAATACGCATGTACATACATACATATGGCACATAAGCTCTCAGGTTTTGATAGCCTGTAAGCTAATAATCATTATAGTACCATCTTCTGGCAAAATATTTCAAATTGAAAGAAGACGATCTGACAACCATTCCCAGAAACGTATCCAAAGAAATTTGGTTCAATGCAATGCATAACTTCATACAGTGTTTGATGGTAGAATAATGCAAATGACACAAAAACTGCAATTACAGCACTGCCTTATAGCGAAATGTTTCCATATTGAAGATGAATCTGCTGGCTACAGCTAAAAACATGCACAAAATATTTCGATCATTCCATGTACCACTTCATACACTTTTTGATGTTATAATCTAATGATGGCGACACTGGGATAGACAAAGGTTTTGAATAAACCGAAAAAATTGATTACATTAATTTCTTCTATCAAGGATAGAAGAAAATAAAAAGATGTCTGTTTAGTTGTTTAACTTAAAAACCAATTAACCCATTGTTTCAATTAAAAGAACGAAAGAAAATCAATACAATCATAGTTTAATAAACAACTTTAAATTTTATAAAGACTTAAGACAGAAAACCAATGTTTAGAAATGCATAAATAATGCCTGTAAAGGTATCAAGCAGCCGTTTCAAATCTACTATCATTCGCTCCCGTAATTGGTATATAAGGCTGCGCTTCACTGTCACTTTGCTCAGCCTAGCTTTCTCTAGCACGCTGAGTCTTGTACTGATGAAGAATCTCGATAATAGATTCGAAACGGCTGTTTGCTACCTTTTCATGTATTATTTGTGCATTTCTAAATGTTAGTTTTCTATCTTTATACATTTTTGCAAAAAGGCTTTATTTGCTATTTTGACTTCAAATTTTGTTTTACAATCTGAAAGTAAAGATACAACTTTCTAAAAGATATAAACGTAAATTCTTGAATTTATTACTGAGTTTAAATATAAATAGTAGGAAAGCTGGCAATTCTTTAAACTTTTGAGAATTACCCTTTACTCATTGATCGGGAACTTATTATAATATTTCATCTTTTGCACTATAAACAAAAGTTTTTTGGCATTGTTTGGGATCAAACGATTACTGTTATTCATCTATATTTGCTTTGCTGCATTCTGCCGGATATCCGATAGAGAAGTCAGATATCTGGTGATTATGATTTGGATATCCGATGATATTTCGGATATTGAAAAATCAGCCGGATATCCGGTGTATCCCTAATTATTTTTATTATTTTAATATTAAAAAAAAAAAATCTAAAGTTATTTAGTATATAATTTAGTCGATGGGTGTTAGGATAAACCAGTTTGGCCAAGGAAAAACAAGTTTATCCTATGAGCATTAAGATAAACTAGTTTGGTCTAAAATCGGGTTTGGCTGGTAACATATACATATATATATATATATATATATATATATATATATATATATATATATATATATATATATGATCATTTCCACTACATAAAATAGTTGGCTTACAATGCTACATTCAAATTTATGAAATCTGCAGCAGCACATAGTGAATATTGTATAATTACAGCCCTAACATTAGATTTTAATAAAATAAAATTTCCTTGAAATGCTTTTATGTTAGTTTTTCTCTGTAAATAAGTTATTGTGTATGCTAGATAACAGTATAGCATACCTGAAAAAATACTATAAATTTTTTATAATTCTCAGACTCCTTGGATTTTTTCCTCTAAAGTCAGTACAAACCCTGAAAGATTTCATTCATTTTACACCAGAATGTCAGTCTCTGTTTAAAAAATGCAATTCTCAGACATATAAACCTGTAAATAATGTTTTGACTTTCATTTTCTGGGGTAATTTAACTAACCATTCATTTTCAGGCAGTCTGACAATAGAAATATCATCAAATGTTATAAAATGAATTTCATCTGTTAGAGAATCCAATCTTTTAAAAAACATATCTTTAACTTTCCTGACATCAAATGGTTCCATATCAGTTTTTCTTTGAGCTATATGAATCAGTCTATAGTTTTTTAGATCAATAGTTTCATCCTTTAACCAATCCTCTAATTCAACACTAATTGCTTCCGATTCAACATTCTCATTGAAAAATGGATGAACAACTCTATATTCATTTATATTATCATTCAAATCCATTGAATTGAATTGCTCGTATATATTTTTTTCAGAATGATTGCTACTTTTTAACTCCAAATAGGTCATTTCTTCGTTAATATGAACTATTCCTATTATCTCTGTCTGGGTAATTAAATATCCACTGATAGTAATATAATACGTCTTGCCATAATAGGTCTGCACCTAGAACAAGAAATACCTTTAACATCCTATAACAACTTAAATCATTTTATTTTTGTCACATTCTCACATCAATTAACACACATACAATAAAAAGATATGCTATGTATCATTAGTGGTTCACATCAGTGTGGGCAAATTAAATAGAATTATTAATATCAAATATCAAATATTTCAAACATATGCATATGTGTTTATGTATATATATATGTATTTTTTTTATTTGTCATTGTTTCACTATTGCTGATTCTATTTGATTGTCTTGTCGAGGTAATGTTTGTTATATTGGGTTATTCTATCTTCAATGTGGATGCTAATTTGTGGTATTATGTAATGGTTATATATATGTTTTCGAATTTTGTATAGGAAATGTTACATTTCATGAAATGCAAACTCTTATGTATCATTTTAAAGAGAACTTAACACCAATTTCAATACAAAAACCAAAATCCAAATATTTGCAATGCAAAAAAAATAAATAAATAAAAATAATAATAATAATAGCCAATAATTATCGAGATACATTAGATAATGATGATTGCAGTGAATTATCAGTACACAGTAGGGTACCTTTACAGTACAAAGTCTAAAGTCCAGAATCCTTGGAACTTTACCGAATGTCGAAAGTCCGAACTTTAGATTTTTCCGAACTTCAAGTCATCAAAAATTTTGCTTTTCCAATAAAAAAGAGAAATAAATTTCACAACTTAAAAAGATAATATATGACATCAATGTATTGAAAACTGCATGTAATAGCTATTAATATTAAACAATTATTAGTGATAATAAATCATTAATTTTCATTAAATTATAACAAAAAAGTCAAACAAAAACATTTATTTAATAGAACGTACAATTTAAGAACAAATTGTAACTTAATTAACTATTGAACAGTTCAGTTAATGCAATTCCTTTCGTAACATAGGTTTATCATTAAAGGCTGTTCTCAACTGTTCTGTCCAGCAAGCGTAACACGTTTTGATACTTTTACAAATTCATTTTTTAATAGAAAAACATAAAATTGGAAGGCCTGGCTATTTGAATGATTTGGAACCAAAGTGCGTTTTCCATTTTTAGGATTCTGTTTTTTAATGTGAAAACAGAACCATCATAAGATCATTCCTCTGATCGTCTGTCACAGCCATTTTATTCATTAATTATGAAACATGGAAAGTTCAAATTGGGAGAAGTAGTAAAGACTATTGACCCACATATTTACAAATTATTAAATATTTACAAACATATTTAGGAGTGGGGTAAGGGCATTGGTTATGTTACTTGAAGAAAAAAAATATTTTCTTGGTATATCGTGTGAGGTATTTTCTGAAAGCTTTCGTTATATTGAATTCAAAAAAATATATTTTTTAATTTTAGGTACTACCGTAAAATCCCCTTAATTCGCCCTTCCCGATCAAACACCCCCTCCCCACTTTATAAAAAATTTGAAATTTTCAAAAAAAAAATCCCGAGAACCCCCCCCCCCCCTACCTTAAATAAGGTAAACATCACAATAAAAATTAACTGGTGGGAATAATGAAGGCTTCTGATAATTTTAAATGGCATGTATGCCAGTTTCTTGTCCTCAGGGTTTTAATAATACATATGATGGAACCCTCTGAGAACGAGTAATATTCGCACTTGACCATTAGGGTGGGTCAAAAAAATTGAATTTTCTCAAATCAACTAGTAATAGTGCGGAAAAGTTGTCTTTTGTAATTATAAGAATAACACAAAAAAAAGTTTTGAAATCGGTTAATGTCTTTAGGTTGCGCATCGGACTTGAAAATCAGAAAATTTTAACAAAAATGACATTTTTTGGAATGAATGATAAAAATTAAATAAATTTCTAACCTTCTTCTAATAGTGCAGAAAAGTTTTCTTTTATAACTAAAAAGATAATGCAAAAGTTTCTTTGAAATAGGTTAATACCGTTGGGTCACTAATCGCCATTTAAGTTAGAGAAATGTTACCAAAATTAACAATGTTTCATATTAAAGATGAAAATTCGTTTTCTTTTCTCATCTACTTCTAATAACATAAAAATGTACCATTATATGCATAGAAACGTAAAATATCAATTTTAAAATTGATTAATAATTTTTTATAATTGTTTATAAATTAGGAAAAAGTTAAGAAAAATATATTTTTCAAATATTTTATTTATTTAAAGTTGTACATTTATATTGAATACATTTAGAACATTACTTAATGAGACATTTTGCAACAAAATATTTTCAATCAGTTTTAAAAAGTTTTACTCAAATAATATTACGCTATTTGCATTAGAGTAATTTTAGAGAATACTTATTTTAGTTTCTTACCTTCATTACTTACCATGGGTAGAGCCTTGTAGTGAGATTTATTATCAAATTTTGGCATTAGTGATCGCGAAAGCAAAGTTGATCTAACATAGCCGTCTGTGCTACACTGTAAAACATTTGTGTAATGTTACACCATAAAATTGGTAGCAGCCTTGCTGCCTCCAATTTTGTGGAGTTCTTTAACTGATATAACTGGTGTAACATTGCGAAGTTGCACCAGTAATATATGTTTAAGTTACACCATTATATAACTGAAAAATTACTCTGTAAAATGGAAGTTGTAGCTGCCACCAGTTTTATGGAGTAACGTAACACAAATGTTTTACAGTGTATTAGAGGAACATACCTTTTTCAGAAGCCTCACTCACAAATTTCACACATCGTTCCACCGCTTGTGTGTGACACGGAAATGCTCTTATTGTTTCAATTTCAAATTCTGAGAGAGATTTGATTCAATAAAGGAGAAAATTCTCTCTGGGTTGATTTCATGTAATATAGACGGTGAAGTAACTTTGCAATTAGACCAATGAATTAATTCAGTATAATCCTGAGCACGAAAATGTAAGTTGGGTATCACAAAATCTCTCGCAGTCATCACTTGTTCTGTCAACAGTTTCATTGCTTTCAAAACTCATCGTAATCCTAACTCTTGAACATGTTTCCTCTCATCTGTGATCATTGCCAATAGTAGGTTTTCTGGATGAGCAAAGTAACCATTACGCTCAATAACAGCATCTATAACTTCCTGCAGACTTTTTGGTAGGTAGCGCGATGTTGTTATTCTTTTGTGCATATGCTTTGGTCCATATATAATAGAATTATTATTCTTAATTTCAAACCATACTGGCACATGTTTTCATGATGAATAAAACTAACTGCTTCATTCAGTCCTAGGCTTTTCTGTGGATATATACAGTCTGAGAATTCTATTGGCGCTCCTTAGCCACCGGGAATGCGAAATGGTCCCTGGATCTCGGACAGAAAGATCTTCAGGACAAAAGCCCGACCACATATCATTTGATATTTCAAAAAGATACTTTTGATCTTTACTAAGGTCATTTGGGTTTTCAACAGTCACTATTGGGCATTTGCATTTGACTGATTCAAACTTGATGACAGGTAGTCTTACGCAAGCAGGTAGTTGCTTGCCTATAAGACCAGAAAATAATGCTGACCCTTTGCTTTTACCATCAATATGCTGAAACAAGTGCCTAAAAGGCAATTCGATGAAATGCAAAAGGCAAATGCACCACTGCAAGGGCCTGCCTATCTCCATTTCGAATAACCCCTTTTTTTTCAATCCCGTATTGATAGAGGTGCCGTCACATCCAACTACAAGGATTTTATCAAAGGAGATATTCTTCTGAGACAGATATAAAACTATACTTCCACAAATATTTTTTCCGGTTCCATTCATAGGCGTTACATGACCAATATTTTGAGTCCGGCTCTTAAATTGAAGAAAAGTGCTCTTCCCTTTTTGATCTTCGATAGCGTTTTACAACGATTTTTTCTTGATATATCGTATTGTCCTTTCTGCAGTTGAAATATATACTTCGAACAACAAGAACATTGTATTTTTATAAAAGATTTGTTGCTTTGAGTTTCTCTATCCTTATTTTACTTTTATCAATAACAAGGTATAGATGAGGGAAAAAAAAAACGAATTTTTATTTTTTATATGAAACGTGGACAATTTTGATAAAATTTCGCTAACTTAAATGGTGATGCGCGACCCAAAGATATTAACCGATTTCAAAGAAACTTTTGCGTTACCTTTTTAGTTATAAAAGGAAACTTTTCCACACTATTAGAAGAAGATTAGAAATTTGTTTAATTTTTATCCTTAATTCCAAAAAAATATCATTTTTGTTCAAATTTTCTGATTTTTAAGTCCGATGCGCGACCTAAAGATATTAACCGATTTCAAAACTTTTTCGCGTTATCCTTATAATTACAAAAGGTAACTTTTCCGCACTATTAATAGTTGATTTGAGAAAATTCGATTTTTTTCGACCCACCCTATTGACCATTTATTTGATAAACAAATTACCTATTGAGTTATAAGTGATTTTGATTATGTAACAAAGACACTTTTCACTTTTCCTTGAGTGGTTACTCTTCTTTTGCATGGAAATTCAGTTAAAAATACCCATTTTGACAGGATTTTGTGGAAGATTTATTACATTCTCATTGCATGCGAAAACAGTCTGATTATATAGTTTCTAAACAATGCAAGTTTCATGCATTTTCGAACAGAAATAAACTATATTTATGTCATAAAGTTGCCCTTTTGGATATGAGAACAACCTTAAAAAGGCCTTTCTGTTATTCTCTACATAGATATGAGTTAAGATTCAGGTCTAAAGCTTCTTCATCATAATAACAATACCTTAATTTTGACACTTTATGTAACTAGTGACCACTGATCATCTGTCTAATTAAAATATTCTTTTGCCCACATTAGTCTTTTTGCACTGCTGTAAATTATCATATCAACATCATTCAGTACACTTTTAATGGCTGCTTATGACATTCTTCTATCCCGGAGGCATAGTCTTTTTATTCTTTTGTCATCAACAGATGTGGTGCACTTTTTTCAGCCTTTTCCTGATTTGTCTTTTATTGAATTTATCTCCTCATATCTTAAACAAAACTTTCCAACTCAAGATGTCTTCACTGAACCATTCGGCAGCCTTGCAATGTCAGCATAGGAAAGATCACATTCTTAAAACACAATAATCTTAGTTCATATTCTAATTACCCATTCAACTCTTTTATTCGATGTCATTGCTTCTGGACAAAATAATGATATTTACAAAAATTCCTACTAAAATATTAAGTCAGAAATTGCACATCAAACATTGCAAATAAAGTGTGTTTGTACTATAAAGAAGTTTAAAAAATAATTGGTTCTTTGTGTAATAGTATACAATACTTTGGATACAGTATAGTATCCAAAATCGTTTCTCTGTCTCTTTAAATACCATTTATTTTCTATTATACAGAAAGTAACATGTAGTAAACCTCAGCAATGTATATCAGTTTCATAAAATATGAAATAGTTTAATATATCTAAAATGTGTCCCAAACAATGTTTTCCCGTATACCATCATGTAATGGAATACTTTTGTGAGACCCTATAAATTAATGACAAATATTCTTTGCAATACAGATTATACAGAATGTATATTTTAGTATATACTTCATAGATGCATACCTATTTTATTATGTTCGAAAGAGTGTAACACATTAAAATGCACTTGAAACTATTTTTTCCCGTTGGTCGTAATTTAACAGAATATTTTTTATTGTCCCTGTAATTGAACTGTGCAAAGATTATATATTATAAATTCCAAACAATTCAGTTGAGTAGTTTTTGTGTTGTTACACATGGACAGATGGACAGACTGGCTGAATGATGACTACAGATGCTATGTATTTACATAATTACAAAAGCACCTGAAAAGTTTTAAAAAAAATTCCTACTTGTAAATTGATTATATAAAAAGTAGTCTTTGAACTACAGAATAAAGTACAATAATGACTTGTTCCAACAGTAAGCGGATGTCAGCTGCTGCTGGTAGTTACTAACATTTGATTGGTTTTCAAAATAAGAACAGTGATTGGCCGGGAAAGTTAGAAATTACAATCCACTTCAGCACTGTTTGTTTTTCAGATTAATTTAAGTATAACTTATTTTATACTGCAAATTTGCACTTAGAACAATATATATATATATATATATATTTTTTTTATAATTTATTCCAACAATAATAACTTCTTTTAAAAAGTAGATAAAATTTTTTGTAGAATGACTCATATATAATTTGTTAATTGATTGAGTATGAAAATGTTTCTTAATTAATGGATTGGTTCTGTTTCAAAGACATGGGTAAAAACTAATATGCAATAAATTATCTATATCTATATTATAAAGGCCAAACGTATCTGTGTGTAACACATATGTCATTTTGCGAATGGCAACACTTTCCCCTGCAATTTTCGCTACTGCAAATTTTACACTTCTGAACATAGCACATTTAAAATTTCTACATCATCGTGTAGAGAAAAAAAATGTACTTTTAAATGCAATTTGTTTGAAAGCTGTATCTTAATTTATTTTTGAGATATTAATTTTTTGGTAGTTTTTAATACCAATTTTGTAGTTGTGGCAACTCCAATCACTCCATTTTCTCTTAAGATTGAAAAAAAATAGAAATTAAAATGCACAACATTTTTCCATGCAATTTCGGTTTTGTAATTTTCGGTACCGAAAATTTTACACTTCTAAACATCGTATATTTTTAATTTTTACACCGTCGTATAGAGAAAATATGTACTTTTAAATGCAATTTGTTTCAAAGCTGTATCTCAATTCATTTTTGATATATTAATTTTTTTATAATTTTTAGGGCCAATTTTGTAATTGTGGCAACAGAATCACTCCATTTTTCATAAGATGTATTTTTTACTGTAACTAATTTTGTAGATTTATTTTAAATAAATGAAACAGTTCTTTTTTAAAGATTTTCTTTCGTCGAATTTTGACAGGTTCCACCTTGTGTATTTTAATTTCAAGACTGCAAAATTTCAATTTTGCAGTCTGACTAAAACATCAAAGTAAAGTTCATCTAAGAGTATAATACATTTATACATAATAAATTGTAATGACTGCTAATGATTGCAGGTCTTTTTTTTTTTTTTTTTTTTTTTTTTTTTTTTTAAGCTAAAAAAAAAAAAATTAAATTTTTCTTAACTTTATCAAAGATAATTTTTTTAAATTAAAATTGAAAAATAACACTCGTATCTTAATAATAATAATAATAAAATAAAGTGATGAATTTTCTCTTAGAAAAATACAAATGAATTATGCATGAAAACACTTACTATGTCAGATAAATAATAATCTGTCATTGAGGAAAGACTATTTGAAAATCCAGCAGTACAATATATATTTCTTCTGCATGCAAAATAGTCCCATATTGCATCTACAAATAAATAAATAAAAGTTCTAATAAATCTTTTGAGTACTTCACTAACATCATAATAGAATATGACTATATAAGGAAAAGGTAACAAGAGTACATTTATCTAATAATCGTTAAAATATAAATGAATACCTAATGATATGTATTGTTTTAACTTAGTCCTAACTTTCATCTTTCAGGATAATTATTGTAAGTTTAAAAATGTATGCCCATGCAAAAATATAAAAATGTTATTTTTCTGGCTAGCAATTGTAAACATACTCAATCACAAAAGTGAACTACTCAACATTTTAATGTGTAATAGACAGAAAACAGCTTTTCGTCTTATGTCCGTAACATAACAAAACAAATAATAATTTCTACTACTTACATACACAAAATTAAATTCCATTAAATAAGTTAAACTCATCTACAAATACTTGTAGCACTGTATTAACTCAAAGATAATCCCAATACAATTTAAATAAGTTTTAGTACAATGAAAATTTAGTACCATAAAATATATAAACTAATCTAAATAATTATATACAGTCAAAGTCTCTATCCTCCCAAAGAATCGCTCTAAAAAAATAAAATAAAAATAAACCCAACATATATGGCCAAATTAATTTAATGGAATAATAGATTATTATAAATTAAATAAAGACATAGAACACCAAAAATTACTACATGATTTTATGTCAATAATCCAAAGTATAATAAAAGTTATTTAAAAAAAAAAAATGAAGTCCTTCATTTATAAGCTTCATAGTAAGTTTTATAATAGTGCTTTATCCAATTACCTGAACTACCTGAAAACCGAAATATTTTAATTGTCATGGATTTGTATGAATGAGACAGCAAGTAAATCATGATAAAAATGAAACAAAAAGATAAGTAATATTTAATGTAGATTGGCTCAAGGAATTCATTCCAATTTGCTTCTACAAAGCCAGGAGGCTTCAATCTCAACATAATCCATCTTTCCTTCAGTTCGAAGATTACTTATAAAATTGATCAATTCTTCACATTTCTATCCCTCATCAGTGGCGGAGCCAAGGGGGTGGTTTTGGGGTTAAAACCCCTCCCAGAGCTAAGAAAGGTCACTATAATTGCCGCTTCTATGAATGAAAACCAAACTTAATATTTAAATGTTTTGGTGGATTTCGGAATCCGCCGTTTTACTGAATCAGATTTCATTTAATAAAGTGATTCAATTAAATGGCAAAAATTCTACTTAAAATTGTGATAATACATATTACATGGATTAGTTAAGTAAAAATTGTTTATTTGAACTAAATTACTTTTCTGCGATTCATTCTGCTAAAAAGAAAATGATGATTTCCTGCTTCAGAGATGCTCTTTGAGTTTAAGTATTATATAGTGAATATTCTAATTAGTACTGATTCTATTAACCGGCGATTCAAATAACCGGCAATCATCTTTATCAGAAACTCAGGTTGACTTTTCACCCTCTCTCCTCAATTTCAATGGTTTCTTTTTTTCTTTCTTTGTCTTTTATTTTTTATCTAACTATGTGTGTGTTTCTTTCTGTCTTTGCTGTTATGGTAGCATCTAGATTTTTTTTTTTTCCCTTGCAATAAAAATGAGTAAAAGAAAGTTAACAATTTCGTTCAAAATGAAAGTTATACACACAGCAGAAAATTATCCTAAACTGTCAAAAATGAGTTTAGCTCAAAAATTTGATTTGCCAGAATCCACACTCAGAGGAATTTTAAAGAATAAGGACATGATAAAAAAAATGAACAGTGAATATTCTACACAAGAATACATATACATATCTACATAAGAAACAATCAAGAATTCAGAAAGGAAAATTTGAGATTTTAGAAACCATTTTAATTCAATGGTTCAGAGAAATGAGAGCTTCTAATTTACCCATTAGTGGTGAGTTATTTAAAGAAAAGTACTTTGTCAACAAAATCAATTTTCTCCATCCTCTTTTTGGAGATGGCTAGAAAAACTTGAAAAAAGACATGGTTTAACAAATCATCATCTGAGTGGTGAAAGCACCGCTGCTTCAGATTCAATTGTTAATGAATGGATTGCAGAACTTCCAAATTCAAAACTTTGAGTTTAAGAACATTTTTAACTGTGATGAAACAGGTTTATTTTACTATCCTTTACCAAACAAAACAATGAATTTTATAGGAGAAACATGTCGTGGTAGCAAACACAACAAAGAAAGAGAGACTGTGCTTTTGCAGACAAATCAGAAAAGTTACTGCCAATAGTGATTGGTAAATCCAAGAAACCACAATGTCTCAAAAATGTGAAGAAATAGCCATGTTTTTATGAAAGTAACACCAAAGCTTGGGTGAGATTGATCTTTTTTTAGACTTTTTGAAAGAATTTGATACGAAAATGGCAAAAAAAGAAAGAAAAATTCTGTTATTTATGGATAAGTATCCTGCCATCCTCCAGATCTCTCATCGTTGACACTTACATGACTTATATTTTCCCTTGCAAACTGTACTAGCAGACTCAAGCCATTAGATCTCAGTATAATAAGAGCAGTTAAAGCAAAGTATAGGAAATATTTGATGAGAAGAATGTTCAAAGCAGAAAAAGGAATTCAACAAAATTTCGATTCTGGATGCTATGCATATGTTGATTTCCAACAGCCTCAACAATTTCTAACTGCTTTAGAAAACCAGGTTTTGTCATTCAGATGATGTTGAAATTATTCCACTACAGGAAAATGAAAACAACAGCAATGATTTTCACAAAGACAAAGAAGAATGGAATAGCATAAGCCAAGATTTTCTTTCTTTTCAAGATTTCGTGAATGTTTATGAAAACTTAAAATCAAAAGCAATAAGAGATATTGAAACTGTTTTTGATGATGCGATACCTGAAAAAGAAGGTTATGATGATAATAATAATGAAACTGATCCTGTAACTGTCCCATCTAATGTTGCTGCTTTAGGAGCCCTAGACACTTTGAGATGTTGCTTTCAAAATTCTGATGTAGCATCAAATACAATGACACACTTTAATGTATTATACAAACACAGCCTAGACAAAAGCTAACAATCATTGATGACTTTTTTAAACAGGACTAATTAACATTTTTTTATAAGTATATCTCTATATAAAATTAAATTTTACATTTATTGTATGTTTAAACTAAAATTTATAAAGTACAGTATACTAATGTTACAGCTTTTACATTTTATAAAATGTTATAAATCATAATTCTTATACAGGGTGAGTCATAAATATCGAAACAATAGGATATCTCCTTAAATACTGCCCCAAGACCCATATTTCCAGTTGCAAATATTCATAAAAAAGGATAAAATTTTTGATAAGTTGCAACTCTATAGGGGGTCTATTTGAAAAATTATGAAAATTAAATTTTTATATGGCCCCCGTAGGATAAAAATTCCAGTTAGGAAAACTTTCCTTATCCAGTCCTAAATTAGACACAAAAAATTGCATCTTCATATCTTCAAAACTCGCAGAGTTATAACCGTTTAAATAATTCATCAGGTTTTAAGGGGTTAGACACAAATTGAAATGCACGCAATTCAAGAAATAATGTTATTTTAACAGTTCTAAAAAACATGTACAAAATTTATCTTTTGAGTTAGAATTTCGATTATTTTTTCTTTTTTGTGATTGTTAGCCATATAATTTGCTAAGAAAATCACATCTTAAAATTTATAAAAATTTAAAATGATTAGTATTATTTAAATGGGATAAGTTAAAATCGTTATAACTCGAAGCATTATTTATCGGATTTCAATTTCTTTACATTTCATTAAAAATAAAAATCTTAGTTTTTTTTTTTTTTTTCAATATTAATTCTAAAACTATTAAAAATATTTATTAAAAAAAATGATATATTTTTTAAAAAAATCACATTTTTAAAAGTATATACAGTCGAGTCTCTCTATAACGAAACTCCATATATCGAATTTCTCTATATAACGCATTTCTAGTGGGAACGTTCACCTTTTCCCATGATTACATTGAAAACAGTCACTATATAGTGAAATATCTATCTCCATATAACGAATATTTTCAAAAAATAATCTTTATTCAAGTGTAAAAAAGCTTCGAAATAACATGAAATCAATTTTCTATCACTTATTCCTATTTTATCATCCAATGCTGAGTTTTTTTATATTACTTCTCTGCTTGAATCTCCTTGTTCTTTAATTCCAACGAATTCATCCCCCCCTCGTCCCACACACCTTAAAACATCCCTCTCATAACAGTGTCAATTGGACAATTATAAGAATGGGATCAAAGGGGGGTAATTGAAGAAAAACAATTTACAATTGCTTCAAAAAGGCTAAATTTTGTATACTAGAGGATAATGTGGATTCTGAGGATGGAGAAGATGCGACTTGTGCAGACTTAAAATGAGAAATACAAATCAATTAAGGAATACGAAATGTAAACAGTATCGCTCTGATTTTTTTTAAAGTGGATTACAATCTCACAATTGCACAATACTGATACAGTACTTACTGATAGTGATACAGTAGACTCCCTCAAATCCGCACAGCTTGGGACCAGAGGGTTTGCGGATTTTAGAATTTTGCGGATTTCTGGTCATTGCTTTGTTTATATTTTTTAAAAAGTAATTTGAATGTAATTGATAATGAAATCAAAAGTTAAATGAATGTTTACAATATACTAAAATATTAAAATAAGTCATAAACTAAAATAATAAAATTTAGATAGTTTTTAAAATGATAAAAATACTAAAAGCAAAGGTCAAATTAATAATCAATAATGTACAATTAAATATTCATTATCATCATGATGAAATGTGTTTTTCCTAAATTATTCAATGAAACTTTCCTCATAAAGGTACATTACTAATTCACATTAAGATCATAAAATAAGGAAGCTTTATTTCAGGTTTAGCCAGACTTAATAACTAAAAAAGCTTGATTAATACATAAATGTATTTGGTAAGATTGTGATTACCAATGATATCAGCAATATCTATTTTTTCAGAAGTAAATTATTCTTTCTTTATGAAAAATCATGAATTCAATAATCTTAACAAAAATTACAAATTAAAAAATATATGGAATTGATATAAAACTAAAAAAGTCAAATTTTGTACCTACATCTTAACTGAATGTTTCATTGTTTACATAAATAAAATATGTGCGGATTTTAGAGAGTTGTGGATTTTAGGAGTGCGGATTTGAGGGAGTCTACTGTATTTTAAACAGAGTTATAAACAATTTCAAATTCTTAATTAAACACATCAAAAGTAACAATTGTTCAAAATTTACACATTAAATAAGAATTTTAACGTTATTCTCTATACAACGAATTTCTCTAAACGAATTTTTCACTCGAATAATGGATTTTGTTATATAGAGTCTCGACTGTATTTTTTTTTTCGAATTTGCCGAAACAAAACTAATGTAAAATAATAAAAAATGACATGTTTCATGTTTTTGCAGTTTTTTTCTTCAACACTTCTAGACTTTTAATGATTTAAAGACGAGAAGTAGTGAGGAAAAAAACTTTTCATGCAGCAAAACGAATTTGAAGTTTTAAATAAAGTTTGGCCCCTAATAAAATTTTTAAAGCTTTTTAAAAAATTGAAAGTGTAAAGTGACTCCTTTCTGTAGTTCAAAATTCCAAGCTAGTTTAACTTTTCTCATTTCCATCTCTTTACTGTGCTGTTGTTTACTGTGTATCCGTCAGTTATTTAAAACAATGCTTTTTCTAAGATGTAGATTAAATCTTTTTTATAAATTTAGTACTTGCATAAAATAAATAAAATTTGGCTCAATCAAAATTTTTATGAAAGTCACTTGGATTTTGAAATCGCTTTTATTTTACAAAAGAAAAAAAAACTTTAAAATTCATTTTTAAAAAAAATAGGATATTCAAAGGCAATTTAAATACAATAAATCAAGTGAAAAAAAATCTGATATGACGGAATCCTGTCTTAAACAGAAAATTTGTTGATCCTTGCAAAATAAATATAATAATACATGAGAAAAAAACTGCAGTTACATACCTCCTAAGTGGATTATTTGCCTATAACCTATTTTTTCTTTCCTATGTGATCCCGTTTTACAAGGCTTTACTGTATAACATTTTTCAAAGACTCCAACGTATTGAATATGAATTAACGATATTAAAATATAAATAAAACATTTATATATACATAGAGATTCATTGATAAAATAAATATATCATAACCTTTGGTGATTTTTTAATAATAAAAAGTATAAATATGAAAAACGAAAAGCTATAATAAGTATTTTTGGTCCGAATTCCTCCATAAGAAACAATTTTTAACCACACCGAAGTAAAAATCTATGTAGAAATTCACGGCTGAGCTGGGCTGTGATTTAAATTTTTTTCCAGGCCGGTCCGGGTTATGATTTTAACATTTTTCTAGACCGGACCGAACTTTTTTCCCTATGGGTCGGTTTGGGACATTCCATGTCAGTTCAACCAGACCTTGTAACCCGACCCACAGGAATTTTGATGAAACTTTATGTACACACTAATTCTATCATGAAATGATTCCATCAGAAATTTTTCCATTTCAGACCTCATAGTTTGTGAGAAATGGGGAGTCCAATTCTAGGCTTTTTCTCAAATCGCTCATTTCTGAGTCTGTATTTTGAAAATGCAGTTCCATCTTCAAAAAATTGTTTCTCTGGATCTAAAACATGAATCATCTTAAAAATATCACTGTAAGAATATAAAAAGATGCAGATTTAAATAAAAAATATTTAGAAAATTTGCTTTTAATATTTAGGATAAAAAAAGTCAGCCAAAGTTGAGAGTTATGGTTATTCTTCCAAATTTTTGTGACTTCACGAAAAAGGCTGTACACAGAAAGAAAAATGAAATTTCCAATTTCATTTTGTTTTAAATAAAAGGTTACCCTTTGAGCTTTCTATCTATGAAATAAAAATGATGTCTTTCGCATGGCTTATGCAAAAATTTTGTGTACTTTCCAATTAGCCGGATGTGTGATTTATTTTTACATATGTACATATATATAGATCTATATAAATACTGATTTTACATGTACAAATGAATGTATATATACAGTATATTGATATAAATGTGTATAACACTGGTGCCTGTCTAACCGAAAAGTACCAAATTTTGCCTTGTTTTGAAAATCTGCACAAATTAAGGGAAAAAAAACTGACTAAATTGAGCTGTGGCACTTAAATAATCACTGGAGTTTCTATGAGTTATTGAATTTAATGTTATTTGATACATGTTTTTTTATTTGCAAAGTAAAGTTTATGCTTTGTTTTTTCTAATTAAAAAAATCTGACTGCAATATGTTTCCCCATTAAATTTAGTAAATGGTCCATATATTTCATTTAGTTATTTAATAATGGGCATTTTTTGCTAATGTTAATAATCTCTTACATATATTTTCAGTAATTTAACTCAAAACATTTTTTTTTTTTTAATTTTATTTTTATTTTATTTTTTTGTACAGTATAAAATAAATAATTTTTTCTCCTCACATTTCCATTCTTTCTTTTGAATGCTTATATATTAATTATTTATGTTTAAAAAATGTTCCAAACCTTGTATTTCCTTTCCTTGGGTAATTTTAATCAGTTTAAATATTTTTTGACAAGTTTAAATACACACATGTTTAATAGAACTTAAATTTGTTTCTATAGTCTGAAAAATTTAATTGTTCCTGCCTTGTATAAACACCTCTGATAAAGGCAGGGTAAAGTTCTTTAGTGAAAGCAGATGTTTTGAAATCTATTTAAACAAATTATTGTCATTCTGTTGTTTCTTATCATAGAAGAATGATCTAACTTTTACTGTGCTACTAAAAATATATCCTGATTTTTAGATATTTTATAGTTTGTGATATGTATAATTTTTTTTTTTTTTTTTTTTTTTTTTTTTTTTTTTTTTTTTTTTTAATAAGGAGACTGATATTAAACCTTCTACTAGTCTTAGGCTTGCAGTGTTGGAATATTAACTGGTTTAGAATGCCACAAAACTAGTTATACAAATAACAGAAAAATAGATGCTATTGATAATCTCTGTGATTCAGAAAAAGAACTTTTATTACTTAGGACTACTGCATTTATAAAACGAAAAATAAATGAAAACCATTTGATTAATATTTGTGAGCATCACAGAATTTGGTTCTTAATGAAATATGAATTTTATCAATTTAAATGTGCAGATCCATTTCAACGGCAAAAAAAGCAAGTGAATAAAGCAATTAGAGCAGTTAAAAGAGATTTATATATGGCCGAAAAAGTAAACCAAATTTGAAAGTAATGATTATTTTTCCGAAACTTTATGACTTTATGAAAAAGGCAAATGAAATTTCCAAATTTTTTTTCTATCAAATAACATTAAATTCAATAACTCATAGATGCTCCAGTAATTATTTAAGTACCACAGCTAAACTTAGTCAGATCTTTTTTTTTCCTTAATTTGTGCAGATTTTCAAAACAAGGCAAAATTTGGTACTTTTCGGTTAGACGGGCATCAGTGTTATACATATATATATCAATATACTGTATATATACATACATATGTATGTGTATAATACATCTCTATTTATATAGATCTATATATATGTACATATGTAAAAATAACACACGCATCCGGCTAACTGTAAAATACCCAAAATTTTTGCATAAGCCATGCAAAATACATCATTTTTATCTCATAGATAGAAAGTCCAAAGTGTAAACTTTTATTTAAAACAAAAAGAAATTGGAAATTTCATTTGCCTTTTTGTGTACAGCCTTTTTCATGAAGTCACAAAAATTTGGAAAAATAACCATAACTCTCAACTTTGGCTGACTTTTTTTATCCTAAATATTAAAAGTAAATTTTTTAAATATTTTTCATTAAAATTTGCAATTCTTACAGTGGTATTTTAAAGATGATTCGTGTTTTAGATCCAGAGAAACAATTTTTTGAAGATGGAACTGCAATCTCAAAATACAGACTCAGAAATGTGCGATTTGAGAAAAACCCAAGAATTAGACCCCCCATATCTCACAAACTATGAAGTCTGGGAAGGAAAAATTTCTGATGGAATCATTTTATGATAGAATTAGTGTGTACACCAAGTTTTATCCAAATCCCTGTCGGTCGGGTTACAAATCGTGAAAAAATTGGTTGAACTGACATGGAATGACCCTCTATGCAGACTACCAACACATTTTGAAAAAAAGTTTAGTTTTAAATCAATATGCTGCTTTTTTATGTCCAAATAAGAGGCACTGTCTTAAATCAATAACTAATAATGGACAATCCCTCACTTGTTTTCAAAATAAGTCAAAAAAGCTTTGTTTACAGGCATGGTTAAGTGGTGTAAGTCACGCATTTTTGAGAATTTTGGATTTTAATATTTTTGTGAGGTTTTAAGAAATGGAGATGAAATTTTTTTTGTTGTTATTCAATTTAGGAATAGATAAGGATAATTTCCAAATTGGGAATTTCGCCCTACGGGAGCCGTATAAAAATTTAATTTTTGTATTTTTTCAAATACACCCCCCATGGAGGTGCAACTTATCTTATCAAAAATGACACCTTTTTTATGAATTTTTGCAACCAGAAGTATGGGTCTAGGAGCAATGTTTAAGGAGATAGCTTATTGTTTCGATATTTATGACTCACCCGGTATTTCATAATATTTTTCTTCCCCATAATGGGTATAAAATAGTGCTACATCGACAACCTCTCACTTATACACAATTTTAAATCAATTTTTTCAAATGCATATAAGTGAGAGGTGACTGTACATCTTACATAATTAATCGCTTGAAGGGCAGTGTTGCAGTCATGGCATTGTCGAATTTTAATCTCTATTACCACGCTGGCATCAGATTTTTTCAATGAATATTTCACTTTTAAGTACACAAAAATATACTTTCATTATTTAGAAATAAATTTCCATGTAAATACTGGTATCATTCAATTATTTTAACATTTTACAAATACATTATCCCTTAAAAGGTTAAGCTAGTGAATTTTACTGTAATGGTGATATGAAAGCTGAATAGACGTCAAATCTGTAAAATGCATTTATCTTAAGTTTTAAATATATAAAACATTGAGATAGTTCCTAAAACATGATATATTCTCAGCAAGGCAGAAAGAATGAAGTAGAAAAAGATAAATATCCAAGAGATATTGTGAAAATTCTATGAAATCCACAAAAAAAGAAATGGATTAATAGAAAAAAAAGCTTTCAATTAGTTTCTTTGAAAATACACAATAGAATAAAATAGACATAAAATAAACAAAAGTTGATTCCTTGTTACAAGAGTTTGTTGATGGAAAAATAAATTTTACAGACATAATTACTTTATTTTAAATGAGAAAAATAAATATTAGTTTTCTTCTGTTTATTTAGGTACAGTAGAACCAGGGCCGTAGCTAAGGGGGTGGTATGGGCGGCTCAGCCCACCTAAAATATTTTGAGCCCCCCCCCCCCCCTGGAAAAGACTCCAAGGTCACTAAATGAATTTCTGTTAAAAAAATTCAAATGAAATTCTGTTCAAAAATCTAATTTGGTTTTCAGCCCTTTTATAATTTTGCAGAGTTACTAAATTGTATCTAAAATAAGTAATTCAACACTCCCTCATCCTATTTGAACATATAAAGCTAACACGATGTCTAATTTTGCACTAGTTATACACTCAAAATTTTCATCATCATATACTTTTCTTAGTATAAAATGAAGTTATTACAATAGTTTAATAAGAAACATAGTGCCTACAATGTGAATATGCACTAATTTATCTTTCTGCATCAGAATGAGAAAAAAATTTTTAACGGGTGAACTTTGAACGGCGGTTTGAACTTTTAATTTGAACGGGTTAAGCTTTCGTATTTAAACTCTTTGATGTTATCTATCAAAGGAAAATCTATGTATCATAAGTTTGGCAATTCCAATTTTCACAGTTTTCTATTTAATCTATTTCGAAATGTCATCAAAAGCTAACTGTATAATAAAGTTTTACTTCTAACATTGCAAAAAAAAAACAAGGTAAAATAGTTCCAATAGACACACTGACTGATAAGGATCACTTTCCCATCTTTCTCAGCCAGTCCATGAGACACTCAGGATTATTTTATTGTCTCCATGACAAAACACATCCACAAATCATTTAAGAAAAATTGAAATTGAAAGAGGAATAAATGAGAATGAAAGAGAAATTACACCTGAAGATTTTGTGAGCTTGTTAAAAAAAAAATTGAGGTTACTCAGATCTTGATATCAGCGACATTAGCAATTAGTTGGAAGCAGAAAATAATGAAAGTTACATCTCACTTAAAGATGATGAAATAATCGTTTTGTACACTACTAAAGAAAATGAAAATGATGATGATACAGACAAAAACATCATTATCAATGATGATCCACCAAAAGTTACCAGCCATATTAAAGCAATGTCCCATTTAGAACAATTAATGGTTTATTTAGAATGTCATGTGGAGAATACACCCAATGGACTATTTATACTGAAGTGGATGTGTGACCACACGGCCTTCAAAACTGGCACAGCAGAAGATTACAAACTTTATAATTACAAAGTAAACATTTTTAGTGTGTAAATATTGAATATGTTTAATAAAAAGAAAATTTTCTGTAAGTATGTTTTATTTTACTTCATTTGTTCTCATTCTCTGGATAATCAAGATTGGCTTCAATTAATCTGAATTTTATTTTTTAGAATTTTGTTCATTTTAAATTTATTCAATTAATCAATAAACTAAGTTATTAAAAGTGAAAAGTAAACATTTATGAACTAATTCCAACACTATTGCTTACCATTATCATAACAATCAAAAACACGACAAAATTTGCCATCATCCAAAAGTGTTGTCAATGTACCTTGTAGTGACTTCAAAATAAAAGCAGTATCAGCAGGACTTAAAAACCAAGCAGTAAATAGGGGTGGTATATCTTCCCATTGTCGTAATCGATTGTGAAAATACTGCAGATTCAATCCATCTGGATTTATCCTTTCTAATGCCTTTAAATAAATTAAATATAATAAATGACTTCAGTTAATTTTTAACTAAAATATATATCAGAAAACTTATAACAGATTATATGACTATACCATTTCTTCTTAAATATTTTTTCATGTGAAAATTTGTTATTTTAATTAATGGCTCATTCCACATACAACTGGACTACGAGCTCCTGCTCAATCCCCTTCAACTCTGAAATGAACATCTGCAAACTCTTAGGTTCAAAAGTAGTATAGTTGGGGCAAGATTGGTGATTCTGTTACATTCACTATTATAGGAAGAATGATCAAATCACTAAGTTCGACATCATATCGTTACTTTGAAATTATAAATTGCATCACTCATTGACCTGCACATCATAGACTATAGACTCTTGCCCTAAAGCCTGTCATGGTGAATTTATCCTTACTTTAACAAGCTGTTTTTGATTAAACCTAGAAAAGTTTGAATTACTTGTGAACATGTGAATGAGCTGCTGAAGTTGTTTCCCATTTGCAAAACTATTAATTTATTGAAATTATTGCAAAAATTAAATTCATAAAGTCAAGCCCATTTTTAAAAGCCTTTATCTCTAAATAAATACTTCTGATTTGATTATTGATAGTAATTATGAAGAAAACTCACCTTAACTTCTTGGGACGAGCATCTTTTCAAGAATTTTTAATCTTTTATCATCAGTTTTTAGAAAATTCTAGAAATTTTATCTAATTTTCTAATTTATTCAGGAAAATGTCCTGATTAAATAAAGTAAAATTTACAATAAAAAATAACTGTTGCAAGGATGTAAAACCTGTGCCAATTGTACCAGACTGTGCCGAATACACTTTCCAGCACCAAGCTGCTACAAAACAGCTATTTTTGGATTTCGTTCATTTGACGAAACCCTATTTTTTTCTGTCTTATGTCTGTCTGTCAGTCCATCACAGAATCTGTACATAAAAACTGTATAAGTCAGAGACTTCAAATTTCATGCACTTACAGCTGAATATCTAGTGTCAGTCAACAAATCATAAAACTTGAAGAATGTTTTTTTTTTTTTTTCAATCTTTTGATGAGTTTTGATGTTTTTTTCCGCTAATGAAATTTATGCTTTTTGATGAATTTTACGAGGTTTCTTTTTGCAATCTTCTAAAATTGGCTTTTTTAACCATGATTCTTTATCAAAATTTGCATTTTCTCAAGATCCTCTGACAAAATCTGCATTTTTTTTTTTTTTTTTTTTTTTTTTTTGTAATCCTTTAATAAACTTTGTAGTTTTTTTTTTTTTTTTTTTTTTTTTTTTTTTTTTTTAATGAAATTTGTGGGGTTTTTTTTGCAATTTCTTCAGGAAATTTGCAAAAATTCTGTGATGAAATTCATGTTTTCTCATGAAACTTGGACTAAAGTATTTTTTTTTCTGAAGTTATTTGACAAAAGTGATGATTTTTTTCTGAAATTGATCTGTTTTGCTGATTATGTCGAAATTGTCAATATTTTTTATGTCTGAATTTTGGACTGATGACTGCTTTTTTTCTAATTTTTTTGGAATCGAATGCCTTAACTTTTCAGAAAATTTGAAGCAGAATCCCTGTACTTTCTTTTCTTATGTTCGAGCAAATCATTGATCTGGATCCTATGAATGCCAAAATAATTTTACCCCTTTCTTGGCAATGTTATACATCTTTCAACCATCATGTTTGGATAGTGAAGACAGTAAAATTAATTGCCCGCATTTAAGTGCTGCTCGTTGATTGGTGAATACTAATTTTGTGCTATACTAAATAAAAGTTAATTTTTTTTTTCAAGAACAATATTTTTTTTTACAAGCAGACAAGCTATTACAGAGAGTGAAAATGTCTTTTTTTTTAGTATACTTATTTATAAAACCAGATTGATTATAACTAAAGTTATCCATCTTAGACTTACTTAGAGTCTGTTCTGGTAGACAGCAGAAATTCATTATATGGACCATGGGGAAAAGAAATCTGCAACAAAAAAAAAAAAAAAAAAATTCTACTTCAAATTTTAACCAATAAATAGCAGGTTTCATGCATGAGAAATGATGTTATGCAAATTTTGCAGCAGTTTAAAAAGTCGATAGTTACAACCATAAAGTCATTCTGCACAATGCAATTAGAAAAGAACAGGCATTACTAGTAAAGTTTTTTTTAAAATCAGAATAGCAGTAATTTGTCATGAAAGATTTCAAAACACTTCACATAGCCAGAACCAAGACAGCATTGCTTCGTGGCCACTTTGGAGATGGTTAGATAGTCTTGAGAAGTTTTCTGACAACAATGGACTCCTTGCTACCCAGACTTGAATCCCTGTAACTTCTGGTTATGAGGATTCCTTGAAGATTGTGACCATGGAGGAAGCATACAGACTCAGCCTGATTTGAATACAAGCATAAATTGTCATATTGCTGCAACTGATCAAGAAACCTTTGCACTACTATTGAACATGCCATAACACGCTTGAACATCTTGATGAAATGGAATGCACATCAAACATATGTTGTGAATAAATCAAGTTTTGTGTTTCCAATTTGAGTTTTTTGGTCTTCATGTACTCCCTTCTCACCAGGTGGTCAAAATTTGAGCTACTATTTTTTATTTAAGATTTCTTTTTCTCATGATCCATACAATGTATTTTCAAAGTTTTATCAGTATCTGTCCACCAGAATGTTCTCTGTGTAGATCCAAACAGGGAAACGTTAATCATAATCATCCTATGTATCAGATTTTCTAGTGTTTAGGAATTTCAAGAGATATTTATCTTGAAATTGAATTTAAATACATACCTCGGGTGTTACATTAAACTTATAAAGAGTAATGGCCATTATCACTGTATAATTATAAACTGCAGCTAAATCCAAATACATCTGTAGTTCCCATTTTCTCATATGAGTATTCTGAATGATAACAGGGCTTTCATTTTTCTTACAAGCATCTTCTACTCTATATAAAGTTACAAAAGAAAAGATAATACAATAATAGTGATGAAAAACATAAAAGACAAAATGTTACAACAACCTACTTTTAATTCTTATTATTCTCACTTTTCCTCCGAGTACCATGTCACTGTGGCATATTAATTTATCTTTATAGCACTATACTATAACAACATAATAAAGATATTTACATGTCAATTTAATACATGTGTTTCAATAAAAAAAAAAAAAAATAAATAAATTATTCAAGCAATCTGATGAGTTAAAAGTTAACTCATCATATATCTCTTATGCCAAAATGTATGAGCAGATTGAAAGGGAAGTCAATCATTTTTTCTAATATTTCAGAATTGTTTATTTAAAACTTTATTATGTGAGTTTTTCTTTTCACAATTATTTATAAATTATTATTTTAAAATAAAAAATTTAAAAATGTTAAATTTTAGAGAAATTTTCATTAATATAAACAAGTTGGAAATTGCATGTGAAGCGTAGCAAATGAGGTGCGTTCGTATGATAACGTAGTTTTAAAAATGTTACTCTCATATATCAATCTCATAAAATTGTAAATAGTGAATTATAATTAAAACGCTCATCAAACAATGTTCTCCCTATACCATTATGTAATGGAATACTTTTGTGTGGCCTTGTAAATCAATAACAAATTTTCTTTGCACCACAAATTGTGTAAAATGTATATTATAATATGTGCATACAGGTTTGGCAAGTTTTTGACACGCGACAGTTTTTGACGGTTTTAACCATGGTTTAAACCGTCATGTCAAAAACCTCCGTGTCAAAAATGTCAAAAACTGTCAAAAACCTATATTTATATGTAAATAAAAATATTTATTTACATATATATATCTACCTATATTTATATTTAATAAGTAAAATTTATTTGTTTTTAATAAAGAAAATGTTTCTAAATACGCTGTAGAAAAAATAAATTTAAATTTTTGAAGTAACATATTTTGAATATTAAACAAAACCTTAGATTTTGGAAAACTTATCTTTTGTAATATTATTTATTAAATTTTAATGTGTTATTCAAAATATACAGGGATATATATTATGAAGAAATTTATTTATAACCAAATTTATCCATTGTTTAAAATAATATTAAAGATTAGACAGGTTCTGTAATTGATTAGGAACAGAAAGATGTTCAAAACTTGTTATGTGCTACCATGTGAAACGTAGAGCAAATGAATTGGAATATTGAACTAAATTTCTACTTTGATAATTTTCATTTGAAGTGATTTCGATTATGTAATCAAATTAATTGAATATATTTCATGTATGTTTTATTTTTTAAAATTATGAATTTAATTAGATAATAATAAAAAAAACTACATGATATTTTGTGTTTTAGAAGTATTTCATAGATCAGTGTAATATTTTTTCTGTTTTGACTTTTACAATTGTTATTTGGTTTTTCTGAAAAATCAGTAATTCTGAATTTTAAATCGTCAATCTTTTTGAATTTATAACTAACATAAAAATAATAAAAAATTAGCTCCTTTCTATAAATATCTGAGTATCTATTTACAATATTCAACCTATTTATTTACTATGCTGAAAAATTAGCTTATACAAATACTTATGAATTTTTTTTTTTCATTGAATACTAAATTTTGTTAAATATCTTAAGTATTCAGTTTTTGAATAATTACTTATTGTCTTACCTTGCTATCAAAGTAAACATTATTTGTATTTTTAATACTATTAGCGTGTGTGCTGTGGGGTAAGGAAGCAGAGGCGGGGAGGGAGAATAAAAATGATGTGTAATAATCATACATATAATAAATAATATGCATTATTTAAAAATTCAAATTAACCTACTGGATATTATGTATATAGCATAAAAAATATTGAACACGTATATCAAATTCCACACTTTTGAAAATCCTGCATTTACAACACTTAATTCATTAATATTTATAAATATTAGCTATGTCAAAATGCATTCTAAATAAGTTTATATTTTAAATATAATAATAATAATAATAATAAATAAATAAATAAACAAGATATATAAATAAACAAGATATTTAAAGATAAATAACTCTGCATGTCCATTTTGAGATAAATTTCTGAAATTTGAAATCTGTGATTTTTACTTTAATTTTTATCAATTAAAAATATTTAAAGACCTACTAATTACCCATAATATAATTAAATTTCAACATAATGCATGGAACCTGTTCTTAGCTTTAAAATTAAACAATAAACTTTAATACACCGCAGCAGATTGTGACTCTATGGGTTTTTGACAGTTTCTGACAGGTTTTTGACGGTTTAATCCGGTTTAAACCTTTGTCATGTCAAAAACCCCTTTTTGACGTCAAAAACCCAACCCTGTGTGCATATAATGTGCATATGTGCATATTATAGTTGCATATAAATTTTATTAATTTCAAATGAAAGTAACACCATTAAAATGCATTTGAAACATTTTCCCCCCATTGACCGTAATGTAATAGAATACTTTTGATTGTCCCTGTAATTGATCTATGCATCCGATTTTCATAAAATTTGAAATAACTCGACAAAATTATGTAATAATTATGTATTTTAAATTTCAAACGTATAAAATACATTTGAAACTTTTTCCTTGTTGACCATAATGTAATTGAATACTTTTGATTGCCCCTGTAATTGATCTATGCATCCGATTATCAAAAAATTTTAAATAACTTGACAAAATTATGTAATAATTATATATTTTAAATTTCAAACGATTAAAAAGCATTTGAAATTTTTTTCCCCATTGACCGTAATGTAATGGAATACTTTTGATTGCCCCTGTAATTGATCTATGCATCCGATTTTCATAAAATTTGAAATGACTCGAAAAAATTTTGTAATAATTATGTATTTCAAATTTCAAAGATTCGTTTGGGTAGTTTTTGCGTTGTTATATGCAGACAGACGGATGGACTGAACGACCACTATAGGTGCTACGTATTTACATAATTACGAACGCACCTAAAAAGAAAGCAACAGAATAAATAACTTACTTCTTTTGACAATAATTATGGGATTGCTTTAATGTTTCTGCACTACGGGTAGGAGATGTAAATGTCCTGAAATAGTGATCTGCACAACAAAGTTTAGAAGTTGGATATCGTGTCATGATCATTTCACTTAAATATGATTTCAGAGTGCTATTAGGTCCGCGGATAATAAACATAACCTGACCATGTTTTTTGATAAATGAAATTGTAGATTCATCAGTCAAATAAGGATAGTCGAATATTTCTTCTTTATCGACATCACAACCTAAAGGAAACTTTTTTCTCTTTATATGTAATACTTGTTGATGTTCGGCCCTGTCTTCTACTGACATTATAACCTAAAAAATAATTACATAAATTACATTCAGACTTTTCAAAATTATAAATAATTTAAATGTATAGCAGTAATAGAAACTATTGAAAAACCATGCTTTCGTTTTATGGTAAATTATAATCGTAAAATATTTTGTTTTCCTGTATAATTATTCATTAAGAAATCACATAAAGATGTGATACACATTTTGAAAGTTTAATTACGTAATCAGCTAGAGATGTAAACTTTTAAAAAATCTTGAACTGGTAGATTTTTTTTTTCTGGAAAAATTGAAAATTTTGGAGGAAAAACAATATTTTGCTTGTTTTCTTGAAACTATTTTTCTTAGAAAACAATAAAAATAAAATAAAGATGTTTTAGGCTTATGCACACTAAAAATTTGGGTACTACTTGGTTATCCCGTCGATCAATTTCACCAAATTGATGTAATTTTTTAAAAATAACAAAAGAACCATTATTTTAGTAAAACATTTATAAAAATACAAATTAAAAATCACTTGATGACATAACAACACGTGTACCATGTTAAATGTTAAGTGAATGTTGTATTTGTGATCACCATTATTAGCATTTAATCTTAGAATTTGGCGACAGTAATTTGGTCAACGGGATAACCAAGTAGTACCAAAAATGTTTTCATCTGTACATATCTGAGCACATGACACATGCATCTATCAACTGTCAATAGTAGTAAATACTAGAAGAGTGAGAAAGAAAAAGGAATAAAAGGGAAATGAGGTAATCTACTGATCTTAAAACATGTTAAATACAGATGCTAAGACAGTAAGTCAACTGAGGATGCAAAACATTCTTGTAGTGTAAATTCATGAATATATTTTTTTTAAATGTTGCATTTATAAAATTTTATATATAACAAGCTATATATTTTTTTATAAAATCAGACCTGTATATATATTACCGTAAAATACCGTTAATACGTCCCCTCAAACGTGACGGAAAATCGTTAAATAATCAGAGGGCGCTTACCCGGGATTTTTCCGCGATCTTTTCACAAAATTTGCATTTTTTTGCGAGATATCAGTGGGATTTTTTCGCAATATTTGAATGAAATTTGCAGGGTTTTATTGCAATATTTGATGAATTTGGAGAATTTTTTCTCGATACTTGACAAAATTTGTGTTTTTTTATGCATTTCTTTGATGAAATGTGCATTTTTTTTTCCGAGTTTTTTAATAGAATTTGCATTTTTTTGGCATGTGGGTTTTTTTTTTTTATTGCAGCTCAGTAAACGACCGCAAGTTGTTTTTCCCTTGAATCAACCTCCTTTCTTGCAGCCGATCACAGAGTTTGGAGTGTAACGTACGGCATGCGCCTTTGTTCTGTCCCTCTCCAGTGTTGGTGATGAATTATTTCTCTCCCGAAGAAGCGCGTCGATTGCCAGTAAGATCGAAAGCAAAATGAAACCCATACAAACATCCGCTACATGGCAGGGTTTTTTTTTTTTTTTCAAATTTTACGTTTTTTCTGTGATTTCTTGACAGAATTTAAGTTTTTTTCTGGGATTTTTTTTACTGTTTATTTATAGATATGACATATTTGCGTTTTTTTCTTACAATTTTTTGACAAAATGTGCATTCTTTTTGTCGATCCTTTGAGAAATTCAAGATTTTTCTGCGATCTTTTGACATAATTTGCCTTTTTATCAGAGATTTTTTGAAGTAATTTGTGTTTTTTAAAATGATCCTTTGATTGCATTTTTTAAGATACAACATAATTCGCGTTTTTACTGCAATCTGTTGATGAAAAGTGGGGTTTTTGGCAATCCTTCGTCGAAATTAATGATTTTTTTGCGATACTTTGAAGAAATTTATGGTTATTTTTCGTGATTTTTTTCAGCTATCATTAGAAAAATTTCCTTTTTTTCAGTGATTTTTTTTTCTGGGGGGGGGGGGGGTGCTTTCTCAGGATTTTTTTGAATTTTCAACTTTTTTATAAACTAGGAAGTGGGCGTTCGATCGGGAAGGGCAGATTAATGGGATTTTACGGTACATACATATAGTTTTTTTTTTTTTTTTTTTTTTTTTAACATAAAATAATGTTTGATAATTGCATATAAATGGGAAAATTATAAAAACAGATATTAAAACTAAAATTTGAATATCTGTATTTTTATATTAAATTTCAAATTATTCGGTTGGGTAGTTTTTGCCATTATATGCAGGCAGACAAACAGACAGACCAAATGACAACTATAAATGCTGTGAATTTACATACTTACAAATGCACCTAAAAATTAAAAAGGAGAAATAATACTATATTAAATTAAAACTAATATTAAAGGAGAAATAATGTAACTTTCCTCTGCTATGGTTTGAAAGAAACTTTTAACTCTATTTATATATCATTTACACAATCAAGCACTTTCATCTCCACTCCCACAACCTCCAGTGTTTGTCCATATTTTATTAAATGAGTATTATCTTAATATTCAATTTCTATTAGTCATTTCTCATCAAAACTAATTCAAAATTACATTAATATCTTAATTATCACCTCTTACAGTTTAAAAATAAAAAATATGCTCCGTGTGGCACTTCTACTGGGACAGCAGATACGATCATTTTTTCCCTCTTGTTTATGTATTAGAAAAGGGATTCAGTTACAAGTTTTTCCGTAAATTGCGAAATATCAATTATAAGTATAAAAATTCAAAATATAAAAAAAAATATCGTAATTTTCGACAAATGGTCAAAAAAAAAATAAAAAAAACTTTTGTCACTCATTTAAAGAAAAAACAGCTAGCTTGATCAAAGACTACAGAAAAAGCAAGAATTTTACCAAAAAATTAGGGGAAAATGTCAATTTTATCAGAGGGGCACAAAAAAATGTACATTTTATGAATTGATCGTCAAAAAAACATGAAATTTATAAAAAGGTCGCATGAAAAAAAGTATCTTGCCGGAAGATTTAGGAAAAAATGATGTACAGTAGAGAATCCCTCAAATCCGCACAGCTTCGGACCAGAGTTTTTGAGGATTTCTGGACTTTCTTTGTTTACATTTTTTAAACAGTAATTTGAATGTAATTAACAATGAAAACAAAACTATTATGAAGGGTTACAATATAATAAAATATTAAAGTAAGTAATAAACTAAAATAAAATAATAAAAATTTAGATAATTATAACATGATTAAAGTATTAAAAGCAAAGATCAAGTTAATAATCAATAATGTATGATTAAATATTTATTAATAAAGATAAGATATATTTTTCATATGAAATTTGCTTTATAAAGATATAATCATAAAATAAGGAAGTTTTATTTCAGGATTAGCCAAACTTAATAACCAAAAAAGTTTTGAACATACATAAACATATTTGGTAAAAAGATTGTGATTACCAATGATATGAGCAATACCTTGATTTTTTTTCCAAAATAAATTTATTTCTCCATGAAAACACATGAATTCAATAATATTAACGAAAATTACAAATTAAAATATACATGGAATTGATATAAAAATAAAAAGGTCAAATTTTGGTCCTAAATCTGATCTGAAAGTTTCATTGTTTACATCATCAAATTATGTGCAGATTTGAGGGAGTCTACTGTGTTTCGTCAAAGAATTGTGGTGAGAAAAAAAAATATATATATCAAAGGACTGCAGAAAAAAAAAAACTGAAATTTTCCCGAAGGACCGTGGAGAAACACTTATTTCATCAAAGGATCATGAAACTCCTGTAACTAAAAATTCCCGTACTAAAAGGGATACTGGAATTTCTACATAGAATTTTACAATTTGTTATAATTATTATTTGGATACTTTTACTTTCAGAACCAGTTTCAAAAGTGAAAGTATCTGCAAAGTAGAAAAAACCTGCAAAGGAAATTGAAACAGTAGAAAGCGGCCGTTGTAAAGGTCAAACTCCACTACCTAATGCAAAAATAAATAAATAAAATAAAAATATTGAAGTGTCAGCTAGATATTTTAAAAAATGTCTTAAATTATATTAACATTAGGAAGTAAGTACACTATATGGCCAAAGATGACCGTCCACTTGTCGTTTTAGACATTTTGTTAACCACTTAACCGGCGACGGGTATGGGGAAACAGTGCTTTAACCCCCGACTTATCTCGGAGCAGCTGGTGAAGTGGTTAAATATCTGGAAAAATACATGAAGAATTATCCTAAAACTCTAAATGCACATGATAGTACAAGTCATATATTTCCACTGACTTCAGTGTTATCTTTAATTTCATTGTTTAGGAGAGAGGTGGGCACCTTTCAACATTTTTTGCAAAAGAATTATTTGTAAAATAATACTGATTTAAAAACTAAAGTTCTAGGTGCTATTGACTAAATTCATAATTGAGGTATCCTCTCAATTTTTCCATGATTTCTAGCCAAACACAAAATACCAAATTTTACATTTTTAGTGAAGCAAGCACTTTGTTGAAATGTGCCCCTCCAGGGGGCCAGTTATCAACGGGAGGTGGGGTACATTTCAACAGATAAAGAAATCCTACAAATATCATACATTTTAACAAAATAAACTTTATTCACAAAGTAATATAGTGGATGTATTAATATAGTGAACTGTTTTAGGTTCTATGTATATTATTTTGTTTTTAATTAAATTGAAATGTATGGAAAATGTCATTGCAAATGCAACTCGAGCTGTTCCTCCATTTAAATTTGATTGAGAAGTTTCATTTTAATATCATTTTGTTCCATGCTATAGATTGGGGTACGACAGCATAAACAATCACCTCATCAAGTACACGACTGAAATTCCAGAATTATTTAAAACTCGATTGACATATTAAAACGCAATTGGTCTGTCAGGTCAAAAGAATTACAAACCTGTTCCTTTGAATAAATTCATAGCTATATATATTTAATTTTTGAAGAATTTAAAATATTTCAAAACAGTATTTTAAATGTAAAAACCCTGATTAATAAGCTTACAATAGACAGTTGACATAAGCCTATCATACTTCATGTAGCCATAAACTGTAAAATTATCCTGAAACTTTTAAATCTAACCTAGGTGTTGATCTAAAAGGTTACAAGCCAGTTTTCATAATTGCTTTATTAAAAAATGATAAGGAGCACATTTCATCACTGTTGAAATGTACCCTCTCAGTTCTGTTGAAATCTGCCCCTCGTGCAGACATTTTGGTTAAAGTATTATCAAAGATCTTAGATAAAGATTTGTGACTTATTGATAGTATACATAGAAGCAGAATTAAATAAGCTAGTAGGTGAATAAATATCATGCACTTAATTAAAAGATTATTGGTTGATAAACTGTTTCAAAATCAAAATTAGCTTTTTACTTTTGGGGTGTTAAAAATTGTTTCACAGAACTACACCACAGTTGTAAAAAGAAATCATTGTAAACTAAATGTCAACAGTTATGAATACTAAAAGCTTATTGGCTTGCACATTGGCTAATCATTGTGCAGTATTAGAAGTCAGAAATTCCAGCTGTTGAAAGGTGCCCCCCTCTCCCTTACATTTGAAAAAATGTGTCGATTTCTGGCATTCGCGGATTTTAGGGACGCAGATTTAAGATAGTCTACTGTATTTATAATTTCCTTAAGACTTATTACATTTCAATAAAAATTTAGTATAAAGCCTAATTTATTATTATTCCAGTTGCTGAAAATTTGAACAAAATCACTCAATAATAATGAAAATACCATTTTTTTTTTTTTTTTTTATAGTAAGGAAAAGAAGAGTTTTGCTTTAAGTTCCTTTTCTGTTCATTATTTTTGTTTTCTGCTCGAACAATTTTTTTCTACAACGCAAAACTTTCTGACTTATTTATGAGATCTTTTTTACACTTAGAGGAATAAAATTTGCACGAGTATGCAACTCAAATGACTTGGAATTAAAAAGAGTGTTCCTTTTTTCGATAAATATCATCTTGAATTTTAAATTTCAGCAAATCACAGCAAAAACCTTAAAAATTGCAAAAAAAAAAAAAAATTCACGAAAAACTAAATATAAAAATTCAAAAATCGCAGAGAAACAAAATATTGGGTTATATAAATTAAATTGGATTTCTTCTACAAATATTAAAAATTACTATGAAATTTGGACACAATCGCAATGAAAATCACTGACAATTTGATTAAACTGTATTGAAAAGAGGACAAAATTTCTTATACCGGGATAAGATATTAATACTATTTATAGTACAATAGACTCCCTCAAATCTACAACCCTAAAATCTGTAAATCTCTAAAATCAACACATAATTTAAGGATGTAAATAATGAAATATTCAGTTCAGATATAGGGAGGAAAATTCACTTTTTTAGTTTTATATCAATTCCATACATATTTTAATTTGTAAGTTTTCTTAATATTACATAATTTATGTTTTTTAATGAAGGAAGAATAAATTTATTTCTGAAAAAATTCAAGATATTGCTGATATCACTGGTAATCATAACCTTCTTACCAAATATATTTATATATTAATCAAGCTTTTTGGGTTGTTAAGTCTGGCTAAACCTGGAATAAAACTTCATTATTTTATGATTTTAATGTGAATTAGTAATGTATTTTTATGAAGCAAGTTTCATTGAATAATTTAGAAAAAATACATTTCTTCTTTATAATAAATATTTAATCATACTTTGTTGATTATTAACTTGACACGTGCTTTTAATATTTTAATCCTTTTAAAAATTATCTAGATTTTTATTATTTTAGTTTATTATTTATTATAACATTTTATTATATTGTAAGATTCATTATACTTTTGATTGTATTATTAATTACATTCAAATTATTATTTAAAAATGTAAACAGAGCAATGAACAGAAAGCTGGAAAATTCTAAAATCTGCACAACCTCTGCTCCCAAGCTGTGTGGATTTGAAAGAGTTTACTGTAATAATAATTTTTATTATTGATATTAATACATTTTATAAATATAAAAAAAATCACTATAAATAGTAAAATAAAATTTATTGAATAAAAGATTTTTTTTTTTTTTTTGGAGGGAGGGGGATTAAAATGTGATAAGAAAAGGCTAAAATTTACACACACGAAAAAAAAAGGGAATCAAAAATTGCAAAGAACATAATTACTGTACTAGACTAATACTTTAAGCAGGATTTTTATTTTGAATTCTCATCGAAATGGGTAAAGAACTATAAAAATCGTATTAAAAAAAATCACAAAAATCTTTTAAAATTTGCTGCATGAATTCAGATTAAATTTCATAGTAAAAAAGGACAAAATATACTACATTGTATTAACAATTTAAAATTGGATTCCTTTTACAAATGTAAAAAATTCACCACAAAACACAGAAAATAACATAATTTTTAACTTTTTGATGTATTTTTGTAAGTGCGGCGCTTGCAGTAGTTTGCACTTCTGATGAATATTTGTTTTATTTTAATGTATTTTCAGAGGTGCAGCACTTACGGTGGTTGCAGAGCATATTCTCAAAAATATGGTAGTTGGTTACTACTATTTCTGAATAGTCATATCTGTAAATTCTTAAATTAAAACAGAGACCAGGCTTAGAGGTTGCTTTTGAGAGATTCAGTTTTTGAAAATTTTAATATGAATCGAGGTTTTTCAAAGCAATGCCAGGCATTTCAACTAGTTTAAATCTATTTAATTTTTTTTTTTTTTTTTTTGTAGCACATTTCTAGAATATTATTATTCACTTCATTTTTATTTGTTTTTTTTATTCAAGTTTCAACTTACTGTACTTTTTATAAGGTATACTGAATATTATGTTGAATTATTTGATAGTTTTATTGAAATAATTGTAGTAGGGTAACATCTCCAGTAATTGGCATGCACCAGTGATTGGCACATCCTACAAAAATGTCCTAAAATAAGATTTATATAGAATCTTTTAAAAATGCAAGACCATATACCTTCTTTGGTTTAAGGAAGGCATGCTTTCCAATTCATTATTATATGATTTATAATATATTTTAAATTTTAATTGACAACAGTTTTGTTTAGTTAAAAAGGATTACTTTAATTGTGTAGAAGCATTTTCGACACAAATATTTGGATTTCTGAATTAATGATAGATGCCAATTAATGGTGCTTCAATTTTGCTAGTTCCAAGTAATTGGCACCTATTCCAATTACAAGGAATTCGCAAGGAATCTGAGATTAAACCACTTATTTTGGAAGTACTTTTAAAGTTATAGACTAATTTTGTTTATCATTTGTTTTTATTTGAAAATATGAAATATTATCAGTAATTGGAATCCATTAAAGCTTCATATGACAATTACTTGGGACAGCATGACAATTACTGGGTATTAATATAAATATATTGTATTGTTTTAAAGTGTTCACATTTCAGACTAATATGCTGATTTCTTACTCTCAAAAACCTGAAATATGGCATCTTCATCTACAGTAAATTCATTTAAAGCGATTAAATCCAATGCAGAATGTAAAGTTTTTTTAAAATATAAACTTGTGCCAATTACTGGATCATAAGGTGTCATACATTGGTGCTCTAGGTGCCAATTACTGGTGATTTCAGCAACTTTTTATAAATATATTTTTATAAAAATACTTTTTCAATTTTTTTTGCTTTTAGTGGGCAAAATAGATGCACATATATGCATTCTTTGATTTAAAAATATTTCCAAGTAAATATCTTATTTCTTTGTAATGAAAATTGAAGTAAGTTTAAAGACAAATTCTTAAAGTGCCAATTACTGGGGATGTTACCCTACTTAAGTATTATACAGGCACTTGGCGCAAATTATACTAATTTCTACAGTACCACACTTTATTTTTTGTCAACTGTAGATAGTTTATTTATTATAAATATGCATATATTTTTATTTTCTTATTATCAGTTCATTTTATATAGTGTATTTATTTGATATTATTTACCTTTTTTAACGATGTATGTATTCAAATGTTAAATTACTGTTCTGAACATGAGATTTTCAGCGATAAAATAAGTTGGTTGTTTTCAATCATTTATTCAATCATTGCGCCAATCAATTATTTTCTATCTCTTAGATACGTACGAGCCGAAAAAAATCATAAAATCAAACGAATGAAAAGCTGAATATAAAGATACTCACAGAAATTATTCATCGAAAGTTTACAAATAAATCATAAATTATCAACATTTTTGTCCTTTTATTTTTTTCCTTTTATTTATTTATTCTTTTAATGATTAATTAACAAAAAAGCAGAGAGAAGGCAATAATTCCTGATATGATACCATGCTTATACAACTGCCGAAATTAAATAAGCTCTAACAAGAACCGAAAAGAAAAAACGAAAAGGGTATTTCCCTTTGAATACATACACTGATTGCATTTAAATACGTATAAGAAAAATAGAACAAACCCAATCAAAACAAGCTTCAAATCCGGATAAAAACAGGCAAAAATTATTATGAATTTCAACTATACCTGAACAAATCTAAAATCTTAAAAATTGACGAAAACAGCTGATAATTCAAGGGCTTTGCTTGCTAAATTAAACCTTAAACCGAAACTTTTGTTTAGGTTTGCTTTTGGTTGGTTGGATGTAGCTTGAGACTTGTTGCAACGTATGGCTGTTTTTTTTTTTTTTCCTAAAAAATTGCTTTTTTATCGGAAACAATAAAAAATTTACCTCTCTTTCTTGTTCCATTTTCTCTGTTTTGTCAAGGCTCCTTAGAAAATATAAAAGACTATAAAATGTCTTTGGAAAATATCACCATCATACACCGGAAAAAAAAAAAAAAAACATTTATTTGGAAAAGAAAAGTTTAACTGTGACTGTGAGTTACTATAAGTTTCGGTTTCAAATTCGGATTTCGGATCCATTCTTGTTCTTGTGTGTGTGAGTCAGAAGTTTATGTTCTTTTTTGTGAAAGGTTTGTATAAATATTGTTATAAACCTAGTATACTTATTTATTTAATCTGTTATTCTTTTTCTGTATATATGTATATATATAAATCAGGTATTTCTTTTTGTATATTTTGTTACTATGATTTTTTTTTTTGGGGGGGGGGGGGGGGAGCTATGAAATTGCTGAATATTTAACAGAACCTCCCTTAGCGAAAACGCGGACGGGGCCAAAATCTTTTGTAAGCTCTTTTATTTCAAAGTTCATTAAAGTACTCCCATTCCCACCGATATTAACAATGTAGCTTTTTTCTCATCCATATACCAGAAATTCCTAATAAAGTAGACTCCTTTAAATCCGCACAGCTTGGGACCAGAGGTTGTGCGGATTTTAGAATTTTGCGAATTTCTGGTCATTGCTTTGTTTACATTTTTTAAACAGTAATTTGAGTGCAATTAATAGTGCATTCGGAACTATGATGAATGCTTAGAACACAGTAAAAAATTAAAATAAGTAATAAACTAAAGTAATAAATTTTTTTAAAATGATTAAAGTACTAATAGCAAAGGTCAAGTTAATAATCAATAGTGTATGATTAAATATTAATTATAAAGATTAAATGTATTTTTCCAAAATTATTCAACAAATTTGCCTCATAAAAATACATTACTAATTCACATCAAAATCATAAAATAAGGATTTGTTTTCAAGTTTAGCCAGGCTTAATAACAAAAAAAAAAAAAAAAAAAAAAAAAAAAAAAAATCTTGATTAAGGCATAAATATATTTGGTAAGAAGATTGTGATTACCAGTGATATCAATCAGCAACATCTTGAATTTTTTCCAAAAAAAATTATTCTTCCTTCATGAAAAAAACATGATTAGATTATTATTAAGAAAATTACAAAATAAAAAATATATGGAATTGATGCAAAACTAAAAAAAATCAAATTTTGTCCCAATATCTTAATTGAAAATTTCATTGTTTACATCCATAAAATATGTGCGGATTTTAGAGAGTTGCGAATTTGAGGGAGTCTACTGTAGTACTTTTTGCTATATGTATTGACGTACTAAATTTTGTCTACATGATAAGGTCACAACTATGCATATATCATCTCTAAACTCACCATAAACATTAAAATAGCTATTTTGGCTGGGATTGCAAATGGGCAAAGTCGGCCAAAAGAATGGAAATAGGAAAAGATTTTGCTAAAACAGAAAAAAAGCCATGACTTTTAAATTGTAACGCATATCAAATTAGTTTAAAGTTAATTACTTCTAGAAAAGATCCAAAAATTTATATATGACAGATTTTTGATAAATTTAAATATGAACTCAAGAGTAAAGAGGAAAAAAAATAAAGGTCTTTAGCGAGAAATAAAATTCATAACTTTGCCAATTCTCAAGATATCAAATCCGATTAAATTTATTATACATCTGAATATTACTTGCAACTTTTCTATTAAATAATTTTTGATAGCACCAAATCTTACAGCAAATACAAATTAAGAATACATAGTGGTTGAAAAAAAAAATGTATCAAAATGATTCTTATAAAACTAGCTCTTACAGAAAAATGAAACTAAAATCTCATCAAAAGCTGACAGAGAAAATTATTAAATTGTGTTAATCTCTGTTCTTTATTTGGTTTTTGTTGGTGAAAATAGTACTTAACTTCAAAATCTACCTGTGTCTGTAGCCAAGCTAGTAAGGATTTTTTTTTTTTTTTTTTTTTTTTTTATGTGTCCTCGTTAAAGCACTCCCATATGAGCCAGTAGTTTCATTGCCTTTTTTCTGAAAGATCTAGAGCAAGAAACTCATTCACTTTATTCATTTTAAAATCTTTAGATACTCTTTTTAAAGATTTAAGAATTGTATCAACTGACCCTCTTTGTATTTTATGTTTAAATGTCATGTTTGTTTTATTGAATAATGTCAGATTTCATTGTAAAGTTTTATTTATATATATAAAGAAATCGTTTTTTGGCACTACTTGGTTATCCCGTCGACCAAAAATCTACCGCTAAACTACAAGATTAAATGCCAGTAATAGATGATTGTAAATGTCACATTCACTAGATATTAAGCACAATGTACATATTTATTATATCATCAAGTGATTTTTAATTCGACTTTTTATTTATACTTTTATTAATGCTCTACTTATTTGTTTTTTCTTTTTTTAAACAAAAAAATTAGATATCTTGTGCAATTTGGTTAACAGTTTGGCGAAATTAATTGACGGGATAACCAAGTAGTACCCTTTTTTTTTTTCTAATTTTACTTAATCAATCTTTATCAATTTCTTTCCAGTTTTATAAATGGCTGTATCAGATAAATTTATCCCAGGATCAGTCGCTGATTCAGTAGAAATATTCTCATATCCATTCTTCAATGAAAGGGAATCGAAAGAGTTTATCAAAGATCATGGAAGAATTATGTTCATTATCCGAGGGCCGCCTGGTACAGGCAAGAGATCATTAACTGAGTTGATTATGAAGCATTTTCCATCTGGAACAAGATGTAGTGCAGATGATTACTTCAGCAACACCTTTAATTCATCTGCACGCACGAAAGAAAGTTTGATAAAATCTCATTCTTACTGTCACCGGAGGTATCAATTAAAATTACCCTGTTTTTATAACTATATTTGTGTGTAGAAGAATTTATAAAAACATTCCATTAAATTTTTTTCATCCCAAAGTTTTTTTTTTTTTTTTTTTTTTTTTTTTTTTTTTTTTTATAGTTTAGTCAAGTTACATTTTGCATTCTTTTTATGTCACTGCATTTCTTTTTTTTGTGTGTGTGTGTTACAGAGTCAAACAAGAATGTATCAAAAATACTCACCCTATAATTGTATCAAATACACATGTGAAAAAGATGGAATTTCAAGAATATTTAAAGCTTGCAATGGAATATGAATACACTGTTATTATAGTTAGCACTCTAGATAAATTCGAAGTATCTCCTGAGGTATGTAAAGAATGTTGATAACATTTCTATCAAAAGTTATATATATTATTTTTAGAAAATGCATTCATTTTAGTATATTTAAATATGTCCTTTTGCATTTCTTGAAATTTTTGGTACTTTTCCATGACAGGAGCCTTAGGATTTTTTTTTTTTTTTTTTTGTAAACTTTATGCAATTGAGCTTTGAAAGTTAGATTTGTTGTCAAATAACATAAATAGCCATGAGAGAAAACTTAATGAACTTTTATGACTGTCTATATATAAATTTATACATATACAGTCGGCTCTCGTTAATTCAAACTCGTTGGGACCACAAGAAATGTTCGAATTATGAAAAGTATGAAATAAAAACATGCTTAGTAGGGTGGGTCGAAAAAAAAAAAAAATTCAATTTTTAATAATGGCGGGTGCGGAAAAGTGGCCACTGGTGGCACTAAGCTCACACAAAAAATTTGAGATTTTTTGGACAATTCCTTACACTTCCGCAAATCGCTTGAAGTTTTGCTAAAATGCTGATTTTTAAACTTTTTTAGCAAAAAATTTAGAAATGTTAAATTAAGTTTATTTTGGTTGTATTGTATTGAAAGCAGAGTTTCCCCCAGGTTTAAATAGGGGCAGGGCGCTACTTTTCTGAAATGGGCACTTTTTTGATTTTTAAGGGCACTTTTATAGTGTTGAATCTAGAATATAGCAGTCCAAAAAATTGTGAAAATACAAAAATTTCGTCAAAAAATCCAAAAATTTGTCAAAAATTGAAAAAAAAGGAGGTAAATTTTGTTAAAAGATCCAAAAAACGTCAAATATTGTTAAAAGATCGTGAAAAAACGGCCGATTTTCTTAATAGATCGCGAAAAAACGGCCGATTTTGTTAAAAGATTGCAAAAACTAGCAGGTTTTGCTAAAAAATCGCAAAAAAACGACAAATTTTGTGAAAAAATCGCAAAAAAGTGGCAAATTTTATTGAAAGATGACAAAAAAAAGGCAGGTTTTCCAAAAAATCTCGAAGAAATGCCAATTTTGTCACGCTTAAACACGAAAACACGCACTTTTCAAAAAAGAGGCAAAAAAAAGCACATAATTCGTAACGGGAGTGTAATCGCCCCCTTTTTTCTGCAATCCCTTTGACAAAATTTCATTTTTTGTGATCTTTTGAAATTGCCGTGTTTTGGGGATATTTTGACGAACTTTGCATTTTTTTGACGAAATTTGTTATCTTTTGCGAATTTTTTGACAGAATTTTCCATTTTATTGCCATTTATGGACAAAAATTGTCGGTTTTTTTGCTAATCTTTTGACGAAATCTGCCATTTTATGGCGATTTTTTGATGAAAGTTACCGATTTTCGTGATATTTTGGCAATTTTTTCCGTTTTTAGCGAATCATTTGACAAAATTTGTTCGTTTTATTGTGATTTTTGGATGAAATTTGTCATGTTTTTTATGATGTTTTGAGGAAATCTGCCGCTTTTTCAGGATTTTGTGACGAAATTAGCCATTTCTTCACAAATCTTGCTGAAAATTAGTCGTTATTTCGCAATTTTTTAACGAAATTTGCCGTTGTTTTTTTTTTGCGATTTCTTGATGAAATAACGCGTCTTGTGAGACGCGTAAAAGCTATTTTTTGCATTTCATCGCTGATTTTTTGTATAATTTACACACTATAGCGCGTCCACATCATCGCTGAAGGGCTGCGTCTTTTCAAATGTGGAGCAAGAACAGCGCTATTTTTTTTGAATGAGCGACAAGAGGGGTGCTAATTTTTAGATTAGGGGCAAGAGGGGTGCTATTTTTTAAACTAAAGGGCAGGAGGGGTGGAGCACCCCCATGAAACCCTCTGGGGGAAACTCTGTTGAAAAGATATATTTAATGTGCCAAATGTTTAAATAACCTCTAATTATGCATTATTTTAGTCCTATGTTCTTTAAAAATGTGCAGTTTTTAGTTTGTTTTATGTTCGGTACCAATGTGAAACAACCCAGAACTCACCACGAGTAGGTAGCTGCACGCCGAGTTTTATCCGCCCTTCTACACACAGAATGTTATATCCAAAATGCACTGAATCGTACTTACGCTACAAAGTCAGTTTTAAAAATGCACTTTGGTGTCTTTGCAGTTTTGCTCTAATGAAGGTATCGCTTTCTTGAATCCCACATACTTTTGATGTAGCTTCTGTCATAATTTTAACGACTCTTTCCACAGCCTGGGAGTGACTTGGAAAGCAGACCAATAATTCATCCAACATGGATCCTGAAATTACGTTTTTTCAATTTCTTCTAGAGAAAAGGATTTTCTTGTAAGAGGTTCGCTAATTTCAGCGGGGACCCAGTTGATACACTCACAGTGTTCCGTTGCTTTAAAGTTTAGCTTTGGAACTTGAAACTCCCGCATTATGTTTGTTCTTATCTTAAAATTGCGGCGTACTTTTATTTCTTCTCATGTCATTATTCTTCTAATATATTGTCTATCATCGGTTGCTTGTTGCTATCAGTAAATTTTCAGGATGAACATAGTATCCAATTGTTTAGATTACTGAATGCATTCTTTCCTTTAGGTCATTTGGTAAAAACATTGAAAGTTTAACTACCTGCCCCTGCCACATATATCTAAGTCCGTCTGTGCAAGCTGGCCTTTTCCTTACAGAAAACCACATGGGCGTCTAAACTCGTATCGCATACTGAGCGAGATATATTTTAACGTTTTATCAGGATTTGAACCACTAACGTACGAGTGTAACATTCTGCAAGCAGTTGTGATCCATCTTGATTTCACAATTGGTCCTGATTTTCTGTTTCCCAGTTCTCGAGGACATACTCCGGTTGAAACTGCTGCACAAATATCAAATAAGTATTTTTCATCAATACTTATATATTCAGTATTTTCCATTTCTGATATCCATGAAACAACGATAGGCTCGAACAAGGTGACACGTAGATTTTCATATCCCGTTTGTCCCCCACCAATTGGTTTGGCAATGGTTTTAGGGGAACATGGTTCCTCCATCAAGTTTAGAGAGTAGATGTCGAAGTGGGATATCGTTCATATGAAGAATACATATCAAATGTTGCAGCTCTCTTTCTAGCTTCCTTTTTTTTTTTTTTTTTTTTTTTTTTTTCAAGGTAGGCAATTACACCATTGCGTTTTCTTGTATTAACAGTGGTGCCATCACACTCAAGTGTTGTCAGTTCAGAAAAGTCTAACTTATGGAGAGTTGGAAGATTATATAATGATTTTGCTATTTCTTTTCCGTGACCGGAACGAGGTATCAATTGACCCAAGTATTCCTAACCAGGTTCAAACAACACGGTGAAGTGTTCCTCGCCTTTCTCTCGATGGTGCCGCTTGTTCCTTTTTTTCCCCTCTGAATATACTTTTATCCTTTCAATCATCAAAAAATATGCTTTTAATTTTCCTTCTTTCAAGAACTTCTTCTGCCTATATCGTCTTTCCAAGTTTTTATTTCTCTCTTCTGACTTTGTTTTTCTCGATGACGAGATTCGTATCCTCTGCTGTCACAACTTCTACATGGTGAAGCAACCAGTAATAGTAATGCATGATTATCACCATAAGTTGGCAGTTGCAATACTTTCAATATGCATGATGCCTCCAAAAGGCTATTTTTCACACTATCACATGTCTTTACATTACCACAGTCCTTCATACTAGCCATTTCTAAGCTCGTCATGATAAAACGCACAAAACACTATAATGGACACATTAAACGATCCAAAAAGCACTGTATTTCACTAGAAAAAGGTTCCACGTTCACACTGAACAAATGTCGAAGGTAACTGAGCATGGAGAAATAATAAGAATCCTTTATCGCATTTTGGCTCTCATCTATTTCGTCTTTCACTCCCTCAGTATTACGACGAGTCATTGCGCTCGCTTAGAGTCCTGCTTCACCCCTTCTCACCTTCCAGATTTGTTTTTGAAGTATACTGTTGTCTGTTGCCCAAATATATGACCAGGGCTTGAATTTCAGGGCGGGATGGCGGGATTCGCGCCCAAAATTTTGAAATCCCGCCCAAAAGAATAACGTGGACGGGAGGCTCCCGCCCAAAAAATTTTGCATTTTGAAACTATGATCAACTCCCACGGCCGTTTTGTGAATTTTATGATTTTTTCGTGCGAGTAATCGACACATTTTGCGAGTTTTTTTACAGCGAAAAATCATTGAAAATCACGATTTTTTCCGCGACTGATTGACAAATTTTGCAATTTTTTTCCTGCAATGATTTGACGAGTTTCGTTGTATTTTCCGCGGCGAAATAGAGGTGATTCTGTTCGGAATTTCCACTCCCCCCCTCCCTCACTAAAAAAAAGAACGCATTCAATTCCAAAAATTATGAAATGGTGATGCCACGGACGCGCTATTGCGCGTAAATTACTCAAAAGATCGGAGATGACACACAAAAGAAACAGCTCTTACACGTTTCACAAGACACATGATTTCGTAAAAGTTTGCTAAAAAACGGCAAATATTGTTGAAAGATCGCGAAAAAACAACTAATTTCCGGCAAATTTCGTCAAAAGATTCACGAAAGAATGCCTAATTTCGTCACAGAATTCTGTAAAACGGCAGTTTTTGTCAAAAAGCTTGTTGAAAAACGTCAAACTTCGTCCAAAAATCGCGAAAAACAACAAATTTCGACAAAAGATTCACTATAAATGACAAATTTCTCCAAAATATCACAAAAAACGACAATTTTCGTATAAAAAATCGCGATAAAACATCAGATTTCATCAAAAGATCGCCAAAAAACGGCAAATTTCCTGAGAAAATTCACGAAAAAACATCAAATTTCGTCCAAAAATCGCAAAAAACGACAAATTTCGACAAAAGATTCACTATAAACAACAAATTTCCCGAAAATATCCCGAAAAACGTCAATTTTCGTAAAGAAAATCGCGATAAAACATCAGATTTCATCCAAAAATCGCGAAAAAATGGCAATTTTTCTCAGAAAATTCACGAAAAAACGGCAAATTTCGTCAAAAAATCCCGAAAAAACGGCAGATTTCGTGAAAAGATCGTAAAAAAAGACAGATTTCATCAAAAAATAGTGAAAAAATGCAACTTTCGTTAAAGGGAACCTCTCCCTCCTTCCTCCCCCCCAAAATAATATAACGGGGAGTTCATTTTTCTGTTCAACAAACTAATTTTCCTGCTTCAATATATTTTTTTTTCTTTGCTACTCTAAAATCAGTTTCTGACAGCTCCAAATCTTTCTGAGTGAGCGCAATTCCTGAAAGCAGCCATATATTAAACAAAAAGTATCCCTTTACTCAACAAAGTATTCATTTTTTAAGAAAATCTTTTTCGATGAATTTGACTTGCCCCTTTTTTAAAGAAATGCAAACAATAGTGATACTTCTTATCTTCTACACTCAAATAAGTATTATTTTATGATTAAATTTGTATTTTTTTTTCTCCCTCCCAAACAGCCAAACTCCCCTCCATTTATAAATGTTGGTAGGGTGACTCCCCTCCTTCGAAAAATTGAATTTCAAGTCCTGATGACCTTTGACACATAGAAAAAATATAAAGAAGACCAAGGGATATAAATAAGAGAGAAACTAACAATCAATTTATACAAATACAACTTTTGCCTATACGAGAAAAAGCTATAAAAACAGGGTAAGTTATAATACACATATATATTAAATTATGCATGATTAGATCTTATTTTAACATTTGGTACATTAAATATGCTTTTTTAAGTAAATACAACCAAATTAAATTCAATTTAACATTTTTTAATTTTTTTCGAAAAAAGTTCAAAAATGAGCATTTTTGCAAAACTTCAAGCCGTTTGCGGCAGGGTAAGGAAATGTCCAAAAAATCTCAAATGTTTTGTATGAACTGAGTGCCACCAGTGGCCACTTTTCCGCATCCACCATCATCGAAATTCGAAAAAAAGTTTTTTTCGGCCCACCCTAATGCTTAGTATGGTACTATTACACAGGAATTAATATTATAGTATTTTTTTTAATTTATTTCGTCTGTTATCATTAGAATATGACGTAATATTAAATTAGAATGTATAAATATATAAACTAATTATAAGATTAGAAACAAGCTCAATGGAAGAAAATTTTGAAGTGTCACTGATGGACAGATGGAGCACTAAGAAAATGAATATCAAATGCATTGGATTATATGTATACTCGTTCGGAACAATTTTCACAAAAATCAAAGAAAGAAATTTATTCAAATGATCTGAAATCAGAGAGAAAGAAAAGAAAAATTGGAATTCTCGCTAATTCGAATTAACGAAGTCAAGAGAAAATAAGTTCGAATTAATGAAAAATTTTAACGTTATTCAACCATTGAAAACTTTGGGGACTTCATGTTGAGTTCAAATTAAGCGAAGATTTGAATTATCGGATTTCAAATTAACAAGAGTCGACTATATATAACCATTTTATATACATAGCATTGTCATCATTATTAATATTTATATAGTATGCCATCTATTAAGTATGCCAACTATAAGTATGCCATCATTTATTCTACTTTTGCATTCCTTATATGTTGAGAAGCGAGCTGTTTAATGTGATTGTGATCATCAGAGAGAATTACAATGAGAATTTGTTCTGCATGTGCAGAGCAACCGTTGTTGTATTTTTTTTTTTTTTTTTGCATTTGTTTTAAGCCATTTTCTAAGTGTTTTCATAGCCAGGTAATATCCCATTAACTTTTAGATCCCCTTTTTATAAGTGGACAACATTTGATGGTGAACTGTCCTGGGCATAAACTTATAATGCATAATACTTTTTGAGGAAATGTATAGACTCTAGTCAACAATAAGTACACATTTAAAATTAGGAGAATTCTATTTGTTGCTGTGAACCATTTTGCAAGGGGTAAACTTAGAATTGTGTATGATAATGGATCATATGCTATTTGAACTCCAGTGAATTTCCTCTGCTTAATTATTAGAGAAGTCGATATAAATGTTCTAATCCACATGGATTCACTGTATCAATAGGAAAATCTTTGTCTACGTACTATTCACTTCCAATTACAATTTTTTATAATATAGAGAATAATTTTGAAAATTATTTTCTCAAATTGAGAAAAAGATACTCAGAACAGACTAGAAATTTCTGTTGGAGATTGCAAAGCTAATTCATAAGGAAAGCTATTTCTGAGAACTGGGGAATAAAAATTTAGAAAACATCTCAAACAAAAGACAGTTCATAAAAATAATAAAATTTTCTGCTTTATATAAGCATAAATTGGCAATCAGAGTCTATAGGTTCACTCACAAAATATTTAATCCAAGTTTTGGAATTTTGTCAACACTTTGTACTGAATGGACCGTTCAGGTTCTCGTTCATTATTACATCAGCCTGTAACTTATAGTTATGAACCCAAATTTTTAAACTGGTTATGGATGATTGGGATATGGAGTGTGTTAAAAATGTCTCTTTTTCCCCCTGATTGATTTTAAGGCACTAGTAAAGCTTAGTCCTTTTTCAGCTAGCACAAATTTGTGTAATTTCACAAGCTTTACAGATAATGTGATTCCATTTCTTTTCTATGTCCGTTTTTAGATTAAAAATATTTGCCAATTTTTACTGTAACATTTTTTCGACTGAGCTCTACTTATCTCTCTGGTTCCACCAGTTTTTCATATGATAATATCTGTGACTGTGAATTTTAGTTCATATTGTATAAATAATGTTTTGTGTTTTTCTTTTCTAGATATTAGCTAAAAGCAACACTAAGGGACTTGATGAAAATTATTTTAGGAAACGCTTAAAGAACTGGCAAGATGTTTTCCCAAATCTAATGGGTTGGTTCTTATGTGAAAATGATTCTTTCTTTATTCTTCAACAATTGCAATTTGCCTTAGATGCGTTGTTAGGAGATGGAAGATTTTGCAGGGTTTTCAATGCATTTGATTCAGGTGCTTAAAATTTAATATTTTTCATTTTAAATTTATGATAGCTAATGAAATGCATATTGTTTAATATAATCATGAGAATTAATTTTATAAGAGTTAATATTTAAGTAACAACTGTAAATATTTCAGTATTTCTACATATTTGTTATTTAAATAGATCATACAGCTGCTCTTTAAAATCTAAGCAATTACATAAAATTAATCTTACTGATGTCTTTTGAAAACTCAAAAAATGTCACAATTCACTATTATTATATTTAAAAATAAAAATCTCTTTAAAACTTAATAAAAAAAAATTTGAAATTATTTTGAAAATTAATCTTAGAAAAGTTTTTGACAAAGTTCAACATAATAACAACATTAATGATATCACATGATCATTACCCGGACTAAAAGTGCCCTGTGTACAGAACATATGATGGAAATTTTTTTTATAGACTTCCTTCATTCTGTATATTTTCTTTGATTCCCCACCAACTACATCAAAAAACATTACTGGTAAATTTTATATTAGCCACATATGTGCAGTTAAGTGCAAATGTTTTCTTTATTTATAGTAGGGATGCAATGGATATCCAGCTGATTTTTCAATACCCAAAATACCGTCTGATTTTTCTGCCAAATATCAGGCAGAGTGCAGCAAATCAAATATAGATGGATAACAGAAATATTTTGACCAAATAATGCTGATTTTTTTTTTTTTTTTTTTTTTTTTTTTTTTTTTTTTTTTTTTTTTAAGATGAAATAAAATAAGTTCTCTATCCATGAGTAAAAGGTATTTCTCGAAAGTTTTAAAAATTGCCAACTTTCCTAATATTGATATTTAAACTCTTTGTAATAAATTTAAGAAATTACATCTTTCAGAAAATTGTATTTTTACTTTCAGATTGTAAAACAAAATTTGAAGTTATTTATTAAAGTATGACTTTAATAATTCTCTTTCTTTAAGTTAAACATTTAAACAGACCAATTAATACTTTCTATTGTCTTTAATAGAAGAAAATTTTCCAATCAAATTTTTTTTTTTCACCTTCCAATTTTCAATAGATTTACAAGTTTTATGGATGAGAGATTAGATCCTAAAAAACATGTTTATCCTCTTCAGATCTGAGCATAACATAACTGTACAAATATATATTTATTGCTTTTGCATAATCGAAATGACACCATAGATGGCAGAAAGAGTAATTTTTATGAAAACAGGACATTAGAGGCCTGGTAATTTAGATTTAAAAATATGGATACAAAAATACAAATCTCTTTAAAACACCAGTTTAACTATCAGTAATACAAATTAACGCAATAGCAAAATTAAGATCTTTAAACAAGTAAATGACCAGCAAATTCTCAAAATGTTTCATTGTAAAGCATTTAAGTTAAATAATCATGAATATTTCTCACTTTCTTGGCCACAATGTCTTGAAGGTATTTTCGAAACTCAGATGAAAATAATATTTATTTTATGAGGTAATATTTATTAATGCTGACATTTATTGATTTTGTTTTAATGCAAAAAACATTCAGCTGTGTAGAAGTAAAGTAAAAATGCAAAAAATTCAAATAGTTTAGTTTTTATGAGAAAAAGAATGGAGGTACACATTTGTGTACCTCAGGTCTGAAGAGGTTATACAAAATGTCTGTCTTTGTGTCGCCATTGTATCATTGAAAAGTGTATAAAGTTATGCACATAATTGAACCAAATTTGTTGTTTTGTTTTTTGCTGTAGCCAGCAGATCCTCCTTCCATATAAAAACATTCAGCTATAAGGGGGTGCTGTAATCATGATTTTTGTGACATTTTCATTATTCTACCATTGAAAAGTGCATGAAGTTATGCATAGAAATTAACCAAATTTTTTGGGGTATGTTTCTGGCTATGAGCAGGTCTTCTTTCAATATGAAAATATTTTTACCAGAGAATGGTACTATAATATCAATTTTTATGAACATTTGTTTTTTCATAATTCTTTTATACTGTGTATTGGCAGCTCGTGCAGCAACAGAAGCTTCACATTCTGCTAAGATGGCTGCTCACAAACAGCTGATGTATAACAGAATGACGAAAAAATATTGATTTTAATAAATATCATAATCGAGATTAAATCATTCTTTCTCCAACTAATTGACTGGAGCAGAAATTTTAGATGAAAATCAAAGTCGGTATAATGTTGAATTAATAATGAAGTATTAATATTTGTAACTACATTTTGAAATATTAAGATTTATGATATAGAAGAGAGTTTTATGATTGATCCAACTAGTTATTTTTGTAACTTCATTATAAATATCTAAAATTAAAAGTTTTTTCCCTATAAATATCAAAATAATCAAATTTAAAATAAAACTAAATGTGACTTAAAGTAAAACAGCATTAAATAATTAAAACAGATAAAAGGCAACAACTAAATTTATGTTTGGAGAAAATAATTCTACAACCATGGATATATTAGTAGATATTTTATGTTTAAATTATAAAAAGAAAGTATGTATTTCTTTGAGAAAATATTCTATAATTATAGACATGTTAATAAACACATAATGGTTAAAATTTGTTGTACAAATTATCAGCATTTCATTATACAACTAAACAGAATATTTTGATGTTTGAATTACAGTTTTTATACAACATTGTTAGTATACATATACAGAGTTTAAATTTCAGGATAAGATGTTAGGATTCGTGCCCTAAAGAATATTGTGGACAGGAGACTTTTGTTTCTAAAAGATCATTTTCCAAGATTTTTTCTTTGTGCAACAAAGATTAAGTCGCAGGTCGGACTGACAAATTTTGTGATCGATTGGCAGGTTACATAGTTTGTTCTTATGACAGATTGACAAAATTCGTGATTTTTTTCCTGCATTCCACTAAAAAAAATTGTGGTTTTTCACTGTGACTGATTGACAAATTTTGCAATTTTTTTTTTTTTTTTTGAAACCGATTGGTAAATTTTACGAATATTTTCTTTTGGCCAATTGACAAATTTAGCTATTTCATTCTGTGACCAATTGATAAATTTTTGATTTGTTTTTGCAACATACTGATGAAATTAATGATTATTTTTCTGTGGATATCCAGATGTAATCTGGTAGCCAGATAGCAGATTGGCGCTATAGCAATAGGTCATAGCCAGAACGATTATACAAGAGTCTTAGTCATTGTCATCATTGCAGGACATAAATCTACAAATATCACTAACTATCTCTTAAAATTTCATCCCATTCTAATACTAAAAAAGAAAACATGATATCTCTTTCTCTTTCCTTTTGATCCAAAATAGTATTAAACTAAGCTGAAATGGATTAACTATTTTTTAAGAAAAAAGAAACAGAAAGTTGCTTTTTCATTTTATGCATGAATAAACAAAATTTTTGGTTGCAGAAAGAATGAGCCCAATTTTTATTAACTATTCCTTTTTAAAAATGTTTATATTTTATTTTCATGCCAAATTATTCTAAGATGGGAAAATAAAAAATAATCTAGTTTTGATTTGAATTATCTAAGTAATCGAGGCATATTCAAATTTTTATTAAATGAACCAATAATTAGAATTTTTATGTTTTTAGTTTCTCTATTTTTCTTTGGAAAGGAATTTTTCTGCATGCATAATTATCATTATCATACAAACATTGCACATTTGAATTGGTAAAATGAGTAATTTGTTTAACCGTTTTAGTGCTAAGCAATTTTTGCAAGAATGCACGAAAATTGCGGTACATATTTTGATTTCTTTAAAGGAAAAAATAATGTTGTCATATAAAACACTGTTATTTAGACAAATATCAATCAATTTTAATAATTCTTTTTGTATTATAAAGAACTCGCAGCGCAAAAGCGCTGCGCCGCGGTTTTCGAGATAAACTATCGCAGCGCTTTTGCGCCGCGTAGCAGTCAAACGGTTAAAATTGAGAAATTTTGAATCTCTTCCCACCCTCATCCCCAATAAATATCTGTGGCTATGCCCCTGTCTGTTAAATTTATGTTTTATTTATTTCTCAAATTTTAATTTTGTTCATCAATTTAATTCTATAATATTACACAGATTTTTTTTTTTTTTTTTTTTTTTTTTTTTTTAAGTAGAATTACAAAATTTTTGGCTAAGATTCAACCTAAAAAAATATTAAATATTCTTTAAGTTATCAAATGTAAATAATGGCAGAACCACCGAAATATTACGATTATCAGAATACATTATTTCATTTTATGTTAAAAAAAAAAAAAAAAAAAAAAGTTTTAATACATTTTTTTATTTTCATATATACTTATTCTTTATACTATATTTGATTTTCTTTTTTCATTTATTTTATAGATTCTCTTCTCGGTCAGTACAAGACTAAAAAAGTTTTATTCTGTGTGGCTGGATTCATGAAAAGTCATCCATTTGAATTGAGAAATTATTATAATTCTAAAGAGGTAATTAATGCATTCCAAGTTTACTTTTCTAAAAAAATAATATTTATGAACTCTCATTCAATGCATTAAAGGTCATACAACAAGCAATCTTTCATACTGTTAACGTGTTTTCTGATGACAACTTATGGCAACCGATTTTATTCATCTAAAAAATGGATAATTTAGGCCTCCTGTTGGAAGGATCTTGAGAGGAGGTTGGTGTGTTAATGCCTATTTATGAAACATTTCAAACATGCTTATTATTCAGATTAAGATTTGAAAATTTTGCAGGCAAATTCAGAAAAAAATAAGATACTTGCATATTTTTCTTTTGCTCCAAAAAATTTCTGGCCCGAGATACAGGGAACCAAAAATCGCTTCCTGGGCACAATTTCCAATAAAAATTTTAAAGTGCTCTACATATTCAATGGTGCAAGATATATTGTTGCTTTTTTTTAATTATTATTTTAAAGATAATATTTTTCTATTTAAAAAGATATACTTCATTTTGAAATATGTATTTTATTTTTTTTGTTGTTGCAAGCTTTTATATATATATATATATATATATATATATATATATACACTATATTGCCATTGATTATTGGACACTTGCGATTTTAGACATTTTACTAAATATATAGAAAAATACATGAGGAATCATCTCGAAACTCTTAGTGTATAAATATAATAGTATACGTCATGCATCTCCGGAAGATTTTTTACCGAAACTCCATAGGGGACCGTCAACAAATTAAAAAAGAATGAATATCTTTTGAATAACCCTGTCAAAACTAATGTAGCAAAAGCGCTCAAACTCTAGATTATGATTGAATGCCTTATTGTAATACACTGTGTTCATTTTTATGCAAATAGCATGCATACTCGCAGAGTAATTAAGATTTTTATAAAAATACTCCCAAATTTTTCCAAGTTTTTTCCTTATAATTTTCAGAGTTCTTAATATAAAATAATATTTTTTTCAGAAAATATGACAAATAACATTGCTCACAGTACCCTGTAATCAGAATTAAAAAATAATGAAAATTGTATACAAAATGAGTTGGTTTACTAAATAATTTTTTACTGTGCATGCGTCAACGATATCAAAATTTCATTTGCATATTATGTTAGCTAAATGTATAGAGCAACTTTTGTGAAAGTCACAAAATCATAACTTGAAAATTCTGAAAATAATCGTCAATTGAATAAGTTGAAAATCCGTTATTCTCAAAATGAAGCAAAAACAAGAGGGGCTGTATCCATATATTCATTGATTAGTGTCAATATAGAATACACAATACGGGATGTTACGACTACTTTTGGATAAAATCCCTCATTTTTTTGCTTCATTTTGGGAAGAACGGATTTTGTCCTTTTTCTATAGACGATTACTTTCAGAATTTTCAAGCTATAATTTGGAGACTTTTACAAAAGTTGCTCTATACATTTAGCTAACATAATATGTAAATGAAATTTTGATATCTTTGACGCATGCGCAGTAAAAAATTATTTAGTAAACTTACTCATTTTTCATACAATTTTTATTATTTTTTAATTCTGATTACAGGGTACTGTGTGCAATGTTGTTTGTCATATTTTCTGAAAAAAATATTATTTTATATTAAGAACTCTGAAAATTATAAGGGAAAAACTTAGAAAAATTTGGGGCCATTTTTATAAAAACCTTAATTACTCTGCGAGTATGCATGCTATTTGGATAAAAATGAACACAGTGTATTACAATAAGGCATTCAATCATAATCTAGAGTTTGAGCGCTTTTGCTACATTAATTTTGACAGGGTTATTCAAAAGATATTCATTCTTTTTTAATTTTTTGACGGTCCCCTATGGAGTTTCGGTAAAAAATCTTCACGGAGATGTATGACGTATGCTATTATATTTATACACTAAGAGTTTCGAGATGAATCCTCATGTATTTTTCTAGATATTTAGTAAAATGTCTAAAATCGCAAGTGTCCCATAATCAATGGCAATATAGTGTATACAGGGTGGTCATAAAAAAACTTTGCCGACATACGGAGCTCTATAGAGAAACGGACATGTTATACACGCACAAAAAACCATTCTGAGAATCCTCCCCCCCCCCCCCCCCCCCTAGAAAAAACTCGATTGGGGTGCAAGGAAGAAATTTGCATATGACACAGACTCAGTACACTAATCTCTGATTACAATACAGATCCGAGAAACTAAAACTTTTATTTTGATTACACATTTTCCACATGGGTACCGTCACCATCACGGACAATTACGGCACCCACGTGGAAAATGTGTCAGAGATTAGTGTACTGAGTAATGTATGTAATCAGAGATTAGTGTACTGAGTCTGTGTCATATGCAAATTTCCTCCTTGCGCCCCAATCGAATTTTTTCTACGGGGGGAAGGATTCCCAGAATGGTTTTTTCTGCGTGCATAACATGTCCGTTTTTTGCGATACATGTACAGTTCCAACACTCTTTAGGGTTTTCGCATGCACTGAGCATTTTGCAATGAAAAAAATGGGTGTTGCCATTGGAAATTTTCGAGTTTCTGTAACTATAACCGTAACCGTGAGCGCCATTTTGTTGTCGCTCACAGAATCTCGAGCTCATACCTCTGAATAGCTATATCTGAAATTTCATTTTGATCGATTGAGCGGACTGTCCTCTAGAGCTCCGTATATCGGCAAAGTTTTTTTATGACCACCCTGTATATAAAATAATGCCAGTTTTAAAAAGTTGATTTTTTTATACTCTTAATCAATACGATTGAGTACTACTACCTTCACTGTAAAGAAGAACTTCCACTTTTGAGTTTAATGAGTTTTAGAAACATTTTAAAAATTCAGAGAATTTTACAGAAACTGTATATTAACAGTTCCAGTAAAAGTCTCTGAATTTTTGTTTATTTGTATCAGTATGCTACTACATATCCTAAACAAGTTACAAATCAAATGTGGCAAATGAGGTGCAATCATACTCTAACTAGTTTCATGAATATGTAGATCTTGGTGCCAGTGGCGTAGCTATGTTTTGGCCTATCCTATGGCGCCCGGGGCCAGCAAGAAATTTTGCGCCCCCACCCCAATATAGATATATAACAATTTGTCTCAATTTGGCGCCCCTAGGCCTCGGCGCCCGGGGCGGACGCCCCCCTTGCCCCCCCTTAGCTACGCCACTGCTTGGTGCAAACAGGCATGAATACAAAATTTATTATGATTCTATAATTTGAATTCAGTAACACAGAAATAATATGAACCCATCTTAAAAAGAATGTAATAATCAGCGCAACTTAGAATCATTATCTATCATGGAATATCATTGAATAAATTACATATGATAGAATGAAAAAAACATTTATTAACATCACAGTGATGAGCGAACCTATATTGCATGTATTTTGAACAGGAAGAAAGAAGAAATTTTATTTGTCTTTAACACTAGAACCATGGAACTTTTGCTATACCTAAAGCCGTGGAGTAGGTCAATTTGACCCGAGATGAGAAAATATATATAAATATGCCCAAATACTTTATTTGGTTAGTTAAAAGATTATATTTTCTTATAATAAACAATATGTATTAGTATTCACATTATATTTTACACATAAAGTCAGCAGAAATTACCAGTATTTCAAAAAATGCTATCATTCAAAATTATGTTTCATTATGAATGTCGAAAATATATTGAACATAATAAACATTAATAAAAAAATAGATTATCCCATTCAAATAAGTTTAGATATAAAGTCTAAGAATAATTTTCAAAAATATAAAAATTACAAGTTACTTGCTGGATTTATTGATTCATCTAATGCAACTTATTTTATGCATTACATGAAAAACATGGTTAAAGATTTTTCACATTTACCAGAAACATATGGGTGCATTATATTTTGAACAATTATATTTAGTTTTATTTATATTTGTTTAATTGTGATAAAAAAATTGCTTAGTTTGTGTTTTTCAATCGCTTTCAGTGTTTCTTCTTGTCCAAAAGACAATTTTTTTTTTTTTTTTGGGGGGGGGGGGTGTTAAGTAATACAAACTTTTCTTTTACGCCTTCAACAAAGTCTTGAATAAATTGACGTATACTAATAGATAAAAGATGGTATACAAATAGACATATATCAGCTGTATTTCCGGTTACAGATTTGTATAAAACCTAAGCATTGAGAGCAGCAAAATACAAAATAGTATAAATTGCACTCACCGGCCTCCCTCCTATAAGGAGCAGGCTTGACATATGCAGACTTCCTGTCATCTGGGAAATCTCACAGCTACTCTGAATTTATTTGTGTTGTAGTAAACAAGTGTGTTTGATTGTATTTAATATTTTTGAGAATTATCTAAAATTTCAACAGTTAGATGTAGACTGCTAAGCAATAAAACATTTTTACTCTTTTCTCCTTGGTAAATAATTACGCCTAAGTCTAAATGTGTTAGAAGAATAGCCGCATGCAATTCTGATTTTGACATTTTTATAAAGACTAATATTTCTCGTCTTGGGCATTTTACAGTTTCTATAAAGCCACTTTTTTAAATGTTATCTATGCTTATGTTAGATTCTTTTTACAAAGTTAGTCTTGCAGTTTTCTTATCATCTTCTTTATTTCTAGATGTGAATGCGCAAGTTATTGTTTATTTATTTTTCAGATTTTCATGAGTATAAAAGTTCATATTTTGTCACATTTGTTCAAATTCTTAATTCTTTTTTATATCTAATTTTTTATCTGTTATAAATATCACAAACTTCCATTCAATACTGATAAATTTTCATTTATAGAAAAAGGTCCAACAAAGTTAAGAGCATAAGCAGAGTCTCTTTCATTTTCTTTATTATAATTTAATTTACTTCATTTACAAGCAGATATTCATCCTCAATCATTTACATTCTCAATCACTTTCAGATAATAGTTGCTAACATCCCGTGGCTTCTTTGACAGTATTATTAAAACACTGAAAATCTTATCTATACTTTCAATAATTTCAGAATAAAAGCAACTTCAATACTACTTCTAAATATTTGATGTAATTTTCCACTGGAGTCATTCATTCTTCACATCAATAATCTAAGGTCTTGATTGAAAATTTTCACTATCCCCCTTCCAATTCTGCCTATTAGAGGAATTAGGAGTGAGACAAACATACTTTCTCATTATTTCCAAAATGTCATTTATGCATAGAAACCTATTACGGGTCAAACTGACCCACTTTGCGGTTTTAGGTATAAGTAGTTATAACTGAAAAACTATGTTATTCCCTGTTAAATATGAAAAGTTGTTGTTTACCTTAAAATATTAAAAGTCAGATAAGGAAACTTTTTTTCAATGAACACTTTTCGTGTGATTTTTTAAACATCGATTTGGGTCAAATTGACCCGTTCCATGGTTCTAGTGTTAAAAAAACAGCAAAATATTTAGATTCACAATTTACAAAAATGGATGTTTGTGGCTTGTGCATATGACTGTGACAGTTAAATTGCAGAGGTAATAGATATATGTTGTGAGTTAAAGAAATTGTCATGAACTTTATTCTCCCTCATGAGACAAGCTGATGGATATAGATTTCTACCTGCAAGACAGCAACACCATCACCAGTGCTCACTTCTTATTCACAATGCTTTAGAGATTGTGGAAGCCTCACTCCCTATTAGTTTAACAATAAGGCATCGCTCAATATCAAAGGAAGATACTGATGAAGTTCAGTAAATTTTTAGTTCATTGAATTTCTGTTTTCAGTTCTAGGCAGAGAGTACACAGAAAGTAATATGTTTTAAAACTTGCACAAATGTTTTGCAACCCCTTTTTTGTAAGCTATGTTTAAATTGTCTGTTTCTTATATTTATTAAGAAATAAAATGCTATGTCAAAGAACACAATATTTTGATTTTATGAGACCAATATATTATTGTCAAACAGAAAATTGGTAAAATATGTGGCAAAATTATATATTTGTTTCTATAACTTGTCAAAATCAAAAGTGGAAGTTCTCCTTTACAAGAACGACAGTACTCAAAAATAGTAATCAACAAGGGGGAAAAAAAATCTGAATTTTTGGATTGGTATTTTTGAAAATATATGTATATACATATATATAAATCAAAAGGCTCTGAATTTTTGAAATATTTCTAAAAATTGTTAAATTCAAAAGTCGAAGTTCTCCCTTACCGTTAAGGTATTGATGTACTTAAGGTACTCAATGGTATTAATTAACAAAAAAAAAAAAAAAAAAAAATCAAAATTTTTGAAATTGGCATTTTTAAGAAAAAATACTTTTTTTTTAAGAAGGCTGCAGCAAACAAAATCAAATACATATTTCAAAATGAAGTATATCTTTTTAAACAGAAAAATATTATCTTAAAAAAAGCAACTATGTTTCACTATGCTTGATTTTTTTTTAAAATATCATTCATTTGTTTCTTTCCCAAAAAAGCAAATTTTTGGAATAAAAACAATGTTGTGTGCCGATTTTTTAATCAATTCAAAGACACGTCTAAAGTTCTTTGTTAATAATAGCTTTATTTTAAAAATATTTACTAAAGTATCTCTTGAAATAATTTTCTTTGACACAAAAACATAAATCAATATCTATGAACAGATTAAACATGAAATTGAATAAATATAAATAATAAAATTAAAATAACGGAAATGTAAATTTATTCTTCATTTTATCTTAGAAAACAAGTATGAAATTTCAAGCTCACAAAAGAAACTTAAATGATCTCCTGTATATATATAAACATAAGCGAATTGGGATCATCAGAAGTGTTTCTATTATAAAACACGATAAAAGGTCAATTACACATGCTTTTACTCATCAAAATCATTTGCTTGGTTGATGAATTTATTCTTCTTTAAATGTTGTATGAACGAAGTCATGGGTAACAGCTAGTAATTCATAAATTAACACTTGTATCTTTTATGATATTATAGTATATAGTTTTAAAGTACAGTAAAACCCTGATCTAACGTTCCTGCATCCATTGTTTTCCCTCATTGATTGTTTTATTTTTACGGTTCCGGCACAAATTATACATAAACAACGTTAATGAAACCCACAAGCATCGTTCTTCAAAAAGTCGTTTTCCCGCATTCATCGTTGTAAATTTTTTCTCATCGAAGAGAAATTGAAAGTCATACGAATCCATATTACATACAAACTGGAATTACTTCTTTTAACATAAAATAAGTCATTTGTGTTGATGATGTTGACAATCAGGGCCGGTGAGAGAGGAGGGCACAGGGGGCAATTGCCCAGGGGCCCGGAACCAAAGGGGGCCCGCGGTTTCGAATGAAAAAAGTACCGATATTTCATGATATTCCAAATTTTAACTTTTTCGTACTTTTTTCTTTTACCAGCTGAAAAACATTTCGCAGAATTGTAATTTAGAATATTTCCAACAGAGATACCGGAAATTTTCCATTTAGAGTACCATAAAAGGTGTGAAATACTCGGGAGCTTCCTGTTTTCCTGGATCACCGACCACCGTGCCTGTCTGTGCCTTCAGGCAAAAATAGTTTTATATGCGTCCGTTATGTCTCATTGAAACCTGATGTCTCGTTGGACATTATAGACTGTAAGTTTCTGTAATTACTTTAGCTACAATATTATTGTGCGAGTGACAGGGATATGCACAGTGGGCGATAGCAGATGCAGTTGTATCAGGTCGTAAGCTCAAATGGGCCTGTGAGCGAAATTGGATGTATAATATTACAGGCTCTAAACTCTTTTTAAGTTCTCTTTTTCAGGGCTACTTATAAAATTAAGGAAAAATTGAAGCCCAAAATTCAAAACTCTTTAGGTCCTTTTTTTAATCAAATGCTTAAAAAATATGATTTTTAATCTCTTTGGGGGCCCCAATAAGTTTCAAAACTTCTTTAATACTATTACATCCTTCAACTAAATATGCTATTTCTATAGTTACCATTCTTTTTAAAGCTGCGAGATGAAAGAAGTTTGTAAATGTGTTTTAAATTGTCTTTTTTAAGGCCCCATATAAAAGTGAGAAAATGCTGAAACTCAAAATTAAGAACATTTAGAGCCTATTTTTATAGTTCAAATGTTTTAAAAATAGACTTTTATAATCTCATTAATAGAACAAAAAGCCTCAATAAAGTTCAAAAGTTTCATAAACTTATTACTTCCTTGAACTAAAACAGAGATGCGCTTTCTTTCTATAGCCACGATTCTCTTTAAAGACGTCCAGATGAAAAACATTTTGCAGACTAAGTACTTTTTAAATTGTCTTTTTGGAGCCCTTATAAAACTGAAGCAAAATGGAACCCAGAATTCAAAATTGTTAAGCTACGTATATTTTTTAATTCAAATGTTTAAAAAATGGACTTCTTAATCTCATTGGGAGGCTCCAATAAGGCTCAAAACTTCCTTAATACTATTACTTTCTTCAACCAAAACAGATAATGTGTTTCATTTCTACAGCCAGCAATTTTTTTAAAGGTGCTAAGATGAAAAAAAAAAAACGCAAGTTCTAAATTTTTTAAATTGACTTATTTAGGTCCCTTACTAAAAGTAAAAAAAAATTGGAACCCAACATTCAAAACTTTTAGGCACCAATTTTTTAATTAAAATGTTTAAAATAATGTGCTTTTTCACCTCATTGGGGGTTTCAATAAGGTTCAAAACTTCCTTAATACTATTGCTTCTTTCAATCAAAACAAACATGTCATTTCTTGCTATAGCTGCCATTCATTTTAAAGGTGCCCAGATGAAAGACATTTGGCAGACTCTGAATGCTTTTTAAATTGTCTTTTTTAGGGCCTATATTAAAAGTGAAGAAAAATTGGAACGCAAGATTCAAAACTCCTCATTTTTTTTCAATTGCTTAAAAAAATATATGCTTTTTAATCTTATTGGGAGTCACAATAAGCGAGTATCTGTGTGCAATGCATTTGTCACCCAACCCCGTATGTTCGACCTGTTTCTTTTTTAATGTTTCACTTCTCTTGTCTTCGTAAATTACTAATGATAACTATACATAAATTATGTTCTGCAGTTATTTAATCTATCAGCGGAGTACTGCTCGCTTCGCAGGTTGAATTTTTTTATGCACCCCCCTCCCCCCCCCCCCAAAAAAAAACGGCTTTTTTGTTTTCCATTTCCTTTTGAATGTCCCAATGCCTTCCACAGCTTAAATCCGTTCAGGGCATCCCCCGCTCTGATCTTGAATCAAACAATCTTTGAATTATTGTAATTTTTCTTTCTGATAAAAGTTATAATCTCATGATAAAATTCAAATTTTCTATCATCGTCGTTCACGTTGCTACAGGGACCATTTCATTATTTTTCCACTTTAGCTTAAATATGAGATCAGCAAAATCTACCAGATAATTATTCGTTTTTAGAAAAAAATCGTCAAAAAAAGAAAACTTCGTAAAATGCGAAAAAGAGGGTAAAATTTCCATAAAAACATTAGGCAAATATTCAAAAATTGACTATATCTAGCGAAAACATTGCAATCGGAATGTTAAAAACTGACCCCGAAAGACGAGAATCGCTAAAAATCACATAAAATGTTCGAGAAAAATTCAGAAATTGCAAATGATAAAATTTTCTACATTGAGTTTAAAGACTGAAACCTGATTTTTTTTAGGGGTGTCAAGAAACTGCGAATAAAATGCCGCAAAGTCAAAATTTACTACATCGGGATAAAAGATTGAAAATAAGTTCCTTTTACAATAATAAAAAAAAGTGAATTGAAGGGGTTTTTTTTCTCATTTTCCCCCCATTCAGACGTGCAGACACAAAAATGCATTTATTTGCCAATTTTCCGCAAAAATGTAGAAAAGTACACAATCTAATGTAAAAATTACCTAACATCTTTAAATATAAAGGTGCATTTTCGTCATACAAAATCACAGGAGTGTTCCATCAATTGTGCAGCATTGTATTTTTTCCTATTAAAAACTGAACTTTTACTCATGATTTTTTTCCCTGTATAGCTAGAATAAATCACGAATCAGAGATCAAAATTTTTATAAAATTTCCGTCAAAAGTTGAAAATTTCTTCAGATATGAGAAAAAAATTGCTTCTAATTGGAGTCTTCAAAACAGCGTTGAATCCAGGGGGTGGCCCGGGGGAACATCCCCCCCCCCCCAGAAATTTTGAAATTTTAAGTTTTCAATGGTCAAAAAGTGCAATTTCTCCCCGGAACTCTAATGTCCCTATCAGAGCCACAGAGAAAAGTGTCTGAATTCAACACTGCTTCAAAACGAGTGGGAAATGCTCAAAATTGCATAAAAATTTGCGAAAAATTCGAAAATCGCATTAAAAGTTCTCAAAAATTTTAAAAATAGCTGAGGACAAAATTTAGTACTTCGGGTAAAAAGACTGAGGCCTGATTCCGATTACTATAGTCAAAAAATCGCGCCAAAATAATAAAAAAAAAAGTTAAAAATCATATAAAAAGTTTGTGAAATTTTCAAAAATTGAAAGAAAACTACTTTACTATATTCGGCTAAAATGGAAATGTGGATTGAAAATGGATGCTTTTTTTTAATGTAAGGGAAAAGCTCGAAAATTTAAAAAACAGTAATAAATAGCTTAAAAAATTAAATTTAAAAAAATTGAATCAAAAAATCTGTTTCGAGATACAAAACATCAAGCGTACAGGTATCCTTCCTGTCAAATTTTGTCCTGGACAGAAAAACATCTACTTCTCAGACAAAGAAAAACTCTTTACAGTCATACATCCTTCTATATTGTTATCTACAAGAACTAACCGTCTTCGTTGCCCACAGAAAGGTACAGTCTATCCGAAGGTATTTTTTTTCTTTCCAAATTTTTATCCGGTCAACTTGAATGACAAATTTATACTGGAAAAAATCTTAAAAATATGAAAACGACATCCAAACAGTTTCTTTTTTTATTTCTTTTCTTTCCTTTCTTCTTTTTTTTAAATTTAGTAAATCTGTACATACATATAAGGGAGAGTGAGGAGCAATGGGGCACTTTTTACAAAAAAATAAAAAATCAACATTTTTTTTCACACACGCCAAAAAAAAAAAAATCGATTTATAGAATACAAGATGAAACATTTTTTAACGTCCCTGAACAATATAGAAACGTTATTTTTAGAAACACTATTTATATTAAAGAAATGGAAAATTTTAAAATGTGCCACATACCTCTCTACTTTTTATATATAAATTCTCTATCTCATGTACTGCGCTGCACAACAGTATTCGCATACCATTCTCCTGATTAGAGGAAATTGCAGAAGGAGAATTTTCTGAAGTATCTCTTAAATGAACTAAATTTTGGAATACATGTTGTTGATAGATACAAATCTCTAAATCATATACAAGGCTGCTAAAAAATTCGGGGAATTTTCCGATTGTAGATGGGAACAGCTGAAATTCGGTTTTGAAATGCGTTATAAATTTTCATATGGAAAAAAGAGACATAATATTTAAATTTTTAAACGGTGAAGTTTTGTTACATTATTCTGAATGTGCCGGAAAGTGCTTCATAATCAGTGTTTGATGCATGATTTTCCTTTCTTGTTTATTTTATTTTTATGCAGTATTTAGAGTTTTTGCAGCGTTTTTTAACATTTGTAAAGGAAATTCAATTACAAACATTTTTACCAATTTTCAAAATTTTTGAGAATTTTTAATTTTTTTAAAAGCTTTTTACAGATAATTTTTAAAATACGTAAAAAGAAAATCCAGTTTCAATCTTTTAGGCCAATTTCCTGTGTCTTTTGTTTCCCGTGAACTTCGAAAAAAAAATTAAGCATTTTTTGGCATACTTTCGCGTTTTGCAGCGATTTGTTGATACTTTTTGCTAAACAAAAGAATTTTCAGTTCAGAAGAGGAGCACGTTTATTAATTATTTAACAACTGTTTGAAATTAGCTGCTTTTGTTTGCAAATATTTTGTGTCATAAACAATGGGGTTGTAAAGTGGATGAAATGTAAAATTTCAGAATACCCTGAAATAAATCATTTTATGACAAAATTCGATCAAATTTTGATAATCACCTTTAAAAAAAAATTGTAAATCTGAACCTGATTTAATTTGAGTAGGTAGGGTTGATTAAAAAAAAAAACGACAATAAACATTACGTTCTGAAGTAAAATAAATCGTTAATTCAATTATACAGTGATTCATATAAGCGGCGGATTTTCGAAATTTTTCTAATAGGGGCCCGTGAAACCTGTTACCGGCCCTGTTGACAATAATACAGATGAAGAATGATTGTATATTATATAGCAGAGGATGCGATTATGTTTCCATTGATCAAGATGTTAAGCCAGGTGGTGTCCTAACTATAAAAGAAATGCGTGATAATGCAAAATACAGTATAGGATCCGTTATCCGGCGTCCCGGTATCCGGAACGCTCCGAAAACCGGAATGCAAATCGGTAACCTTTTTTTTTTTTTTTTTTTTTCAGCGATGCCGCGGACGTGCTATAGCGCGTAAATTCCGCAAAAAATCGGCGACGGGACGCAAAAAAATAGCTCTTACGCGTCCTCTGGGACGCGTAATTTCGTCAAAGGATCGCGAAAAAACGGCAAATTTCGTTAAAAATAACGAAATAACGATTAATTTTCGGCAAATTTTGTCGAAAGATTCGCGAGAAAATGGGTACTTTTGTTCCAAAATTTCCAAAAAAAGACAGATTTCCCCCAAAAGATCGCGAAAAAATAACAAATATAATCCAAAAATCGCAATAAAACGGCAAATTTTGACAAAAGATTCGCGAAAAACGGCAAATTTCAACAAAAGATGGCGAAAAACGGCAACTTTCGTTAAAAAATCGCGATTAAAGGCAAATTTCTTCAAAAGATCACGGAAAAACCCAGCAAATTTTGTCAAAAAATCCCGATAAACGGCAGATTTCGTCAAAAAATCATGAAAAAACGGCAAATTTCGTTTAAAATCACGAAATAACGACTAATTTTTGGCTAACTTTGTCAAAAGATTCGCGAGAAAATGAGTAATTTCGTAACAAAATCCCCAAGAAGACAGATTACCCCCAAAAGATTGCAAAAAAATAACAGATATAGTGCAAAAAATCGCGATAAAACGGCAAATTTTGACATAAAATTCGCGAAAAACGCCAAATTTCATCAAAAAATCGCGATAAAACGGCAAATTTTGACATAAGATTCGCGAAAAACGGCAAATTTCATCAAAAAAATCGCGAAAAATGGCAACTTTCGTCAAAAAATCGTGATAAAAGGCAAATTTCTTCAAAAGATCATAGAAAAAACGTCCCATCCTGAAGCAGAATTCTTAGAAATGGATAACGTGTTATCGGTGTTTTTGTCTCCAAATTGTACATAACATCACTTATCCAACCATTGGATCAAGGGATTCTGAGATCTTTAAAAACTCACTACAAAAATGACTTCTTAAAAAAATGCCCTCAGATTGCAACAAAGGAATTAAGATAAAAAAATTTCTATAGAAGCTTTACAATCAAAGATGCTTTGTGGAGTGCTGCTAAAGCATGGCAGGCTGAGGATAAGGATACACTTATCCATGGATGGTACAATCTGTGACCATCTGCATTATTTTTTGATGACAAAAATGAGCCTGAGTTTGGAGGCTTCAAGATTTTGAAAGAGAAGCAAATTATTGCTGATCTGTTGGCATATGCCAAAGGCTTTAATTGTCCAGAAGCTAAATTGCTTAATCAAGAAGCAGTGGAAGATTGTTTAGAAGCCGATGAAAACATTCCTGTCACTAATCACGAGACTGACAGTGAGATTTGTGAAATGATGACAAACAATATATCTGATGAAAGTGATGATAAGGACAACCAGCAGAATGAAGCAACTAAAAAGGTATCAAATGAAAAATTAGTATTTTATGCCCAACAATTAATTTCAGGCATGCAACAGAGGAGCTACTTCCACGAGCAGCAAATCATGTCTTTGTACAAAATACAAAAACATTAGTACAAGAGATGTGCTATAAGAAAAGACTATCATAGAAATGTTTGCTAAATCACAATCAAAAGTTTTTTTTTTTTTAAATCTCAAAACTAAATTTCATATATATGTATATTTTTTCATTTATTATAATTATTTTTTCCTTTTGTGTAAATTAATCAATAAATTAAGGTATTTACATGTATTAGTATTTATATTTACCTATTTATTTCATTATTTATGAAATTATTTCATGCATTTTTTATACTTACGATAAAGTGTTCGGAATTACGGAAAACCCCCTTATCCAGAATGCCCTGGGTCCCAAGCATTCTGGATAGCGGATCCTATACTGTACAGTCGAGTCTCTCTATAACGAAACTTTATACATCGAATTTCTCTATATAATGAATTTTTAGTAGGAAAGGTCCCCTTTTCACATGATTACATTAAAAACAGTCTCTATATAGCGAAATATCTATCTCCATATAACGAATATTTTCATAAAATGTTCTTCATTTATTCATTTTTTAAAAAGCTTCAAAATCACATGGAATCTATTTTCCATCACTTATTCCTTATCTATCATTCAGTTCTGAGTTTATTATATTACTTCTTGCCTTGAATCTTCTTGTTCTTTAAGTCCAATGAATTCATCCCCCTCCCCCGCATACCTTTCAACACCCTTTTCAAAACAGTGTCAATTCGATTGTTACACATATAATTACGGGATCAGTGAGGGCAATTAAAGAAAAAACAATTTACATTCCCTCAAAAAGGTCAGATTTTCTGTACTAGAGGATAATGTGTATTCTGCGGAGGAAGAAGATGCGACTTTAAAAAGAAGTAGTAGGAAAAGGAGTAGAAGTAGTAAAAGGAGAAGACTTTAAAAAGAAATAGAAATTAATTAAGGAGTGGGGCGATGTCTAAGACAAATGTTGCTCTCTCTGATTTTTTAAAAGTGGATGACAATCTCACTCTATTGCACAATATCCTAATGATAGTGATATTTTAAGGAGAGTTATGAACAATGATGGTGAGTGTGATAATGAGTATGAGAACAAAAATCTACAAGAGAAAAAAAAATCACGCAGTGAAATGACGAGTTCTTTTGATCATTTTAGGAGAGAACTTCAAATGGGAAGAGGAATTTTCATACAATTTTTCATTCCTTACTGAAATTTGAACTATTTTTTCGAGAGAGTAGCAATTTTGAAATCAAAAAAAGAAAAAAATTACAGATTTCTTCATCTAAAATTAATGCAAGTAGAGTATCCTTATTTCATTTTCATTTAGCTTTCAAATAAATGTCTGTTCTCTTTTTTGAAACTGTTTAAATAATTAAGAAATAGAATATTAGGTTAATATTTATAGTAAAACATTTCAAATTCTTAATTAAACACATAAAAAATAATATTTGTTCAAAATTTATACATTAAATAAGAATTTTAACGTCATTCTCCATACAACGAATTTCTCTATATAATGATTTTTTTACTGAAACAATGAATTTCGATATATAGAGACTCGACTGTATTTAAATAATGGTGAAGAAACAGAGGATAATGTTCATGCCGATGAAGCTGAACCATTAGTGCTATCTCTTATGTCATTACGGCATTTGACACTGTATGAACTTTTATATATGCATATGAAATTACGGAAAATGACCAGAAAAATGTTGTATATCTTTAAAATTCATTTTTTGATTGAAAAAATAATGAACAAAAAACCAAAAAATAAATATCAATTTTCTATAACTTAGATTTATATCTTTTACTGTTTAATAAGCAACAAGTTGGTATTCATTAGTATACTGTATACATTGCATGCATTAGTAATGCATAAACACTGTGTTTTTTTATGTTTTGAAGTTATTCCACATTCATCGTTTTCCAGCATTTATCGTTTTTCTTCCCACACCCCTTGAAAGACGATGGATCGAGGTTCTACTGTAATATCAAAATGATTATTTTTTATAATGAATATATGTATATTTTTTTTTTTTTCAAGTGTTTAAATAAATTTGCAGCTGCACTTAAATTTATAAAAACTTTTATATGTATAAGTGTAAAATATCATTAAGATATTAATGTATATTTTTTCTTTGCCAGGTCAGAGATTCATATGGAAAATGTTTCAGTATTTCAATTCAAGCATTTGTTGTGACAAAAACTGACATTTTTGCCATAATACAGTTAAATGATGATTTAAAAAAGTTAACATTAAGATCAAATTTTGAGATCCATTATAATGCCGATAAGTCTAACGATGATCCTGATGGTTTGAATGATGTTATTGATAATATACAGTCCTTGTCTGTGAAAAATTCTTATAATTTCAAATTAATTCCTTTAAATAATGATTTTCCCCAAAAGTCTAAATCTGCTGAATTAACAGAAAAAACAACTGGCTATTTAAATACACATGAAATCAGTTTTATTCATCTAGCTCAAAAAGAAGAAAAACCGTTTTCAGCATGGAATTTAAACACTTTACTCCAAAAATCTTTTTCTGATATTGTTGAACTAAATGGAGAGCTAAAAATAGATCAATTTACTGAATTAGAAAATGGCTATATGATCTGCCGACTGCATAATGATGGATGGATAATTACTCTTCCCAAAATCTTGAGTGTAAAAACAGTTTTTACTGGTCTTTACATGTAACTCATCTTATGCATATAACTCATATGTGTATTATTGTTATATAGATATTATGATTGTAATATATAGATATTGTTCCTTGCTAAGTCATGTTACTAAATAGTTCCTTAATAAAAATATATGGAAATAAAATCTGTTGTAATATTACTATTTAAATATTTTTACTTATTTTAAAATTATACAATAGAATTATTTTATTATACTCATCTTATAATAATCTTCTCAATCTTTTGTACTTTTCCATTATGTTCTATCAAACCTATTCCCATATTTTCCATCTAAATATGGATACTTGTCGCAGTTTTGTGGAAAATGTTAAATTTCTCAGCAACACAATTATAAATTAATCTTTCCTTCGAAATTTCTTTTTTCAATAACAAGATTTACATAATTTGGCAATTAACAAATAATAAACACTGTGATTATTTTCTTTTAAAGGTATGCATAAAATAACATTCTTGATTTTGAAGCACCAAAATGAAGAACAAAGAATGTATGCATCAAAACCTGATTTCAAGATACCACATTCTTTTACTGCTCTTTGATTTACATAACATTTCAACCATATGTTCATAGATTTCTCTGAATAATTTGCTAGCAATGCAATGAAATACTTTTATTGTTTTGAAATTTCCTTTAATTAACTATCTTCCTTGATTCAGTGGTTGGATTATGGAAGAACATTTCGATCTCAGGAACTACAGGCTCATATTGGTCAGTTGCATGTTTGGAAGTGATCTTTCATAATACACAAAAATAATTTTTCTTTCTTCTTTCTTCATCTTCTCATTAATTCCCTCCAACCACTGTGAGAAAATTATGAATACCATCATGGCTTTTTGATTTGATTTAGAGTGCACAGGCAATGATACTATCTTCACATTTTGAAAACATAATTTCTCACTTTTCAGATCACAAGTAAAACTAACACAGAGCATAATGGCAAGTCTTAGTGTAGATATTTTTCCACCCACACCTTCCTCGCTTGTTTCTGTTATGATTTTATTTGGAAGTACTTTAAAAAATAAGCTGGCTCTGTTGGCATTGAAAATTTTTGATTTCTTGTTTTCTTTTCTTTTTTATGACTTATGTTTTGTTAACTTAAAAATTTATCTTTTTTATTCAAACAAATTGCAGCACCAAGTAGATGCTTAAAATCTAGTAATGATATCTTCTGCTTATTTTTAAATCTATTTTGTTGACTTTTTTTATTATCTTTCTCTGAATATCCATGATAGAGAAATTTTCCAAATTGTGATTGCAAACACATTTTCAGTTTACAGAAAGGTGAAGTTGAATGGGGATCAAAAATAGCATTCAGAATAGTGGGGATGTTCGGATTAGAGAGTGTTCATCTTATGTTAAATCTATGGAGTTTTGAAGGGACCGCCAGAATATGTTCATAATGCCGGGATGTTCACATTAGAAAGTGTTCAGAAAGAGCGAGTCCACTGTATTTTTAAATTATGTTTTCAAACTAAAATATATTCATGCCCAATTGTTTATTATCACAAAGATTTAACTTAATGAAACATTTTTAGATAATTATGAAATATTTATTCAATGGACATATAAAAATTAAATAAATATTATATATTGCTTCCTTCCAGATTCCAGTAGATAAAATGAACTAGTCAGATGTGACAATCTCAAAATTATCTTCTATTTCATGCATATTAATACTTTAAAATTTACTATCACTGTGCCAAAATTAAATAGAAACCTATGCCCATCATGAGGATTTGAAAGATATGAAATTCCATGCATTAGTTCTTTGAATATGACTATCGCTAAAATCTTATAAAATGCTGCTTAGCAGCATCACCTAAACTTAATAAGCAACAACTTGTGTCATTGTCTGACTGAATCCTAACTTAGATAGAAATTTGTGCATTAGTTCTTGAGATAGAGCTATTGTGGAAATCTTAAAAAATATACCATAGCAGTTTTACCTGTTGAACAATTTACACAAAAATGTAAATTTAGTCAAGGACTAAGTGAATCTGAAGTTTGATTAAATTCCATGCAATAATTCTGGAGAGAGCTATTGCAGAAATCATAAACAAGGCACCAGTATAAGCAATGTGACCTGTTGAACGATTTACACCAAAATATAAAAAAAAAATGTCATGTCAAAGACTAGAACAAATCTCTGAACAGTTTTGGAGGTTTAATGATTAAGTATAAAGAGAGGAATGAGAGATAACACTTTTTAAATTATATAAATGGGTTTTTATGCAGAATTATTTGACTTGCTTCGAATTTTAGATACAGGTTTATTGTTAGATAAAGCATATCCATGATTAGTTTTAAAGGTTCAATGATTAAGTATAAAGAAGAGAAATGGGGAGAGCTAATCCCTTCCTTTAATTTGTTTCTGAAGGGCATTATTGAAAAAATGAGGCTGTAATATACAATTAGTGTGCACAGTCTGTCAGCTCAAAGCCATGAATTTAGCTGGCCAATTTTCTTTTTTACTTGGAAAGTGCTGCACATGTGTTGGAATGGGAGGTTTTCCTATTAATTCAAGTGTTATGTTCATCTAATGCAGTACAAGAATAGTTTGCAAAAATTGTAATTTAAATGTTAATTTTTTAAATAATCATAGCTGTATAATTTCTTTTAATATAAATAGGCCCACAAATATTCCTTTGCATATTTTAACAACCACATAGTAGAATAAAATACATGTTTTAAATGAAAGCATCAGCAATCAAACAAAAGGTTTTAAAATAATTTATTTTATTCCTAAATTATATCGAATTAAAAACATGTCTGATTACTAGGTTGCTGTATCTAAAAAAGATTGAACTGGATTTATTTTTCTAAACTCGAGTGTTTTTCAGAATCTCAAATTAGTAAATATGAAGGATAGAGATCCTAAATTCTAAAAAATATTTAAAAACAAAAAGCGGCGGCTGACTTTCACTGGATTAATAAAAGTTATATAAAAATCAAAAAAGAAATAAAACACATTAAATATTTAAAAATTTCAGTGGAATTCATAAAATAAATTCTTCCCATGTTTTTCTTTCCATAATAAATTCATTTTCTTTTTGATCAACAGTGAGGATGTTCGTTAAAATAAAACATTATTAAAGAGCAGCGATGAAATAATACTTTATCTAGAATTAACTTTTATTTGTAAAAAAAAAAAAAATTCCCAAATTAAATGCAGAAAACAATTTACACTACTGCAATTATCATAACTATATACCAAAAACATTCTAAAATTTTTTTTGTTGTTGTTGAATCTGGTACAACAAAATGACCTGCAACAAGTCTAATGGGTCCACAGCAAAGCTCACACAAGATCAAATTTGTTGCTTTGTATAAGAGAAATTGAATTACTCGGTCTACGCAATCGATCTTGCCCCATTAAACTTTCACCTGTTTACTGCATTGAAAGCTACACTCACAAAATGTCACTTCCAAAACAATGTTGAACGGAATGGGCTGTACGGCAATCACTTGCATCGCAGGGCAACAAGTTTTACCAGAGTGGTTTCTTCAAACTGATTGCAGGCTATAGCAAATGCCACAATGTTAGTGGCAACTATGTCAAAGAATAGTGCATATAGTTCATGATACCATGGTAATAATAAACTTTCTGTGTGAAAAAAAAATATGAAACTTAGTTTCGGAATGTCTCTTGTGTAATTCAAAATGTAAGATAATCCATACAAAAAGTAAAATATTAGATTTTTTTTTTTACATATTTGAGAAAATGCTTTTAATATCTGGATTTACTTAAGTCATCCTCAATAAATATCAGATAAACTGATCTTTGAAAAATATCAATATGAAATTTAAGAAGTAGCATAAACATACAGAAATAAGTTTATTTTTTTCCCCTTTTAATCTAAATCATATTTGACAGAATAATAATAATAAAATATGTCATTTAAAAGGTTGCTATAAATATCAATTTTATAGTCCATGAATATTTATTTTAACTATTTCATACCCATGATGTTTAGAGCAAAGTAAAACTTTGACAATTTATTCCATGAATGTAAGTAAAGTGTAGACAAAGATAACAGAATTGAAAAGTTTGACATACTGACAGAAGAATGAGGCCTGTTTTCAGAAGATACATTTAATATTTAAAAAAAGCACATACAATTTAGATTGACATACAATAAGGCACATTATAGTTTTAAAGAAATAATGACACAACTGAGATAAAATATGGAATGAAAAATTAGAAAGAGATTTCTTACAGCTCAAGCTCATAAACAGTAAGATAATTTATATACAATGAATTTTTACTTTACAAGGCACATTTACAAAAATAATGTAAAAAAGAAAAAAAATCAAATAAAAACTTAAAAATGCTAAATTTTAAACATATTATAAAAAAATAAAAACGCTGATGAAGAATATACAAATATAAACATTTTGATAAGTATAACACTGCGTTAAATGAAATCATGGGTGGAAATTAAACTGAATAAAAAATAAAATAGCCATAGTGTAAAGGAATGAAAAGCACATTTAAATAAGATGTTGTAACTGAAGACTTGATAAATTAAGAATCAAAATTTTTGAACACTGATTCTAATTAAACTGGATGTTACAAAATAAATTAAACTTTTATGCATCCATAGTGTGAATTTAAAAAACAAATGCCTTAAATTGGAAATTAAGAATTCAATTATAGTATTTTGGCAAGAAACAACACAATATAACTTTTGTCACCTCCAGTTTCTACATACTACATATGATGTCAAAGAAGTTTTAAAACATTTATGCCGCAAATAACAAATTTATCCTTTAACAGTTGAAATTGTTTGGTACATAATTGCAACAAAAGTCCTACAAAAAGTTCCCTTTTTTTTTTTTTTTAAATATATATATATATATATATATATATATATCAGATTCACTTTAATTTGTAACAAAGTTTATATGTATATGTTGTTAGGAGGGGGATAGGGTCAAATCCATACATTAAGTTATAAAATATTTATTTATTTATTTTTTCCAATTTCAACTCTTTCATATGTTGAAGCTATTAAATTCATCTAAAAGTAATGTAACAAATTGCTAAAATTAAATAAAAGAGTTTTGTTCTGTACTATAGGGAAGAAAAAAAATGTAATTTTATTAATTAAGGTATTTAATTTAAAACTGATGGAGTTAAGAATTTTATTCTATTCATCCAAGGTGCTAAAATGTTTATGCATTACACATATGAATGACCATCAGTTCTATTTGAATAATGTTACAATGATCCAAAAGGAGTGTTCTAATTTATCTTTGCGCAGGACCCCAATTAGTCATAATCAGGGCCTGGGTGGGGTGTAAAATAAAGTATAAGCTATAGTTAGTGACTTCACTATAAGTATTTTTATAACCAAAAAAATATGCAGTTTTTAATCAATATTTATTAAATAATATGTGTATCTAAAGCTGTGGATAAAGAAACAAAAATTAAAGTATTAAATTATTTTGGAACACCAGTGTTATACCATATGTGTATCATAAGATTTTTTATACATTCAATATAATATTGAAAATCTGGTGCAAAATAAAAATTCAAGGAAAGAAAATATCATACAAACACGTACAGTTAATATTAATAAGAAAAACATAAACAAGCACTTTAAGTAGAACCATTTTTAAAAAATGTTTCAATATTATACAAAGCAAAAATTAATATACATTAAATAATATCAATAAATATAATGACATTTCAGAATTATAATTTTAAAAGTACATCTAGGTGTGGGAAGTAGCAGCCAAAACTTAAGTGCTAGAAATATAAATGCATAACATCTTAAGAAAACTTTGCAAAAAATAAAATAGAATGAAAAAAAAAATCTTTGTCATTAAATGTAATTTTTGTTACTTTGTTAGTTTTTTCCAACATATCATAAAGTTTTTAATTCACAAAGAATCAACTTGAATAAAGAAGGGGGAAATAACAATAATCAGCATTCATACATGGTAAATGTGTGTGTACACTATGTGTAAACAATACTAAAAAAGGTTAACAGTTGACACTTTCCAATAAATAATAACCCAGACAGCAAAAAAAGGCGAAATCAATTCAGCCAATTAACCGAATCATCAGCAGAATATCAGTAATCGCCCCTGGTATTATTATGATGTCAATTGGTCTACTTTGTTCAAATAATCCAATGCTGGTATCAGACAGAAATTGCTAGAGCTGATAGATTTGACTTGATGATATTTTGTTCAAAGACAATATTAGCCAACTTTTCTGGAGCAATTAATGTCTGACAATCTGAGCCTTTCATCATTATCCCCGAAAGTCCATTTCTGAAATATGTGACTGTCTCAGGGTGGCGAGTGGTTAGGGAAAACCGGGAAAAACACAGTCAAGAAAAGAGAAAACTACCAGTATTTTCTTACAGAAAATACTTCAAATAATATAAAGAGATTATATAAACTGAATTTATCTTTAACAAAATACTGGTATTTATCATCTATAATAACTGTGTTTTTATCTAAACACTGGCCACCCTGCTGTCTACTCCTTTTCAAAGTCTTTCTTTCCCGCCTTATACAACCTCTCAATTTTTTTTCTTTTTGTGTTACATGCAAAGTCATTTTTAATGCAACAGGCAAAAAACATGGGCATGCAAAGAAATCATATGGTGAGAGATAGTATAAATTTCTTCAAAAATTATTCACTAAAGAAAGAATTTGTACAAACTTTTTTAGAATTATGAATAATTATTCATAGTTAAAAATTTATATATATATATATATATATATATATATATATGGGTGCAAAAACTAGATTGTTTTTGTATTTTACGTGAATAAATTAAACATAAAGAAGATTTTATAATAGAATTAAAATAAATAATTATTTGCATTTTTCTCCTTTTATTCCTTTCTTTAAGTTAGAATTAAAGAAAATATGATACACTGGAAGTATTGCTGCAAGGAATAGCCTTCTTGAATGAGCGAGTATGATACAAATATTTAAATTTTTTTTAGCCTTACAAGGAATGTAATAAGGAGGAGGAATAAAAAAACTAGAATGTGGGATTTTTTTTTTTTTTTTTTCTCCAGGATTTATGAAAATTTTACTTATTAACAAATTTTGGTGCATTTCAGGAAATAAAATAAGAAATTGCTTTCTTTTATAAATTTAGTGCATTGCAGAAAACAAGAATTACTCTAGTTTATTACTAACATATTATTAGTTTAGACCAGATTAAAGCATAAATAATTATTTTAATATTTCATTAGGTATTATCTACATACTGTATTTTTTATTTATTCATCTAAATTGCACAAAATAATTTAGTCTTTATACCAAACAAGAGTACAACAATGTATTTTATTTCATTCTACTTATCAAAATATTTTTTGAAATATGAATGATGATTTATAATTTTTAAAAATCAGTACTTAAAACTTCTGCTAATATCAAAACTTCTTTAGCAAATTTGCAAACAGTTTTTCATAAGAATTCAGTAATTTGTTAAAATTTGCTAAGTAATTTATATTCACCAAAAAATGACTTGTGTGCATATTTTATTTAAAAAAATAATTCAAATCATAGATTAATAGTTCACATGAAAAAAAAAAGTACTTGTTTATAAATTACTTTTAATACTAAGCAAGCTTTCAAAGGGTGGGGTTTTGCAGCTAGTAAACCGCAAGTAGAAGAGCGAAACAAATCTGGAGGGGAGGGGTAGAAGATAATAAGAAATCAGCTTGAGCTCAGTAGTCAAAAAGAGGTCAGCAATACGACAAAAACATGTGATCAACAAATCGGAATCCTACGATCCTCAGACCATTTTCATAGTGCTCAGAGAGTCTTTACTGCCGGTCTCAGGAAATGAGATCATTCAGGTGGAAAATAGTCAGACGTTTGGCCAAAAAATATTTGCTGCTTATGGAATATTAAACATAAGCCCCATTCATTGATTCCACTGAAGCAGTCTTCAAAAATATATTTTTTTATTTGTTCCATATTTTACAAAAATCTAATTTTTATATATTTCCATTAATCTTTACTTTCACTATTCCAATTACTACTCATGTAGTATAGTTATTTTTTAAATAATAATAATACTATTGTGCTGGGGAAGGGAGATAATAATGGAGAGCAATTTAAATTATTTGAATGCTTTTTCTCAATTTTTTAAAAACATTAATTCTGTAAAAATGCAAAGGCAATATGCATAGTTAAACATTAAAACCAGTGAATATTTTACAATTAAAATGATTTGGAAATTTCTTTTTTAATTTTTGTGTTATCAAATTCTATTTAAAAAAAAATTAAAGCAATATAGAAAAGTTATGGCCAATAAATACAGGAGACTCTAGTTATTTGGGCCACTATTTAATTGGGGTTGCCGTTTATTTGGGACAAAATGTCAAAAGCCAAAAACTTTACTTCTGATAACTGGGACAGATTATTTATCAGAGCAAATTGTCCGAAACCAATATGTCTCAATAAACTATAATCTGCTATGCTTCATAAATGCATAAAAATATCCCACTTATCTAAATAAATAACAATTTTCTTATCCTTTTCATCCTCCTTTGGAAAAAAGGAAAATATATTACAAGAGATGATCTTCACTATAGTCATGAAACAAACTATCATCTAAAAACAAATACATTTCACAGTCACATTACATACAACAATCTTTTATACACATTTTACTGTCGCTATACTTGGAAAAAAAAAAATTATCAGTCAACTAACTATTAATGAGCGCTAATATTACAGACATACAATAAATATTATTGACAAATTCTTATGAAGATAAAAGAAGAAATTAAGGTTTCAAAACACCACATTTGAACAAACAAATCAACTTATCAAATAACATAAATCTTTATTATTTATGCAGCAATTTAATATGCTTAATAAAAACAAAATAAATATGTAATCAAGTACAAGAACCAGAAATTAAACATAATAAAATAATATTAAATTTATTTATTCTAAAAAAAATAATAAAATGACTGGAATATTATGCTTTTACACATGCAGATTTTTTTTTTTTTTTTACAACAAACTTTTAAAAGTAACAAATCTAATAACCAATAGTAAAAAATAACAGGAGTAGGCAGAACTTTTACCTAGTGTTTTAGTCAAAAATGCTTCAAGCACATCCAACTTTTCTCTTTATTTTCTCATTTATTTTCTCTAAAAGCTTTTATTTGGTACATAATACTTGATACTCTTCATAAAATATAAAAAATTGCTATTTCAGAAAATCTGCCTTTAATCAATCTATTATTTACAAAATGCAATATGACATCAAATTTGTTAATTTTTTTTTTTTTTTTAAATACAAAAATGTAATTTTACAGTTTAAATATTCATCTTTGGGATTAAAATTTCGTATGTAAATAAAAACTGAAAAAAATGTTAATCACATAATGTAATTTTTTATCAAAGAATTTATTTAGACATATATAATAATTAAAAATTAACTAGGAACATAATTAGAATTATTTAATAAACAAGTTAAATCACGGATTACTTTATAATTAAATACAACTAGTACTTTTTTTATTTATTTTTTTTTTTTTAATAGCATAAAATAGAATAGCTCATTTTTATTACAATTAAAATTTTAAAATGAGCCAAGCACTCCCTGAAGATTAACATTAGTTTGTATGAACTATTACTTAGTTTGTGACAAACTTATAGTAACAAATAGAATGATGATAATTTAAGATGATAAAACTATGCAGCCATTGATTTATTTAAAGTAATTATACTTCTACTAGAAAAAGGACCATGTAAAAAACATAGAGCACAATTCTCTTATGCATTAAATTAGTTAATAAGTTCTTATATATCAACCAAGTTTGAATAAAGCAAATCATTCAGGATTAAAAGACAAGCTTAATTTTTGTCTATTTTTTAGATGTTTTTGATTAGAATGATAGCAAAAATTCTAATTCACTTTTTAAAAAATCTTGCACCACACACCCACAAAGTTAAACAAAATGTATATTTACATAATATCTTTTGGCAATTTCTAGATATCAAAACTTGTTAAGATACAATGTGCCACTTCTTCTTGTCAATACCTTTGTGCTCTTTGACATGACGATTTCTACAGTTTTCACCATAAATACAACCAGTAGTGCGCCAAAAATAACATTCATCAGTCTTTGGTTTAGAAGGATCTTGAGCTGCACTACAATATAATGAAATCATTAAAAAACAGCTTTTTAAAAATTACTTTCTAAATAATAAAGAAAATAGTATCAAAGTTCATCCTAAAGTCTTTCACAAGAAAAATACATATTTTTTTCATAATTTTACAGGGTAAAACATGTGATATAATTGTAAATGAAGAAGGCAATTTTAATCAAAATGAGTTATTTAAATTTCAAGATGCAATTTTCAGGTATAGAATTGCTAGTGAAAAATTTCTGCTTTAAAAAAAAAAAAAAAAAAAAAAAAAAAAAAAAAATTACTAAAAGGCCCTGTCCCCTATAAGCTATGCTCACCAACTCCGTTCAGACATTATCCATTAATTTGACCAGCTTTAAGAAGATTACAGAAAGTTAGATTATAATTTAAAAGCCAATGAAGATCTTCCTGTACACAGGTTTCCATTCATTTCTCTTTTACTGAGGGATTTTAAGGCCAAATCAGCTGCTGTTAATGGCTGTTTTTGCATTTGATTAAATAAAATTAGTTGAACATCTGAAAATCAGCTAAAATATAAAATGAACTGAATCAACTGAATATTTGCTTCCTGGTATTTTTAAACCACTTTACCGGTGACTGGTATGAGGAAATAGTGCTTTTCTCACCGATTTATTTCGGGGGGAAATGTGAAGTGGTTAATAATGCTATAAGAAAACTATTTTAAATGTAATGTTTTAAATCTGATGCAATTTTCATCAAACTATTCCTTCTCTTTGTAATAGTCACCTAAAAATATTTTTATTGTTGGAAAGGAAATATTTGCACTATCTTAGAATGGGCAACAATTGTTAAAAAGATCATCTTGAAATATGAAATAAATTATGTAAAAATGTTATTAAATAAACCCACATTTACTACTTTTAACTCATAATAAATAATTCAAATAACTTAAAATAAAAAGTAAAAGGGAACATACAATTGAAGAAATTCTAACTTATTTAACTATTGAATGTTTCAGTTAATGTGTCCTACTTTATTATTAAAGTTATTATTAAGATATGTGCCTAACTTTGGGATACTTTTTTTTTTTTTTTTTTTTTATGAAATTTTTACAGTTAGCTGCCATGCCAGAAAAAAAAATTGAGGTACAAAAGCATGTCAGAAAATATGATGTTTGGCTACTGGAGGATGTGGATCTGATTTATTTTCATTTTTCTAACATTTTTCATTATAAGAAAAAAGCATCAATACATATTTTTCTCTCTGTCTCACTTTATATATTCATTTATATTTAAATAATTATTAAATTTTATTTATCTTATTACTATGGAAAATTTTTATGTATGACGTTTCTATCCAGGATGATGACATTAAAATAATTAAATTATCATATAAAATTACTTTTTTTATGTAAGATAAGCACATATTTCTCTATGTATTTAGATAAATGTATTTTTCTTATTTTATATGTAGTGAGATTATTTCTGTTTACGTAATAATTTATAAGGTAACCTATTTCTACAATGTTAATTTCAGATGGGTGCTGGGAAGAGAGCTTTGGTATGAAATGGTACGAGACATGAAATCTGTCTTTATTTTATTGAATATGTAAAAAAGATAAAGTGAGTAATTAGGAAAGTGGGGATAAACTCTTTTTTACAGCCTTCATGCCCAAAAGAAATCGTTGCAATTGAATATAGCTAATGAATATCATTCCTTTCCGTTTTCAAAGATTCTCCCTTTTTCTGGCATACTGGGAAAGACCAGATCTGATCACCCTCGAATTTTGCAGCATGACGGATAATCCGAGGAAATAAGGTATCATACATATGTGTTTTTAGTTAAAACAGGGAATAAAACTATGAATTCATACAATTTTTAAACTGAATTTTAATTAACCTTTCAAATTTAAGCAATATTTAGTCTAATTTTAATAAAAGAATTGCCTTTATGCCAAACCTTCCATTAAAAAAAAAATAGTTTATTTAATGGTATTGTCTGAATAACTTTGGATGTATTTATAAAAGTAAATATATATATATATATATATATATATATATATATATATTAGCCCTCCCCCTCCCTTCTTTTTAACAATATATTAGAAAACCACTCACCTGTGTTACAAAGTAAAATATTTGCAATACCTCTTAAACACATACAGTCGTCCCCGCATAAACGAATATCGACGGTTCCAGAAAAAATATTCGATTAAGCGGGGTATTTGATTAAACGGGGAGGCATATAAATGTAATATTTAAGGTGCAATAAAATGACATAATTATTAAATATAGTATATTTAGTTACCAGAGTAAGAAAATCGTTAAAAACTTTAATAGAATAATGCAAACTGAAATAAAAACAAAATGACATGTAAATACGCAATAGTTCAATGACAGTAAACACGTGCATTTTGTTTACATTGCATTTAATGCAGATCATGTGCATTGGATCCAAATTTTGTTATTAAAATTTTATTTACGTAATTTATACAGGTTTAAAAAAAATAGATGAAAATGGTTTATGTGAAATTTTAGAGTAAAAAATGGATGAGATTTTTTTCGAATGGTATCATAATTACCATCTTGAACCTCTAAATGACAACACATTATTATTGAAGGGTTACTTCGAGGATTTGCTCGTTAACGCTAATGCTATAGAAAAATTTATAAAGATATCTCTTTTGCATTTCAATATTTTTAAATGATCTTTTTTGCAATGGATAGCTGAGATCGATCTGTACAAAAGGCGTCGTCGTTTTTAACTTTTTCCATTTTTATCGCGGATATTCTTAAAGAGGATGATTTCTGTTTCGGGACCGGTTTTGAAAATGAAAATGTCTCCATTAAAAATAATTGTAAAAAAATCGAAAAAGTGAAAAAGAAGTCTTTTGACAAACGAAAGTAAACAAAATACAAAATTGATCGAAATTCCTGTCCAATTTATGTCACCTTTTTTAAAATTAATTCGAAAAAATGAACAAGGAAGGGAACTCCCTTGACCAGTACTTATACATCTGCCAGGCGAAATCCATGCTGGGAGTTCTGAAAATTTGTTTTCTGTGTAACAACCGAAAATGACAAAAAGTGTGGAGGAAATTCCAATTGAAACATGTTTTTCATGCCCATTTTTCAAATTGTCTCACTCATTTGTTATTCGATTAAGCGAGGACATTTCGTGAAACGTATTCGGTTAAGCGGGGAAAAATAACATTAGCCCAATGGGATTAAATTCGGTTCCGGAGGATTTTATTCGAATAAGCGGGGTATTCGATTATCCGTTACCCGATTAAGTGGGGAGGACTGTACCATATTTGTGTGCAATTTTTTTTTTTTTTTTTTTGTTTTTTTTTTTTAAGGGAGGAGGGGGGGGGGGGTATTTTTCAATAAAAATGGCTCTTAAATTAATATATACAAACTTACAAGCTATATTTTGCTTCATAATATACCAATAAATGAGGAGAACCACAAAATTTTATTTCAATATCTTAAAAACTGCTTAAGAAATGTTTCCCATAAACATACACAATCAAAAACACAGGCTTCATAAAATGCAAATTATGATTTTGATAGAACACAAACAATTTTTACATATTTATGTTTGCATATTTGTGTATTAAAATGTATTTTTTACTTTTTTGTAGTTTAAGTTGCTGTTTTAAATTGCCACTTCTGGTTTTAGAATGTTCATTTTTAATTTATATTTTGTCTGTTTCTTTGTTTCTTACTTACACTGAGCCAATGATTGTTGCTAAATTTCCCCCCCTTGTTGGGAATGGACTTTAGATTCAGCGTCTACCTCCCATGTCTGTCAGAATAAGAATTTTTTTACTCATCTAAGAGAACCACCAGAGGGTGCAGTAGTTAGAATGGGAACCACACCTCATAAGGTTAAAGGAATTGGTAAAGTTAGCTTTAAAATTAAAGAAAAAGATAAGGTATCCATTGTAAATTTACATAATGTTTTGTATGTTCCAAACATACATAAAAATTTAATCTCTATGTCAAAAATGGATAAAGCTGGTCTTCATGCTACTATGGACCATGGGTTTAAAGTGTTTGATAAGAATTGGAAATATTTATACACAGCCACTCTAAAAGAAAATTTTTATGTTTTAAAGGCAATTAGAAATTATGATGACACTAAAGTTAAACCTAATGTTAAAATCCATGTTTACAACCTTCTAGTAAACCTTCTCTAAGTTCAGATAAAGTGAAAGTTTTTGCACGTACTGAATCTTGTAACGCTAATCCTAAAAGAGTTTATACTCAAAATAAAGCTAATACACAAGAGTCAAATTGTCTTTACAATATTTCATATGCCAATGATCGTAATAATATAATGCTATGGCATGAAAGGCTGGGACATTGTAATGTTAACTTGATTAAGAAAATGTTTCGAGAAAACTTGGTTCAAGGCTGTAGTCCATTACAGGGGAAGGAATCTCCTTGTGAACCTTGTATTCTTGCCAAAAATACTAGGTCAACTCATCCTAGGTTACAAAACATTCGATCTAAAGAAATTTGTGAATTGATTCATAGTGACATATGGGGGCCGCCCCAGTCACTTCAAGGAACGGGCAATGTTACATACTTACTTTTATCGATGACTATAGCAGAAGAGCATTTTGCTATCTGCTACGCTCTAAAGATGAAGTTTTCATTAAATTAAAGCAATTTATAACTTTTGTAGAACGCCAAACTAATAAGAAAGTTAAAGCGATAAGAACAGATAACAGCTTAGAATATTGCAATCAACAGGTCAAAGATATGCTAAATAAATCAGGAATTAAACATGAACGAACCACGATATACAGTCCGCAAATGAACGGAACAGCGGAACATTACAATAGAGTATTGCTCGACGGAATGAGAACTGTTATGAAAGCAGCAAATATGCCAGATAATTTATGGGTTGAAGCTGTTATGACCATAAACTACATACGAAACAGGGTTTTTCTTACCGGTATTGAAGCTATACCTTTTCAAAGATGGTATGGAACTAAACCATCCATTCGACACTTAAAGCGTTATGGTTGTATCGCTTATGTACCTCAACCAAAGGCGAAAAGGAACAAGTTCCAGTCTCGAGCGAAGAAGGGAATATTCGTAGGATATGGCTTAGGATCATGTGGTTATCGAATTTATTTCCCAAGAGAAAACACTATAGTAGAGTCAAAACATGTGATGTTTGATGAGGCCCAACTACATGGCTATCCTGAGCAGAAAGTAACACATCGTTCTTTTGTTGATTTTACAAGTGATGATGACTTCTTTACAGGTCCAGATAATCTACCCATAACTGACGAATCTCTTAAACAGTTACCCTCTACTTCAAAAACTTCCACTCAAGAAGAGAATTTGATGGAACCAGGCTCTCTAGAAAAGTTGGAGGATGATGTGTCAGCTGAAGATGAAGTTCCAGAAATTTCAGAAGAAAAGGAAGAAGGAAAAGCCACATTTTACAGATATCTTAAGACAAGAAAGAAAGGGATAACTAAAGGTAAATTAGATGTTTATTTATTGTCTCCTACTGGTTCAACACTTAGGTCAACGCCTGAACTTTTAGAATATTGTAAAGCAAATAAAATTATTTTAGATGACACCTTGGCAAATTTTAGTTCAGCAAATACTTATGAAGGTCCCATTAAGTTAGAAAAAGAACCTGAAAGCGAATTGGCTGAAGAAGCACTATTAACCGAAATAATTATACCTCAAAGTCCTTTACAAGCAAAACAACTCCCAGAAGCTCAGAAATGGAAAGAGGCAATGGATCAAGAGATCCAAACTATGTTAGATAGAAACGTTTGGACACCTGTCCCAAAACTTAATCAAAAGGTAATCGGAACCAAATGGGTTTATACAGTAAAAGAAAATAGTGAGGGAAAAAGAGATATATTTAAAGCACGTCTAGTTGCATTAGGAAATAATCAAAGAGAAGGCTTGGATTACAACGACACATTCAGTCCTGTTGTAAATTTCACACTTATTCGTCTTTTCATTGCCCTTTTCATTAAAATTTTTAATTGGGTACATTGTCTACTTGATGTAAAGTGTGCCTATTTATATGGTGAAATTGACAAAGATATTTGCATAAAGCAACCCCAAGATTACATTATTCCAGGGAAAGAACATTTTGTCTTAAAGTTAAAGAAGGCAATATATGGCCTTCATCAGGCTGGAAAATGTTGGTACAATAACTTGCATAATAAATTAATTTCAAATGGTTTTACTGAAGTTCAAGGGTTAACATGTGTCTATTCTTATAAAAGTCAAGCAATTGTGATAGTTTATGTGGATGATTTACCAATATTCGCTAAAAATGATGAAGTTTTAAAGGAAGTAGTAGAATTAATCAAATCAATTTATGAAGTTAGAATTTTAGGTCCTATCACAATGTTATTAGACATAAACTTTAAAGTAGAAGATAATGAAGTTTTTAATATCAATTGTCAACATTATATAGAAAAGTGTTTAAAGAAATTTGATGTTCCTGATTGTACTAATGTTTCTCTTCCTTCTCCACCTGGGTATAATCCTGCTCCAGCTGCAGAAGAAGATGAATTTCCTGAGAATCTGCCTTACAGAAGTTTGCTTGGCTGTCTACAATATATTGCTCATCGATGCCGTCCTGATATTTCATGGCCAGTTGCTGCACTTTCACAATTTGCTGAAAAGCCAAATCTTTCGCATTACAGAGCACTTCTTCGAATCCTGATGTACCTATCTTCAACGAAATCTCTTGGATTGAAACTTGCAAGGTCTGACTCTCCAATCCAGTTAGCTGTCTATGTGGATGCTTCTTGGGCAAGCAACACCACTGACCGAAAGTCATGGACTGGATACACCGCCTTCGTAAACAATATGCCAGTAACTTGGAGAGTTGCAAAACAAAGCTGTGTCGCCTTAAGCCCCATGGAAGCTGAATTCATCGCTGCAACAGAAGCTGTCAAAGACTTAAAATTTTTACAGATGTCTATTACTGAACTAGAAAAGTGTCTACAACTGAATGACATCATTATTCAACGTCCCATTCTTTTCTGCGACAATACTGCAGCCATTTCTTTTATGAAGCACAAAACTGATACGATCAAGAATCGTTACATTGATTTGAAGTACAAATTCATCAGAGACTGGTACAGTCAAGGACTTTTCGATGTAAAACGTGTCCTCTTCAAAGAAAATGTCGCTGATCTTTTGATCAAATCCTTAGTCAAAGACACGTTTAAATTGTTTCGTGATGCCTACTTATGGTGATGAACTTTGCCACCAACAACAGAAAAAAAAAACTCTTTTTTGATCCTGCATTTGCATAAACTGTTGCAAAGAACTATTTGCAGTGAAAAATCAAAATGAATGGGAAAGGGGGGCATTCTGTGAGGAAAAGTTTTTCTCATCCATTTCTATTTTTATCATAATTTAAATATCGTTTTGTAAAGCCAAAATGGAACCTGCAATTCTTGCTTACTTTTTCCCCGCCGAATCGGCGTTTGTTTACGTTTTTCAACGGCGCGGTTGAGTTGTTTCGTGTTGCGCTCAGTCATGGAGCGTATTCAGTAATTACTACTTGCGATCGCATTCGCCTGTATTAAAGTTTCTTTTAAGTTACAAATATTATTTTGATTTAATTAAGTAACAAAAGCATTTTTAAAGTAATTTTCATGTTTAAAGTAATTGTTCTAAATGTATTTAATAAATTTAATGAATGAAAAAAAATGTTTAATGTAAAATGTTAATTATCGTCTGACTTATGCAAATTGCATAGTCGCTTGTGATTGGCTAGTAGGTTTTCGTTCCAATTTAAAGGGACAGTTTTCATGTTTTGGTGGTGTATGAAGTGTGTGAGCAATTCGAGCGGTGTTTTCAAAAGATGTTTCTTAATTTAACGCTCTATTTAAAGTTTTTTTCCCGATAAGTTTAGTAAATGTAACAATATTTTGAAGTGTAAGAAGTTCCGCGTAACTCACGAAAAGCTATGTTTAAAAGGTATAGGAAGGTTACTCTGAAGTGAAAAGCAAGTTCCATTTTTGGCCCCTGTTATGAGTTTCATCTGTGAAATAACAAAGTGTGTTTTTCAAGGTGTCTAATATCTTCAATAAATATTATGAAAAGAATTTTTGAGTCATCGTTTACTGTAAGTATTTTGCATTTATTTTATTTACAAGAAGTTAAATTGATATTAGAAGTTTTGCCTAATTATGGAAAAATAACTTCAAAGTACACATTTTCTCTACTACATTTTCTACAACTCTGCTAAATTTCTCTAGTAATAAGTAAGGGGCTCCATAACCCCGCACATAATTACTAGAAGTATCGTAGAATAATCGTTTAACTGAAAATATGAAGCTGTTAATTGTCTATGTTATTTAGCCCTCAGCCATTGACAATTTTAAGAATTTATTATGCTTATTTGACATTAAGAAAGACTGCTTAGCTTGTAAATAACAGGGATCTTTTTAATCATTTTAAAATAAGGTTTAACCTGTCACAAAACAGCTGAAATCACTAAAGTACCTTTTGCAAATTTAAATTTATCATTACATAGGTTTTTGTTTATGTTTTTAACAAGATCATTTAATTATTTTTAAAAAGTATGATTGGATTTTTCAACACAAAACAGGACACATTAATTCTTGACAGTCCCATGAATAAAAAGTAATTTAATCATTGCTAGTAAACAATGAATTCCAGGAAAAGAAAGGTAAAGGGGATTAGTCACAGCTATTAATGTATTTTCAGTTACAGAAGAATAAGATGAAATTGGAATTTTATAATTCTATGTTAGACACACAGCAAAATATTTATTATGTTAAAATTAGCCCAAATATTGATTATATTTGATCAATATATAAATTTCTGATGTGCAATACAGTAATTTGCCGGTTTAAGCAACTAAATATAAAGCAAACTCATGAATTAATCTGTTTCTTCAGAGGAAGTAACTCTCCACTAAAAAAAACTACTATATTAAAAACTTTAATATTAAATAGATTTAACTATAACTTTTACAAATATCTGACTTGTAAAAATGAATTGATCATTTAAAAGAGAAAACAATTTAAAAATGAGACAGCGCTTGTCAATGTTTTTGGGAAAGGCACAACGGAGGATAGATAATATTTTTAATACAGCTGCATTTAATTTCAGAAGATAATATTACTTTGAATTTATATAAGTTTTATTTAACATTATTGAAAGGTTAATTTTAATGTGACTTGAGTGATGACTTTTCTTATGACATAAACGATGAATTTGACTCTTATTTAGCCTGTAAATATCAAAAACTGATTTAAATCAAACAACCCTGGTAAAAATTAAAATCATGTGTTGCTAGGATCAAAAAATTTCTGATGAAAACAAAGTTGATTTTTCAGGCTATTGCCACTATTGATGTGACATCATATTTTCTGACAGACAAATTTTTGCTTCATAATATATGGTTCCAAAATAAAAATAATAATTTAGTTTCTGTTCAACAAAAGGCTGTAGTCTGAGTCTAAATGCTTTTGGACTCCTAACTTAGATTCTTTTTTGTCCAATAATTTTCTTAAATCTGACTCTATAACTGGGACAACATGATTACAAATTAGAAAATTATAACTCTGTGATTGCTATTGCTTATAAATAGTAAGCATTCTAAGAAATGAGTGGATCCTTTGTTTAGTCAAAAAAAATTTTATTTAAAGTAAAATAATAATAATAATAATTAATTAATTAAAAATAAAAAAAATTAAGATATAATTATAGTTAAATATACATGAAATTAAAAATATACCTTACTTTAAACTAAAAATTAATGTAAAATTTGCTTACTCTAAAATACTCTCCATATGGTCATAAATAAAATTACTTTTTCTTTTTAGACTTTTTAAGAGCAACTACACTAGAGAAATACATCAACAAAAGAAAGATTAATAGGTCATGCAACATGCAAGAAATAGCATACAGAGGAAACAACGGGACAATGATACAGCACACAAGCATTTGAGATAAAGATACAAAGGAATATTAAGAATCTTTTAAATAGGAAAAAACATATATTTCATAAAGGAAGGGGAATGAAATAATTCTTTTTATCAAAATCTTTAATCTCAAATCTATAAAACTTTTTATTAAAATATTATAATAAATTTCAAGCAATTGTTTTAAATACCAAATATTAAGCATAAAATATGTAAAGTAAAATTAAACAATAAACACATGCATAGTCAAAAGGGATTATGATATTTATATAACTGTCATAAATTTCAAAATAAATTTGGTCAATGACATTTAAATCAAAATTTCTCACAAATTTATAAAAATGATTAAATGTATGTTTTCTTTCAAATCAATTCAAATCTTCATTCATTGAAAATTCATTGAAATTTATTTAAAATTAGTTTTATAAATTTGTTTCATAATAAATTTTATTTTAAAAAAAGGCTATGAAATCCTATATTTTGTCAGCATGAAAAAATAAATTCACAGATTTAATAAAAAAGAAAAAAAAATAGCTCATACATATGATAGTGAAATCTGATATTTATAGCATACAGAAAGAAAAAAGCTAAGGTGTAAAGTTATATATGAGATATTTACACAGTTTTATAAAAACTCTAAAGTTAATGGATAGTAATAATAACAATTATAATAAAAACTTCTTTAAAATCATTATATTTTTTCAAGAAACAATAGAAACAGATTTAATCTTTTCTCTATAGTATGTGATAAAAAAAATTCCAAATATTTAAGTTTATTAACAAACAAATCTGAAAAGTTAAAAAGGCAAATAATGTTAAAAGTCAGTAGTGCATTTACTTGTAAAGATAGCATGATATAATTAGGTTTTGTTTCTTTAAAATGATTAGTTTAGTAATATGACACTTTTGAAATTTTTTTATTTCAATGTCTATACATTTATAAGCAGGAACCTAGACTTTTCATATTGCTTTGTGAAATTATAAACATTTTCTTTTAGATTTGTAAAAAATTTAGTCATAATTTTATGAATTTGAAATTATTATTATATTCAAATTATTGTTTATACATTTTTAACAAAATCTTTATATATATATAACAAGATCACACAGGTTTCATCTAATATTGCTTTAAAAACTCTTTATATTTTAATTAATAAATTCGAATTGTTAATTTATAATTAATAAATCCTTACATAGAATGTTAAGGGAGGAGGTAGCGTGTAAGTATGAAGAATAACATTATTGAGAACTTAACATTTCATTTAAGATATTGCAATATTATAAACTAAATTTAAAGTTTGTGACTTTTTTTTTTTTTTTTTTTTTTTTTTTTTTTTTTTTTGATATTTTTATTGGCAACAGAAAGATGAAAATGGGGAGAAGCTGTTAATTGTTGAGATGCTATGTAAATGTTTTTCATGATTTTTGGAAAATTTTATTGTAGTAAAGAACAAATTCAAATTATTAAACCCTCATTAGTGGTTAAAAAAAAAAAAAAAAAAATCACTTAAGACTGGGTGGAGTATGTGCTTAGTAATGCATAGGTCAAGAATTCATTTTCTGCCTCCCTCCATAAAGGAGAATGGCCCCTAATTGTCTGGGGGCAAAATATACCCCACCAAGCTGTTAGGCTCTATGAGATATTCCCTTCAGTCAAGTGCTGAAATGGAGTCTCGTGTAACTATATTAGGGACTGTGTTAGAAAAATTGCTTAAAATACACAAGTAAGAACCCAGAGGGGTAAAAAAAGTAACTTAGAAATTCAATACCTGTCTCCCCCCCCCCCCCCCAACACACACACATACTTCTTTAAAATTCATATATGTTTTTATAAAATATCTGAAATTTAGAAATCAATGACTTGGCTGCTTTTCTCAATTTTAGGAAATATAACAAATACAGGCAAGAAGAGGTCGGTTAGTCTCTAATAGAGACTAGTACAAATTTTATAGCCTGCAACAGCATTCCACTATTTAGTGCTGGTGATAGGATGTGCCACTCAAAAGATTACTCAAACCAGCTGCCGTCCACACGTTGTCTTTGAAATAAAATTTTAAATTATATAAATTGATTTTTCATGGATATTTAGACTTCTAATAGAAATTTTTGAAATTTTTTTAGAAATTCTAAAAGATAGATTTTTTTACTAGCTGTGTACAAAGTTTCGCATTTTTAAATCCAATACTTTTTAAGATATGGTTGTATTTATGTCTGTATATTAAGGATGTACCTTTAGTCCTTTATTTCCCTAGAAGTTCGGCAAATTCTGGCAATCCTTCCTCCTCTTTTTGCTTACAGAATGAAAATCTTTGCAATTTAATTAAAATTAATGTTTCAGTTGAATTATGAATATTTTCTATTCTTTTAATTGGGATTTTTAATGAGTAACATGCTTTTCAAAATTTTATGATTTGTCATATTATTGCAGATATTCAGCTATGAATATGAAAATTTAAAGCCTTCAATTTATACAGTTTCTGAGAATGAACTCTGTGATGGACAGAAGAGTGAGACGAATAAGATTTCATCAGACAAACAAAATCTAAAAAACTAATTAATGTGTTAACAAATAATTTTGCGAAGAACTCTAAGGTGAAAAAAAAAATAGTGAAAGGACTTTTTCCAAGATGCATAAATTTGTGAAGGGTCTTATATAGAACCCCAAATCTTCCTAGCTTGAAATGGTTTAATCATATACACAATTAAAATGCCATTTAAAGAGAAATAAATACAGTTTTAAATATTTCTTAGAAAGAATTTTCTATTCTGTTAAAGTTCATTATAGTTTAAAATAAGTATTTGAGCAACCATAAATTTCCTGCTTTTTTCTAAAATAAAAACATGCCACCCCCCCCCCCCCCCATTTTTTTTTTTCTTAAGAGCAGCAAAAAAAATATATAAATATTACAATGATTTTGGAAAAAATAAATAAATAAAAGAGAGAGAGAAAGAGATTTTTTTTTTTCATTGAAATATAAAGAAATTTAATTATAACCTTAAATTCAATATTATCCATATTATATTTTATAAATGATTTGGAATTTAGATTTTAAAATATCGCTTGATACCAGGGTTGGCAAAGTGGGCCCAGCCCAGAAAAACCCACCCGGGTTTTTCTGGGCGGGTCCACCAACAAAAACCCACCTGGGTTTTTGCTAAAAATCAATTCTGAATCTGCACATTCCTCTAATAGTATAATACAAATTTTCCTTTTAAGCCCAAAACCTAGGGTTTTTTTTTTTTTTTACAAAATTATATAATAATAATAATAAAAGACAGTTTATAATAAAAGACAGTATATTTGTGGTAATCAGGTGATAGTTTATTTCAGAATATTTATTTTTTCAATTTTCTTATTTTCTAAAGATATATTTCAAATAACTTACGCAATGTAATACAAAATAATTATAATTGATCTTTTTTATAGTTTACCAATCAAAATCATGTTCACTTTAATTTTTATGGTAATATTTATAATTGTTTACTAATTTTTCACACTGTTCTGAGTCCAGTCTGTTCTGTGATTTAGACTATACGAATCCAAATGTAGAGAAAATCCTCTTGATGGAACAGAATGCAGAGATTGGGGAAAACTGCAAAAATCAGAATCTAATTTGTTTTTCTTTTTCTGTATTTTTTCTTTAAGAATTTTCCACCATTTTGAAGCTGAAAATTGTGACATAATACTTTCTGAGAAAAGTGATTTAGGAAAATAGTCTATGTCTTTAATTTTAAATGCCAATATCACAGGTTACCACTCTGAATGATACTGCATTATCCATTCGTCAGTTTCTTTCTCTTTTGTTAAATTAAGCCTTTCCCATCTAAACTTTGCATCCATTATATTAGCTAAAAAATGCTCAGTCCCGGTGATCTGTCTGTAGCATTTCAGCATAATTACCTTGTGTTATTTGAATTCTTTTGATTCCATCAAATTTCTCCAAATCTTAACAGAACATGACAGTGTGGTTGTATCTTTTTGCAGCTCATCAAGAGCTGAAGATATAATTGTTAGTTGCTTTTTTAAGTTCAAACACTCTTTCCCTCAAATACCACTATTGTTTATTATTAGTTTTTGTAAAAGTCTTAAATTCTTGCTTGATCTGTTTCAAACTTTAAGATAGCTTAGCTTATAACATACGATAAAAAATTATAAAAAAGAATGCTGCATCAAACACTGCTATTTTCTGTAATAATTTCTGCAAACATCTAAATTTCTTGCATTAAAATGCCACTCCCTCGATTTATATGTATATGTCTACAGATAGACTGTTTAACAGAGTTTAGTTCAAATATATTTTTGGTGAGAATATAGCACACTACCTTGTAGTTTGTGAGCAGTATGCCTGCTATACAGTTCTGTATGCATCTGGAACTTAGTTTGAGATATGTTCGGCATGATATTTGCATATCAATTACAGATTTATTTAAAAGGAAGGATCATTTTGTGTATGCGCAGGATACTCTCCCTGGTGTTGTAGGCAGCGGAGATACAGTTTGAGATGTACATCTAAATTAGAGATTTGTTTAAAAGGAGGGGTCCAGTAGTATATGCTTTTGACCTGTTATGCAGTGGCATAGGCAGTGGAGATCCGGTTCGAAATTTGTTCGCTTCAAGATTTAAAAGGACCAGCCCCGCCAGCAGACAAAGCCAGCGAGTTTAATTATCACAGTTACTAATTATTATAACAATTTTAATTATTATAGTTACTAAAAAAATAAAATTAATTATTCATTGAGATAACTAAAATATATTTAAAAGTGATAAGAACTCACTTTTATCACCTAAAATGGTATTAAGTTAATTATAATAGTACTATTATTATTAGCATTAATAATAGTTAATAATAGTATTAATAATTAACAAATTATTAATAGTATGAAAATTATTTTATATCAGTTAATAAACTTATTTTGATATTAGTTTTAAGTTTTCTATTGATATTAGTATTAATACTAATATCAGAATAGAATAAATTTATTAACTGATATTATAAATAATATTAATTAGTAATAAATAGGTCAGATGTAATTAAAAAATGCAACTTAATAAGTATATTTTATATAAATACACACATATTACAGAATATACAGAAAAATAACTAAAACCCAGAAAAGCCCACAAATACCCAGGAAAACACACAAAAACCCGGGTTTTTGCCAACCCTGCTTGATACACAATCTAATACACTTTAACATGACGAAATTGTTAATAAATAATAGTGTAAATTGTGAAAACTTTCATTTCTATAATAATAATAAAGATTTATTCTACTTTAAAAATAAATAGTCCATAAAAATCTCTGTAATGATTCCCTAAGTCATGTGAGTGTCATCAACAGTTTAGAGGGACCACTTCATTTTTTTATTACAGGCAGCCTTTTTTATACTATTATGTTAGCCAGGCACAGTGATAAATCGAAAAATATTGTTCTTTTGGTAGCATTCCATCTATATCATAATAATAAAAGTCATGCGACTTTGTCTGTCATAAATACAGGCTGATTCTTCTAAAGAATTTTTGTTACTTTTATGTTAGTCAAGTGCAAATCTCACCAATAGCATTTTTAACTCATCAGTTAGCATTTTATTTATTTATTTTATTTATTTATTTATTTATTTTTGTGGTAATTTAAAATAATGTTTTGACGTTGTTGAAATTAAATGTCATGGTTAGTGTATTATTTATTTATTTTTATTTTATTTTATTTTATTTTTTTATGAAAGAAAGAAGTGAAAGCCACACATTTTAACTATTTCAATTTTAAATGAAGTTTTGCATTTTAAATAAAATGAGTGAAAGAAATATATTTTAAATGAATTTAATAAATTAGAAAAAAAATGGGACAGAAATAATGTTTGCCGATATTACACCCACTCAAGGCTAACATAAAAATACCAAATTCATGATTTCTGTATGAGAATCTTTGGATTTGGCAAAAGATTGAGCATGCAAATTGAATTACGAATAAAGGTAATATATTGCTACATATACATTGCTTATCATATATTTAATCCCTCAACACACACGCTGGGATAAAATTTACCCCATTCACACTGTAAACCCAATTGACAAATGTATGCACATGTGCTGATGGATTATGGGAGACCAGACTGGTCGCCAAGGGCGGCTAGTAGGGATGGGACGAATAGTGATTTGGCCGAATAGCCGAATACCGAATATTCGGCCAAATTTTAGGCCGAATACCAAATATTCGGCCGGCCGAATAGTAAATTTTTTTTTTCCAATAAAGAAAATAAATTTTGATTATATATAATTTAAAAAATAGGAGCTCATTAATAATTATTACTCTTAAATGTGTTTTTAAATGTATTTTTAAATTTGAAAAACTTATTTTAACAAGAAAAAAATTTGAAATTGCATTATATCCTTTATTCTAATGTACATCAAATTGATTTTCAGTAAGTCAAGATGGGAAAATATTTCCATTAAAATATGAAGAATGTACTTCACTTTTATTATCAATTGATACTTCTTACATCCAAAATCAATAATATTCTTAATCTCTCTCTATCTCAGAACTCACATGGACATATTTTCTGAAATAATCTTTAATGAAGTAAATTTGATCATTTAGAGTTTGTGTCCCTAGTGATAAGCAAATTTGTAAGAATGAGACTTCTGAAATCAGATGCCAAGCTTTAAATTACAAATTACGTTAGAGCAAAAGGTTATGCTTAAAGTAGAATGCATATGTTAACAAAATCTTTGACATTTGAATCGGCACATACAATATTCAACTTCAATATTCCACTTATTCAATAAGCATTAAAAGGATAAACAGAAAATTGATAACAACATGAAGGAAGGAAGATTAAATTAAAAATATATACATAATAACGTTACATATTTAAGTCAGTAATTAAGCAAATAATTATTTAAAAGTGGAAACTATAGAATGAAAAAATTTTGTTGAGTATTTAGAATTTATATTAAAATATTTATAAAATCATCTTCATAAAGCAAGTTGTGTCATCTAATGTGTATCGAGTTTGACACCAGTTCTGCTTTCAGATGTACCGTTGCATTTGGAATGGTTATATATTATATTTAATTTTGAAAATGAATCTTCGTTAACACACCTAGTGAATAAATTTTTTCATTTCTTACTTTATAGAAAATAAGTCATGAATTTCATAAGAGTCTTTTTTATATGTGCATGGAATTTGCAGACATTAATAAATATGCGAGCAGTTTAGAATAAGGCAGTGTTTTTATATCTTGAATTGTAATATATCATTCTCTAATGATGACATTTCCTGTACAATTAAATGTCAAGCTTTGGCAGCATTTTCTAGAATATCACTAACTTTTATAGGAAATACAGAAAGGCTGTATATTTTTTAGTATTTTAACTCTATATTTTGTAAGTAAGAGTGAGAATGACTTCATAAATGAAGTAGCCAATTTGGATTAGAGAGGAAAAAAATGCAAGAATGAAATTCTTTAAATCCAAAATTTATTTGGCAAGATATCTTTCACTATTCGGTGAGATTTTAGCAATATTCGGCAAGATATCTCTAAATATTCGGCTACAGGTATTCGGCCGAAGTATTCGGTCAACAAGCCTTCAATATTCGGCCAACCGAATATTCGGCAAAAGGGCCGAATAGGCCGAATACCGAATAGTGGCCGAATATTCGTCCCATCCCTAGCGGCTAGTATAATTTTTTTCAATGGTTACCAGTTCATAAGTAAGCTCTTATAGCTTACACAAATATAAAATTTTCTAATTAATTGTTTTATACCTTGGTTTCTTCTTTGTTGTCGTTTCTCCTGGTAAATTAGGAAACCTGATAATTAAGTTAGCACCATGAAGTTCTAAACCCTGAAAAGAAAATTCTGAAATGAATTTAAAAAATCACAAATAAAACTTTCTATTAAAATCCATAGTGTTTTATTATTTTTTTATTTTGTGATATTATTAATATGTAAAACCATGTTGTAGCAGTTTTATGTTTATTAATTTTAAATTTATTATTTTGATTTAAATTCCAAAAAATAATCTATATGTTTATTTTATTTTAAATATTTCACATCAATGGCTTACAGTTTCTGTCCACAATAGACCAGTAAGCAGATTATTTTGAATTTTAAACTTTTAGTATAATTATTTTTCTTTGTTTGAACATGTTTTCAACTAATTTAAATTTATTGTTTACATAAAGTTATGGGTATCTACAGTAGACTCCCTCAAATCCGCACAGCTTGGGACCAGAGGTTGTGCAGATTTTAGAATTTTGTGGATTTCTGGTCATTGCTTTGTTTACATTTTTTAAACAGTAATTTGAGTGCAATTAACAGTGCAATCAAAACTATAATGAATGCTTACAATATAATAAAATATTAAAATAAGTAATAAACTAAAATAATAAAAATTTAGATAGTTTTTTAAATGATTAAAGTATTAACAGCAAAGATCAAGTTAATAATCGATAGTGTATGATTAAATATTCATTATAAAGATTAAATGTATTTTTCCAAAATTATTCAATACAACTTGCCTCATAGAAGTACATTACTAATTCACATCAAAATCATGAAATAAGGATTTTTTTTTTTTCAAGTTTAGCCAGGCTTAATAACCAAAAAATCTTGATTAATACATAAATATATTTGGTAAGAAGATTATAATTACCAGTGATATCAGCAATATCTTGAATTTTTTCCAAAAAAATGTGTTCTTTCTTCATGAAGAAAACATGAATAGAGTATTATTAAGGAAATTACAAATTAAAAAATATATGGAATCGATACAAAATTTAAAAAAAGCAAATTTTGTCCCAATATCCAAACTGAAATTTTCATTGTTTACATTCATAAAATATGTGCAGATTTTAGAGAGTTGTGGATTTCTGGTTTGCGGATTTGAGGGAGTCTACTGTATTATATATCATATATTGCTATTTTATTATATATCTATATTACTATTTTACTATTCTTTATCTATTATTATTATTTTATTTTTATGTATTACAAAGAGTATCATTTAATGTGTCTTTTTCCTCCACAAGTTCTAATCTGATCATTTTCAAATATTTTAATTAGTTCAGTAATTAAACTAATTATGTCATCATGGACAGCAAGTTCCTTTTTGCTGGTCCACAACTTTTCCAAAGTTATTTGTCCAATTCCCTATTCTTGTGTTTCCTAGAAAACATGTTGCTAGTGGATTGGTCATCTGCGTGTCCTTGATCAGACTTCAACAAGTAAGAAAAATCATGCGTTAAGCATAGATTATGAAGTACTTTCCAACACTTAAAGAAATCTTTAACAAAACTTTGTTATTTAGGGAAATAATAGTGTATAGCCAAATATATCCAAATATGTATTCCAGTACTTTTGAAGAGCTCTGTATTTCATATATCAGTTGATATAATGGGAAAATTTAGTTTAGCAAGAAAATACCCAGTAGCTTGAAATTTCTTTTTCAGCATTTCATAATATTAGATGGAAACATACTTGAATACTTTTGTTCAGCCCTGTAGTTTACATTGTACCTTTATTACACGTCAGCATTAGGCTAAAATTTATTGTAAACTGAAACATTTTTAAAACAACTGAAATCACATTCTCATAAATTATCATTCATAGGCTTCCATGTACCAAATTCTTTGCGTGGCCCTGTATATCCTTTTATCTATATTCTGCAAACATTTCTCAGTAAATTGAATAAAGCTCAGCGTAAAAATGCATAGCTTATTTAAGAACCACGTTTAAATAATTTACGCTCATATTCAGTAATGTTGGTGAGCTCTTTTGGGCAGCCCTGTATATCAACTATTACATTTATACACACCATATAATGTGCATATATTTAGCGAAATATAAACGCGCATATCATAATTAAAATGCATTTCATCCCTCCATCAGCCATCATCGGACACATATATGGTACTTCGGAAAGAATATACTATTTGAAATCTTTTGTATGGCCCTGTAAATGCTATGTACTTCATATTATGCAAGACAGTAGCGTATAATTTATATTAAGCTTCAGTGACATATATCAATTTTATTATACATGAAACAGCTTAATATATTTAAAATATGTCACACACAATTCCCCCTTTTACCATTATCTAATGGAATTATTTTGTGTGGCCATGTAAATGAATAATAGCTACATTTTCACCTTATATTTTATAGAATGCATATTTTAATGTTTGACAGGGTATAACATCTTTAAAATTGCTTTGAAACGATTTTTCCATATAGGCCGTAATGTAATGGGAAACTTTTGATTCGCTCTGTAGATAAACTAATCATGGTAGAAACTTCATTTTCAATAGGGTTCGTGCTAGGGTAAACGTCAATAAGGTCCTAAAATTTCATGGCAATCTGAGTATATAAACAATTTTTCCCCATGGGCCGTAATGTAATGGGAAACTTTTGATTTTTACTGTAGACAAACTAATCATGGTAGATACTTCATTTTCAATAGGTGTCGTGCTAGGGTAAACATCAATAACATATAAAAATTTCATAGCAATCCGAGTATATTTATGGGAGTTAGAGCACAGACAGACGGCCAGACAAACCGAATGCATAAGCACTTTTTAACTTTGTTGGAAAATGCTAAAAAGGCTTTGATCGTTGAAAGCATCGCAAAATTTGTATATGACATCAATGTTTTGACAGCAAGCAGAGAAGGATGTCTTGGGCCTTGGGCAGTCCTTTACTTTTCTGATTGACAGTCATATACCAATGGATTCTGATTATTGTTAATGATCCTGTTCATTTTGTTATATCTTGATAGATTACAACTTAACTGCTATTTATTGTCATTGTCAGAGATGCTCTACTTTTTCTAAGTTTAGACCAACAACCCTTTATCAATGTTTTCAGCCAGACTGTTGCCTCTTGAATACATTTCTCAGACCATATCACTATTAATTAAAGCCATCTCTTACACGACGATACCTCTTAGAGATGCTCCATTACCAGTGTCAAAGCATCTGCTTACGGACTGATACTGCCTCGAATATTCTAGAACATGGGAGTCCCCCATCCACTCTTTCTGCAGCAAAAATACTCATTATTTATTTATTTTTACTTTTTAACTGAATTAGTGCACTAACTTCTCCTTACTTTCCAATTCATATGACTAGTAAATGTCACTAGAGCCATGTCAATCCTTTTTTTTCCCCTCTCACCATCTCTTTTTAAATTACTGTTCTATAATTTAATTTTGTCCTTTAAGTAAAAATTTTAAAATTGCTCACTTTATGCTGTCATGTATACCTTAGTTTATTTTTCAAGCTCGCAAATTTACATTTTTTTTTTCTTTTGCTTATTGATTTGATTTATAAACACAACAGTTTTGATTCTTTATTCTTGTTAACTAAATACGTTGCTTTTTTTATTTTGTGTGGTTTGATGATTAACTGGTTTTGGACACATATACAATCCTCCTTCTAGCATTTCCATTTAAAATATTTTCATTTACAATCTGACTATTTTATTATTATAATAAATGAATGTAGTGTGGTTATGGAAAATCACTTTCAAAACTCTTTTACTTATGTGAAAACTAATTTATAAATTATTTTAAAAGAATCGCAGGAAAGACTTGGATCTTCTTTGTGATTTTAAATAACTCAAAACTAATCTATACAAGCAAGAATAGAAATTTTAGATGTATGTTATTGAAGATAACAATTTAAAGACATACTTTACATGTTTTTTTAATAAATAAAAGCATTTTCACAAATCGCATTCAGCTGGTAGACGGCAGGTGCTGAGTTTGAATCCAATCGCAATTGTTTGGAGTTTATAGTGTTTTTTTTTCAAACATTGAATTTCCTTGTGTAAATATGGATTAAGTTCCCTTAGAAAGACCTCCACAGAAAGCACACTCCCTTAAGGCATATATATCATCTGTTGATAATTGGCCGTCATAAACATAACCAACTAAATCACATTTAAATTAAAGAATACTACTTCATAATTAATAACTTAGAAATACAGTAAAACCCTGGTTGTTCCGAAAAGCATGGGACCAAAGTATTTTCAGTTACTCGAGGTTCCATAGGAATTTTTGGATAATCAGGGTTTCATAGGAATTTTTGAATAACCGGAAGGCTTATGAAAAAAACTTGTTTGATGAAAAGCTGTGATCATAATTTAGACTATCATTGTAATAAAAATGTTTTAATACTGTATTCAATGTATCCTGAATGACAAATTACAAAGTGAAGCTACTAAGACCTTAGACACGACACTTCAATATAGTACTAGAAGATGCAACAGTATCAAATGTGTTGTTATTTAAAAGATGGAATTATAAAGAGAATTGAAACGATATAAAGTTGGAAAAAAAAAATTGCAACATATTTTGTATTTTTTTTTTTTTTTTTTTTTTTTTTTTTTTTAATGAAGTGTTGTAAGTGTCTAGTTAATAAAGTACCCAAAATTATGCAATGGACTAAATAAGTAAACTGACTCTATTTATTTCATAAAGAACATGCTTTTGAATACTATTTCTATCAGTGTCCTACAACATCTTTCAAAGCTTTGATTTATACTTATTTTGCTTCTAATTTTTAAAGCTAAGTATTAAAATAACTTTTCAATGCATTAAAAATTATTCGGAATTGTTTAAATTTTAAACTTACAAATAAAATAGTAATTATAAATCAAAATATGTTGAAAGGTGTCATTTGACATTGGTGAAAATAAAGTAGACAATAAAAAAAATTCACATTTAAAAAGGAATTTAAGGAATTTTAATGTCTTTCGGTTAAGCAGATTTTTCTCAGTTCTGCCACTTTAATTTCATGGGACCTGGTTTATTATTCTTTTTTCATATACAATGTTTTTTGAAACCAAGTCCTCGATGGCTTTATTTAAAGATTTTGAAAGTGATTAGTGGGGTGATATAGCGTTATTTAGCAAGTCCTGGCGGTGAAAAGCCAAACAAAATTGGCACTCCTCTCAATTTAAATCCATAATTCAAATTAATTCTGACAATTATTAGTGACACTACAAGAATGGGAGGTGATCTGATTTAACTGGTTAAAAAGGATCTGGGCATTGTGACATTAGATAGGTCAGCTAACTATGGCTCCTTTTGCTAACCACAACAATTGAGTATTGGGTTTAGGTCAGCTTTATTTATTTATTTATTTATTTATTTTTAATCTTAAAGATCATTTAAAAATTATATTTGAAAGTAATAATATGTATTGTTGGAAAATAAAGTTATTAGGGGCAAAATGCTTTTAAAAGAATCGTGATTAACTCGTGATCTGATTTAACTGATTAAAAAGGATCTGGGCATTGTGACATTAGATAGGTGAGCTAACTATAGCTCCTTTTGCTAACCAGAACAATTCAGTATTGCGTTTAGGTCAGCTTTTTTTTTTTTTATCTCAAAGACCATTCAAAAATTATATTTGAAAATAATAAGATGTATTGCTCGAAAATAAAGTTATTAGAGGCAAAATGCTTTTAAAAGAATCGGGGTTAAAGTAAAAAAATATATATAGTATTTTTTATTTAAAAATTTTTGAAGTTTTTAAAAAAGGGTTTAATTTTATTCTTTCATGTAGACCATTTCTATAAACATATTAAGACCTAACTGTATATGATATATTTTTTTTTCAGCTATTAAAGCATTAGAAAAATTCTGAAAATTTCATTTTGATTGAATAACTTTTTCAAATATTTAATTTAAAACATTGTCTTATTTAAATACTGATACAATTTTCAATCCTATCATATTTTACAAACTTTCATGCAAATTATGGTCTACTTAGCATCAAGATAAATAAATAAATATATAGTTACTGTAAAGTTTATAAATAACAGATTGTCTACAAAATTCTTCACTGCACCATGTGCCACATCTGGCACATACCTAAAAACACTATAATTCTAATTATATGCGATGAATTTGGCCAATAGCATCGCTGTAACTGATAAAGAACAGTCCAAATAAGACAAAATAGCACTTATTTTCTCTGGGTCACATGGCTGAATTTGACAAAAAATTCATTCAAGCTATTAAGATAAAATTTACTTTTGTTATTTTTACTAAATATTTCAAAAATATTAATATAAAGAAAGTTGGAGAGTGTAAAGCAGATAAAATTAATTAAATTAAGCCCATTTAATTGCAAAATACAGCATTACAATAGTTAAAAACCCCAATTGTGCATATAAGGTACATGCCATAAAATATCAAATTTTAGCTTTGAGCTAAAATGAAATGAAATGAAAATTTGAAATCCCCCCCCCTCCCCCCCGTATTTTTCCCATTATAAGACCAATATATAGATTTAAAATAATTTTTTTCATAAAAATATAAAAAATCGTGCAATGAAGGGTTAAGATATTCAGAACATTATTACCTGGTAAGCTTGCATGGCTTTCCCGGGAGCATTTTTATTTTTGTAATTTACAAAGGCACAAAATTTTTCAGGCATGACTTTCACACTTAAGAGTTCACCATACCTAAAACAATTTACAAAACTTTTTAAAAGAAATTAAAAAAAATACAGTCGCATTCACAAAGTACACTTAATGCAATAAGACTTTTGGTAAACTGTCACTTCCTTAAAACATCAAATCACATATAATGTCAGTATATTTTTTTACTCCGTCTAAAGCAATAAGGCAACAGTGCTAAAAAACCCTAATGGACTATCACTCAAAAAAATATGAAATCCTCTAAGACAACTCTATTGCATTAAGAGAATCTTTTATCTAAAAAAAAAACAGCTGAAATATGATAAGGGAATTAAGTGAAAGCTACCATGAAGTCATCATAGAATGAAATATGTAGATTATTGTTGCTCTACAGCACTTTTGTGATATTGCAATTTCTTTCAGTATTTTTTGTTCATTGAGTATTACACCGCTCTTTGAACCTAACCATTGTTGTAAAATTTTAAACTTAATTTTTTCAAGAGCCCACTTTTCAAACTGAGAGACTATATTTTATCAAGAACTACTGGACAGATTTCCTTCACTTTTTATTTAACCCTCTGCATACTAAATAAGTCTAATGGAGCGACAGATAACACCGAATTAATTCAAATACAGTAAAATACAACTAAATAAGATAAAATTAAGAAACTGGTTAGTAAATTTATATTTTTAGATCTAAATTCACAAAAATTTGAAAATATTTAAAAGAACATCAAATAAACACTAATTAAATTTAACTGTGGTTGGATGATTATTGTATTTTTTATATGCTTTTATTTTTGAGGGGGAGCAGCCCAAGGGTTAAAAGAAAGCTAATTGCTAGAGTTAGCTAGAAATTTAGCTCCTAAAAATATATTTTTCATTGATTAGATATTTTTTAAAGCTTACATATAGGTTTTTTTTTTAATTTTTAATTTAAATTTTTTTGTTTAAATTGTTGCCATGTTGTCAAAAATAAACTTTTAAAACTAAATAAGCACCAGAGTTAATCTCCTTTCATAATAATAGGCCAAATTTGTTTGAGATGTTGTGGCGAGAGAAAAGCATGTACCTGATTTGAAGACAATGTGCATCGATGTGCAATTGCACAAGGCAAATTATTCTTAACACAAAAATTTAAATATACATGTGAAATGCTAATTAAAAATGTCAATTTGAAAATTAAATCTAAAGGGGGTATTACATTTATAACAAACAAACAAAAATAAATAAATAGAAAAGGAAAGAAAAGAAAAATCATGTAAATTTTACAGCAACAATAATCAAAAGAAAGAATATATTCTACAGTCAAAAAGGTGAGATAATCAAAAACTGCTAATGATTGTTCATCAGTATTACCAATCTAAATGTGATACATTTTTGAGTATCACAAAACTGGAAAATGATATAGATGTTAAAAAGACCATTTATTCAAACGATGCACAGAAAAGTCAGAGATTAATTTAATTAAAATTTAATTCTGTAAATATGCCAATTTCTTTCCTTATTTTATTTGTTTTCAGTTATCCATTCTTTTATATTGACAAGTTATCGATAACTTATTTTTTAGATAGAATTATTAAATTAAAGAAAAAGCTGTCTATTTTAGTACTTAGTTGGTACATATTTAAGTTTTATCAAAAACAAAATTAAATTTATTCAATGAAAGGAATTATTTCATTCATCTTTCAAATGTTTGGTGTAGACTTTGGTTAGTATAAACAAAACATGGTCTCTTTTGGAAGTCTGCATTAATGGAAATTCACTCTCAAGTCCATCATTTGACATGAAAATTGAATAGACTAAAATACATACATAAAATAAGGAATGAAATTACTGTTAGAATCCTAAAAGCCTCTTTTATACTTCTTTTAAGACACAGTTTTATAAAATCATCAATAATTAATCCTTAAGATGTGAGATTTCAAATATTTAATGCCAACAATTTATTGAATAAAATTTAATACAAAGACAATTAAACAATGATACTGAAAATTACAAATGTTTGGAGGAAAGATACAGCTATAAAAAATAAGTTTTAATATGTGATGTACATTACAAAAAGTAAAATATTATTTTTTTTTTTTTTTTCAAATATTCAATTATTTATATTATAAAGCCTAATTTTACTTTTAATGTAAATAAAAATAAATTAAGCATTACTTACTTTGAAAATAAAGTAGAAATTTTCTTTTCGGTAACATCTGGTTGAACATTTCCAATCCACAAGGAGTTGTGATTTTCAGGATTTCTTGGACTATAAGAAAACATTTCATAAATAAATTTACTTTTATTCATATAATTTATTATTAAGTTAATTAGTATTTGTACATACAGACACATTATCACATGATAATATCATAACTGCCTGCTTATAATATGTAGTCCCCCCCCCCCCCAAAAAAAAAAACATTTTGTGCCTCCTCTGGAAAATATTTCAAGGTAATTAAATGAATTTCTTTTCCCAAAATTCAAATGAAATTCTGTTAAAAAATCAAATTTAGTTTTGAGGCCCACAGTTTTTCAGGGGTATTAAATTGTAGTATTTGTACAAAAAGTGCAAATAACTATTTCGATACTCGCACATGCTATTTGCACATATGAAGCTATAGGATGTATTATTTTACACTAGTTATACACTCGGATTTTTGATTCTACATCCTATTCTCTTCTTAGCATAGAATGAAGTTATTACAAACAGTTTAATAAAAAACATAGTGCCAACAAATTATTTGTTTGTGCATGCATATGTCACAGAAAGAGGGAGAGAGATAATGAGAATATGAGCCAGCCCCCCCCCCCCCCCCAGATTATTCACTTCTAGCAATAGCCCTATTACAGCCATTCATTACTTATCCAGTAATCAAGCTTTCTACTACTGGTGCATGAACCTATTCTGAAAGAATAATTTCGCAAGCTGTGACAAAAAAGATCTATTTTAGATTTTTGTTTTTTTACTTCATTGCAGGGTGACCCGGCCAGTATTTGATCAAATAAAGTCTTGTTAAGTGAATTTTATTATCTTTCTTTTCTTTTAAGTTTTAAAAGTAAACTAACATGATTGCTATAACCCTTAACGAATGTCCTATAATGGACAAAAAATGAAATTTGCTGAAATTTATTAAATTGCAACAAAATTACAAATAAATATTTTCTTAATTGCCGTTTTCCCAGTGGTTGATCAGGTGAAAGAAATTTATCAAAAATCTAAAAATTAATCTTTAAAATATCATCCTTGATCTGTGATTAACAATAATTCTCATAAAATTTTTTGTTGAAATAAGCAAGGTGGAAGTGGATTATTTTAAATTATCATAATTGTTCCAACTAATCAAATAATAAAAAACTAAATGTTTACACTTTTTAAATAAAAAAAAAAAAAAAAAAAAAAAAAAAAATCTTTTTTTAGAGTAGACAGCTGACAATCATGTCTAACAGGTGTGCTGACATTCAAACAAAAATATAGTTAGTGCCACGTGTAAAACTCATTTCCACCAGATTTGATACAGTATTTAAAAAGTTTGATCAACTACTGGAAGAGTATTAACTATTGGTGGGGTCACCATAGATTCTCAAAAGCACAAGAAAATGATCAACATTACTTTTATATAATTTTATAGGTGACAAGCAAATATTATTATAAACTTAAGCAGTGGTGACCATCCCCCCAAACCCAATGATGCAAAGGCCCTCCCCCCCCCCCCCCCAAAAAAAAAACCTTCATGCTTTAACATTGACCCCCCCCCCTTTTAAAAAGAATATCAATTAGAAATTTCTGGAACTTAAATGTTGAAAAAATTTTAAAGTTATACTAAAAAAATAAGGATTTTTTTAACAGTAAAAAAAGGAAATATTAAGAATTTAAAAATCCCCCCCCCTAAAAAAATGTACTTTTTCTCAAATTCCCCCCCGAAAATTAAATTGTGTGACGCATATTGCATCCCCAAACCCCTCTCTGGGCACCCCTGAACTTAAGAATTGGGATTTCTAAATTATTAGCCAAGTTAAAAAATTACGATTATTTGAATAATTGAGAATTTGATTCCAAATGCTTTGTGTGGATTCAAACAGATAGGCTTGACAAAGGCATTTGTCCCCACTTTGTATTTATTTTCTTTATGTTTGTACAAGTTATTGTCACTTTTTACTGCTGCTTAGTATGTTTTCACGCTACATATATCATAAAGGTTTCTTTGCAAAAAAAAAAAAAAAAAAAAAGGATACACATACTACAACGTCTAAAAACAGAAAAATATTGTCTCAAATCACAGGTGCATGTTATATATTAGATCATACAGTATCTATTTAGAAAAATCAAATATAATTCAAGTCACTTGAATACAATTAAAGCAATAAAACATATAAAATACTGTAAGTAAAATTTATACATTAAAGTAAGTTTGATTACTTACTCCATTTTTATATCATACTGAGGTGATTGAGTGGGCTTGGACATGTGAGTGAAGAATCCATCACTTTCATCATCTGATATAAAAACCTCTACCTCATCTGTAGTCTTCATTTTTGAAATGCCGCTTGCAAGTAAACTTTCAACTGATTCTTGAACAGAACTATGCTTAGCAAGAGCAGTTTCAGCTTGTTGTCTAGTATATCCCATTTCCTTCCAAGAAGAAAGTATTTTTCTGTTTTTAATATTAGAAAATGCTGAAAGCTCAAAAAATTCAAAATACCACAACTCAAGAAACTTTAGTTCAACAGAAATGTTTTATGCTTTATTTTGACTTGTTAGAGCAAGAAGGAAGTTTTTTTTAATTACAACCTACAGCATTGTTTCTTAAACTGATCTCAAAATTCCTTTCTCAAACTCAAAAATTTAGAAGGATCCGAAAATTATCAGTGTACAGTATAAGGTGCTGTGAAGCTTGAGAAAATGCTTGCTTGGATGGTTGGGAGAGGGGGGGGGGGGTCAACACAAAATACAAATGAGTCATTGAATTCATTAAATTGGAAGTTTTATACCAAAACCTCAGGTTCTGGGGAGTGGGGGGGGGGGGTGGATACTGTTTAAATTGTTGTTAATGAAGCTGTAGTTTTATACAATGCAATCAAGTTAGTTGATTAAAGATCATGAATGATATTGATTGCCAACAAGGTGAATATGCAAGATCATTTTCTACAGAGATAGCAAAAATTGAATAGAAATGCATGTACTTCTTTTCTGAATTGAAAGCCAAAATATCAATGTTGGAAGTTTGTCAAGCTAGAAAACATGCCAAATTGACTATTGAGAAAGCTACTGAATTAGTAGAAAGTGCTATACATGCTGCAGACTTATTTTAAACTAAGAAAATATAACAGTAGTTATTACATTACATAAAAAAGAACTTAAAAAAACTTTGAATGTCATTTTCTCAAAACTACATTTTTACAAGTTTGTGCTTGATTCTTAATATATATATATGTATATATATATATATATATATATATATATATATATATATATATATATATATATATATATATATATATATATATATATATATATATATATATATATATGGTGTTATGTATAAAATACACCTGTTTTTAAATGTTCTTTTTATTTATTTATTTTTTTTTAATATTAATTTGAAAAAAAAAAATGTATATAACATAAAGTAGCAATTTATTATTATTTTTTTTTTTTATTATTTAACTCTGGAATAAAAAAAATACTTGGGTGTAATTTATCAACTACAGTATTGTGATTATAAAAATATAAACATTTTAATTGTGCATTAATATTTTATTTTGTAAGAGTACATGCAGTAGCTCATTATCAAATGCTTGCCTTTGAAGAAAACCATAAATATTTTATGTAACAAATAATTTCTTATTTTCTGAAAATTATAGAAATATATACACATATATATGAGAATATACTTTCAAAACTCGCCTTATCTAAAATCTAAAAAATCAAGTTTTTTCTACCAATCCAAGCAATTGGTGAACCTACACTGAAAAAATACTACAATCTGCAAAAAAACTAGTTTTAGTAGGTATTTTTACCATTGTAAATTCTGGGATTACAATGAAAACCAATGCATGCTGTTTTTCACAATTTCTAAAAATTTGATTTTCTGGATAAGACAAATATTGAAACTCATCATATGAATAATAAAAGAATCACATAAAATAATTTTATAGAGACTGGGCTGTAAATGAAGGCATAGCAAAAGTTTAAAAATAGGTCCAAAAGCATCTCTTATCAGTTACTTGAAGGTTGCAACTCCCCTTAACTAATTTAGATTAATGCTTCTCTTTTTTCTCTACAATCTAAAGTCATAAAATAATACAAGCTAGTATAAGGTATTGATAGATTATAGATAAAACTTTATGTTTTTTGAATCCTTACTCAAGCGATACCAAATGTGTAAAAGAATACAGTAGATTTTTGTTACAACGAACTGCATGAGACTGCTAAAACATTTAATTGTAACGATTTTTTCATTGCAATGGAATTACTCCAATTTACCTAATGAATATGCATGTGAATTAATTATGTAAGATAAAATTACCTTTTATTATAGATGATTTTAATGGAAGACTATTTAAATTAATAAAGAAAAAATTTGTGAAATAAAATTCAACATTAAAAATATAAAATTAAGAGTTAACCTTTGTTTAATAGTACATTATTACAGAAAATCGGTGATTTTACTTTGTACAAAAGAATGTGTAGTCAACAATAACAAAAACGTGTGCAATGAATGAATGTGAGAAAATATCTCTTCTGGAACATTCCTTTGGTGAGAAACAAAAGCATGCATTTTCTCCAAGCATGAGAAAATTTCTGATGCAGTTAACTTTTGAGTTGTCGATAATATCAATATTGTATCACTGCTTTTGTGATTTTATTGATCTAACGTACTTTTAATGGACAAAATGATACCTTCATCAGACACTGCCAGGGGCGTAAATCCCGGGGGGGGTTGGGGGGGGGGTGCAACACCCCCCCAAGAAGAAATCAGTCGGAAAATTCCCAGATCGATCGGAAAAAGTATGTTTAGTCGGAAAAATTTTATTAACCTATAAAAACTTATAAACTGGAAAAAACGGAAAAATCATTCGGAAAATTTCCCATTTTATCGGAAAAGGCATGTTTAGTCAGAAAAAATAGTATTAGGTATTAACCTATAAAAACTTTAAATTGGAAAAACGGAAAAATCAGTCGGAAAAATTCTTGTTCGATCGGAAAAAATGGTATTAACCTATAAAAACTTATAAATTGGAAAAACGAAAGTATTATTCGGAAAATTTCCCATTTAATGGGAAAATGCATGTTAGTCGGAAATAATAGTATTACGCATTAACCTATAAAAATTTATAAATTGGAAAAACGGAAAAGTCAGTCGGAAAAATTCTTGTTCGATCAGAAAAAATGGTATTAATCTATAAAAACTTATAAATTGGAAAAACGAAAATATCATTCGGAAAATTTCCCATTCCATGGGAAAATGCATGTTAGTCGGAAAAAATAGTATTACGCATTAACCTATAAAAATTTATAAATTGGAAAAATGGAAGAGTTAGTCGGAAAAATTCTTGTTCGATCGGAAAAAATGATATTAATCTATAAAAACTTATAAATTGGAAAAACGAAAATATCACTCGGAAAATTTCCCGTTCCATGGGAAAATGCATGTTAGTTGGAAAAAATAGTATTACGCATTAACCTATAAAATTTTATAAATTGGAAAAACGGAAGAGTCAGTCGGAAAAATTCTTGTTCGATCGGAAAAAATGGTATTAATCTATAAAAACTTATAAATTGGAAAAACGAAAATATCATTCGGAAAATTTCCCGTTCCATCAGAAAAGGCATGCTTAGTCGGAAAAAACTGCATTACGCATTACCCTATAAAAACTTATAAATTGGAAAAACGGAAGAGTCAGTCGGAAAAATTCTTGTTCGATCGGAAAAAATGGTATTAACCTATAAAAACTTATAAACTGCAAAAACGAAAATATCATTTGGAAATTTTCCGTTTCATCAGAAAAGGCATGTTTAATCGGAAAAAATAGTATGTATTAACTTCGTATTAACCTATAAAAATTTTTAAATTGGAAAAACGGAAAAGCCAGTCGGAAAAATTCTTGTTCGATCGGAAGAAAGTAAGTTTAAACGAAAAAAATAAAAGGTATTAACTTATAAATATTTATAAATTGGAGAAATATTTTTGTAGTTTTTAATTAAATAAGAAAAACAAGTTAGATCCAAGAAAACCAATAAAATTTTATTGTTAGTCGGATTTATTTCCCCTTGCAGTTTCTAATTAAGAAAAACAAGAAAAAACAATTTAGAATGAAAAAAATATAAATTTAATTCTTAGCCGGAGCAGTTATTGATTAATTTAACTAATTGGTAATTTACTAATTAATTAATATAACTTTAATATATAGGATTTTATTTTTCTGATAAAACTATTTAGAAAAATTTTCATTTGTCAAATATTGTGTACTCAAAAACCGAAATGAATATATATGTATGACGAAATGTATATATATATATGTATATATATATACACTGCTCAAAACAATTAAAGGATATTTGAAGTTTTATATAAAATGAAGATATAAACGAATTTTTTTTGCCGAAAATAAAAGAAGAGAATCACAAATGCAAATTTTTCTGGTTTTCAAACTGTGGAGTATGCAAATTTTGAGTTCGACGTCAAAAACGTCGCTTCAGCGTCAGCGAATGAAATTTGACTTTCAACTGGATAAAAGAGAATGAAGACAAGGATGATCGGCATTCAGTGATTGCTTTGTTTCGATGAGTACGATGTCTCAGCGAAGTCATTTGACAGATTCAGAAGCTTGGAGAATTGTTGGTAGGTTAGAAGGGGGCCAAACTCAAGCCGAAGTAGCGCAAGCCATTGGAGTGTTACAAAGTGTCATTTCCACGATCTGGAACCGTTTTTTGGAGAGTGGATGTGCAGGCCGAAGAACAAGGCAAGGTCGTAGACGGGCAACAACGCCCAATGAAGATCGGTATTTAGCGTTAACAACTCGGAGACACCTAAACATGAACGCTACTCTTCTCCAGAGTTGTATAATATAGACGCACGCGCGCACGCCGTGCGCAGAAAATTTTATGAAGTTTGCAGAAAATTTTAAGAAAGAAAAAATTTTTATTTTTGTAACTTTTTTTAGTACCAAAAAATAAATATATTCCTTCAATTTTATGAATGAATTATTTACTGTTAACGCGAGTGTCATCAAAAGACCTCAGGAAAATCGCAAAAAAAACACGCACTTCGACAAAGAATCGCGTAAAAAAACATACATTTCAACAAAGACTCCTGTAAAAAAAACTAACATTTCGGCAAAATACCGGTCGGAAAACGTGAATTTCGTCCAAAGGCTCGATGAAAAATGCGAATTTTGTTCGAAGACCGTGCTAAAAACGTAAATTCCATCCATGAATCGTGTTAAAAACGCAAATTTCATGCATGAGTCTCATACAAAACACGAATTTCATGCATGAATCGCGTAACAAAACATGAATTACATCCATAAATTGCTCAAAAAATGTGAATTACGTCCATGAATCGCATAAAAAACGCGAATTACGTCGGCAGAAAGCTCAAAAACGTAAATTACTTCCATGCATCACATGAAAATAGCGAATTACGTCTATGAATCTCATAAAAATACCGAATTACGTCCATAATCGTAACAAATGCAAATTACGTTAATAAATCGCATAAAAAACGCGAATTGCGTCCATAAATTGCTCAAAAAACGCAAATTACATTCATAAGTCGCGTAAAAAACGTGAATTACATCCATGAGTTGCTCAAAAACGCGAATTACGTCCATGAAACGTGCAAAAAACGCGAAATACGCCTTTAAATAGCTCAAAAAATGCGAAATATGTCCATAAATAGGTCAAAAAGCTCATATTACATCCATGAATTGTGTGTAAAACGCGAATTACGTTCATAAATTCCATAAAAAACGCGAATTACACCCCTAAATCGCTCAAAAACGCGAATTTCGTCGGCAGAAAGCTCAAAAACGTAAATTTCGTCTATGAATCGCATGAAAATAGTGAATTACTTCCATAAATCGCATAAAAATAGTGAATTACGTCCATAAATCGCGTAACAAATGCGAATTATGTTCATGAATTACATAAAAAAACGCAAATTACGTTCATGAATCGGATAAAAAACAAGAATTACGTCCATAAATCGCTCAAAAAGCACAAATTACATTCATAATTCACTTTAAAAACGCGAATTACGACCATGATTCGCGCAAAAAACACGAATTACACTCAACATAAAATTAATTTGCAGAAAGTTTTTAACCCAATATTACGTGCGCAGAAAGTTTTTGGTTTTATACAAGTCTGCTCTTCTCCAACAACACTTTCGCTCGGCTACAGGCACCACGATTTCAACTCAGACTGTCCGAAACCGGCTCCATGCAGTAGGTCTGTATGCTCGCCGACCGATGGTATGTGTTGGATTAACATCAAGGCATCATCGCGACCGCAGGGAGTGGGCAACCGAGAATGTCAACTGTAGGAGAAATGAATGGAGCAATATTCTGTTTTCTGACGAGTCCCGTTTTTCTGTGCATCCGGATAATAGGCGTATTTTCATCTGGAGGGACCCTGGCAGTAGGAATAATCCTGCGTTCGTGCACGAAAGTGTCAGATTTGGCGGTGGAGGCGTGTTGGTGTATGGTGGCATCTCCATTGACAGGCACACTGACCTCTACATCATTCGAGATGGAGCTCTGACTGGTCGCCGATATAGGGATGAGATCCTCAGACCTATTGTAGTCCCTTACGCTGCAGCAATCGGAGATAACTTCATTTTAATGGACGATAACTGCAGGCCACATCGTGCAAACCTGGTGGAGGATTTCCTTTTCGAGGAAGGAATCGTTCGAATGGAATGGCCAGCGTGTTCTCCAGACATGAATCCAATCGAGCACGTTTGGGACGTGCTCGGAAGACGAGTCTAGGAAGACGAGTTTCTGGCCGCTGACAACCCCCACAAACTCTTCAAGAACTGGAAAGAGCTCTTCTGGAAGAGTGGGGCAGAATACCCCAACTCGTCATTAATAGCCTCATTGAGTCCATGCCTCAAAGGTGGAAACCATACCCCCTACTAAAAATGATTTTCTTTGAAGAAAACACCTTTTCTTATTCTTTTTTTTCTCACATGCAAAATTGTGTTTTTTTTCAATTGTACACAAATGCGCAATAAAATGCATTTTTTTCTGCCAAACATGTGTAATTTATTCTCCTATAACCTACTATGTCTGTCGACCCTGTATCAATAAGCTAAAAAGATTCCCAGATACAAAATCCACCTAAAACTGCAATATCCTTTAATTGTTTTGAGCAGTGTATATATATGTATATATGTACTTATTCTTCTAGCAATGTTAATGTTATTTGTAACCTTGATATTTTGAGTGAAACCTTGATAATCCGAATTATTTTTTTTCTGTGCCTTTGAACTTTGAGATATCGAAATCCACCTGTATTTAAGGTACCCTGGGTTAATAACGCCATGTTAAGGTTCTACCAATTTTCACGGCTCAGTTTTAGATTGTATTTTTCAAACAAATATATGATTTGATGCAGCAACTCATTGACTATCTACATAAAAAAAAAAAATTTAACAGATATGTATTCATAAAATATAATGGCGTGATTTCTTTGCCAATGCTATTTAGCGTTATTACCCACCTATATGGGTAATAATGCCATGTAAACAAAACTATGAAATAAGATGGAATAATTGTATGTAGATTGCCCAATTCGAAAAATACTAAGTCTAACAAACTTAGAAATTGACAAATTGCATTCTAAACTATTGAAAATGTTCAATTTTTTGTGAAAATGTAAGAAAAAAAAAGTGTGGTGTGTGTGTGGGGGGGATGAGGCAAAAGAATATCAGACCGTGAGCTTTTTTTTGCTTAAAAAGGACCACTTAAATAGAATTATTAGAAATATTGCACAGTTTTAACTGTGTTTATTTGAATCAGTATTTAGGATGTAGCTCGGTCACTGTAGAAAAACAAACGGGGTATTAATGCCAAGGATTGGCGCTATTACCCCGTTATAGTTATTGCGCTGTACATTTTAAATTACAAATTATCTCGAGAAGATATCCAAAATCTTCAACAACATTTTAAAAGTCCATGAAATGTACTACAAATTTATGTAATTAACAAAGTATTTCTCGATAAAAAAAAATAGTCTTCACATCACAAAACGTATCTCGCAAATTTTAGATCAAGCGTTAATTTTAGTTGCTTGTAAAAACAATAAGACCTAAAAACGAAACAAATTAACTTGAAGCTGTTTTTTGCGATTTATATGACTCAAAACCCTTCTGCGCAGAGCACATGGGTGTCATTTACCAGATTTCATAATTATGCATAATATTAGCACTTGGCGTTATTACTCCGCCTGGCGTTATTACACCAGATCACCTTATTTATTGTCGGAAAGTTTTTAGTTTAATTAGAAATTTTAAAATATACTGATCGAAATGAAGAAATTTTATTTATTTTTATCTAAACTTTAAATTTAATTAGAAGTATATATCACGGAATTTAGGTGGCATCCAATGAAAATTCAAAACTAAAATACATTTTTTTTTTCATATTAAAATTTGGATATTTCCCACTCTACACAAATTTTACCTTGAATTGAAAATAATTAAGGTTTTATTTTTTTCCTACTGACTAACTTTGTGTTTTCTTTCGAATCTATTATAAAAATAAAATTAAAATGCGAAATTGTTTTTATTTACTTTTTTACGTAATTTTTGATTGATTTAAAAAAGTGCTTAAGAAATCTATGATAAAGGATGAGAATTGAAAATACCCAAATACTTTAAATTTTTATCTCGAAATAATCTGAATATTTTACAATCTATACGAATTTACTTCTGTCAGAAATAATAATTTGTTTTCCTTTTCCTAAATCAATTATATTCAATTTTTTTAATATTTGTATTATTACTACTACATTTTGTTTTGTCGGAAAAATGAGAGGTAACACCAAATTGTTACGATGCTTTAAAGTATGCCATTAAAAAGAATTAAAACTTATATTAAGAAATCCTGTATGTTTGAAAAAGTTTTCTCTCTAAAGCAGGGCTTTTCAAACTTTCAGATTGGCGTAACACTAAAACGAAAAGGACACTTCCGCGTGCTAGCAGGTGAAAAATACAAAGCTTATAAAGAAAAATCTGTGTAAATGGAATAAGTCAAAAATGAAACACTTTTCCAGTCTTTTGTGCATCCATCTGAGCAGATTCTACTGAATTTAATTGCATGATTACAATATTAAATTGGTACTTAGATCGTCTGTTTTATATGAACATTGAAATAATAAAAAGGATACATTATAATAACATTCACATTACCAAGATATAGATTTTGGTAAAAGAAAGATACAATGCTTAATGACATATTCGCGTAAATTGATACACATACACTGAAAAAAAAAAAAAAAAAAAAAAAAAAAAAAAAAATCTGCAAAGGTACTAAATATTTTCTAGGAAACTGGGATTCCTTGAACTTTTCCTGTAAAGGTAACAGCAAAAATTCAAGTTTCAGAATCGGGAATTTTTCCTGTTATCGTTACATGAAAGGTTCTTGGAATCCCAATTTCCTAGAAAATGTTTAGTACCTTTGCAGATTTTTTTTTACAGTGTACACGACTCTATTAAAAGCACTTGGAATGCGCTATCTCCGCCATGTTAGATTCATCATCAGTGATGTAGTGGAGGGTACACGGGCCGTATACCCTCTGGATTTTTTTAAAGGGACACCGTATAACCTCTGTTCCTAAAGAAAATTGTAGTATGCACATTCTACAGTATACTCTCTGCCTTTTGCATATACTCTTTGCTTAGAGCGCATATCCTCCGTTATTTTTACGACTATACCCCTGTTCATCCACTTTATGTACCTTTTTTCCATAAATGATGAAAGATATGGATCTATATTTTTATGGTAGGTAGAACAGCATGTTTTATGTACTGCAATAGTCCATTTTCTTTTTAAGTGAAACTTAAAAATTATTTTAATTATTTATTGAAAATTATTTTTAAATTACGATGAAATAAGAGAAAGCAAAGTGCTATCAAAACAGTAATATCAGAGAACAGACACTTTGGTACCGGTGAACTGACAAATCAAAAAAGATGGGGGGGGGGGAATGAAACTTTTTTTTTTCATTTCATAAGCTGGATTTTTTATTTTATTTCATGTACCAGTAAAGAGAGCTTCACGTACCAGCACTGGTACGTGTACCATAAGTTGAGAAATCCTGCTCTAAAATGTTCCCTAAGCAAACAGATTTCAATTTTACTTAAAAAAGGAAAAAAAAAAGGCTAAAATTTTTTTAACTGATTGCTAAATAATAGAGAGATAGAACATTGTTTTCTTTTCAACACGTGTAAAACTTGGGCACCTAGATGATAAGGCGCTAGTTCTCCCGCCCTATGTGCCAGTTACAAAACATACTGCGCCTGCGTTAATTCTTTGTTTAAACCATTAGTAATCTGGCTCCGGCTCATAGTACGAAATCATTCAATTAAAAAGAGCATATGCGGGAATATTTTGGTATATTGCTAAAAATTCAATATTTTTGTATCAATTATGCCCCCACCTAAATGTAAGAGACAAAAAGTGCAGTGTGGTTTATGTAATTCCATTTTCGACAGTGATTACAGGAACATTCATAATAAACAAGAGCAAGCTGATAAAATTTCAGCTCATATACATATACCGTTTTGCATTGCTGGAGCTCCAAAAAATCCTTTTGAAGTAAGTAAGCTACTTTATTACAGAATATTTTAGGTATATAAAATGTGTAACATACAAAATTTTATTAAAGTACTGAGAAATAAATATGAGTTTTCAAAAGGAATCCACATCAATTCTTTAAAACTTATTTGACTATATCGAACCACTTAATCAAAATTATGATTTATATACATATGCATTAATATATATATATATATATATATATATATATATATATATATATATATATATATATAAGAGTTGTGCCGCATATTCGGTATCCATCCGGTATTCGGCCATGTTACCGAATGTTCGGTTTGGCCAAATATCAAAGTATTTGGCTGAATCCAATACTTGATAAACCCTTTTAAAACAAATTTTAAAATTTTTTTCACAATTTTTACTTTTAACTGTCAATTTATAACTATATTTAAAATAATTAGAAAGAAAATCATATAAATAAAATAGAATGTTTTTACATTATTTGCTATTTGAAAGTGTAACTAAAGAAAATTAACCGTGAGAAGGAATTAAATGATGAAGTATGAGGATTCTGCTTATAAATAAACGATGTGCAGATGCAAGTTCCTAAATTTGTTTAGTAAATAATCTGTTTCTTGCTTTTCCCAAATAAAAGTTCTTAAACAAGAAAGAAAAACTTTTGAGATTAGTAATAGCCATCAAGGCAGACAATTTTTGATCATAAAATCAACTTATTGAGTCATAAGTACATTGTATTTCATCTCACTCTAGGTCAAACTTGTGTTTTCGTATCTTGCTTTAACAATAAATAAGATACTATATACAGTCGAGCCTCTATATAACGAAATCCATCGTTCCAGTAAAAAATTCGTTATATAGAGAAATTCGATGTATAGAGTATGATGTTAAAAATAGTATTTAATGTGTAAATTTTGAACAAATATTATTTTTGATCTTTTTAATTAAGAATTTGAAATGTTTAAAAGTATATATTAACCTAACATTTTATTTCTTACTTATTTGAGCAGTTTCAAAAAAGAGAAAAGACATTTATTTGAAAGCTTAATGAAAATCAAATAAGGAAGACTTACATAAATTTCAGAGGAAGAAATCTGTAATTTTTTGTTGTTTTGATTTTAAAATTACAATTGTTACGCTCTCAAAAAAAATTCTCAAATTTTAGCAAGGAATGAAAAATTGTAGTTGATATTTTCCTCCATTTGAAGGTCTCTCTTATGTGCTCTCATTGATTCCTCTCTTATATGTGTAACAATTCAATTGACTGTGTTTTGAGAAGGATGTTGAAAGGTGTGTGGGAGGTGGGATGGTGGGTTTCGAAGCTTTTTTAAAACTGAATAAATTAAGATCAACTTATGAAAAAATTCGTTATATGGAGATAGATATTTCGCTATATAGAGTCTGTTTTTAATGTAATCATGCAAAAAGGGGACCGTTCTTACTAAAAATTCATTATATGGAGAAATTCGATGCATGGAGTTTCGTTATATAGAGGTTCGACTGTATTTTCAACTCGCATGCTTTGATTTCTGTAAAATATGATATGATGGGAAGGGTGAAAAATGCCACCATTCACAAGAAAAGAACTAGGAGTTAATCATTCCTTTATTCAGAATTATGTTGATAGAATTTGTACTTTATATTGAAAAAAAAAATCTGCCTTGAGTTATTTTAAAAGGACAATTATGAGACTGCAAAGTTTTTATTCGACCATTTTTTCATTATTTTTCTTTGATTTTAAAATGTTTCTTTTAATTCGTACAAGAAACCATGAAATTAAAAATTTTATTAATTAAAAAATTCTCATAATTGTGCTTCTTAAATAACTCAAGCAGAATTTTTTCAATACTAAATGCTCTTATAAAAAGTCATTACTTATCAAATTGTAAGTTTCTTTTATTAAATATTATGTAAAATTGTTTTAAAAAGCAGCATTTTAATACCTTTAAACTTTGAAATATAAAAAGTATTTGGAAAGCCGAATATTCGGTATTCGGTCCAACAATTACTATTCGGCTAGCCGAATATTCGGTATTCGGTTCACCTATCGGCCTAATATTCGGTATTCGGCTAAAATCACTATTCGGTGCATCCCTAATTTCTATCTATATATAAGTCCTCATGTTGGCCATAGTACTCGGAAATTTTCCTTCTTGGAGTCGGAAATTTATGAGTCTACACCCCCCTACGCGAATAAGGTTGTTTACGCCCCTGGACACTGCAAAGCATGTTTGAATATTGCCATCCACAGGTAAGAAATCCTCCAAATCAGGGATTTATGTTAATTTTTTGGCAGCATTCAAAAATTGTGTTTAACTTAGAGGACTCATCCAAATCTAAAATGTACGATTCATTTTCTTCAGTCTCAGTTAACTGAACATGTTTCCAAAACTTAGAAATTGTTTTCTATCTAATTTCTAGCTGCAAACCAGAGATCATTTCAATAACTTCTTTGAGATTTATTTTTGACCTTTTGCCATTCTCTAAACTGCATTTTTTTTTTTTTTTTTCAAAAGAGTTTTATAGAGATTTTACAGCATGGATGATGCCTTGGTCTACAGGCAGTAGAATAGAAATGCAATTCGAAGGGAAGTACTCAACTTGGATGCAGTCAAATTTGGAGGGATTATTACGAGGCCTGCAATTGTCAATTAGGTGATAAAATTTGTTTTTTAACTTCATTACTTTGTCAAATTGCACTAGCCAATCATTAAGTAAAACTTATATTATCCATACCTTCTTATTGAATTTATAATCACAAGACAACAAATGAAAGTTCTTAAAGCAATGCGGCTTGCCAGAGAGACCGGACCAATAATTAATAATTTTTTCTTCTCTGTTCCAGATTTATTATAACAAGAAAGTGCTGTAATTTGCTTCTTTGAAGTTTTTTCTCCAATGAATTTGTTGCTTTTAAATGATAATGTTTTTCTCGATTCAAGTTAATAAAAAATACCAGCCTTGTCAGCATTGAAAACATCAGCAGAGTTGTATGGACATTTATATCTCCAGCTCTTCATTCATTTACAGTCTTTATAGGTACATCACTTGCTTCACTGCAAATTGATTTCATTACAATTTCGTAGTGAGTATGAAAGCAATTGAGCCATCTGACACTAGCTTGGAAATTTTCTACACCTAGTATTGATATGAACTCTTGAGCTTTCTGCCTTATCAGAGGACTTCTTATAAGTACATTGCATGAATGAACATCTTCAAACCATTTAAACACAGCTTTATTGACATCTTGAAATTGGTAGTGCTGTATTCATTTTCTATGGGAACTACAGCTTGCATTTTGGAATTGGTTCTCAATCTCTTTATCTTTTAGAAATATAGATAAAGTCGATGCTGTTATTCCATATTTTTTAACTGCATCAGTTTTCTGCAATCCTTTATCAATCTCAGAATTTATAGCTTTCTTTTCCCCCAAAGAAAATTGCTTTTGTTTTAAACAAGCCATTTTATCAACAAATGAAGCAAGAAACACTGCATCAGGTACTAGCGAAAGAGATATTTCAGAATGAACACAAACACTACCTTTACAGTAAAGTTTACCTGCTGTCAATCATGTGACGATTTTGAAGCGTACACGCTAATGAAAAAAAAAAAGGAATTCGGGAAAAGAAGTAGATAAAAAAAAAAAAACTAGTCGGATGTGGCAATGCCAAAACTTTCTTCTATCTCATACATGTTAATACTTCCAGAAAAATGAAGCATAGCAGTGCCACCGGTTAGGTAATTTACACCAAAATTTTAATCAGTTGCAACTTATGTCAGGTTCTAACAGAATCTAAAGTTTGAGGAAAATCTGCGAGTTAGTTTTTTGAGATCGAATGATTACAGAAATCATAAATAAATCTGGATAGAAGTGTCACCTAATGAGCAATTTACTCCAAAAACTAAAGAATACTAATTCATATCAGGCACTAATTGAATCTGAAGTTTAATAAAAATTTGTGCATTAGCTTCTGAGATAGATTTTGATTATGATTTAAAGTATATTTCATTTCTATTAAACAACTGAAAAAAAGAAAAACAAAAAAGAGTTTAATGAAAATTTTTATTGTAACAGAATTCCTAAAAGATTAAATAGGAATTTTTAATACATTGGGATCAATGCAATTTAAAAAGGGGATTAGTCAAATTTCTTAGTAATGGGATTTTTTGTTGAAATGGAATTCATTGTAATAGAAATCTACTGTATTCAAGGTTCTCACTGTCGCTTGCCATTGCGCCAAATTGTGACTAAATTCTTCATTTGGTGAGTAAACAAGCAATTAGATTTGCCAAATTGCTAAAACTCAATGCTTTTCTTTTTCCTTTTTCATACAAATGCATATATATATACATATTTTTAATATGTTTGCAGCGGATTGTTGAAATTAATTAACAACAATCATTGTCACAGTTATAAAAACTTGGGTTATTTTAGAACATATTGAAAAAAAAAAGGAGGTACATTAAAAGATTAAAGTTTTTTTTTTCTTTGTGCCACATGGTGAATCTATTTTGCTAATACTTTTTTCATTTGGCGAATATTTTTCATTTTAAATTAGCCAAAATAGCAACATTGGTCAAATGTCAGCGAGAACACTGACTGTATTTGATATGTTATGAAACAAGTTTATGTAGGTCTAGAGGTGTAAAGCACAAGCTTTTTTTTTTATTTCTACATCTTATTTGTCTTTTTTAGTACTAAACATGTTTCATTAAAAAAAAAAAAAAAAAAAAAAAAAAAAAACATTAAAATAATGTTAATAAACCTACAAATGCATGCAAGAAGAGAAGTTTTCGAGCTACAATTTTCAAGCATGCTAGTCAAATTAAGCATTGTGTAAATGTTCTTTGATTTGGTAATAATTCTTAAAATTTTGATTGTGAAAATCAGTTTTAATAAATTAAAATTGAATTAAAACATTAATTGAATCGCTGGATAAAAAACAATATACATAAACTGATAGCAGCTTGTTATTAAAAAATAAAGAATGTACTAAAATAATTTATATAATTTACCATTATTTGTAAAATTTTCACTTTATGCAATTCAGAAATAGCATCTTCACAATCATTATCAAGTTTCAATACTTTTACAAAACATTCTTCAGCTTGTGCATATTTCTGTTGGGAAAATAAAGGAGTGGAAATTTAGAAATAAAAAATGAAAATACATTGGAGATAGCTTCAAAAAGTATAATCTTTTTTCAAAAGCAGAATTGGCATACAATCACATTATATAGATCAACAATATGGAATTAGCATAAATATATTAACAATTTATCATAACAGTTTAAATTGTGACCAATTGTAATAATAATCAATCAACATACCAGCACACAGGTCAGGTACTGAAACTAAAAGAAACTCTGTTAATAAAATTATTTCATTGCAGGTTCTTGGTAAATGAAATGAATTAACCAATTAAATTTTATTTAACTATTCCTACAATCAATATTCAACTTCTTAAAAATAATAGTAATGGTTCAAAAATATTAAATTGTATTTGAAAAATTTAGATAACTTTTTTTATTAGTTTATTTTTCAAATCTATGTAACATATGTAGCATTTTGATACATCTCTCTTTTTTTTAAATACATCTCATTCATTCAATCTAATGAATCAAAAGAGCAGCAACTGATTTTATCATGTTTATACTGCAAACTAAACTACCAATGACAAAAAGTTGTAATACACTCTCTCAAATCCACATAGTTTGGGAACAGAATTTTAAAGATTTTACACATTTTTTAATTATTCCTTTAGAAAAATATTTCTAAGAAACAAAGAAACTAACCACTTTTTTAAAAAAAGAAAAGAAATAGCTCAACAATTAAAGTAGTCTATGAATTATGCATAGAAATGATATTTGTATTTTGTTCCTTCCTTTCACCAAAGCACTTTCTACTTCCACATATCCAAGCTTAAATCATAATTAAAAATATTTTCAATACAAAATTGTGTTTTTATTTATAAATTTTAATACTCTGTAATATACCATCTTTCCTGGTGCTATAAGATGCTTTCTACTCTTAAAATGCACCCTAAAAATTAGGTGTTCTTACACAATTAAGATACAGATTTATTTATTTACTAGCTGTTACCCTGATTTCATTCATGATCAACATTTAAAGAAGAATAAATTCAACAATGAAGCAAAAAATCTTGATTATGAAAAACATGTGTAATTAATCTTTTATCGTGTTTTATAGTTACTTCAGACCTGTCCTTGGATTAATTAGAAAATCGACATACAACATTATGTTTCTATTCCAAAAAAAATCCTATCTTGGAAAAAAAAAGATAATGGCATTAAAAAAAAAAAAAAAAAAAAAAAAAAAAAATCAAATGTAGTGAAGCACCAAAGTACAAAAATAAATTTTAAAAAGTAAAATTTTTAGCTTTCAAATGTTAATAAAATAAATTTCCATGGTATCACACTTTTAATAACCATAAATCTAACAATAACATCAAAATGTTATTCAGTCTCTGAAGTCTCTCGAATTTTAAATGCTTAATATTTAAAACAATAAAGTTGGTTGTTGCTTTTAATCATGGAAAAAATCTACTTATGGAAAAAGCATCCCCTCTATGGCTAAGCATTTTCATATCAACTGTTGTGTTGCAATTTTGGATTATGGAAACTTGGAAATTTGTAAAAATATGCTCCAATGGGAAACAGAGATTGTGTTTCAGAGATAATTTTAACTATAGATTTAGATATTTTTTAGAAAATTTTCCTTGTTATGTTTCACTTTTCCATAATCATGGCGCCTTTAAAAAATAGAGGGATGTGAGGTGAAAGATTAATTTATTGCTTAATTGGAGGTTTCACCTATTCTTTACATGTAAATGATGTCATATGTAAAGCCTAATCTCTAACCAAAATTATTTGTTAAACTTTTTTTACATCGACTTTCATATACAAATTTACTAAATTTTTTTAAACCAGCATTCTGGGAGACTGTAAGGTAAAAGGGTGTTAAACATGTATTTGTGAAAGATAAATTCTGTGAAAATCAGGCTATTTTGTGTAACTGCAATAAAATGCAAATATATTGTGAAAGAAAACTGGCTAATGGTTTAAACATGATGTTAGTTTTTCATACGGAATATTACTTGTCAAGATTAAAAAATTCTTTCACGTCATGAATCATGTAAAATTAAGCATTTTAATTTAATTAAAACAGGAAATCGCTTAATGAAATCCAATATAGGGTAACTGCTTTTTTAAATTCAAACACTCCTTCTCTCAAATAGGGTAACATCCCCAGTAATTGGCATGCACCAATGATTGGCACATCCTACAAACATGTCCTAAAATAAGATTTATATCCAGCCTTTTAAAAAGGCAAGACCATATACCAGTTGTATGTTCATTTACTTTAAAGATTATAACTTCGATTTATGCTACTAGATGACAATAGTGCCTAGGAAAGAGAAACAATTATGGTTTGTATCAAATTAGCCATTATGTTGCAAATGCTTCTTCTCTGGCTTAAGAAAGGCATGCTTTTCAACTCATTATTATCTAATTTCTAATATATTTTAAATTTTAATTGACAACAGTTTTGTTTAGTTGAAAAGGGTTACTTTAATTGTGTAAAAGTATTTTTGACACAAATATTTGGATTTTCGAATTAATGATAGATGCCAATTAATGGTGCTTCAATTTTGATAGTTCCAAGTAATTGGCACCTATTCCAACTACAGGGGAATCGCATGATTTGAGAAAAAACATTTATTTTGGCAGTAGACTAAGTTAGTTATAGACTAATTTTGTTTATAAGTTGTTTTTATTTGAAGATATGAAATATTATCAGTAATTGGAATCCATTAAAGCTTTATGTGACAATTACTGGGGACAGCATGACAATTATTGGGTATTAACATAAATATATTGTATTGTTTTAAAGTGTTCACATTTCAGACTAATATGCTAATTTCTTTCTTTCAAAAACCTAAAATATGGCATCTTCATCTACAGTAAATTCATTTAAAGCGATTAAACCCAATGCAAAATATAAAGTTTTTTTTTTTTTTTTATATATATATAAACATGTGCCAATTACTGGATCACAAGGTGTCATACATTGGTGCTCTAGGTGCCAATTACTGGTGACTACAGCAACTTTTTATAAATTTATTTTTATAAAAATACTTTTTCAAAAATTTCTGCTTTTAGTGGGCAAAATACATGCACAGATATGCATTCTTTGACTTAAAAATATTTGCAAGTAAATATTTTATTTCTTGGCAATGAAAATTGAAGTAAGTTTAAAGACAAATTCTTAATGTGCCAATTACTGGCGATGTTATCCTGTAGTACATAAAAAAAATATTAAAACTTTTTTTTAATTAAATGCTAAATTTCAATTTAAAAAAGTATTTAAAATATAAGCTAAAATTAATGAAATATATTATTTATGAAATATATTTTGTCAATTTAAGATTTTTTTTTTTTTTTTTTTTTTTTTTTTGAAGCAGGTGACATTAATTTTCAAAATTAATATAAATATGTAGAATTGTTTTCTAATTATAATGAATGCTTACACGAAAAAATATTACATGATTTTTACCTGATAAAACTTTTTACTAAAAACGCCTTTCGTCGTTTTGTTTGCCATCTTTTAAAAATAATTAATTAAAATAATATACAGTTTTTTAAAATCCAGTTTGTATTAATAAAGGGCGATAACTATCCATTTAAACTTATGGAAGTTAGTTTTCATCCTTGGTTGTAAATTTTAATATGTTGACAGACGATTTCCACTTCTAAGGAAGATTTCATTAATGAAGCTTCAACATGTGGAAATATGTTTTTAGTTTTAGGAAAATTTACTTCAATATTAAGTTTTCTTAGACGTGAGCAAAAATGTAAACAGAAATTTAAGAATGTTGTTGCAAGTACACAGAATCGAAGCTCTTAGCAAGAAATGTGTTTAGAATTGATTCAAATGCTTTTGTAGCAGAAAGAAAACTATATAAGATGAGTTTGAATCAGTGGTCAACAAACAGTACAACAGATAACATCAAGAAATGAGGTAGATGCTGATATTTGGCAGCATCTGAATCAAATCTGGCAAATATCAGAGGAATTATAAAATTATTCCAATGACAGTGAACAGCCATCTTGAAAAACCAACTGGAATGTTTAATTGATATGAAACAGTGAAGTTCTTTTAAATGAACTATCTGAAAGACTATCAGTACGTTTAATTTTTAAAAAAAGTACAAATATTATGATCTGTACTTCTTGTTGCTCTCCACAAGGGAGAGAATTAGAAGGGAAGGAAGTTTTTCCATCCCTAGTGAAAAAAATAATTCAGACCCCCAACCACACCACCCACTACCAAGTCCAACAAGGGAATGCACATTCATGCAACATTACTAACCAAGACCCATACAGTCACATGACAGCCCTATGTCAGTCTCCACCCTTAATGAGATGGCTGGTCGTTGCTTGCTCACTTGATCCCTTAGCCAGAGATAGAATAAGCTGACCAGACGATTGATGCATATGGGATCAATATGCACCTCCCATCTACATGAAGCAAGGGCAAAGAAGTGTGTTGGTTTCCCTCAACTGCTGGGATCTCCCTTTCCAGAAGCATAGGTCACCATGCATGGCAAACATGTGGGTGGTAGGTTTATGATTCTCCATAAGTCGATATAAACAGAATGACATCGGCTCATGCAGTATTGCCCTCACCTTCGAAGAGAAAACCACAATGAGAGTAAAACAAAGAGGAAAGAAAGACAAGGGAAATAAGAGAAAAGAGAAAGACTGCTCAGGTGCCCGGGGTTGCAAAGCCTGTGAATACCTAAAGAAGATATTCCCCAGGGGGTCAGACGCCGAAGAGATTGTCTGGACTGCACTATCTCTCCCTAAATTAAATTAAGAGGTTTGTAGTATTCCTCTATGCCGTGTGCTGTGTTGTATGTGTTTCCATCATTTAATTGTTGGTATTTACATATTTATACCTGTTTTTATGTTTCAAACCTGCATAAAAAGTCATTAAAATTATTTTAACAAAGTTTTACTTCATATTTTAAGCCAAATAAGCAGAGATTTCAACTTAAAACTAATTGCAACTGTAGACTATAACCTAGTAGAATACAAACATGTGCTTGCTTTTCTCTGGCGTCAATCACATGACACAAAATGTCAGTACTGTATCTGACCTGCCACTATGGGAAAGATGCAGCTCCATATATCTTTGTTTTTCAATTCAATAAATACATCACTGCAATTTCAGTAGAACTTACTGTTAAATGAACTTAACTTCAGTGCATTTTGCTACTTATCAAATTATTCTGAGCAAAAATGTTGGATCACTATGAGTGAGTAAGGAAAACATAGGTCTTTTGCAATTTTCACCGTGATCTATATTGTTAAACAAGACATTGATTTGAATAGTCTAAAGATCTATACAGCAAAGTAAAAGAAAATAAAAGGATTCAAATATTACAAGCATAGAGTTCATAAACAATAAAAAAGAAGAAGGGAATAAAAAGCAAAAGAAATTTGAAAGCATCAAATAATGAAAGTTTTGCAACAGTAAAATGTGTAAAAAAAAGGTGAAAGGACAGATGAACTCAAAAACATCACACTTGAGGAAGAAACTAAAATATGAATCACCGTTTGAAAGTGATTAAAATGTTCTTCTCATGGATTCTGATTGCAGAAATAGATTAAAATTTGATGACTATGAATGTGCTGAGTGTCTGTGGTGTTATTAAGAAACAAAGTCTAAATTTAAAGTGGACTGGATTCAGTGCATAAAATACAATTGGCGGCTGTATGAAACATATCTATTTTATTCTTGCAACAGAAAGTGTGGTGTGATTGAGGACAAATGGAAATATAAATCAAAGAATGAGAAAAAAAGACCAAAAATAAGAAGGCAAGAGCTTCAATAGAATAGAACTAATTCTTACATTAAGAGCAAACTGTAAAATTTGCCTGAATGTAAACCAGTGATTTACATATTTTTAATTATGCTATCTATTGTTTCCAGTAATTATGCTATCCATTCACATAATTCAAATGTTTTTTCTTTTCATTTTTATTTTTGCTTTAAATTTTATTTTTGGATCTTACACTTTTGCATTTTTGTTGAATGTTTCACAATTTAGTGATACATATATCAAATTTACTAAGTGTACTATTATTTATTATCATTTTATATAGTTTCAGAAAATAAAAATGTGATTTGCTTGAAAAAAATAAAGAGACTATGTTTTTTTTTCCTGTGTGACATCTATCCCACATCCCATGTGGTATCTGACACAGCACATAAAAAATAATGTTAAAAAAAAAAAAAAAAAAAAAAAAAAAAAAAAAAGACGTTTGAGAAAATAATTATTAATACTTTATTTAAAAAGTTTAAACTTTTTAAACAAAGAAATTAGATTCTAAACAGTTTGTAAGAATAAACTAAATACCAGGAATTATCAATAATTCCTGGTATTTAGTTTGTTGTTTTTTGTTTTATTTTACAAGAACAAAAGAAAAACTGCAACATCTGCCTTCACTTTACCCTATCAAACAATAATAAACTTATCACTATTATCGATACAAGATCAAAACCAAAAAACAGATACAATTCTGCAGGGGCTAGCAAGATATTTTGATCATATGAGGAGCCAGTTTAAGGAAAGTCATAGACAGCAAACTTACTTTTAAACCTAATAAAGCTCTTCCTTTTCTATAATATCCTTTTGGCCAAGAAGGACATAATGCCACAGACTTTTCAGCATCTTTCAAAGCTCTAATATAAAATATGTCAAATAAATAAATAATGCAAGTTAAATTTGTAATAAAAATTACTAGTTTAATTTTATTATTATTACTTACAGAAATGCATTTGCTACAACAAAATCCCCCTTCCCCTAAAAAAGCTTTAAAATATCCATAAACACACACAACAGTTGCATAAAATTTTATCACTTAAATATATTTAATAATAATATAAGAAAAGGCAGAAACAGTTTGCCTGTCAATGATATTTTTATCTATTAAAAATAATAACACTAAAAAATTAAATGCACACACAAAATAACTATCAAAAGCAATATTCTCTTAGAAATTACTGCTTGTTTTTGTGAATTTAAATATTAAGAAAGAAAAAAAAATAAAGAACAAATCAAACCAATTTAATCTTACCTTTCAAATTGGCCTAGTCTGTCAAAGCAATAAGAACGATTGCCATAAAACCTTTAAATAAAAATATTGAAAAACCATAAAATATTTAGTTACATAGAAAATAATACATAATACTTAATTTTACACATGCAAAACTGTTTGTTTTAAATTAAATAAACATTTAAATTATGCAATTTATAGTCATATGAATATTATGAAAGAAAAACTGATTATTTATCCTTTTCACAAGCAAAGCATATCAGTAAAGAATTGAAAAAGTCACAGAAATTACACTGTAAACTTGAAAACATAAAACTTTGTATATAACAATTAATATTAGGACTAGGTAACGTAGAAATTTCTTAAATCAATTTATCATCCATCTAACATTGTGATTTAGTGCTAAATTGTGATTTAACACTGATTTTACCTTTTAGAATATGAAACCTATCATTTAATTTTTAGTAACAAAATACAATTTCTATGACCCCCCTTCCCCCCCTCTTTCTGTATTATTTAGTATACTTAGCTTTCAATTTTTTTTTAAATAAATTTGAAAAGAGGTATATTTTACACACACACCAAAGAAAAACCTGAATGCCTTAATTTTTTTAAATTAGTGACTTATTTTAATACATTGTATAAACTCATTTATTTATTTATTTTAATTGTGTCTGACTTGTATTGGGCGCTACAATCTAAATTACTTAAGGAGGGGAAAAGAACAACTTTCCCTAACACACTCAAATAGCATTTCATTGCTAACAATATGCATACAATTTACAGACACAGATTAATAAAATTACTGAATTAAAACAGAAAAAGAAAGATTCAATCATGATTTTTAACTGTTCATTCTCCCTGATAAGAAAAGTAATAAAAAAAAGGGGTGGGGAGCTGAAGATAAGAAATAATGTGTATTTTTTTTTTTTTTTTTTTTTTAACAGTTAGATTATAATAAAATTTGTTTAACATAAATGCTAACATAGTGTTCATTCTAGGCCATTTCTGAAGGGCACAGCACCCTGCCCTCTTTTTGCAAAATGCACCCTGCCCTTTTTAAAAGTAGCAAAATGCACCACTAGTTTTACCCAGATATTTTTAATAAAATATTTCTGAATTCCATGTATTTCTAAATTTGCATGCCCAAAAATGATATATTTTTTTCCTTTTTAAGAAAAAAAATGAAACAATTCAATCATGTTTTAATTTAATTGTATTTTTCATTTTTGTATCATAAAATCATTTGAAATTAATGTTATTTGATTTATCAGATTTAAAGATTATGTATTTTTCTGCTTTTTCTCCCCCTTTCTAAAAGCAATAAAAATTCTTCCAAAAATGCCCTTTTCTGCTGCTATAGTGCTCTTTATAGTGAATAGCACCATGCCCTTTTTGTTTCTAGAGTGAACACTAGCTGACATTCATATAGTGGATGGAGAAGGATTGAAAGGCCACATTACTGAAATTGCTGATTTTTTCAAGATCATTGGCACCCTACCCTGTAAGATTAGTAATAAAATATTATCTTAAAATATATCTCTTTTTAATGATAAGAAAATGAAGAAAATCACAGATCTGCAGAAAAATCCATTGAATCTTGCCTCATCCTGCTGTAAAAATCAAGTTACCTAACTCATTACAGAACTCTATTAGAGTATTTTTAATTAATTGCATAATGATAAATTAAAACTAAAATATTCTGATATCACCTAAAAATACGAAAATTAATTTTTCATCAAAATAATGCTTAAAAATATAAACTAAAAATGGATTAATTTGGAAGACCTTAAGAATTCCCCCTCCTCAGGAATAAATAGTGAAATGCAAATAAAACACAATAAAATGTGGATTTTAATAAATAAATAAATGTATTATTAATATACTAAACTCATCATATACAGCTGAAATCTAAGTTGGTGAATGTATTGCACATGATTAAACAGTATCTGTTTGAAAAAAAAAAAAAAAGTAATAATAATAATCTAAGTGGTGAGCATGCGGCAGAAGTAAAAAAATTGAAGATACTGAAATGTCCTCGAAACCCATTTGAATCCAATGCGAAAAAAGGAATAAATTACTTGAAATGCATGTGGAATCAAAGCTGATGAATATATTTTGCAGAATAAAACTGTATTTCTTGAAAAAATAATCAATTAAATACACTAAAAGAGCTTGGCAAAAAAAAAACAAATATTGAAAATATAACTAAGTCATTGAAAACTGCTTGCATCCAGTAGGAAAAAGGAATAACCAGTTTTCTATTTAGATGTAATCAAAATGCAGAAATACATATTTCCATGGAAAAAAAAACTGTATTTCACTTGGCGATTGAAAATAGATTTTTTAATCGCCACTTGGAGAGTGACAACTAGAGTGGCAATCAATGGCTTATTTTTTAATTGCTACTTTTACATTTTTAATAACCACATAGCGAGTGACAGAACTAAATTTTACCTCTATTAAATCAAATCCTGCTAAATTGATTTAACACCAGCTTGCCAAGTTTTTCTTAAATCATCTTTTTCATAAATTGGATAGCATTGAGGCTTGCAATGTTTGCTTAAATCAGATCTTGCTAAAGTGATTTAACACCAGCTTGCTCTCTTTTCCTTAAATGATCTTTTTCTTAAGTCAGAAAGTATTGAGGCTTAAGATGATTGCTTAAATCAGATCATGCTAAATCAATTTAACACTAGCTTGACATGCAAGCAGTAGATACATCAAAGTAGATAAATCAATTTCCTGATGTTAGCTCTGAATCTTTATTACTTTCTTCTATCTTCAATATAAGAAAGTATTGTAATCGAAATTTTTTTCAACTTCCGGTTTTCAATGTATTAACACATTTTAGGGGTCAGAGATTCCAAAAAACATATTATTACAAAATGTCTGTCTGTCTGTGTGTATGTCGCCATTCTACCATCAAAAAGTGTATGAAGTTATGTATCGAATTGAACCAAATTTTTTGTGAATATTTTTGGCTGTGGCAAGCACATCCTCCTTCAGTTTTGAAATATTCCGCCAGAAGAAGGCGCTGCAATCGCAATGTTTGTGCCATTTTCAATATTGTACTGACCAAAAGTATATGAAGTTATGCATCGAATTGAACCAAATTTTTTGTGTAAGTGTATGACTATGGCTAGTTGGTCCTCCCCGAGTTTGAAAAAAATCTGCCGGAAGGGGGTGCTGCAATCATAATTTTTGTGCCATTTTCAATATTGTACCGACCAAAAGTATATGAAGTTATGCAGCGAATTGAACCAAATTTTTTGTGTAAGTGGATGGTTATGGCTAGTTGGTACTCCCTGAATTTGAAAAAAATCTGCCAGAAGGGGGCGCTGCAATAGCAAATTTTATGCCATTTTCAATATTGCACCACCTAAAAGTGTATGAAGTTAGTTCTAGAACTGAACAAAATTTTTTGTATATGATTATTTTTTGGTAATGCAAGTAGGATCTCCCTGAATTTGAAAAAAAAAAAAAAATAATAATAATCTGCCTATCATTCTATTGTCTATCTGCTCGTGCAGAGATGGAAATTCGTTTTTACTCATATTAATTGACTGAAGCAGAAATTTAAGATGAAAATCAAAGTTTATATGATATTGAATTAAAATTATTAAAGCATTAGAATGAGTAACTATTTTTTAAAAATATTAAAATGTACGTGTGAGATAAAAGAAAGTTTTGGGATTGGCACATCCAACTAGTTTTAAATTGATTTAAAGCCAATGGCTAAATCGCGATTTAAGACATTCACTAAATCACAATTTCTGATGTATCGATTTAAGACCAACAGTTAAACTGGATTTCTGGTGTAAGCTTTAGATCAATTTAAAGCCCAGGCCTAGTTATTATACAGCATTTAGAAATAGCTGCAACTATTGAGAAAATACACAGAAAAAGGGAAAAGTTATAGAGGATAATTAAAAAAACATTGGAAATAAATGAACTTATAAAATTAATACATATTTCACTTCAGGCAAGTTAAATCAATGTTTACAGATTTTACTTTAAGACTTGAAAATAATTTGACCAAAAATTTAAAAAACATTGTTCTATACTTAAAATTAATTTTATCCACTTCAACAGACTAACTGTGATTTTTTTCCTCTCAAATTAATGCATTAGAAATAATTTCCTCACCATACTTTCTACAAATGAAAAATCATCACTATTAATAATTTATTTAATGAATGATGTCATTATTTTACAAAACATGATACATTATTCAGCAAAGATAAAAGGTGTCTTCCATGTTTCTATGAACTTAATTATAAGTTATATCTGTTTGCATCATAAACAACATACATAGGTTTAGGGAATCTGATGATTTTAAAGGTCATGAGAAAAGAAGCTATAAAAATTATTTTAATTGAAAATAATTTTAGAAATATTAAAATCAAAAATTAATTTTAAAAAAAGTTACCTATGATCAGAAGGATCTAATTTAATTGACTCTGAAAATAAATTAACAGCTTCTGAATAGTGTCCTAGACTAGCCATCTCATTAGCTCGCACTAAAAGAAAAAAAAACCCAAAAAATAATTAAAATGATATATTAAATTGGGAAATAGTAAAATACTTAAAACCATAAATAAACATGTTACTTTGAGTATGAATCAGAAGTTACAATTATCATAAGCAGTGCTTTATAAATTTGATAAAATATGGTACCAAAAACTTTTAACCACCAGTAAGAAATATCCCCCCCCCCTTTTTTTTTAAATCATTGATTTTCGAATGAAAATTTTGTATGAAGTAATTGATAAAAAATAATAACAAGGATTAATTCTTACATACAGCAGAAATATTAATTGCAATTTGCTTTACTATAAAATAGTACTTTAAAATAGCACATTGTTTAGAAAGATAATATACACTACACTATATTGCCAAAAATCAAGGGTATTTCATTTTAGATGTTTTATTGAAAATCTAACAAAATACTCAATGAATTATTTAAAAACTTTTCGAGTATAAAGAACAGGTTTGACCTCATATTTTTTTCCAGTAGGATTTGATCATATGGGTAATTAGGAAGCCAACAATAAATTGAAAGAGAAAAAATTATATGGAGCATCGCTCTGTAAAATAAAAGGAAAAATGATTTGCTGCTGCAGCACCTTACGATATGTTATACAACATTCAGGTAATTAGGCATGTTTTTTGCTTATATCATGTAGGGTTTTTCAATAAAATTTAATGTCAATTTCAAAATATTTGACAAGATAAAGTAGAAACAACACAGTGCAATTAGAATAAAAATATATTGAATATTTAGTAAAATATGAGAAGGTTGTATGAATATGAAATAATTTTCCTGTGTGATACCAAATATATCTTTCATTATTTTATAGTTATCTCTATGGAAAAAAAAAAAGGCAGGTTTGTTAAATATTATCAAAATTTAGAAAGATATTGGTGATATAGTTTGAGAAATTTCAGTAGTCTTTGAAAAGCAGATGGGTGATAAGGAATTTTCTGGTAAATGCCATTTTTTATTATTAACTTACTTTTAACAAAGGAGTATTTATTGAATAACAATGAGTAGGTTCAGAATGGATACTTCAATTTTGATAAATCTTTTTTGTCAGAATAGACTGATTCTGGTAATTTTTTAAGAACTAAAGCATATTTTCACTATATTTGACTGGTCTTTTTATATGAGTTGCTGTACAGAGTTGACTACCAAAAATGAAAAATATCTTTGGTATAGCTCAAACATGAAGTTAAAAAACATTTTATTCAATATGTATTATAATTACATTCTGATTGTACTGTTGCTTCTACTTTACTTTGTTAAAATTTCTGAAAATAGCATTCAGTTTGGTAGAACCCTGCATGCCAACAGAATACATGCAAAATTTCTTTACGTTTCTCAAAGATACTTTTGTACCTCTAAAAACATACATGCAATTTTTACAAAAATGTTATATAATATTCTTACAGTCATGTGCTGGAGCTACAGATCATTTCAAGCATGTTATTTTACATGGTGACACCAAATATATAATTTTTCCTTCAATTTATGGTTGGTCATTTAATAGCCCTCATGATCAAACCTTCACTGGAAAATATGAAATCGGACATTTTCTTTATATTATCAAATCTTCAGATAAATTTGTTGAGCATTTCTCAAGATATTCAAGAAAATGTGTAAAATCATAAGTGTCTAGTGACTTTTGGTAATAGAGAATGTTTCCTAATGAAACTTATAAAAAATTACATATCTTCCGAGAGAAAAAAAAAAAAAAAAAAGAAAAGAAAATAATAATAAAAAGAAAAAGATATACTGTAAGTACTGAATTAACTGGTAGATTTGGGAACGTTGATTGTCGAATGTTGCAAATTTCTGGATAGTTGTGTGCTACAAATAATATATCTGATATAATGGCATCAATAAAATTGTAAAATGTGAAAACAATGATAAATAAATATAAAAATGTATGACAAAATGAAATTTTTGCCTTGCTTTTAATGTTTTCTGAGGAAGAGCATGATTAAAGGTTTGAAAGTACTAAGATGTTTTTAAATAAAATTAACTATTAACATCTATATTTGATTATTTTAATTGCCTTTTAAGTAAACCTGAACATTTTAAAGTTCATATTATATATTTTTATGAAAACAATATTTTATCTATTTTCCTGCCAAAATCACTCAAATATAATCCCCATTTTATTACTTAAAAATTTGGATTTGATGAACTTTTTTTTTTCCAAATCTGATATATAAAAATGAAAAATTGTGTCTGCAATTTTATACAAATGTACAGTTTGAAAGCCAGAATTGTAAAATATTACATAATGTGTATTAAAACAGAACCAAGACAGCTAAAGTAATCTGGAATTAAAATAATTTATAGTTAATTTTTAATTAATGAAAAAAAAAAACACATAATTTAACAATAATTTCCAATCAAATTTAAACATTTTTTGCCATAGCAGTTGCAAAAATCCATAAGTTAAAATTAAAAATCCATAGTAAAATTCTTGCCACAATAATTACTTTTCTATTGCAAGATTTCCACAAGAAAAATGAAATTAAATACATAGTTAGATGAATTTTGAAAAAGTTAATATTACATCATATGAGTTTGAAAAAACATATTGAATCATAATAAAAACCTTTTTTTGGAAATATTGTCATATTTTAATATTTTGAGATTCTCAATTTGTTTTTATCATTTTTAAATCTATTCCATATACATACACAAGTGTATGTGTGTATATTAGAACTTCCACAAAGTTTTAGATCCATGGAATTCATTCTTACTGAAGAATTGAAATAAAGATGGCTTAATGCTTTTTTTTTATTATTATTATTGTTTGTTTTATACTGTATGTTTAATTTTGAAAGTGATTTTTCAAAACAAGCATTCATAAAATTCTTAGCATATCAGGTACTTTAGTAGTTAAAAAATGAGACATCTTATAAAGTCTTAATTTAAAATATTGAGACGAGGCAATGGAGGAGAAAAAAATTCAATTAGTGCTCCTTTCTAAAATCAACTTTTTACTAAAAAAGGGGGAGTATTAAATTATTTGGTCACCAGATACAACTTTTGTTGCCAGTGATAAGAGCTGAGGACCACATTTATCAAGCTCTGATCATATATATATTTTTTTTAATTACACACAAATTATCTGAGCCACCCAGTGTTGCCCGGGCCCATAATAATAGTCTTAAATAAACCTGAAATTTGCATTGCTAAATCTCATTAAAAGACCCAATCTCTAAACGAATTCCCACTGCCTACGGTATCGTTTATCAGAAGCGGTGCTCACACACACACACACACAAAAAAAGGGGGGGAGGAGGAGACTAGAATCTTTTAATTTCATATCCCACAACCAGGGGGCGAATTCTTTTCTTAACAAAACTGTTTTTGGACTTCAGAAACTATTTGATGAAATTTATATTCAATAAGTATTATTTATCCCAGGGCTTTGAAAAATCCGCATCTAAAATGGTACGGTTTTAAATATTTGATCACACCCTCCCTTGCCTACCCTCTGCCCATAATTTGATGTCCCCTACCCTTTAAATTCTATATTATGTGATAGAAACTATCTGAAAATTTTATAAAAAATAAGTAATATTTATCCCAGAGCTTAGTGAAAAGTCCACATTTGAAATGGTAGAAAATGGTACAATTTTAAGTATTTGACCGCCCCCCCTAAAAAATCCCCCTCCCCCTGCCCCTTATTTGATGCTCATTACTCTTTAAAATATATGCTATGTATTATAACTTATCTGAAAGCTCGAAAACTATCTTTTTGTGAGTTTTTATTTTAGAATTTTAATTAATTTGTGTTTCTTCATTTCTTTTCCTTTTTTAAAAATTGATGTTTTTATTTAAAAAAAAACTTGTATTTTTTTTAATTTAGATACTATTAAACAGCATTTTAAGGTATTGCTCGATGCATAGCTTTAAAATATCTAAATGGTGTATTTTTTAAATTTTTACAGCATGCTAAAGAATCCTAGTATAAAAATCATTTATGGTTTCGAAAAACTTGCTTTTAAGTAAGTGATCCAAATAACAAAAATAAAAATTAATATCTAAGGTTGTAATTGAGCGACTGTAAAGAAATTTACATACTTGAAATCAGCGAAAATTTTCTCATCTGGATGTAAAAATGTTAAATTTATAAATTTAATATTCAAAAATATTTACAAGTCATCTAAAAATGCCACTACTCCCCGGCCCCCAGTTGTCTGCGATGCAAAACACCTGCTCTCCTTCAGAAAGATTTCTTGAAAATCTGCTTCTTTGAATGGAAATAAAATGAGATTTCATAAATAAATTTTTACGGATTTTTCAACTTTTTACAAGAGTATGAAAATGATTTTTAGAATTTCTGAAAGTGGAATTTTTTCTGCATGTAGCTGTGATTTTTGAATTTTTAGGCTAAGAAGAATTTTAAATACAGCCCTCTATAAAAAAGACTAGTACATTCATCACCATGGCAACCCTCTATTTATATTAACCCTTTTTCTTTTCTTTGAGTTTTTGAAGAAATATTCTACAGTTTGATAAAAATCTGCGCTCTTATTGAATTATGAGTACTTTTCCTTTCTTCTAATTTAGAAATTTTAATTAATTTCTCAACTAATTATTAGAAATTTAAAATTCTGAGGGTCAGGTACATTAGGGAAGGCTTTGGACAATCTTCACAAAAAATTTTAACCTCGTACATGCAGTAGTTTTTGCTAACCATCGCAGACACACAAACACACACACACACACACAGAGCGATTTGTTATTTTATTAGTATAGATTACAATTTTTGCTCAATTGATTGTAGATTAAAAGAAAAAAAAAATCATAGACTATACTATATAGCAGTGGTTCCCAAACTTTCTTGGTGCGCAACCCACTTTTCAGTGAAAAAAAATTTCGCAGCCCACCTTTCAGAAAAAAAAAAAAAAAAAAAATTCACGACCCACTCAAGATAAAGTTGTATGTCAGTATAGCATTTTTTGTATGATCTCTATATGCTTAACTATCCAATTCTACGAAAAACACAAATTTTTGTACGGAAGATACATTATCAACAAAAACATTAATCGATAATCTCAATGTGTGTAAGTGAAAAGTAATTAAAACAATACACAAACTACAAAGATAGTTAAAAATACGTTTAATTATTATGAAAACATGACTTCATAATCGACGAAACTTCTGGTACTGATGTTTACCAATGTGGTAACATATATTAACACGGAATTTGTCTCAAGACTTGTTTTTCAAAAACAGCAAAGTAGAAAGAGCATGTTCTCATAAGCACGAAATATTGAATTTCATCAAGGACTGAAGCTGATTTAAATTCTTTTGGATATTCTGTTCGTAGGATAATCTAGATGCAAATTAAGGATTTTCCTTTGAAATATTATTTTCTGTTGTAATATCTTTTTAAACTAATGAAATAAGAGATAAGTTTTGATGACAAACCTCGATTGTTCTGAGACCCACCAAACTAACTGCCGCGACCCACAGATTGGGAACCGCTGCTATATAGCATACAATAAATGTAAACTACATATATAATAAAAATAAACAATCATTAATTATTTTCACTTTAAACATTTATTTGTTTTACTACAATCAAAACAGAGAACTGGATGTCAACGTTTTGCCATTTTTTCATATTTATGATTTTATTTTGTAAACAATTATCCTTTAAAATGAAATAACAATAAACACTAAACATTAAAATTAACATGGCTTGCGTTGATTATTTTATATAATAGTTCTTAGTTTAGCTAATACATTATATTCAGATAAATTTTATATTACTGATTTTTTTTTAAAGAATATAAAATTAAAGTAACATCTTTAGTAAAACCTATGAAAAATAAATAAAATGAAAGCACTTACAAGCAAGTTGTCGGCTACGCAAAACTACAGATGTAGGATCTTCCTATATAAAAGAATTTATTAAATTATATCCATGTGGAAACAAAAAAGATTTAAAAAAAAAAGAGAAATTATGAATAAGTACAATGAAAACAAGTACAATTTTCACATAGTTTGCATGATTAATATACAATCAGCCTGAAAAGTATCCAAAATATTTATATAAAGCACGATTTTTTAAAAATCAAAACTTATTATGCTGCCTTGAAAATAGGACTTGCCGAGATCAATACAACTATGTTAGTGCAGGATGAAATCGTCTATACATTTTTCATAGGTAGTGGGATACGACTCATTCTGACAGGATACTTTCTGGTGTTAAAATAAAATTATGACTATCTTCTTAAAAATAATACAATTCAAAATAAAAAGCTGAATTTTAAAATTTTGATCTTGACTTTTATTTTTTCATTCTTGATTTTAGTAAAGAAAGAGTATGCTAAATGATCTTTTTTTTTTTAATCTTACAAGCAGAATGCAACATGTGGACGATTCATATAATGCCACAATAATAAAACATTTACTGATTTCACAACTTTAAGTAATTTTTATCAAAATTTATACATAAACTTAATTTAAACTTCCAAATGATGTAACAAGCAAGCATTCTGATCAATGATGATGGAAAATGTTTACATTTTCAGTACCACTGCTTAAAAAATAAGAAGAAAAAATTATAAATCTTCTATCTGGAGAAGGAGAATCAAAGTAAATATAGTCATCACAAATTTATAAAATCTGTTTAATTAATAAATATAAAAACTTACATACCTTTATTTCATTGGGTAACAGAGGATTAACTAAATTTTCTGCTTTCTTGGGTTCAGGAATAGCAAGATTCTTGTGCTTTTTAGCAATGACAGCAACAAAGGCACTCTCAGTATCAATTTCCTGCATGAATACCAAAGGTAAACTATAATTTACTATAAAATTATATAAATTGAGATCTTTCAAAATTAAATTGCACGAAATTTTATGTAAAATATATGCAATTTTATAATAAGTATCTTGGTTTTAATATACATAACTTTTGCCAAAAATCCTAAGAATTACTGTAGAGCAGGGTTGGCAAAAAACCTTTTTTTTTTTTTTTTTAACCAGGTTTTTTTTTTTTTTTTAATATCCTTTCTTATTACATATACATATCTATTAAGAAAAATAGACATTGTTGGATTATAAGTAGTGTAACTTTATTTCTAAATTAAATAATTACAGTGAATTTATGCAGAAATTTGAAAAAATCATATTTTAATTTAAACAGTATTAGCAAACAGTAGAGATGGGCAACATCATTCATTTTAAGGAATCATTCCAGCCAGATTTGTTCACCAAAAGGAATGAGTTCTTCGGATTTGTTCCGATTGAAATCGTTCCGAAAAAAAAAAAAAGAACGAAACCGAGAAAAAAGGAACAAAACAGAAAAAAAGGAACGAATCCGAGAAAAAAAGGAATAAATCCGATAAAAAAAGGATAGATTTTGAAAAAAAAAAGATTCCAAGGAAAAAAGCGCGTGAGAACCATTTTAAGAAAAAGAGAATGAAGTTAGAGACAGGGATGACCTTTGAATTCGGTCACTTGCAATTTCAATGAATGACATGCAGTCCATAATGCTTATTACTAATTTATTTTCTTACATATCCATCTTTCTTCATAGCATTTCTTACCGTTTTCCTTAATTTCTTAATATTTTGAACAATTAAAAAAAAAAAAAAAAAATCATAAAATTTTAATAAACAACAAAAAAGCTACTATAGGTAATCTTTTATTTCACACCCCCATCCCCTCTCTCCACTTATATCATTACTATTGCGCCTCTTGTCTGTGTGGTTGAATTCCGCCTGCAGCGCAGAGTATCACAGATGCCCAATATATTTGTTTATGTTTGGACTTGAAGTTTGTGGATGCTATAACTCATGAAGTCATTGAACTTTTCTACTATGGTTTTAAACGAAATGGTCAGCGCTCCTTCAGATGATTAAAAAATAGAGTCATTAGAACTTGGCTATTGATATATAAAATATCATTGTATATATAAAATAATTATTATATATAAGATTATTATAAGACATATATAAATATTATAATACATATAGCATATGTGATATTATATGTATAGTAAATATGATATCTGTCAAAAAAAATAGTGATTCAACAAATATTCAAAATTCTATTTCTTTAAATTTGAAATTTTTTAAGCTTTTAACTGAAAACCGATCGATAAAAAGTTTAAATAAACTAAAAGTTTAAATAAACTAAACAAATTAAAAGAATATCCATTATTATTACAGATTGTAGTAATATTATAAAAAAAAAAAAAAAAAAAAAAAAAAAAAAAACCTTTTTTTTTTTCTTCTTCTTCTTCTTTTTAATTTTGTGGACGATGTTTGACAATTGAATAAAACACATCTGCTTTAAGCCTGTTACAGATAGCACCAACCTTATTGTTTAAGAATTTGACTTTTTTTTTATTTGGAGTTCTAAACTTTTTATTTTTAAAACTATTGAAAATAGATTAAAAATTTTATTAAATTCAAATTTTTTTTAGAAAACTTAGCGTAATAAAAAAAAAAAGAAAGAAAAAAAAGAAATAAGTAAATGTTTTAGTTGAAAAAGAATAATAATACATAAAATTTAGTGTTGTATTTCCATTAACTTTTAGTTCAATAAAAACATAAGTTTGGTATTATTTTAACATAATAAAACTGTTTGTTAAATTTATCATACGAATTGAATAATTCCAACTGAGCGAAAAAATGCCCACGCTGGGAAAGTTAAAATAATAGTATATCTATGTATCCATCGTTATTTGGAGTCCCATTACCTGCAGTTTATTCTGCCGAGCTGTCTAAATGACAAACCAGATGTTATGACCAATAAGGTTATCTGAGCGAAAAATCTCAGGTAAAGCATTTGGATTAGATTCCTGGCCTGGGCAACTTTTCGCTCAGTTGGAATTATTCAATTCGCATAATTTTGGTATTAGGTTTGATTTAGTTTGAGGTGAAGGTGAAGGGAGCCTCACTTTAATCGAAATTCAAACTCAGATGTATATTATCCATCCTCAGAGTAATAGGCATTAATCCGGATATGATTTTAGGATTTTCAAGTATCAATTTTGATCCCGGAATTGGAATTTTCATAATAAATTATTACGAGAAACGATTTTTTCCCTTTTCATTGTACGCTGAGTTAAAGCAAACTCATAGTTAATTAACTTATTATTTTGCAAAAAATTATACTAAAATGACAAAGGAAAAAACATACAAAATCAATCTCAACTTTCATTCTTTGGAAATCAATAATTAAGAAAAAATAGGCGTAAGTGCTCTTTATTTTTCAATTATAAAAAAGGTTTAACAATTTGTACACACATTCAAAATATTAGCATTAAAATCATTAATAAAACATATCCTACAAAAAATGTGTCTTTACTATGTACTTTATGATTGTTTTACTATGCCATATTTGTATATCTAAAACTAGTTTGATGCAATCTTAAACCCTCCGTTTACCAGGAGTGTGCAACAGTCCCAATAGATACATTGTAATTGATTTTCTACACAAAAAGATAAAATTTCACAAATATGTGACTTTTTCTGGAATATTCAACTCAAAAGAATAGAATATCCCAGAAAAATCCCACATATTTTAAAAAATTGGGCTTAAATATTTCTCAAAAGATCAAAAGAAAGACAGAATTTTGTGAAACGGCCATCGAAAATTTGTCAAAGAGCCATGGGAAAGACTTGATTTTCATGAAAATGGTGCAGAAAAATGAATTTGAACAAGTATTGCAGTTAAACGCAGGATCGTGAAAAAACAAATTTCAAGAAAAGATATCAGGAAAAACATGAATTTCGGAAAAGGATGCTGGAAAAACATGAATTTTGGCAAAGGAAGCTGGAAAAATATGAATTTCAGCAAAAGATGCTACAAAAACGCGAATTTCATCAAAAGATTTCTGAAAAAATGCAAATTTTATCAAAGTAACTTGGAAAAGACACGAATTCCGTCAAAGGGTTCCGGAAAAACATAAATTATTATCTAAAATAAATTATTTTGTGAAGAGTAATTTAAAGAACCTAAAATTTTCCTTTTTAATAATGGTCAAAAAGAGCAATTCCCTTTCCCCATTCCGGAACTCCGATATGTCCCACTTGGAGACAAAGGTACCCCTCCTAGAGAAAAGTGTCTGAATTCAACACTGCTGATGTGTTATGAGAAGCAATAAAAGTTAAAGATTTCATGAAAGTGACAATTGTGTCATAAGTAATAGAGACTAGTATCAATAATATTAAAAAAATTACCAATGAACTTTCTTCAGCACAAGATTATCTGCATAAAATAGCACAATCAACTTAAAAATTAACTTTTGCAGTAATTCTTTCTTTCTTTTATTAGTAAATTAACAAAAGAAAAATGCATAATAGTAATTGTGTATTTGACACATTTCAATAAATTATCTTAAATTTGATTTTTTTTAATTCAATTTAATATTTGCATTCCTATTTTTTTTAAACAAATCTGTCCTACTTTTTCTTATTTTTTTATACTTTTTTCCTAATTTATTGTTTTTTCCTTCTTTTTTGGGGAGAAAGGCGCTTTGGGGTCTGCAAATTTTTCATCATTAAAGTCTTTTCTTAGCATACAACGAAGTTATTACAACAGTTTTAATGAGAAACATAATTAACTACAGTGCAAATATGCATTAATTTATCTTTCTGCGTTTCACAAAAAGAAAGAGAAAATATGATCTCCCCCCCTACATTTTCTTGAACCCCTGCTATTATTCACTGCTAGCTACGGCCCTGGTGACAAATTTTAATTTTGTGCAGAATTCACCTTAAACATAATATTGTCTTTTCATTTTAAATACAACATTTAATTTAAAGAGAACAGCTTCAAATTTCAAGGCAAAGTATTACCTCTTCAGAATCAGACGATCTTTCAGCAATAATTCTGAAAATTAAAAACAAAAAAGATTAAACAAGAGAATACATTTTCTATTATGAGTAAAAGAGAGACAATGATTTGCAAAACTTACTCTTTCATTTTTTCTTTTGGTTCTTTATTAGATTTTGATGTTTGAGTCTCTTTAGCATTTTGCTAAAAGAAATAAAAAATTAAGATAAATAGGATAAAACATCCTTAAAATTCTAAAATAAATAAAACAGAAACAAAATAAGAATTTTATTTTGTACCGGATAAGCAATTGCTTTACCAACATTTCATGTAATACAGGAAAAGAAAGAAGCTACATAAAATACTTGTAGATTCTTAGACATGGACACATTTTATTACTGCTACAGGAGATAAAAACAATAAACTATCACAGTTTCGATAATATATCCTCTTGGAATCAACAATTGATATAGATTCCATTTTCAATTTTAACATATTTTTTATAATAAGTATTTTTATACTAAATGCGCTTCTTTTAGAGAAACTTTCAAACAACAAATGAAATTTATTGCTTTAAAACATACTGGCATACATGAAACAGGTCTCATACTTGTCATAATATAACAGCAGAGTCCATTAATTGCACAGAAAAAAAAAAAAAAAAAAAAAAAATCATAGTGTTAAGTTCAAAATCATTTCTTGGTGTGAGCAATTTTTATTTATATTCTTAATATGCAGACAGTAAATAAGTACCCATAAATATACAACTCCAATTGGAAAAACTGTTAAAACACAGTTTCATGACATTTAATATTCAAAACAGATGTAGATGTAAATAATTACACTTCATTAGTTAAAAGAATTTACTTTTCATTTCTTCAGTTACTAAAATCTTTTATAACTATACTAAGTGGGAAAAAAAATTCTTTGACAGTATCAGTAAAATAAGTTTCTTTATTCTTTAAAAAGGATATGAACAGAGGAAGCAGAAATTTTATTTAAAAGTCCCCCCCCCCCCCCCCACTACAATAAAATACAGTGCTATTTTCTATGTAAACACAAAACAAACAATCCATACACAACCGTGTAGTGTCAATTCAATATTATCACCATATTTACCACTGCAAAAAAGAAAATTTTCTTAACCTTTGAACAGAGGTGTAATGGAGGGTTATAGTGAGATATACACCATATAATTTTTGGATTTTTCTTAGAAGCTCCGTATACCCTCTGTTTCTCAATTAAAGCACTGGTAGATTCAGGAGTTCCTGAATCTAACATATACTCTCTCTATAGAGTATACCTTCTTATATTTTTACAATTACAATTATATCAAATTCAACACATAAAGAACATAGTAAATAAAACATATATAACTTGATCCATGATAATGAATAAAGCAACACTTATGTGCATGTGCATGTCTAAAGGCACAGTTTTGTACATATATGTTGTGCATTCTTAGAAGTAAAATTTACATTGAAATTTTCTGCTAATTGATAAGTCTTGAACAAATGAATGCACAATGACAAATCTGTAGCCAAATATCTTTCATTTAAAATAAGAATCATGTAATTTTATGAAGTAGTCTTTCTCACAATTGTCAAAAGTAGTAAAATTTTAATTCAAAATTTCAGATAACTTATAAAATTCTTGAACAAATGAATGTGCAATAACAAATCTGTGGCCAAATATTTTTCATGTAAAATAAGAATCCTGTAATTTTATGTAGTTTTTTTCTCAAAACTGTCAAAAGAAAGTGCCGAGGTTTTTAAATATAAAGATTCCACACTGTATTTGAATATTATAACCTGTGTATTTAATTCGTATACTACGCATACACATATGGCCCACATCATATTCATGCTTGATTCTGATTAACCTGAACTGTTCATTTGAAATATAATTATAATCCATACATGTAGAAGGGTGTATTGTTGATCAGCAAATCATGGACTGATCACGCAGGTTTATCGGTCTAATAAGAGTAGCCAACATTATTTATGAGTATGGAAATCAATCTCCCCGATAAAAGAAGTTTGTTCAAGCTAATAAAACAAAATGATATTTAACTTGTTCATTTTCAGGGTTGGCAAGTTTTTGACATTCGACAGTTCAAATTCATTTTAACTATGGTTTAAACCATCATGTCAAAAAGTGTCAAAAACCTAGATTTAACCCTCCAAGCGTCTTGCAAATGGGTCAATTTGTAATGTTGTTTTCTCCGCATTTTGTTTTAAATGCAAATAAAATATGATACTTTGAATATTACATAAAAAATCTTATTTAGGAATATAGATGTAATCCTTGAGAGTCTTAATCATTCTTCAATACTTTGAAAATTCATTAAATTTATAGAACTATAATATCTTAAACATTGCTTATATTGCAGTGAAACCTGGAGCTTAGTGTATGGAATATTACGGGACAAACGCTTAGAGGGTTAATAAAATAATATAAAAATAATTATTTGGCAGAGTTAGATTTTAATCAATAAATTGTAATTAAAACTGCATAAATATATTAAAACTCTGTATAAACTGCACAAATACATTCAAAAACATACACAAAAAAATTGATTCAATTCTGTGCATATCTTCATACACTTTTTGATGGTACAATGTCAACATACAAATACACAGACACACACACACAGACTAGGGATGCACCGAATATTCGGTATCTATTCGGTATTCGGCCATGTTACCGAATATTCGGTTAGGCCGAATATGATACTATTCGGCCTGCCGAATATCAAAGTATTCGGCTGAATTCAATACTTAATAAAAACTTTTAAAAACTTTTCACTATTTCTACTTTTAACTGTCAATTTTTTAATTTATATTTAAAACAATTAGAAACAAAATCATTTTTAAATAAAATAGAATGTTTTTATATTATTTATTTGCTGTTTGTAAAGTATAACTTAAGAAAATTAAACATGAGAAGGATTAAAATGGTGATTTATTAGGATTCTCCTTAGGAATAAATTATGCGCAGATACAAGTCTCTAAATTTTGTTTAGTAAATAATCTGTTTCTTGCTTTCCCCCAAATAAAAGTCCTTTAAAAGAAAGAAAGAAAAAAAAAACAACTTTTGAGATTAGTAATAGCTATCAAGACAGACAATTTTTGTTCATGAAACCATAATCATAATCAACTTATTGAGTCATAAGTACATTGTATTTCATCTCACTCTAGGTCAAAACTTGTGTGTTCGTTTATTACATTAACAATAAATAAGATAACATATTTTCAACTCACATGCTTTGATTTCTGTAAAATATGATATGATGGGAAGGATGGAAAATACCACCATCATAAGAAAAGAACTATGAGCCAAGCATGCCTTTATTTAAAATTAAGTTGAAAGTATTTGTACTTTATATTGAAAAAAATTTGCCTCGAGTTATTTAAAAAGGACAATTAATTATCAGACTGTAAAATTTTTCTTTGGCCATTTTTTCATTATTTGATTTTAAAATGTTTGTTTTGATTCATAGAAAATTTTATTAATTAAAGTTTCATAATTGTGCTTCTTAAATAACTCAAGGCAGATTTTTTTTTCAATACTAAATGTTCTTATAAAAAGCACTTGTTTATCAAAATGCAAGTTTCTTTTATTAAATATTATGTAAAACTGTTTTAAAAAGTAACATTTTAATACCTTTAAATTTAAAAATATAAAAAGGATTTGGAAAGCAGAATATTCGGTATTCGGCTGAATAGTTAACTATTCGGCTGGCCGAATATTCGGTATTCGGCTAGCCGAATATTCGATATTCAGTTCACCTGCCGGCCGAATATTCGGCATTCAGTATTCGGCCAAAATCACTATTCGGTGCATCCCTAACACAGACAGATACATTTTTATAATAAAAAGAATTTCTTCCCAGTTAAACTGATGGCATTGAGCTCACAGGCTACACATACTAATTGTATATTACAGCATTATATTTTCAAGGGTTAATTCTGTTCGAAAAACAAATTAGGGAGGGGGGATCAGCTCCCTCCATTTCCCCGTTTTATACTTAATCATTGATCCCCTTAAACTAATCAGGGATATGATTTATCATATAAAAAATCTGGATGAAAAACCCATTTATATCAATTAAGGGGAGGGGCATGAGTCCCCCGTTCCACCTCTTTATACTTATCTAAAGAATACGTAATACTAATCAAGGAAGTGCCTCAACAGAATGATCCTACATCTAAATTTCGAATGAAAACTGATAATTCTGCATGGAAAACCTATTTATATAAATTAAGGGGAGGGGCATTAGCCCCCGTTCCCCCTGTTATACATATCGAATGAACTCCAAAAACTAATCAGGGAAGTGCTTTATCAGAATACATGTATATCTGAAATTTCAAGTGAATTGGATATTTTTATCACGAGTTATCACGTTATGCACATACAGAACAGACAAACACAAGCTCCCTGGCTTTAATAGTCTGTGAGTTAAAAACATGGTTTTTGGAATCTCTGAGCATTGACAATGGTCAGAGTTGAACAATGGTTGAAATTGTCAATCAATGTAAATCCCGTAAAAATCTGTTAGAATCTGAGTTACAAGCATTCAGAATGAAAATCCCAATTGTATTACACACACACACACACATATATATATATATATATATATATATATATATATATATATATATACAAATATATATATAACCATTATATAATATTACACTTCAACATCTAAAATGAATATAGAATAATCCAATGTGGTTTGTTTATATACATATATACATATTAGATAGAGCTTTTTTCATAGCTCTATAACTAAGCAACATAGGATGGTGTGTTATGAATTAAAACCTTCTAAAAAATTAATTATATAGGGCAAAATTGGGAAATTTCATTAGCGGCCACTGGCCTGTAAGGCTAGTTTTTTAAGTGGCCACTTTTTTATTTAAAAATAATAAACAATAAAAATTTTATAAGGATTAATCTAAAACTGAATAGCCCAAATAAATATGTTAATATAAATATATTGGAACAAAAAAAGTAGAATCCTTGATGAAATGCAAGAAAATTTTATTCTCATCATATGAAAAAGTGGCCACTGATAGTTAATTTTTCACTAGCCACTTTTTCTCATTTAATGACCCTGTGGCCGGTGGCTAGTGCTAATTTTGTCCTTCACTTAATTAACAATGTAAGTACCAAAAAGGAATATTAAAATGCATCAAGAAATAGCCCCTTTGAATTTGAGAACAGCTCAAGCATAAAAAATTACTTAAAATTCATTCAAAAATGTCCTATACAAAAAAAAGTCCTCAAATTCCTGAAAGTAGAAAAAAAATTTTGCACATTTCAACAATTTTCTAATCTCTGGTAACGAACTTATTCAATAGGTTTTTGTAGCTTGTTAAAAGAAAATAACTTTTTAATCCCATCTATTACACATTGCAATACACAAAAAAATATTAATATTGATTATGCAACTTATGTGCTTATATATATATACATATATATAAAATACAAACTATTTATGATCATAAATAGAAAAACAAAGTTAATGAATTAACTATAGTGAATTAGTTTGAACTACTTACAAATACAGCTGCAGAAAAAATGTAAATGAATTTTTAAAAGCAAATCAAAAAATCATCAATAATCTCAAGGACGCTTAAAAATCAAAGATAATAATTTTCAAAAATTTGAACTAAAAATATTATGAAGAAAAATAAACCAGAAAAATTAATTGGAAAACAAAAGACAACAATGTAAAATGATCATCTAGCAAATTACTTGGAATTTAAATAAAAATTGAGAAATAATAATAATTAATAATAATAGTAAACCATACTTTTTGCAAATGTTCAGTCTCAGCTTTCTGCTGCTTCTTACGTTCTTTCCTTCTCTAAAGATTTATAAAAAAAATATATTTTACAAAAACTCATCTTTTGAAATTAATACCAAGAAAAAAATTCTAATGGAACAATACAATAAAACAAACATGAATGTGGAAAAAACAAAAAACAATTGTTGTTCTTTTTTTTATTGCATACTGCAAAAACAAGAATAGTATTAAAATAATTCTGTACACTGAAAAACTATTAATAACCAGTTTTAAATTATTCTAAGAGCAAATTAAATTTAATTTAATAGCAAAATGTGGCATGAGAAAACAAGATACAAATCACCAGTTGAAATAAATTTAAATAATTTATTGAATGAATGACTGCCAAAGGGCAAGATTTTATTTATCAACTAAAAATATAAAATTTTAAATGTGTTTTTTTCTTTCCCCCCCCCCCCCCCAGGAGTAGACTGGATACAAGTTAGCTGAAATTAAAAAAAATTTCAATGTGCCAAACCATCCTGGTTTGCTTGTGATGGTGATTCAGGGTATAGGTGTATCCAAAAATTTTAAGGAGATATTGGCTCTTAAACCCAGATATTCCAGTCGCCAGCAGGGCTTAATTTCTAATAAAAATTATGAAACAATATATAACAATGGAAAAACAATGCAAATTTCATTAAAAAATCATATAAGGGGTCGTAAATAAATGATGTCGCACTTTTTTCAATATTTTTGACCCCCCCCCCTTGTCACAAAGTATCACACTTCACCATATCCCCTTCCCCCCCTTTGTCATATGTCACACAATTTTACTTATACTTGTAGTTGAGATACAAAGCATTATGTTATAGATCATATTTTAAATTTTATTTTAAAACTTAAATTGTGTTTTAATGATATTTGTGACTATAACAACAAAAATGATTTGTGTACTTATTTTGTATGAAATAATACAATAATAATAAAATATTAATAGGAAAGAGCAATTGAAAACAGTTGTATTTTAGATTATAAAATGGAATTTTAATTAGTATTTGACTAAAAATTTTATCTTTACTTTATGAACACAAAATACTTTATTTTCAAACTAACTTCCAAATTTAATTTACTGATTTTTAATGCTTTTACTTGAACTAAAATGAGCAATGTCACATTTCTTCTTACCTCCTCCCACCCCCTTGTTACAATTTCATGAACCTCCTCCCCCCCCCTTTCAAGCGTGACATCATTTATGGATGGTGCCTAAGAAAAGATAATTTTATCAAATGCTTGCAAAAAAAAAAAAAAGTCCCAATGTATTGCTTAAAAAAATGATTTTTGTCAAGTGACTGTGGAAAAATATAGGATTCTCGTTAGAGGATTGTAGAAAAATGAAATTTTTGTCAAATGATCGTGAGAAAAAAACGTAAAATTCGTCAAAAGATGATGACTTAGATGCCAAAAATTAGTAGCCAAGTCAAAAAATTTAGTTACCCATGGTGACTGCCGACAATGAATTTGTACCTATAGTTCTGGGCAAAGCACATCATTCCCATGTTGAATTCCCCACTGCACTTGCCTGATATAGTGCTGGATGGCATCTCAAAGTGACTTCTATTTATTTCAAAATGTCAAATCAGAAATGAAGACGACAAGTGTTCAGAACATGGAATCTGTCAAAGCTAAAGTGGCAGTGACCCTCAACAAACAGATAAAAAAGAACTTCCAGCACTGCTTTGCAGAGTGCCAAATTTGGATGATGCAGCACAGAAACTGCCAAGAAGGGTATATAGAAGGTGATAAAGTTTCTAATGCATAAAAAGTTTTTTGGCATCAGTCCAGTTATTTAATAGCCACATCTCATATTTTTGGAAGGTTCTTTGTTTATATATACGAGTTTTTGCTACCAGTGATAACAATCATTTATAATTATTCAAAGCTGTGGTTTATATATATATAATTAAAGATTGAATATAGCTCAAAACACTTACTTTTTTTTTTGCTCGCTTTCTCTCAGCTTTTAATTTTTCTTCCTCTTCTTCTAAAATTAATCGATTAGCATTCACAGCAGCCTGAAAGAATAATTTTCAAAGCAATTTTGAATAATATATATAAATATACTGAATTAAGGAAGATAATTGTCTTAACAACAATACATAACAATTATCATTTAACAATCTTATACAAATAAAAGGACCCCTATTGTGAATAAGTACTGAATTTAATTTGTATAAGGGGCTGTGCAAATGTAATGTTATCAATTTTTTGGTAGTTTTGGGCCTCCCTCCCTACTTATGACGGCATACATTGTTATTATTTGACCCTCCCCTCAACATCGATAATAATATTGTTAACAAGATGTAAAATTATTTTGATTTTTAGAATTCATTTCTTTTGTTTGGAGTCATATACAAATCTGGTTACATTTATTTTTCACACACCTTATTGATTCAAATGAAGCAGTCAATAAAATGTCACTTTATAACAAATAACATTTGACAGAAATAGATATTATTTAAAAGTATTTTATAACAGCTTTTTGTTACATAATGTATTCAACAGTAATAAAATCTTGTTTCCCCTGAACGAACAAAGAAGGGGTTTAGGAATGGGCAGATAGAAATTCTGATCAACAAAACAAGTAAACAATATTATTTTTCTTTTATTTATTAGTAAACACAAGCCTCATTTCAAGTATATTTCAGTTTCTCGAACTGTGATTATATCCTGTGATTTATATAATGTTGTTTAAGATTATATATAATGTAGTGGTTAAGATTATATATACATATGAGGAATAATAGGAATGTCAAACGATGGGGTACTTTATATTTTATAATTAAATAATTTTATAGTAATTTAGTGATTTTAAAAATAACTTTGTATGTTTATAAAAATAGATAATAGACTAAAAAAATATTGCATACTATTTTAAACCAAAGGCCATGTAACAAATAAAAAGGAAAAATTTTGATTTGATCAAAAAAACAATATCAAAACACCCCTCCTTTCCTTAGAGATATCTTATGATAGATATCATGTGTCAGACCCCTCCCCTCCCCCAATATGATAACGTTATGTATGCACAGCCCTAAGATATAGTTCAATTTTAATGTTATTTAACTTTTTTATTATTATTCTGTTATGAAATCATTAAAAAAATCACTAGAGATGTTCATAAATGTACCTTTTCATCATCTTTTTCATCTGCTGAACAATCTGTAAAATTAAATAAAAATTTCAGTAAACAATTTACCAATGTTACATTCATTAACATACAGTAAAATTTGTTAAATTGACTACATTTGTACAGTGTAACTTCAAAAATCAAAACCATATTTTCTCTTCCCTTTTCTTTTACACTTTTAAGTTATGAAAGAAGAAAGCTAACAATTCTTTTCTATTAAAAATTTCAAGATCTAAAGTAAAAATGCAAAAAAAGAAAATTTGACATTTCCCTCCCCCCCCCATCCTCCTCATTAAGTCAGAGGCGATTATTTTCTGAGCAAATTTTCAGGGGGCTGCATCGTTGGTTAAGGTACAACTAACAGAAACATGTTTGGCGAGATGGTGAATGCATTTCACAATATATGTCCAGAACAAATTTCAGCAACAGCAGCCTCTGTCATGAGGAAGAGTTTTCAGACTCTCACATTTCCCATGAAAAGGCCGCAATTTATGAGCTGATTTTACTCTTTATTAGGTATTTTCCCCCTAAGATAGAAAATATCAAAGTAAGGTTTTTATACATATATATATATTTTCTCTTTTACTTACATAATTATCACTTAAAAATGAATAAAATTATGGCTAAAAGCACGATTAAGAATAGAGTACAGTAGACTGCCTGAAATCAGCAACTCTCTAAAATCTGTTCATAATTTACAGATGTAAACAAAGAAACTTCCAGTTGAGATATAGAGGCAAAATTTGACTCTTTTTTAGTTTTATATCAATTCCATGCATATTTTAATTTGTAATTTTTGTTAATATTACTGAATTTATGTTTTTATATGAAGGAAGAGTAAATTTATTCCTGAAAAAATTCAAGATACTGCTGATATCACTGGTAATCACCATCTTCTTATTAGATATATTTAAGTATTAATCAAGTTTTTTTGGTTAGTAAGTCTGATTAAACCTGAAATAAAACTTCCTTATTTTATAATTTTGATGTGAAATAGTAATGTGGGCAAGTTTCATTGAGTAATTTATGAAAAATACATTTCATCTTTATAATGAATATTTAATCACACATTATTGATTTTTAACTTGACCTGGGCTTTTAATATTTTAATCATTTTAAAAATTATCTTAATTTTTATTATTTTAGTTTATTACTTACTTTAATATTTTATTATATTGTAAGCATTCACTATAGTTGCATTATTATTTATTAATTACATTCAAAGCACTGTTTAAAAAATGTAAACAAAGCAACGATCAGAAATCTGCAAAATTCTAAAATCTGCACAACCTCTGGGGATTTAAGGGAGTCTACTGTATTACTTTTTATATTCCTAGTTACTATTTTTAATATTCCTTCAAAACGCTGAAATTTTCAAAAATCAGTCTTGGTCCCGATGATACCGGATTTCTGAAGCTATACTGTAATATTGTGCACCTGTCTATTTATGCTTGTACTAAGTTAAAGAAAAAAAACTAGTTTAAGCCCAGGTCAAATGTTACTAAAAAGGTTCAGAAAAGTCTAAGTAAAATTATAGAAAAATGTGGCTGTTATTATCAAGAGAGCTCCAAGTCTTATTTAGAGAACTTTCAATTAAATTTTCTTGTCAACTACTCATATTACAAATTACATTTATATATATATAATTATTATCAATTGGAAAACTTTTTAAACATTTTCTAATACAGTCAAAAAATGCTTATGAACTTGGGTTGTCTGGCCATCGGTCTGTTTGCCACTTGTCTGTACTCAAACTCACATAAGTATATTTAGATTGCCATGAATTTGATATTTTTAAGATTTAACATGGCATATTTGGTACTGAAAATGAAGTATGTAGCATTTAAAATCTGTTTACAAGGACTCTCAAAAGAATTTCGTAACATTACAGTTTATGAGAAAAAACTATTGACAATGTACTTTAATGATGTTAGTCTATTCCAAACATATTGAAATTGATATACATTACAGAGATGTACTGCAAGAAACTAATATGGTCTGCATAGCATTATATATTTTTTCCTTTTTGCAAAGATATACAAAATAATTCAGTTACTATACTGTCTGTGAGTGATAATTGCTGCAAGTAATATGGTTTTTCTATTCTGTAATGAATTATTAACTGTAACTAATTTGTTGTATATTACTAAGTATGTTTAAATTCTATAAATATGATCAGCACAATGGCTTTTCAAGTATTATGTAAGCATATTTTTAGTCATTTTGTACTTCCCCCCTATTTACTTTACTTCTACAACATTCTAACATCAACATTTGCCATAAAAAATTATAGTTAATGACAATTTACATTATTTATTTTGCAATTTAAATAAATAGACATATAGGAGTTGTGGTATGGGGAACAAAATAGGTTTAATATATGCTGTTATATAATATTGCATTAAACAACTCACTTAATACAAAATAGTTATTAATATATTAATAATAACATTCAATATTAAAAAAGAAAGAAAAACTTTAAGAAATACAACAGATCCCAACTTATTTAGGCATACAGGTAAAAATTTTAACAAGAATCAGGAATATTATGTGTTTGGTGTCAGGGTTCAATTTAAGCGGTACCGCATCGCAATTTACAATTCAAATTTAACTAAAATGCAATCCAAGAAATGCATTACATCTCAATCATTGAGATGCATATTTCCCACATCCTTTGTTATGTCATGTACACTTAAAGTAAAAATTTAAAGATGTTTTTACATGACATACGTTGTGTTTTCACTCTCCACAAGTGTTTATTAATGGAAGTACAGCGAGACGCCATTGCTGGGCGCAGTTTTCCCAGTAAACACATGATTTGTCTCCGCCTTTTTAAAAAAAAAATTTTGTAAATTTTCAAGTTACGTTAACTATTTTTTACTTGCTATACAAAAGTGTCTAACTGCTATTCAAAACTTACTTTGAATAGCAGTTACTGCTATGCAACTTTCTTTTTCTAAATCGACCCCTGTTTGGCGTTCATATTTCTAGTCTAGTGTCCAAGATCTTTGAATCCATGTTTCTGTGTTGTCTATTAATTCCCTGACCGCAGAGCAAAAGGTCAAAATTGTAAATTTTTTTCTCTGCAATTTATTTTTATGCAATTCAAACAAAAGAGGGATTTTGTAACATGGTATGATTTTTTTGTTACGTATATGCTTATAAGCCTTGAAAGTATAATACAGTAGAGAGCCAGAAATCCATGCTGTTTGGGAGGACGTTGTGCAAATTTCTGAATTTTGCAGATTTTAGGCTATTAATAAATAAATAAATAAAAACATTAATAGCAATAAAATATTACATTATTAAATTATTATATTATGAATGAAAAAAAAATTAAAACAATATAAAGAAAACAACTTATTTTTTGAACTTTGAAAACATTTGATCAATAGTTGTCTGTTTCAAAACTTTATATTGTTCTAATTTAAGTTTTTCTTCAAAAATTGAAAAAAATTATCCTAAAATAATTTAAATAATGAATAAAATACAAGATCTTGCACATGATAAAAACAGCAACAGAAACGCATATGCATATCCTAATCTTCTTCTCTTCACTTCAGCCCCAAATTTTCTGCATTCTTTGTAAAAATATGTCGGGATCCTGGTAGACTTTTCGCTCATTAGCGAAAGAAGATGACTAATCAGAAGGCTGTATTTTCGCAAACAGTGAAAATTGCCCAGAAATGCAGGTTTCCCATTTGTTAAATTCGTTTTGCTAATCAGCAGAAAATATGTCTGGTTTCTGTCATTGATGAAAATGTTCTGAATCGATCATTCGCTTTGGAATGATGTCATTACTTCTTTAACTCTGTTTTTTTAGCAGTACGGAAGAAAGATGTCTACATCTGCAAGCCTGTGTGGACTTCGGACGCTGATGAATTTTAGGTCGGCGGATTTATGGCACTCTACTGTATTTGTAGAATTATATTAATTTAAATAAAGCTTCAACTGCAGTGAAACCTGCAACCTAGTGGACAGATATATCCGGTCGTGGCAGTGGGAAGGTTAATGAGTAGTGATGAGCTGGAATGTTCCTCGTTTTCAGCCCTTGTTTACTCTAGATCCTTTTTCTCAATTTGTTCAACATGTGTAAAATGTTCATCTAAATCCCGCTTTTTTGTCATTAAACTATAGTTGCTTTGTTCTTGAATGCTTACATAAGAATTCTCATGACCTCCCTCTTCCCCTTGTCAGCAAAAATAAGCAGACACTGGACCCCCTCCCCCTTTACTGCTGATGTAATACTTGAACAACCCTATAAAAGAATTCAAGTACATTTCTGTTTATTGACAAAAACTCCTGAAAGGAAAATTTGAATACTATTCATATACTAACAGAACTAAATTTTAGCATACTTTGCAGTTCTTATATAAATCTTCAGATCATACACAAGGCTTCACAAAAAGAATTTAAATACTTTTCTGGCAATGGACAATAATTGCTGAAATTAACTTTCAAATATGCAATGCTTTTCCTAAACTTTTTTCTTTCTTAAGGATATCATTATTAATTTTTATTACACAGAAAAATTTTGTTATAGTAGTATTCTCAATATGTTGAAAGTGTTTCATGATTTTCCTTTCTTATTTGAATTCAAATTGCTTGTTTGTTACCACTATGTTGATACAGTAAAAATATCCTTATTTAATCTGCCAATAAATAACATAAATCATATTACTAATTCAAAAGGCAGCATTCAAGTAATTTGAATTTTTAAAAAGTAGTGAATTGGTAACACTGACAAATAAGACACACAATCATGAAATAGAAAATGTAAATAATTCCAAAGATTTAAGAAAGAAAAAAATTAATTTATCAACTTGGTCTGTTTTAGCTTAGCTATATTCGAACTTCACAATTCAGATTGGCAAAGTTTCCACTAGACAGTCACAACAGGGTGCTGACTCCTGCCTTCCCTTTGATTTATAAAATAGCACTCTGCTTGTCCCTCATCCAAAAAATACCTTTGTTAGGCATGAAAGTGGGAAATGAGAAAAAAGGTGCAAAACTTTTTCCATCTATATAATGGTGCTAATGCTAAACTATTATAAGTTTGAGTGCTGTTTAAACAGATACTTACTAGGGATGCACCGTATAGTGATTTTGGCCGAATACCGAATATTCGGCCGACAGCTAAACCGAATACTAAATATTCGGCTAGCTGAATAGTAATTGTCGGGTTGAATATCGAATATTCGGCTTTCCAAGTACTTTTCATATTTCAAAGTTTAAAGGTATTAAAATGTTACTTTTTAAAACAATTTTACGTAATATTTAATAAGAGAAACTTATATTTTGATAAACAAGAGCTTTTTATAGGAACATTCAGTATTGGAACAAAAATCTGCCTTTTTTTATTTAAGAAGTATAATTATGAGACTTTTTCAAGTAGTAAAATTTTAAATTTCAATTCTTCTACGAATTGAAACAAACATTTTGAAATCAAAGAGAAATAATAAGAAAATAGTTGAAGAAAAACTGTACAGTCTCATATTTGTTCTTTTTAAATAACTCAAGGCAGATTTTTTTCGATATAAAGCATAAATACTTTCAACTTAATTCTGAATAAAGGAATGTCTAGCTCATAGTTCTTTTCTTATGAATAGTGGCATTTTTTATCCTTCCCATCATATCATATTTTACAGAAATCAAAGCATGTGAGTTGAAAATATAGTTATTTATTTTTAATGCAACAAACGAAAACACAAGTTTGATCTAGAGTGAGATGAAATACAATGCATTTATGATTCAAATTATGGTTTCATAAACAAAAAATTGTCTGCCTTAATAGCTATTACTAATCTCGAAAGTTTTCCTTTCTTGTTTAAGGACTTTTGGGAAAAGCAAGAAACAGATTATTTACTAAACAGAATTTAGGAACTTGCATCTGCACTCGCATCATTTATTCCTAAGGAGAATCCTAATAAATCATAATTTTAATCCTTCTCATGGTTAATTTTCTTAAGTTAAACTTTACAAACAGCAAATAAATAATGTAAAAACATTCTATGTTATTTAAATATGATTTTATTTCTAATTATTTTAAATATATTAATAAATTGACAGTTAAAAGTAGAAATTGTGAAAAGTTTTTAAAAATGTGTTTTAAAAGGCTTTATTAAGTATTGGATTCAGCCAAATACTTTGATATTTGGCCAAACCTCATATTCGACCAAGCCAAATATTCGGCTTATTCGAATAGTTTCATATTCGGTCGAGCCAAATATTCGGCTTAATTGAATAGTTTGATATTCGGCCTAACCGAATGTTACGAAATTATTCTATTCTATTAATTATTCTCAATCAACAGTTCTAATATTGTGGTTCAGTGTAATTTAAATCTAGATCAATCACAAATCTTTAAACGAAACAAAACATTTAATTAAAGAAAACATAAAATAAAAGTTTGAGAAATATTCGACATTCTATTACATCTAAGAATCTAATATCAACAAAAAAGATTATTTCATTTCAGTTTATAAAAGAGTCTATACTTTAAAGAACGTCCCAGCTGGCAAAATACGATGCTCGCTAATTAGCCGGAACATCCCGCCCGGCGTTGGACGACTGTCCAACATCATCATAAATAGGCAATGGAACAACTCCTGTGATGTTCCTACGTAATATACCTGTAGAGGTCTTGAGATCGACGACGCGGACATGTCCATCGTCTCCTTTGTAGGTTTTCAAAACTCTTGCTAACCTCCAGTTGTTGAACTCTTCGTTTCTATCTTTCAGTAACACGAGTTGACCATCTTGAAGATTTTGCGAGGTCTTTTTCCATTTACTTCGAACTTGCAACTCATTTAAGTATTCTCGGTTCCAGCGTCTCCAGAACTGCTCTTTTATTCGTTGAACTAAGGTCCATCTAGAAGATAAAGGCAAAGAATCCAAAACTTCATTATTATCAGGAATATTTAGAAGAGGACCTCCAGTAAGGAAGTGACCAGGTGTCAATGGCTCTAAATCGTTAATATCTGTAGATAATGAAGTTAATGGTCTTGAGTTCATGACGGCTTCAATTTGGGTTACAAGTGTTGTCAACTCTTCAAAATTTAAGACAGAGGATTTAGTTATTTTCAAGAGTATTCTTTTCATAGCTTTAATATTCGATTCCCATAGTCCACCGAAATGTGGAGATGCAGGTGGTATGAAGTTCCATTTTATTCCCTCATCTGCACTAAATCTCTGAATTTCTTCCGAAGCACAAATTTGGTAGAAGGATTTTAAAAGAGCATAAGTACCCTTAAAATTGGTGGCATTATCACTCCATATAACAGAGGGTTTCGATCGTCGAGAAACAAATCTTCTTAAACAGGCTAAAAATGCTTCTGTGGTCAATTCTGAAACAATTTCCAGGTGTACTGCTTTAGTAGAAAAACATATGAATATAGCAATGTATGATTTTATTTTAATCTTTGATCGCTTCAAGTTAGGTTTTGTTATAATAGGACCAGCTAGATCTACACCTGTCTTCTCAAATGGTCTAGATGGTACAATTCTATCACGAGGTAAATTACCCATAATTTGTTGAATAGTTTGATGCTTGGACCGAATACATGTTATACACCTACTTATAATTTTTTTTACTTGGCTTTGACCAGATGGTATCCAATAAAACTGTCGTAATAATGATAGGGTTGTCTGAGTACCCGAATGCAGGAATTTTCTATGAAAATGTTGAATCAAGAGTTCAGTGAAATAATGAGACTTTGGTAAAATTAACTGATGTTTCTGTGATTCCGCTAAATTCGAAAATTTCAATCTTCCGCCGACCCTCAACAGCTCATCAGCATCTAGAAATACGTTTAAACTTAAGAGTTTACTGTTGTTTGGGAGAGGACGTTTTCCCTTTAAACACTGGATTTCAGTTTGAAATGCAGAATTTTGCACAATCTTTATCAGTCTCTTGGTTGCATTTTGTAACTCAGAAGTATCTAAATAATCATATTTTCTACTTCCTGTTTCTAATTTACAGTTATTCAAAAATCTTAAACAATATGCAGTAACTCTTATTAATTTCATAAAAGACGAGTATCGATTAATTAAATCAATGTTTGCTTGATTTTTATCAACAACTGTTGATTTTACAGTAGCATTTTTCTTTAGTTCTAACTCATCTTTAGTTTCAGCAATGTCTAATGTATCAAATGAACTAGCCAATTTTGGCCAAAGAGATTTGTCTTGCTTTAACCATTGGGGACCTTCCCACCAAACATGGCTATTTTTCAACTCTGGAACTTTCAAGCCTCTAGTAACAAAATCGGCAGGATTATCTTGTCCAGGACAGTGAAACCAATTTGATGGATCACTAAGATTTCTGATTTCTTTTATTCTGTTTCTAACAAACATTTTGAATCTTTCTGACTCTCCCTTAATCCAATACAATGTAATAGTTGAGTCAGTCCAAAAGTAGCAACTTACGGGAAAAACTAATTCTTTAGCAATTTTATGACAAAGTCTAGCAGACAAAAGGGCTCCTAAAAGTTCAAGACGAGGTATAGAAACAGTTTTTAAAGGGGCGACTCTACTTTTTGCTGCTACAAAACTGGTAACTATGCTCTTGTTCTTTAAAACTGCTCTAAGATATACTACTGTACCATATGCCTTTTTTGAGGCATCTGAAAAACTATGTAATTCAAAACAATCAACTTCATCAGGAGCTATATCAGACAAATAATATCTGGGGATGCTAATACTATTCAGTTCCTTTATTTCTTCAAACCATGCATTCCATAAATTGTCCAAATGCTTTGGTAAATTCTCATCCCAATCGAGGCCTAAACACCAAACTTCTTGAATTAAGCATTTGATTCTAATGGTATAGGGGCTAAGAAAGCCAATTGGGTCGAAAATACGACCAACAGTTTGCAATAAATAGCGTTTAGTATTAAGTCTCTTCGAGAGGAAATTTTCCATATTATGAATTTTAAATGACAATGTATCATTATCTGGGTCCCAAGAAACCCCTAAAACTTTTGAATTCACCAAGTGCTGATTACTAAGATTAAAATTATCAGTTGCGTCATCAGTATGCAAACCATATTGTTCCCATTTTTGACGTAATTCATACGAATTAGTTTTCCATTTTCTAAATATCATTGAAGCTTCTTGGAAGATTTCATAAGCTTCCTTACTAATTTTAAAAGCTGATTCAACATTTGGTTGACTGCTGATAAAGTCATCAACATATAAGGATGAATTTAAAATATCAAAAGATTCAGGAAATGCTTCTACATACTTTCGTAGGTGATGCTTGATAGTAGCTGCAAGAAGGAAGGGGCTTGACTTCACACCGAAAAGTACTCTCTTGAGTCTAAATATTTTAAATTCCTTACCTGGATCTTCAACCCATGGCTCATCATCCCAAAAAAATCTTGTGAAGTCCCTGTCTGCTTCATCAATTTCGATCTGCAAAAAAGCTTTCTGAATGTCTGCGGTAACTGCTATTGGAAAGTTTCTAAATTTGATTAAAAGACTGAACAGATCGGGGATAAGATTTAAACCAGTATATAAACAGTCATTTAGTGATAATTCACCTTTAGAATGGGCGCTTGCATCAAACACAATTCTAAGTTTAGTTGTGGACTTATCTTCTCGAATCACTGCTCTATGGGGCAAGTAAAATGTATTTACATCAGATGAGTTTTCAACAGGTTCGATGATATTCTCTGCTAAATAACTGTCCAGAACAGATTTATATTCTGAGAATAACGAAGGATCGTTTCTAAAGTTTGTTCTCAACTTCAAAAATCGTCGATGCGCCACTTCGCGATTGTTATTGAGGGACATTTTTAAATTTTTCTTCCATGGAAATTTTACCTTGTACCGATTATCTTTAAAAACAATACTAGACTCGAAGTCAGATATGACGTCATTATCTACATTAGAAATAGCTTGAGTTTCGGATTCAATTCCTAAGCTTTCCAGTTGCCAAAATTCTCTAATTTGTTCAGATAAATCCTTTTCTTCAACTATAATTTTCATGCTAAATAATTCATTGGCTGACCCCATATAACCCTGCAAACACCAGCCAAAAAGAGTTTCAGTAGCTACGAGATTATCCTTTAGTCGTTTAATTCTACCAGTTACAACATTATAATAATTATCGGTACCTATTAAAACTGCAATTTGTTGATTACTATATTCATGACTGTCAGCGAGTTGTAGACCTTTCAATTTATTATATGATTTTCGAACGTATTTATCTGGAGTGGGTAAGCAAGCAGCTGAAATCTGATCTGTTTCAAGGGCTTCGATTTCAATGTTCAAAGAGGGTTGATCCCTATTTTCTAGTTTTACTTTTACAACATTATATGTTTTCTCAGTCGCCTTTTCGGCTCCAAAAGCATAAACTGATAAGGTTTCCTTTCTAATAACTGGCAATTTTAGCTTTTGTGAAATATCGCGAATTATAAATGTTCTCATACTGCCGTTATCTAATAAAATACGAACTGGTTCATTTTTATCAGTTTTCAAATCTTTTATTATTGCTGAACAAGTTTGTAAAAATATATTGCAATGGGTGTTTTCGTCTGGTACCTTACTAGTGGAAGTGTTATCACAATGAGAAATGGATACGACACTTTTATCAACATTTACATTTGAATGATTTTCTAATTGGAAACAAATAGCCCTACTATGTTTTTTACCGCAAATATCACACATTTTGGTTTCTCCACAGTCCTTGATTCTATGTTTACATTTTAAACACAAAAAGCATCTTCCTTGCTTTTTTAGTAATTCTCTTTTCTCAGCCAAGGTAAATGATTCACAGAATTCGCTATTATGCTCAACACTATTACAAAATATACATGAATTATTGTTTACAGAAGCCATTAATTCAGCTGAAACATTATTTTGTTTATAACCTTTCGTAGTATATTGATATTTCGACTTAAATTTTGATTGTTTATCTGAAAATTTGGGTTTGTATTCATTCTTGTTATCATTAGAAAATGATTTTTTAGAATCTAAATCATGGATAGTTAATACCCTCTCTCTACTCTCAATTTCATTTTTAAGAAAACTCATAAGATTATCTATATTCCACATTTCACCATTCTTTAGATGTCTATTAAATTCTAATGTTAAATCTGGAGGTATTAACTTCAATAATATTGGGCAAAGCAACCCACTGTATGTATCAGACTTTACACCCAACGACTCTAAATTTCGAATTTGTACTAGACATTTATCATACAAACATCTTAAACCATAAGTGTCAGAAGAACTTTTCAAACATTTCATATTTAATAAATTATTCAGATGAGCGTGTACGAGCATGTCATGTCTACCAAACCTTTCTTTCAAGAGCGATATAGCCGCCACATAATTATTTTCTGTCAAACTAAATCCACTGATTGTGTTTGCAGCCGGTCCTGCTACCAAACTTTTCAAATAGCTGAATTTCTCAACATCGGTAAGACTTGGATTTTTGTCTATAGCTGTTTCAAATTCATTCCAAAATTCCAGGAATTTATCTGGTTCACCAAAAAATCGACTTATTTGTAGTTTAGGCAGCTTTATTTTCTTGAATTCGGTAGAAACAGGACATGCCCGTACTGAATCAATATTATTAGCATTAACAACATTTGCATTTGTACTCAAACTTTTAATCTTGAAGTTTAATTTACATCTATACGATATCACTTTCTGATCGTATTCATCAAAATTTAAAATTTCATTTTCAACATTTTTAGCATTTAATAAACTTAAAATGTTATTATCTAGTTGTTTAATAACATTAAATTTGGTATTTAATTTATCAAGTAATTCCTCAAAATATGTCACAGAATGTTCTGATTTCGAAAAATAATCATCAATATCTTCTATTAACTTATTTAAAAGATTTCGATGCGTGTCACGCATCTTTCTTTCCTTATTTTCATTCATTGTATAAAATAAAATACAACAAAAAGTCAACTCACCAATCTGTCATCAAAACGAAAGCATTTTTCTAATTGCGCAATAGCTTGAAATCCCGAATTCTTGCCGGTCCGATGCAACAATGTTACGAAATTATTCTATTCTATTAATTATTCTCAATCAACAGTTCTAATATTGTGGTTCAGTGTAATTTAAATCTAGATCAATCACAAATCTTTAAACGAAACAAAACATTTAATTAAAGAAAACATAAAATAAAAGTTTGAGAAATATTCGACATTCTATTACATCTAAGAATCTAATATCAACAAAAAAGATTATTTCATTTCAGTTTATAAAAGAGTCTATACTTTAAAGAACGTCCCAGCTGGCAAAATACGATGCTCGCTAATTAGCCGGAACACCGAATATTCAGTAACATGGGCGAATACCGAATACATACTGAATATTCGGTACATCCTTAATACTTACACAATGAAATTAAATATAATTGCATGCATGATTGTTATTTTGTTTTTGTAATTTAAAAAGTGTTAAAAATGTTAATGGAGTAAATTTAAATATACTTGCTAATCTACTATGAAGTACAGCTGATAATTTTTCAAAACAAATATTATTCAGAATGGTTTGGCAATTTCATTTCTTTTTTCAAAAGAAACAATTTCCATTTTCCAAATTGATCTTGCTTTAGAAATACAAGTTGAAAATAATATCACTAAAAATTAATTAAAATTGTTGTAGAAATAGTACAAAAAATATTCTATTTCAAAAAGAAACTTCTTTTCACTTTAAATTTTTGAAGTCTAAAAAAAAATTAATTCTTGGAAGACACTTTGAACAACTTCATTTACATGAATTTCAAATGATTAAGGTATAACTTCACCTTTTATCTTATGTCTCTTTTGCATAGCAATTCAAGAACAAGCTCAAAGGATGAGAGTAGACAAAATAACTGATTACTAAATTATCATGTTAATAATCCCCCCTCCCTCCCAAAGTTTTCATTGCATTTTTGTATCTATCCAGAGAATATCCTAAACTGCTTTTAAAATGATAGAATTATCTTTTTAGAGATAGATTTCATTCATGCCTGTTGTCTCCAGTCAAAAAAAAAAGTCCACCTATTTTTATTATCATTTGTTTGTATAGTAAAAATTTATTGTTGTTTCATAAAAAGTGTCCTAAATTTTGAATATTTTAAACCAAAATGCCTTAAAACCAAAGAAATGCTCTTAGGGACCTAAAAATTACTTTTAAAAATAAAATAATGCACCTAAGAATTTTTTTTAAGTGAACTTTTTTCATCTACCAGCACCAGGCCCTTTTTTTAAACCAGGGAGAAACTCTGCACGGTTAATATTTCAAATGTAAAAAATTCTAGCAAAATAATTTACCTGCTAATTCAGATGTTACACTATCAAAATCTTCATCTTCATCACACTCAGAACACGCATCATGGCCTACAAAAAATAAACACAAACTATAACAAAATGAAAAAACACATTATCAATAGAAATTTACTAGAAAAAACAAATGGCCTTACCTCCAAAGAAAATATTATGAAAAAGTTGGTACATGTCAACCTACAAAGAATAAACATATCAACATAAAATAAATTTAAATAACAATACTACAAGTATATTGCAAATATATGTAACTCTTGAATTATCAAATATCCAAAAATACTAAACTAAATTTTGAAATATCCATATATATATAGAAAAAGTATATATTATAAATATGAAGGGGCTCATAACTATAGTAGACCAAGTCTAACATGGAAAAAAAAAAAAAAAGTTCTTCCGGCAATGCCGGGAGGAAGATGTAGTTTTCATATACTTATTTATATATTATTTATTTTTAATTAAGTTATATTATTCAAATATACGAAACTCAAATTAGTGAAACCCGATTTTATAAGATTGAATGTTAGTTTTTGTCAATACTGATTATTAATAGGAATTTTTAGAAATTAGTCATATTTTATTCAACCTGGTTTTATTATCAGTGATTTAGAGAGTCGCCGAATTCCACGATATCATGAAGTGTATGCCATTTTAAAGCAACATGATGGATAAAACAAACCAATGAGCTTGGTCAAAATCTTAATTCATGTGGACATGCACTCTCATATCGAAATTGATTAATATATACAAGTGCTGTAGCAGGCAAAATGATTTTTTTTTAAATGTCACCCACATTAGAAATTTAAACTGCTATATCTCAGGCGTTTTTTAATATAAAGACAAAGCAAAAAATACTCCAGAATTCATTATTAAGATAAAAACATTTGAAAGAATCTTTTTTTCAATTTCTAATTTTTTATTTGTACATCATTATACATTTAAAAGATTTTTGACAAACTTAAATAGCCGCCATTTTGAAACAAGATGGCGGATGAAGTTGGCTAGTGAACTCTGTCAAGACATAGATATGTACTATGTACACACGGAGTTATATCCAAATCAGTTTATAAATATGCATATTATTGCATGACAAATTTCAGACAGTTTCAAAATGTCAACCACACTGGAAATTGGAAGTGCTATAACTCAGCCATTTTTCAAGATATAGATGAAACAAAAAATGCCCTGGAATCTTTGTATCATGGTCAAATACACAAAAGAAATTTTTTTTTCAATCTCTCACCTATTTGTACCTAATTTTAAATTTTAAATTTTGTAAAAAAATTTAAATGGCCACCATTTTTAAACAAGATGGCGGATGATGCTGACTAATGAACACGGTCTAGACATTTGTATGTACTATGTACATACCAAGTTTCATTCAAATCTGTTCATAAATACGTTAGTTACAGCATGACAAAAATCAGATTGTTTCAAAATGTCAGCCATAAGAAAAATTCAAAGTGCTATAACTCAATCATTTTTTAATATATAAACAAAATAAAAAGTGTTCTGGAATCGTTGTTTTAAGTTCTAACACATAAAAGAAAAATATTTTTCAACTTTTAATTTCTTCACATTTAACTTTAAAATGTAATTTTTTTAAAAATTTTTAAATGGATGCCATTTTGAAACAAGAGGGCAGATGATGCTATCTAACGAACTCGGTTGAGACATTTGTATGTACTATGTACATACCAAGTTTCATTCAAATCGGTTCATAAATAAGTTACAGCATGACAAAAATCAGATTGTTTCAAAATGTCAGCCGTAAGAAAAATTCAAAGTGCTATAACTCAATCATTTTTTAAGATAAACAAAATAAAAAGTGTTCTGGAATTGTTGTTTTAAGTTCTAACACATAAAAGAAAAATATTTTTCAACTTTAATTTCTTTGCATTTAATTTTAAATTTTAAATTTTTTTTTTTATTTTAAAATGGCTGCCATTTTGAAACAAGATGGCGGATGATGCTATCTAACGAACTCAGTTGAGACATTTGTATGTACTATGTACATACCAAGTTTCATTCAAATCGGTTCATAAATACGATAGTTATCACTTGACAAAAATCAGATATATATATATATGTCAACATTTGAACAGAGGGTGGTTTTGGAGTCTGGGGGTCATGATCGGTGAAAATATACCAAAGTTTTCTGGAAGTGCTTTCCTCCGGACGGCTGCAATAGGTAGCTTTTTACTTTTTGTAATGAAAGCTACCTAAAAAAAAGAAGAAGATATAGTCTATTTAAAAGGTGCATAAGATCTGTTTTATTCACTCCCACAGTGAATTAAGAGTAAATAGATACCATATATGAGAAAGTATGGGAAAAGAGGCTTCATTTACTGTGGGAGAAGATAAAACAGATTTTGTGCATCTTTCACATGGATAATTCTTTAAAAAAAAAATAGAGAAAATTTTTCAGAGATGATAATAGACAAGACAGGTATGTGAAAACGTTTTAGAAATATGGGAGGCTGCTTAAAAATCTAAGATCCAGTTGCTAGCAGTAACAAACTCATAAAATAAAACAACAGAGTCTAAGTTATCAATAGTTAATACTAGCAAAAGCCATGCTTTGTTTAAATTTGCAAACTATTATTACATAAGATAAATATTTGAAAGTAACAACAATTCATTTTATCGGCATTTTTTATAATAGAATTACAGCAGACTCCCTGAAATCTGCACATAATTTAGGGATGTAAACAATGAAGCATTCAGTTCAGATATAGAGAGGAAATTTAACTCTTTTAGTTTTATATCGATTCCATACATATTTTAATTTGTAATTTTTGTTAATAATACCGAATTCATGTTTTTTCCAAAAAAGAAAAAATTTATTTCTAAAAAATTTCAAGATATTGCTGATATTACTGGTAATCAAAATCTTCTTACTAAATATATTTATGTATTAATAGAGATTTTTTTGGCTATTAAATCTGCCTAAACCTGAAATAAAACTTCCTTATTTTATGATTTTGATGTGAATTAATAATGTACTTTTATGAGACAAGTTTTATTCAACAGTTTAGGAAAAACACATTTTATCTTTATATTGAATATTTAACCATACATTATTGTCTATTAACTTGACTTTTGCTTTTAATAGTTTAATCATTTTAAAAATTATGTAAATTTTTATTATTTTAGTTTATTACTTTTTGTAACATTTTATTATATTGTAGGCATTCATTATAATTTTGATTGCATTACTAATTACATTCAAATTATTGTTTAAAAAATATAAACATAGAAATGACCAGAAATCCGCAAAACCTTTTGTCCCAAGTTGTGCAGATTTGAGTCTACTGAAATACATTCCATAAATTATTTTTCAATTGCAAACATATTACAAATAATATTAACAGTAGTTAATAGTAAATATGTTTCATTCGGTTCAATTTTCAACCTTCGAATTTGAATAACACTTTACATAAAGAATTTAACAATTTTATTTGTTTACAATTCTTTTGTTGTCACTTTGTTTACATACACTGGTTTATTATCTTGAATCTCACGTTTCTACCTAAAACTGCTGCTAGGATATGGCTGGCGATGGGCGATTCTCGAAAATTTACCAATCGAAAAAAATCGTAACCATAAAAAACACAGTCTATGGCAGTCATCGATTATTCCCGAGAATCTACAATCAAGATGTCCTATCAATCATGAAAACAACTGTTTTTACATGCTTATAAAGGATTTTAGTAAATATATAACAATTAAAAACACATGGAATTAAAAACAACACACCAAGAAAAGGCTAAGAGGGAGCCACAATAATTGAAAAGTCATGTGATTGTGTCCCCTGATTGCAAAAAGTTGAAAATGCACAAGTAAGTATAAAAAGTTTCAAAAATTAGAATGTTTTGACAATTAGTAGCAAAATGTCCCCCCCCCCCCAAAAAAAAGAAAGAAAGGCACACCTGGTCGCAAAAACATGAACTAAATGGATGATAAATGGAATCAACATTTTTTTTATTAACAAGCCTAACATGAATTGTTTTCACAATCCCCTAAAAAAATTGGTACTTATGTATTAACGCCACCGCACCAGAAGTTGGGCTAATGCGCCAATAAAGAGCAATATTATGTTGTTTGCACATGCACCCAGTTTTCTTTTGGATTCCTCGTTGCCTTGTTGTTTCTGATTTTTGACGCCATTTGTTAGTGCTATGAAAATGCATATTTGGAACTTGCCTAAAAAGAGACTGTTTTAAATCTTTGTTAAACTCTATATCAACTCATTTTCCACCGAAATCCGATTGACTACTTTATTTTTAAATAGTGTTTTGAATTTTGAAAATGTCTTAATTTTAAACAAAGTGTTTTATTTTATCGCAATTTTGTCGTAAAAATTTTAGATGTAGATTGGCAGTACTTAAAAACTGCCATATCTGTAGCTGCGGTGGCATTAATACGTAAGTACGGAAAAATTTGATACTTAACATTAACAACATTTTGATTCCGCTTGAGGTTATCAAGGGATTGAGGTTAACAAGGTTTGGCTGTATTAGAAAACCTCCTGATGAAATGCACCCTGCCTTTAAAAATTATGAAACTTCTCCATACCCCAATTTTTTTTTTTTTTTTTTTTTTTTTTTAACATGTTTCCAAAATCTTAGAAAAATGATAGAACTTTATTTCTTGAGAAAAAATTTATATTACTAAACCAAGTTATTTAACACTTTTTCTGCAATTTGTAATTTATAAAATTTAAAAAATACAGTCAAACCTCATTAACATAAACATGCTTAACGTGAATCACTTTTAACATGAACTGTTTCCATAGGCTCCTATAAAGACGAATACAAAGATTTGATACTGATAACATTACGAACATTTGATACTGATAACATTACGAACATTTGATACTGAATTACTATTAACATGAAAAAATTTTGATTCCCCTTGAGGTTCATGTTATCAAGGTTCGACTGTAATGCAATTGAATGATGTTGACATGAACCTCAAGGGGAATAAAAATTTGGTTCATGTTAACAGTAATTCTTGTTATCAGTAACAAATCTTTACATTTGCTTTTATAGGGGACTGTGAAAACAGCTCATGTTAAAAGTAATTCCCGCTAAGCGTGTTCATGTTAACGAGGTTTGACTGTAATGATCTTTTATCAATCATAATAAAAAGTTGTGTATTTTTTCATCTTATAACTACAAAACACATTATTAGTATATTTTCTTATGAAACAGTGCCCTTTTTGGAGCTAACATCCTGCCTTTTATCCTTCTAAGATGAATATTAAATTATAAATTATCACATTAGTCATTAATAGAGATGTAAAATTTCCGGAAAAATATAAGTGGCGGAAAAAAACTGGTTTTTTACCGGTTTTTTCAGAAAAAACCGGAAAAATTGATTTTTCATGACTGTTTCTCCCAAATAAATTATATTTTCTTAGAGAATATTAAATAATAAACATTTTTTATCATTTATTTGTATTAAATAAAAATTATTTTCACTTTATATTACAAAATACAAAGAAAGTAGCAAAGCCTGCTTTTAAAAGTTTAGTTTTTTTTTTCCCACAGCCTAATAATTTTTAAAACACTATTGTTTGTTATATCATATCTCTGTTGAAATGATTTTTCAGTTACATGTTTAACTACCAATTGACCTAATATAAGAACCTGAGCCAATATGTCTGCAGTTTGGAATGAAATAAATTATGCATTCCATTTACATAAGTATAGTTTTTAAGTAAATGATACTAATTTAAAGAAATTGTTGCACTTTTGTCCTTATTATCAATATCAGTATTTCAAAAATTCCATTGTTTGTTTAAAAAATGTATATTTTTACATTATTACACTTTTTTCTTACAATTATAATTTTATTTCCTTTAAAAAATATGTTTAGTTTTGGTATAGCTTTCCAATCTCAACTCAAAAGTTTTGATTTAGTTTTATAATCTAAATTCAAACAAAACTAAGTTTTAATTTGGCTTACTCAGGTCTGCAACTAAAAAATAGCATAGGACTTATTGACTATTAGATTTTTACTCACTGAAACCAGAAAAATATTTTTTTTTTTTTAAAGTTTAATTAAAAGTAATTTTTTTCTTTTTATCCTGAAATCTGGTATTCTATTCTTGAGTAAGAAACCATATTCAAAAATGTTTCCATATGGTAATTTCATATTTCTAAGAATGGAACTCAAAAGTTATGAAAACAGAACACTACAAATAGAAAATGTTCGCTATTTGAGGAATTAACAAAAGCAGTTACATAGAGATAAGCTTCTAGTGTGCTTTAAAAAACTACAAAAATCCAAAGTTTAATCAAGAGGGAATGTATAATTTAGAACATAGTTACTTGTAATAAAACATGTTTTTTTTTTTTCATCGCAGTTGTACTTTTCTAATACAACCTGTCCATGTTTTTGCAACATTACTGTACATTATGGAGGTAAAATGGAGGTCAATTTTAGATTCAGTACCTTGAAAAAACATTCAATTAATCAGCTATAACGAAATCTTGAAAAATGCAGCATAGTAGTGCCACCTATAGGGCAATTTACACCAAAAACTAAACAACATTAATATATATCAGGAACTGTCTGAATCTGTAGTATAAAAAATCGTCTTTTAGTCCTTGAGAAAGAGCTATTGCGATAATCATGAATAATGCAGCATAGAAGCGTCATCTGTTGAGCGATTTACACCAAAAAGTAATGTGCACAGTTATATCAAAGATTAACTTAATCTGAAGTTTTATGAAAATACATACATTAATTCTTGAGATAGAACTATTGTGGAAATTATGAATAATGCAGCATAGTAGCGCCATCAGTTGTGCGATATACACTAATAACTAAACATCTCGAGTTTATATCAAGGTGTAATTGAATCTAAAGTTTTGTGAAATTATGTGCATCAGTTCTTGAGAACGAGTGCCCATAAAATTTTTGTCCCATACAGACTCACAGAGTGACAAATATTTTCCAAAAACCATCAAATCGTGTTCAGGACCTTCTAAAACGTTTAAATAAACCAAAAACTGGAAATCAAAATTTTCACGAATTCAATACTTACTTCTTGAAAAGATAGAAAAAAGTAATAAATGCATGCTTCAAATTTTATGTTAAATTTTTAATTCTAGCATTTCTATTAATCGGCATATTATTGAAATAATTTTGCACATGAATTAATTTTTAAAAAGAGAAGCTGCATTTAATTGTATATCTAGATTTTTTTCATGTAATCATGTTTTTGTGAAATTGTGAATTTCTTGTATATATACTTATACAAAGTATATTCAGAATTTGTGAATAAGGAATTATTACTATTTTTAGAGTCCTATTTAGACATTTTTAATAAGGTTATTTATGCATATATATAACTTGATAAGATTCAGCTGCTATATGGCATGAGATTTTTTTTTTTTTTTCTTCAATCACTGCATTTGCGAAAGATTCAATTTGTAGATTAAACTTTTTTCTGAAATGTCTATTTTCAAGAGAAATTTTGCGAATTGTCTTGTGTTTCAAACAAGAAAAAATTGTGAAGGATCCTTTCAAGTCTTCTCAAACAGATTTCTGCTCAGAGATCAGATTACCCACATTAAAGTTTTCATGTGGGACAATCAACATAAAAATAAATAAAATAAAAAGTATGAGAATGTAGCTATTACAAAATTTTCACTATATTATTTCATAAATGAAATTTCAATTTTTCCAGTTCGGAAAAATTGAAAAATAAGCCTTCGGAAAAAACCCGAAAAAAAAACAGTTTCTTTCCCAATTTTTCCGGTGTTTTTCCAAGCATTCCCATCTCTAGTCATTAAAGCATATAAATGTATATTATGTACCTTATTAAAGCTTATTTGTTTAATAATTATTAATTTTAAGTAGTTTTAACAATTTAATATTAAATGCAGTTACTGATCATATTGATAAATGTTGATATCACTAATATTTTATGTAGTCTTACAAAGTTATTGCAAAATATTAATGTGTATAATTTTATTGTATTCTACTAACTAATAAAACTACTAATTTGAATTTTTTATAATTTATGTAACTACTTACTAATAATTAAATTTTATTAATTATAGTGTAAAAACATAGATTACTTTAGTAATCAGAGGCCTAATATTCTGGAATACATCATTCTTCAGATCTACTCAAAATTTTAATGGAGGGAGAAAAAACTTAAAAAATACAATTTAAATTTAAAAGATGATTTAAATGTTTAAATGATTCAAATTTTAAAAATAAATGCTTTAAATTAAAAAAATCGAAATTTCTTAATTATATTTTGTTACACCCTAGTTTTAAGGTATTATAAAATATTAATGTGTATAATTTAAAATGTTTTAATTTGACAAATATAGTAAATAGATAAAAATTAGATATAAAGAACTATAAAAATATTTATGAGTGTATATAGTATTTATTTATAGATTATATTATAATTGTATTATATTATAGATTATATTATATATTTATACATGTATATCTAGCAGACATAAAGAAAATATATATTTATATAAACATTATATTTTTCTCAACATATTGCATGTATAACATTTATTAATATTTAAAAACCTTTCTTACAATCTTGAAAAATTTGGATAGAAGCTAAAACGATCTTTTGGTTGGTGCAATTTTGGATTCCTTCGCACATTACCACAACCAGAACAGGATACAGATCTCTTCCTCTACACATTTATAAACGTAATATTTTCAAAGAAACCCACTGTCCCTTGAACTTTTTCTTTTCTTATTAACGAGGTTGAAGCGGGTCGTTTTACACAATGAAATACATAATTTTCTAAGATATATTCAAAACGAAGTTATCCTTCCTTTTTTAAAGATTTAGATGTGTAAGAAACGGGAAGGGGTGTTTACTGTCCTTATTTACAATATCTCACAGAATGGCAGGTCTAGGGAAAATCTAGCAAGTATCAGTTTAAAAAATTCTGAACACTTGAATTTTTTTTTTTAAAGTAGATTTTATTTTAATCCTCCACAAGATTACAGACATAAGATTTCCACAGATACTCATTTTTGGGGACTATTCTAGAAATATAATATTGTATATAAGAACATACCTTGTAATTTAAAATCATTAGCCTAATTTTGAAGAATTGTACAACAAAATAATATACAATTTAAGCTTCTTACTAATTTTAGAGGTTCTTGAAGTCCGTCAGGATTCAACAGGCAAAGAACTGCTTCGTTAATGTGCTTGAAATTCTACATTATAAAAGAAGAACTTGTTAGATTTAAACTTTTATGTGAATCAAGTCCTCTAGTAATAAAAATATCGCCAGATAAAATCATAACGATACTTTTTCACAAAACAACTAGATTAAATAACAGCCATTAACAGTATTAGAGAGCTGTAGTAAACAAAACTTACTTCTATGGAAAGTGAACAATTGCTATGCTTTTCTGGGTACCAGGATACAGCCAAATGTTTATATCTGAGGACAATGTCATCAAATGAACCAACTGTTAAAAAGAAAACAAATATATTACGTCAGCGTTCTATTTTAAATAGCACATAAGAAATCACTTCTACAATCAAAAGTTTTACGAGTTTAAAAACCTTACAAGAAGGTAATGTAAGAATATCATAAGCAACGTCTTGAGGTATAGAAGACATAATTGATAAAACAGGTTAAGATTTACATTTTGTGAAAAGAAAAGAAAATTTAAACAGATACTTAAACTCCAGCAGCATAAACAATTTCGATTCAATAATAGTCTTTTCATTTTCGAGTAACGATTCGATTAGATTTCGAAATCGATATTTTGAATTCGACCACAGATGTAATAAAAATAGGCCGGGATTCAGGAAGATTTGTAATGTTAGCGAAACGAGATTGACCAACCAGAAACCTGCATTATTTTGATCAATCAGAAGCCTGCAGTTTTGTGCTATGCAAAAATGCAGGTTTCTGATTGGTCCGGTCATAAATAAGCAAATTTTCTGATTAATCCCGTTATAATAATAGATCATAGCGATGATTTTTGAAGGATATGTTTGACGGAAATTAGCCTTTAACATTAGTTTTCTAATCGAAGAATGTTTCACAAAGAAACTGATTCGCCACAATCACGTTACCGATCTCGGCTGCTTTTCAGCTAACATTGATCACATGACAAATCCTTGTCCAAGAGCTGACAGCACAAAACCCTATGTCATCGAGCACAAGAAAAAATCCTTTATTTTTATCGAAGAGTAATAATAGAGGATTCTTATCATCCATGTCTGCCAGAAGCCAGGGCCGTAACTTCCGCCGGGGCACTGCTCCGGGGGCCCCAAGCCTCCTGACAGGCCCCGAACTGATGGTGAAAAAAACTATTGATTTTACTTTCTATTCTAACTTCCTATAAAATGTCCAGCCCCTAGCTGGTTAGTAATAAAAAAAATGCTAGAGTAAATATTTTTACGTGTCCGTCGATATGCTCCATACGCTTCGCATGCGAAAACAGTTCTCGTAGTTCTAGAGCAGACAGCAGAAAGAATGTCGAGTCGAATGTGTCATGTCGCGCCAGCATGTTTGCCGATCCCACTGAAGCTAATATAAGGAAGAAAATGTGTGCTTCTCATTAGTTTAATAATATTAAAAGCATCTAAAAAGTTCTAGAAAAATCTTTCTTCTTAGAGATAAAAAAAAAAAAAAAAAAATCAAAATCCATCTACCAAAAAGTTTTTAAACAGAAACGTATAATTAAGTTACATAAACTTAAAAATGAACCTAAACAAAGCGTTTTTTAAAATATTCAAACAGAAGTCTGTATTTTCTCCCCTATGCTACACTGTTAAAAATCTCCTGCATTTTGCTGCAACGCACTGCCCTGCTTGTATAGAAAACGGTTACTTGGCCGTGAAATGGAGCTTTCTCATTGGTTGGAATAGAGATATTATATACAAACGGTGGAGTGCGTTGCAGCAAAATGCAGCAGATTTTTAACAGTGTAGCTTCAGTGGGATTGGCAAAAAGTGCGTCGCCGCCAGGTGATCGAGTAGAGTTTCCTAATTCTACGTTTTTTAGTCATTTTTGGGCCTATCATACTGTGTACGTTTAAAAAGCGGCGTGCGGAAAAAAAACTGCGCCCGGGGCAAAGTTTCAGTTTGACCCCCCCCCCCCCTGGAGGTCCCCTTTGTTTTTGCCCCGGGGCCCCAAGTTTGTAGTTACGGTTCTGCCAGAAGCGAAGTGGTGCACAAGCCAAAAATGAATACCACCAGTGGTTGACTGGTAGGCTTAGCATTGTGTTTTCCTGCCCCCAGTTTTCCATGTTTTCGTATTTTTGATTGTAGGACAAGCACAATGCTAATCCTGCTAGTGAACCACAAGTGGTGTCAATTTTTGGCTTATGCACCGCTTCACTTCCGGAAGACATGGATCATTAAAGTCCTCTATTTCTACTCCTCTATTAAATAAAAGATTTTTTCTCGCGCTCGATGACATAGGATTTTGTGCAATCGGCTCTTGGACTGTCCACAATTGGTAGAAACTAGACTATCATGTGTTGCTAAGAGTATCACCGTCGTTTTCTTTTGTTGGCTATATTAAAGTATTAGTGATAAAACACCGAATGAACTGAATAAAAATATAACACCTGATAAATAATAATTGAAATAATACACTTTGTTAAATTCTCCATCAAATAAAAATCAATGCATGACGCGTATCGAGCTAAAACAATACAGTTTTTCATCAGCTGAAGAAATACAGCTCGTCATCAGCTGAAGCAGGCTTGTGTCCGTAAGGCCACCCATGTGATATTTTCAATTGTATGTGGCAACACTCTATTATGTTTGGGGATTGGCAAAACTTTGATGTTGTTAATTTCTTCATGCGTCACGCCGAATCTATAATCACTCTCCTGTTGGCACTATAGTGCCAAGTGGAGCGATTAGAGACAGATTATAATCTGTGCCTCTGGAGTAGAGGTCTGCACGGGCCGGAATTTCCAGGCCCGGTCTGGCCCGGCCCGTAGGAAAGTTATTTCGGCCCGGCCCGGCCCGGCCGTTTAAATTTTTATATTTTAGGCCCGGCCCGGCCCGTACAAAAATCAGCGAAAACAGGCCCGGCCCGGCCCGTTTTGGCCCGTTACAATTTCTACGATTTCTAAAAAATTCAGATTTTTATCATATAACTAAGATTCCTTTAAAGAATATTGCATACATATCTATGGAATGATTTTACAGTATATTTTACAGCAAATACACATTAACAACATTAATGATTACTCAGATTCTTGGGCTTTCAACATTCGAATAAAGATCCATTAAAAAATTAATATGGCTTAAAATAAAAGAAAAAAGAAAGAAAGTTAAAAACATCGTTAATTTTGAAGCTGTTTAATAAAAGAAGATTTATAAATATATTTCTATATCATTTTATTATAGATTTCAAATCCAAATTCATTCTCGAATTCAAAGAAGCTCCTTTCTGATACATTTCTAAATTCAATTTTTTTTTTCTCAGAAACGCATAAGATTAGCAGATATCTTTATTCAGAAACTATATAATCGAATGGCGTTATCCATTTTTTGATACAAGCAATTTAAGAATACTGCAAACAAATAAAATACTGTCATAATTAGTGCTTTGAATAGAATTTCCGGAAGCAATAGCAAGGAAAGGGAGAAAAACCTGCAATCATTTGAGAAACTATTATATCTCGACAAGGTTATAGAAGTATTTTATTTACCAAAAATGAAAAACGCTATTCGATTCCAAATCCCTTCAATAGTTAGGCTTATCACTTTTATACTTTTACAATTTAAAATTAATCAGAAAATGTGTCAAAATTTCGCATTATTGATAAATTAATTTAAAAATCATCAAGAAGTATATATCCGAAGACTAAGCTAACATAAATTCTTTATCGCTGTTAATAATTTCACAAATCATGTTTTCTGCCAATAATTAAGTCTAGTATCGGTCCGGCCAGTCTATATGTAGAAAAATAATGCAAGCGTGATCTCGGACCGGCATGAGTCAGCTAAAAAATATTTAAACGGGTTACACATAATGTAATCCTCCGATGCCGATACACTGTGCATTTATATATTGATGCTGTCAAACTAGTATGGCCACATTTTTACTTATTCTCGTTAAAACCATTTTCGTTGAAAATAGCTCATATTTTATCGTTTTTGTTTAAATCTTCAGAACGGGCCGGTAGGCCCGAAATTTTTTTTTATCGGCCCGTTAGTAAATTCGAAACGATTCCGCCGGCCTGGCCGTGCCCGTGCCCGTGCCCGTGCAGACCTCTACTCTGGAGACCACCATCCTTCATAGATCTTCAGTTTCTGGCACTATTTACCCTCTCATCAACCACTGCTTTGACGATATGACTCAGGAATATCATTTTGACCCTTCGCAAGTCATTGGAGTCCACTGGTGTAGACTTACCTTCATAGACATTATCGCCCCTGAAGATCTTCCCTTTCAGAAATCTAACCTTCCTGATCATGTCATTAGAGATCTTTGGATTGCCTACAATAATGAGCATTTGCTATACCACTATATCATGGGGACTGATGCTTCTAAAGATGATATAAAAACTTTCTTTGTCAACTATTACAGCAACTCCAGTATAGCTTGCCTTTCACATACCTATAACTCTATCTTCACTGTTGAAGTCTTAGCGATATCTCCTGCTCTTAATACCTTCAGCAGCAGCTACAATGATTATGTCATCCTCTCTGACAGTCTGTCTGTCCTCAAAGCTTTCCAGCAAATCTCAAAATTTCAGATGTCATTTCCAAAACTAAATCTCTTCTCCAGATCCGGTGTCCTGCACAAAATGAAAAAGCTGATTACTGTGCCAAACATGGCCCTTCCACCCTCCAAGACACTCTATCAACTCTGAAGATATATGAAACATCTTTTCAAAACCAACTCGAGAATTGAAACTGACTATTAATGGCTTAATAGAGATTATTCCTTTCACTATAATGACTTAGACATCAGCATCCAAACTCACAAAAAATAGATTCCAGACAGGCATAGTGATGTTGCTACTGCTAAATAGAGAACTAGGATGATTCTCTGCAACCAAATTCTTCACAAACTAAAACTTAGTTCTACTCCTCTTTGCACTTACTATCGCAGACAGTGCGATGACGATGACATAAATTCTACCCGAAAATATAAATATCATCGTTTTAAATTAAACGTGTGAAAGTAATCTAATTCTTTTACAAAAAAAAAAAAAAAAAAAAAAAAAAAAAAAAAAAAAAAAAAAAAACTGCAAATATTGCAGATAAAAAACTTGACATATACATTTATTCCAGAAAATTCTACTCTTTTTATCAGTGCTCGTGATCGCCTGCACAAAAATAAAATTATGACCATGGCGTCACTATGAGAGTATGCAAACCGAAAGTAATTACAAAATTTTAATCAAATTCGTGACATTCTCCCACCGTGAGTTTTCGACAGAAAAACTCAACAATGGGAGGACGTGGCCTGGTGAGCTTGTAGGTTGAAATAAGTTCTAGTTATTTGAGTAGTGTGTTAGTCTTAGATTTATACTGTAGCGGTTGTTGTTTTGGAAATTTCGAGAAAGGATATTTGGTCAAGTTACAGGTGAAATATATTGTTGTTATACGTTACTTATCATAGTGGAGTTTGTCATAATTTGATTCTCTGGCTAGCCTCGGCTATTATGTCGGGGACAGAGATTAAAATAACAGAAAGTTTTGGTATTGACAGTGCTGAGTTTAAAAAATATAATTGGAATGACTCAAGAGAGGCAGAAGAACAAATCAAGTATATTTCTGATTTATCAGAATATGTTATTATTTCTGAATGCAAAGAGGGCAATTTTCACAGAGTAAATCCAATTCAAGTTAAGAAGGAAATTAAAAAGGTATTTACTAGAACCAATGAGATAGACGTATGTCGATTTACAAGGAATAATAAAATACTTTTCACTACGAAAAGTTATGAATGTGCCCTAGATATTGTCAGTAAAAAAAAAATTTTTGATAGGGAAGTTAGATACAGATTCATGAGAGAAAATATCACATCTAGATTCTTGATATTTCAGATAGATCCGGAAATAACCATTGAAGAACTCAAGGATGAAATTGAAGAGGAAAATAGCATTACCGTCCAAAACGTAAAAAGATTCCTCAGGAGGGATGGCGGCAAAATGGTGCCAACAGGGACTGTGTTAATCACTATTTATGGTCATTGTCTTCCAGAATACGTGAAATTATTTTATGTAAGACATAAAATAAGATTATTTATTGATAGGCCAAGAAGATGTAATGTTTGCCAAAGCTTCACTCACCCTTCCAATAAATGTCCTGGTGAAAAAAAAAAATGTAAGAGGTGCAGTAAAGACCATCCCGAATTGCTCTGTCAAGAAACAGAGGTGATGTGTGCGAATTGTGGTAAAGGGCACGAGGCTGACGATGTTAACTGCGAAATAAGGAAAAAAGAACAGGAAATTTTAACATTAAAAAGCGAAAAACATATTACGTTAGCCGAAGCTCGGAGGAAAATGAATGTCAGAAGTGAAAAGAGTTATGCGGAGAAAGTTAAACAAGAAAATTTAGATAAAAAATTTCAAGATATTGATGGAAAATTTCAAAATATAGTACTGTTAATAGACTTTAAATTCCAACAAATAATGGACAGTTTCATGGAACTAGCTTCAGCCATAAGCAACATGTTTCATCAGAGAGAAGTTCTAAAAGAAAACACGGAGGAAGACAACGTCAGTGTAGTGTCCGAAAGAAAAAAAAAAAATTCTAGAGAGGCCATTGCGGAATTTTGCAATAGATTGAGAGGCAAGAAAATGAAACTAAGTGATCAAGACCAGAATAATGATTTATCGCAATTATTAGTGACCACGGAAAATGAAGAAATGATTACCGAACTTGATGGTGTGTCATAGAACTGGCTCGTGTGGTGTTGTTGAACTGGGTGTTTTTATGTATTGTGGACTGTGCTTATTCAAGTATTTTGGTTTTTCTGGCTTTCTGCTCGTTAGGAAGAGTTGGGGTAAGTGTTGTGGTTTTTATGTTTGGTACTTTTTAGATGGTTTTTTTTTTTTAATGTTTTAATTCTGGTCGATGGATAGTTTCATAATACAGTGGAACATCCGTGGACTTAAATCAAATTTGCCCTGGCTGCGTACTGGTATTTTCCGAAATAGCATGATTTGGGCCTTTCAAGAAACGTTACTAAATTGTCATTCGTCACTTTATTTTAAGAACAGGAATGTGTTTCGGGTTGATAGGGATGGTGGAGGTTTGAGGAATGGCGGGGGTTTACTGTTGGCAGTAAATAATCGTCTTCCTGTAAAAATTGTCAACTTACCGGTCATTGATCGTGATCATGAGTTCCAGGCCATTAAAGTATGGTATAAGAAGCGTTGGATCACAATTATTAATATCTATGCGCCGAAAGGTTTTAATGCTGTAAACTGGTTGGAAAACATTAAAAGTTCAATTGGTGAAAATTATATCATCGTGGGAGATTTTAATATTAACTTTCTGAATTGGCAGAATAACCCTAAAAAGGTTAAACTAGACAATCTGGCCAACTGGATCAATCGGAATGACGTTGTGCTAATGAACTTTGACCAGGTCACAAGGTGTCACCCTGGGGGAGGCGGGTCTTTACTGGATCTAACTTTGGTTTCGAACAACTTAGTGCGGTTTTTTGAGATTGCGGTTCAGTCAGATCCGATGGGATCCGATCATCTTCCGATCTGTATCCAGGAGGTTTGTGATGGGAGAGATCTGAGGAGAGATTTTTGGAGTCAAGTTGACTGGGATGGTGTGTGGTCAAAACTAAATGGGATTAATGATCGGGTTTTTGAAGGGGGCGTGGATAATTGGACTCAGGAGGTTACTAGAGCTATTGAGTTGAACTCGAAGAAGGTCTTGGTTAGGAGTGATAATCTCCCTCCTTGGTGGGGGGTAATTTCGCGTCGTTTGCTTGCGCTTAAAAGGTACTATTATAGGAAAGCAGTTCGGTTAGCTAGGCTGGATCTCTGGAGTAAATATAAGATGTATAACGCTAAGCTCAAAAGGCAAATCAAAAAAGATAATAATAGGTTTTGGGATGAGGTGACGAGGGAGGCTGGAAGGGGATCGAGGATTTATAGAATTTTAAAAAGTATGAACAGGAAGGATACAGCTGAAGAGAATACAGATTTTATTTTCCCTAACTGTCCGCCTGATGCTATCTCTCAAGCTAACAATTTATCCGTAATCTTTCAAAATTGTCCTGTTAACCAAATACTCCCCATAGATTTCTCTGGAGCTGACGGGATTGACTTAAAATTTTCTTTGGATGATTTGCAGAAAGTAATCAACAAAAGCAAATCCTCTACGCCTGGGATCGATGGGATTAAGATGAGTTTTTAAAAAAAATTGAGTACTCGGATGCTGCGTCAACTACTGGACATGTATAATCAAATTTTGATTACTAAAAATATTCCTGAAATCTGGAAAGAAGTCATCATGATTCCGATTAAGAAACCGGGTAAAAGCAGAAATGATATCAGTGGATATAGGCCTATAGCTTTGACGGTTTCGAGCAAAAAAATTTTTGAAAAATTGATTTTAGAGATCTCACTTAACTGGAGCATTGAGAGGAAAATTTTTCACTCTAATCATTACGGTTTTATTCCCTTTCGTGATTGTGAAGGGGCGGCTTATAAAATTTTCAACGACCTTAGGAGGGCCAAATTATCTAAGAAGAAAGGGTTTTTAATCGCTTTGGACATCAAAGGTGCTTATGATAATGTGTGGTGGGATGGTCTACTATGGAAACTGAAAAAGCTAGGTCTGGGTGCTGATCTTTGTGTCCTCATTCGGAATTTAATTCATGAGCTCAAAATTCGGGTTAAATGGCGAGGTTGTCTCTCGGACTTTTTCTATTATCATAGGGGTTTGCTGCAAGGGAGTCCGTTGTCTCCTTTCCTGTTTGCGATATACTTAGTGGATATTTTTGAAATTATTGATTCCAGCATTCAATGCGTTGTCTATGCGGATGACATATTTTTATATGGGTGTCATGATAATATTAACTGGATTAAAAACATGCTACAAGAAAACATTAACAGGGTAATTCAGTGGCTTCAGGCCTGGAACCTGGAGGTCAATCCTAACAAGTGTCAAATAATGAAGATAGGTAAATTGGAAGATGGAGAGGTAGAAAACTTTTTTATTAAAGGACAAGAAGTTGAATACGCTGACAATTTGAGAGTGCTAGGTGTTCAGTTCAATAAACATGGGAACTTAAAAAATCATATCGATATGTTGAAACAGAAGGTAAGCAAAAGATTAAACATGATTAAAGCTATAGCTGGAATTGGATGGGGAACCGAGACCAAATACCTTACTCAGATAGCTAAAAGCACTATTGGTTCTTTATTAGATGGAAATCCCAGGATTTTGATGCATTGCAATAACACAGAAGGTCGTCGCCTACAGGTGATTTACAATGTGAGTCTCAGGTGGGCTAGCGGTTTGTCCAAGTGGTGTCCGATTCCTATCTTATTGAAAGAAAATAACATTTGGAGGCATGATCTTAGGAGGGAATTTCTTGCTTTAAAACGTACAATCACGGAGTGCAAACATGAAGAATACACGGACGTTCTTTCTCAGGACTTGATTTATAGGGAGAAGCATAGGCTGGGGAATTTCAACACTAGTATAGGGGAGATGATCACTTACAAATGGGGAGTCAAGATTGACAAAGAGGTTCAGATAGAAATTAACAACCTGCCATTCCAAAATAAAGACTTTCCGGATGACGTAATAAAAAACTCTTTTCACAGTTTTTTCAGTCGCCATAAGGATAATGCTATCTTTATAGGTACGGATGCGTCCAAAGATCATCAGACTACTGCCGTTGGCATAGTTAATCAAAATACTGGCAGTCGTTTAGCTCTCCAAATTCCGCATATTAATTCAATCTTCTCGGCTGAGGCTATTGCATTATTAATTGCAATAAAGTTTTACGCCAAGGAGAGGGGAAACTATCTTTTTATCACTGATGCTAAAAGTGTTCTTGTGGCCTTAAAGCATGTTCATCGGAAATCAGTTGCGATTATAACTCGTCTGCGGAATGAAGTCAATCAGAGGAGATTGGAGAATTATGGTATCACTTTCATCTGGGTTCCGGGGCATAAAGGTATAGAAATTAATGAAATTGCGGACAATTTAGCTAAACATGGTCCCTATAATAATGTTTGGATCCCTTGGTTTTCTCCGGAGGATTGGATTACGGATATTAAGAAGAATAAGAATAAGGATGCGCATTGGGAGTGGGAGGAATACCGTAAAAACAATAGGGAGCGCTGTTGGAATTATGATAGCATAGGGTATCCTCATCATACTTTACATAGGAAGAGGGGTGTAGTTTTTACAAGATTTTTAACAAAAACAGTCTTAACCCTTGGTCGAAAGAAAAAGTTCCTTAAAGGTGGTGATGCGAGGTGCAACTTATGTCGTGAGGAGGATCAGACTGAAGAGCATTTAGTCTTACGATGCAAAAAGTTTACTGGGATTCGTGAGCAGTTATATAAGATGTTACAAGTGTCGAGAACTGTTTCGTATGCGGAACTCTTTGAGGTAGCAGGAAAGAAGGGTGGTGTTTATCTTAAATGGCTTTCTAGTTTTTTGGAGGAGATTTATAGTGAATGTCCTAGCTGGCGTGGCGTAGATTAGCAGTGGTCCCGTACGTTTGGTGGTTTCGGTGTCTGGTGATGAATTTCTTGGATGGTCGTATAGTTTTTGAGAAACTAGATGTTAACTCCGTGGTTCATCGGTTGTTCGGTTAGCTGAGATTCTGTTATTTCTGGTCTGAGTTTTAGGAGAGGTTAAGGTGTAAGGTTTTGCGGATGGGTTGTTGCGGACTAAGACAGCTATAAAGAAATAGAAAGCTGCTCACCGGGGCCACTCGGGCCTCAACAACAACAACAACAACAACTCAACAATGGATACAATAAAGTATAAAATAAAATAAAATATGACTAATACTTATATTACAGTCAAAACATACAATTCTTACAATATTACTTTTTCTTAAAACAGATAAATATACATTTTTTCCTGAAAAATTCAAATAAAATTAAAAATATTATTAAAAATTGAAATTAAATCTATGAAATATACTCAAAAGTAAAGAACAAAGTATTAGTAAAGTCTTTCTTCATGACAATTTGTTTACAAAGTGCACACGAGATGGCAGCACTGAAAAATTATTTTGAAGAAAAGGAATAATTTTACCAAAAAAAAAAAACATTCGATCTGACGTAACAGATACTGCGGACTTAGGAACTGAACTATTCTTCGCGGGTTGTGTTGACATTTTCTCAAGCTAATTATCGGAAGCAAAAACTGTGAGTTCCGAGACTATTTCTTTTTAAAAGAACTTTAAATTTTAAAATTTCAAACTCTCCCTTTTTTTTGTGTGTGTGTTAATGCATAAATGTCCTGTGTTTTAATGGAACTTATGTAAATTAAAGAAGCTATCTTTCGAATCCGGAATTCTACATATTATTTGCTCTACAGAACACAATTAATGCTACAATAATCTATTGTTTTTGCTGCAATATCTTTGTGAGTTCAAAAGGCAGAAAGTTTAGCGGTTCACCCGGCAGAAACAATTGAACCACGTATAGGCCACAACCCAAAAAACACATGCATTTATACAGACGGCTCAAAATTGGAATCAGGTGCTACAGGCTCGGCTTTTGTAGCTTTAAAAAAAATAAATAAATAAAGAGTTGGTTAGTACCTTTAAGAAGTTGTAACAGCGTCTTCCAAGTCGAACTACTGGCTATACATAAAGCAGCGGAATGGGGCAATTCATTGTGTGAGCCATACAGCATTAGGTCGGACTGCCAATCAGCAATAGATTCATTAAGTAAACCATTCAACACCAGTGACACAGTCAACAAAATACACAACCTAATTAAAGATTCAAGAAACAATTTTAAAATCAGCTGGGTCAAGGCGCATTGTCGGCATCCAAGGAAACGAAGAGGCCGATGTGTTAGCCAAACACGCAGCACTAAACCAGAACAATGAACGTGAATACTACCTGGAAAAACCTATTTCAAAACTAAAAAGAACACTAAAAGACTTAACAACTGAACAGTGGCAGTTCGAATGGGACTATGGGGACACAGGCAGGGAAACTTACTAGTACTTTCCAAAAGTGGACGGAAATAGATTAGTTAGCGACTACCTACTCTCACGACTTTACACAGCTCATGGAGCATTCCCAGAATACCTTTACAGATTCAAGAAGGCGCACACACCGGACTGTGATTGCGGTTCGGAGGGTACGCCTAAACACTACCTGCTACACTGCCCGCTCACACAAGCAGATCACCTAGCAAACATAACAACAGAAAACGAAAAATTATGGCATAAACAATTAGCAAAAAACAAACACGTACAGGGAAAGGCAAAAATCATAATCAGGTGGCTCCAAGACAACTGCGACAACATCACGTCCCTCATACATCAGAACACATAGACAAATAACCACACTTACAAAAAAAAAAGAACCTCGCAATCCTTTACTACAGCCACTAATCTTTCATGTACCCGCGCGCATTTTTGTGTTATATGTTATTTATGTTTAAAAAAATTAAAAAACCTACTAAACGGCCTAGGATTCCTATCGCCACAAAAAAATGATAAAATGGTGTATTTTGTCTTATGTCCCAGCAGTGTGCGGTAGTCGTGCGATATCAGCAGTATCCAAGACCCGAAACAGGTGCCCCGTAGGAACTTTCTGCATGCAAGTCGCAAGACATCACGGATCTGCAAGTCGCATACCATGACACAGCATAAATCTTCACCTGCCTCCGGCACTGCTTGTCCGTCCTACATGTTATTAAAGGAAAAATGGCCTAGGTCTAAAACCCTACGGTCAACAATAAAAAATCACAAAATGTTAAAATAATGATATGTCTTATGATCACAGCAGTAAGCGGTAGTCGTGCAGTAACAGCAATATCCACGGCCCAAAACAGGTGCCTCGCAATAATACTAATGCAAGCACGTCGAAAGACATCTCGGATCTGCAAGCTGCACATTATGACAAATCAAAAAGCTTCATCCGCCCCCGCCTAACTGCTTGTCCGTCCAGATTTAAACAACATGAGATATATATTTAAAAAAAATCAAAAGGGAATTCACGGAGAGTGCTAGGGTTAAGTGAACTCTCTGGTTAATTTTAAACAATACCAATGTTATTAACCCATTTATTTTCCAGGATTCCCTCCCCTAGGACTTGGCTCCCGAAAATTTCAAGTTGATTTAATCGACGCAGGGACTCAAGGGACCCTGTGCAGTCCGAAGAGATTCGGGAGCACCAATCAAGTCCACTGCACCAGAACAGTACAGGTTGATGACCTCATAGACGTAGAGACTCAAGGGACTCTGCCCGGTCCGTCACCGTTCTGGAACCCCCCCCCCCCTAGTGGGCTAACGCCTCTCAGGCTTTCAAGTTGACCTCATTGACGCAGGGACCCACGGGACCCTGTGCGGTCAGAAGATCAACGGGAAGCAACCTACTAGCCCACTTACCCCGAACCGTACTCGTTGACCTCATCGACGCTGAGACTCAAGGGACTCTGTGCGGTCCGAAAAGTGTTCGGGGTTTTTCTGTTTCCCTTGTTTTTTCTAGTGACAGTACGCCTCTTTATTAGGTGCATTTGGACTCTGTCCGCACGAGCTACCGGACCCGCTCCAATGGGACAGCCCATGGAGCACCCTTTTTTTTCTTTTTCCTTAGGTACGGTAGAAAGGCGGGATCACGTCACCACCAGCAGCGATTCGACTGCCTTGCATTTTGGCCCAAAAATTCTCCCTTCTCTGGCACTACTTAGCATTTCGGCCTTTTTAGTTTTGGTTATTTATTTTTCTAAATCTCCCTCAAAATTGTCCCGCCTGTTGTCTGCTATGGGCATGCCACTGTTTCGGCTCAACAATTTTTAACTCCAGCCCCATTTCACCTGGCACTGCGAGTGGGAGTGATGTGCGGCGCCAAACTCAGTACATTCACAAAGGCAATAAACTACTCACAAGGAAGGTCTCCATACGGGCATACGCAGAAAAATATAAAAAAATTACAGAATGTTCTTCTCATATAGTTATATATGTTTATAAAAAAAATTTCGGCGGAAACTCCTTATAACGTCCGTAAAAAAATAATAAAAATTTCGTTTATTTGGCGATTTATCTCCGGTTGGCGGAAAAACGAAATTTTGAAAAATACGCTTTTACGCTTCGAATATTTTCGTAAAGAAAAAACTTTTTATGTTCAATTTATTTAAATAAGTTTAGTTTAAGTAATTTTAGTTTTGCATTTTTACTTTACTTTAAGTGTAATTTTGTCATATACGTTTATATGTACTTATAACAAAATGAAATTAATATATTTTATCATTTAAAACAATTTAAATTGATTAAAATTGTTCCAAATTGAAAAATACACTGTTAAAAATCTGCTGCATTTTGTTGCAACGCACTCCCTTGCTTGTACAGAAAACGGTTACTTGGCCGTGAAATGGATCTTTCTCATTGGTTGGAATAGAGATATTATATACAAGCGGTGGAGTGCGTTGCAACAAAATGCAGCAGATTTTCAACAGTGTATGACACGGTCAATTCAACGTGCTATGGAGCATTTTCACTGGTCAGAAGAGAGATATTCTACAAAAGTAGTGGAGTGACGTTGCAGTAAATGCTGCAGATTTTTAACAGTGAAGTCAATTAAAATCAATTTTCAGATTCGTTAAAATCGTCTGCTTTTGGCGAGGAAATGCACTGCTCGCCAAATCCCGCGTCGCTTTCATCTTTTCACGCCAATTATTCCAAACTATTTTATTTTTTTACATATCTAATAATGTAATTCCGCCGCTAATTTTCACTGATCCTTTATTACCTACATGAGTAGTTTAATTCGTATTTTTTTCAAAAAATTCTGAGTATGCCCCCAATGGAGACCTTCCTTGTCAGTCCAGCAACCGTTAGCCACAATCAGCCGACCTCGGCACTTGTCTGCGTAGATCGCCTCTACTTTTCCGGCTAAAATTCCATCATGTACGCTAATGGCGCCTGGTGAATGTAAAATCCGTCGTGGGTGCAAAGATCTGTGATTTATACCTCTGGAGGTGCCTTGCCAGATGAAAGTCTCGTCATCTGATCAAGGCTCTAAATTACGAGACCATCTTGCGAAGCCATTTGCAGTTCAAACAACAGGATGTACCATTAATTAACAGGCGAAACAAAGTATGCTCAACGGCAAGCAAATACTGCAGGAATGATGGCATGCGAAGCAAAGTTTATTGCCGCTACGTGGCAATTAGGCGGTCGTCCGCCCCGATACCAGATATCTAACCCGTTAAGCTGAGATAACTCGGCAGGTAGGGGCCTGGTCATCGGTTAGAAAGAAAGAAAGAAAGGTTCTTAATGCAGAAGAAGTATAATTCGTTTCAAAGAAGATACCATACAAGGTAGGATATAATTTATATACAGGATGAGTCATAAATATAGAAAAAATAGGCTATCTCCTCAAATATTGCCCCTAGACCCATACTTCCAATTGCAAAAATTCATAAAAAAGGTGAAATTTCTGATAAGATAAGTTGCAACTCCATGGGGGGTCTATTTGCAAAAAAGACGAAAATTAAATTTTTATATGGCCCCCGTAGGGCGAAATTTCCAATTAGGAAATTATTCCTTATCCATTCCTAAATTGAACAAAACAAATTTCATCTCCGTATCTAAAAATACTACAGAGATATTAATACCAAAATCCACAAAAATTCCTGAATTACACCACTTTTCCCTGCCTCTAAACTGTGATTTCTTGACTCAATTTCAACACTTGTTAGGGAGCATTCACAAATTGCAATTTAATAAAAATCGGTTTAAGATAGCTCTTTTCTTTGGACATAAAATATCAGCGTATAGTTTTTACGCTAAACTGGTATACCAGACGTCTGCCCGGGTCAAAATATCTACGTCAGGTCCCAAACCGACCCATAGGGGAAAAAGTTCGGCATGGCCTGAAAAAATGTCAACATCATAACCCAGACCGGGCTGGAAAATAGTTTAAATCATATTCAGTCGCAAATTTCCAAATAGTTTTTTAATTCGGCATGGGAAAAAAATGTTTCATATGGAGGAGTTCTGACCAAAAAATTCTTTTATAGCTTTTTGTTTTTTATATTTATACTTTTTATTATTAAAGAAGCGCCAAAGGCTGTAATATATTTATTTTATCAATGAATCTCTATTTATATGTAAATGTTTCACTTATATTTTAATATCGTTAATCCATATCCCTTGCGTTGGAACTCTGAAAAATTTTATACACTAAAACTTTTTAAGACGGAATCACATAGGAAAGAAAAAATACGTTATAGACAGATGCTCTCCCTAGAAGATGTAATTGGAGCTTATTTTATTTTCAGGTACTATTGAATTTATTTTGCATGGATAATCATATTTTCCGTTTAAGACAGAATTCCGTCATAGGCAGATTTTTTTCACTGGTCTTATTGTATTTAATTTTTTTAGCCTTTGAATAATCTATTAAAAAATAAATTTTAAAGTTTTTTTTTTTTTTTTTTTTTTTTTTTAAGTAAAATAAAGATTTTAAAATCTATATGCTTTTCGTAAAAAATTCGATTCAGCCGAATTTTATTTATTTTATGCACGTATTAAGTCAGTCAGAGACAGTGATTTTAATACGGGTTTTGTCGAGACCGGGTTCGAAAATTTCATCCAGTGTGCACCTAAGTTGAAGAAAGTAGTCCCCTCCTTTATGAAAAGTACGCTAGGCCCGGCCTGGCGGGTCTTCAGAAAAAAAGTAACATCTCGGTCCTGGCCCTACCTGGGTCCAGAATACAGATTTTTTAACATACACTGGAGGACGATAAAAAGCCTGAAGTTGTCAGAGGTAAATAAAAAATAAATTAATTAATTAATTAAAAAAAAAAGAAAGAAAAAAGAAAAAGAAAAGAAAAAAGACTTAATCTGCATTTTAGAAAAAGCACTTGTTTAAATAACTGACGGACATTTAAAAAATACACTTCGTTTTTCTGCATAATGAATTTTTTATCCTCTATTTCTTGTCTTTAAATTACTAAATGTTAAGAATTTTTAAAAGAAAAAAGAACTTGAAACACGTCATTTTTGATTTTTTTACATTAGTTTTGTTTCGGCAAATTTGAAAAAATGTTTGCTTTTGAAAATATGATTTTTTTAAAAGTTACATTATTTTTTCAATAAACATTTTTAATAGTTTTAAAATTAATATAAAAAAAACCTTGGAACAAAACTAAAATCAGATTTTCATCTTTAATTAAATGGAAAGAAATTGAAATCCGATATATAATGTTACGAGTTATAACGATTTTTGATTGTCCCATTTAAACCAGTACTAACCACATGAAACTTTTATAAATTTTATGAGAAATTTTAGAATGTGATTTTCTTAGCAAATTATAAGGCTAACCATCACAAAAAAAGAAGAAAAATCAAAATTCTAACTCAAGAAATAGATTTTTTACGCGTTTTCTAGAATTGTTAAAGTAACATTGTTTTTTGAATTGCGCGCATTTCTATTTGCGTCTAATCCCTTAAAACCTGATGAATTTTTTAAACGGCTATAACTTTGCGAATTTTAGAGATATGAAAATGCAACTTTTTGTGTCTTATTCAGGACTGAATAAGGAAAGTTTTCCTAATTGGAATTTTTCCTAATGGGGGCCGCATAAAAATTTAATTTTCGTAACTTTTCAACTAGACCCCCCATGGAGTCCCAATTTATCTTATCAAAAATTTCACATTTTTTTTAATGAATTTTTGCAATTGGAAGTATGGGTCTAAGGGCAATATTTAAGGAGATAGCCTATTGTTTTGTATTTATGACGCACCCTGTATATTCACAGAACAATTTTTAACTTTAAATTACGACTCACGTCCTTTAGATTATGAAGTCTGAAATTGAAATGTTCTTTTTTATCTAAGTGAAAACATTTATCCATAAATTTATTTGAAGGAAATAAACTATAAGCATTTTTTGAAAATATATAATTTCAATTGTGATTTAAATAAATAATATGGCTACTAAAGATATAGCCCTTATTGAAAAACTGAATGACTACAGTTATAGTAATTGGACTTTTAAAATAGAAAACCTATTGCAGAAAGGATATGTATATTCAGTGATTCTAAATCCCCCACCGGCTCTTGTCACTACAGACTGGATCAAAAATAATATAAAAGCGAAAACAATCATATGCATAGAAGATTCGCAAATTATTCATATTAAGCATCTAGTAAATGCGAAAGATATATGGGAAGCTTTAAAAAATGTACACTTGAGAACAAGCTTATCATCTAAGCTTTTTCTTCTGCGAAAATTATATTCTCAAAAATTAGGTGAGGAGGGAGACACGATCTCCCACATCAAGAACATTTTATCAATTAAATATAGACTATTTGCTATTGGCGAGGAGATCCCTGACTCACATATATGCGCCCTACTGCTTTGTTCGCTCCCTAGATCTTTTGACCCTATGGTTACCGCGTTAGAAGCCAGCGAGACGGATCTGACTCTAAATTACGTAAAAAATAAATTAATTGATGAATATAAACAGATGCGAAAACAGAGACATGAGTTCAAATTCGCGAGATTCAGCTTACAAAGTAATAAATAGATCTGAGAATCGTGAAGCTATTTCGAGCTCACGCGACTCGGCATTTAAGGTAGTAAATAAAAATGCTAGAAATAAGAAATTTTGTACGTTTTGCAAACGGGATAACCATTTACGCGAAGAATGTTATCATTTAAAGAAGAAAACGCAAAATAATAACCAGAGAAATAAAACGAAAAAACACATGGTGATGCAAAAAACTTTTGTGATGGTGTGAAGTGAATGTAACATTTACGATCAGCAATTATTGGCATTTAAAAGTATTTTTGCTTGAGATATTGTCGAAAAAGCATTGCAAAGATATACTTTCCCTCTCCCTTCCATTTCCAAATGTACTAAATTTAAAATTATGGGAAAAAATCCGAGTTTACTTAAAACCGTGCATAAAAATTATAGTAATTATCCTCATTTTTCTAATAGAAATTCTCAATTTTCCGTTAATAACAAACGTTACTTTAAAATCGCAAATTTAATCGGCTAAATCGCCAAGGTGCATAATGATCATCGCCACTGAATATATAAATAATGCCATATTTGCAAACTTATCGGTCAAAAAACAGTGGAACCTTGGTTTACGGCCGCCTCTGTTTTTGACAAGTTCGGTTTATGACCAACTCCAGTGATCAAAATTTTACTCGGTCGGCGTAGGATAACTTGATTCGCGACCAAAGCTGTCGAATAGTTCAATTGGCAACCCTCACATAACTCTTGTTATAAGTCAAGTTTGGAGTAAAGTGCGCGTATCAGAGTGCTTTGTGACCTTCAGTACAGTAAAAAATTTAACTTATTGTTTTAATTTTAATCAGTTTTGCGAAAATGTTAGCCTTTATTATGACTTCTAAGAATGAAAAGTCGTTTAATGATAGCAGTAGTAAGAAACTTAAGCGAATTACTGATCAATTATGAAAAGAAGCAGTGACAAAACTTAAGAACGATGATAGTGTAATCAAAATAGCTAAACAATACGGTGTTGATGAACTGTCACTTACTCCGATTATAAAGTACTAGTCGGATGTGGCAACCCCAAAACTATTTTCTATCTCATGCATTTAATGCGTCAAAATTCATTATTACAGGGCCAAAATCAAATGACAATCATATGCTCACCGTGAGGATTCTAAAGACATGAAATTCCGAACATTAGTTTTTGAAATAGGACTGTGGCGGATATCGGGGAAAATACAGCATACATGCGACACATGTTGGGAGATTTATCCAAAACACGCAATGAGAAATAATATAAATCAAAGTGTGCCTAAATCTCAAGTTCGATGAAAATTTGTGCATTAACTCCTGCGATAGAGATATTGTGGTAATCGGAACAATCCAGCATAGCAGCGCCATGTGTTTGGTTATTGAAACCAAATCGTAAACAAAGCCAATTCATATAAAGATTAACTGAATTTGAAGTTTGATGAAAATCTGTGCGTTAATTCTCCAGATAGAACTATTGCGAAAATAATGAAAAATGCAACACGGTTAAGCCATCTGTTGAACAATATAAATCAAAATGTAAACAGTATTAATTTATATCAGGGATTACCAGATTATAATTTTTTTTAATCCCATGCATTAATTCTTGAGATAGAGCACCCAAAAAATTTATATCACATACAGAAAGTCAGATACAAGAATGGATTATGATCGTGAACTGAGGTTCCACTGTATATTACATAAAAATTTAATTACAGCTGGTGATTTCAATGTCAATTTTACAAATAATACTAGAAATGAATTTTCAGTATATTTTCATCCTTGGTTGACATAAATATATTAAGGCTGTATTTCGAGCGACTTTCTTCAAGGAAGATAATTTAACCAATAATTTTCCTGAAAATGGCCTAGAATATTATTCAATAATTGAAATAAGCTATTCCAATAGATATCAGGAAGGAGAAATAAAAATATTTTACTTTATTTTTTTTAAATTTAAATGGGAAAATTCGTTTTTATGTGCATTGACTATAAAATTATGTTTAGCGACCTTTGGGTGCCATGATCACAAAAATCGCGCTAATGGCGGAAATATTTCATATTTATAACATCTGATTTTTAAAAAATCCCTGTCGGCTGGGCCTATAGGCGGAGGTAGATTTCGAAGAGTGCTCATTTCAACAACAAATATATATATATATATATGATTAGAGATAAACCCAGTTTAATAACTTCATTTGGCCGTTTATGAAAAATTTTTAATTTCATTTTTCTGCAAAAACTGGTTTTATCAGAATCATCTTAAGAAAAATTCAGCTCAAATGCCCATTTTGACAACATATTTTGAAATAAATTCTGAATTTATTAAAAAATAGACCAAAACAGCACATTATACAGTTCCTAAATAACAAAAAACTGTCAGTTAAATGCATTTGAGAAAAAAATTGAATTTAAAAATGAGTCATAAAATAACCGATTTGTTGTTTGAATACATCCTTAATTCTTTAATCATGATTGCTTCGGAAAATTTTGTGCGAAATACTGACTTTGACAGCATTTTAAAAAATGTATTCTATCTTTATCAAAAAACTGGCCAATGCGTCACAGTATACAGGGTGAGTCATAAATATCGAAACAATAGGCTATCTCCTCAAATATTGCCCCTAGACCCATACTTCCAATTGCAAAAATTCATTAAAAAAGGTGAAATTTCTGATAAGATAAGTTGCAACTCCATGGGGGGTCTATTTGAAAAAATACGAAAATTAAATTTTTATACGGCCCCCGTAGGTCAAAAATCCCAATTAGGAAATTATTCCTTATCCATTCCTAAACTGAACAAAACAAATTTCATCTCCGTATCTAAAAATCCCACAGAGATATTAAATCCCAAAATCCTCAAAAATTCCTGACTTACACCACTTTTCCCTGCCTCTAAACTGTTCTTTCTTCTCTGTGATTCAACGCTTGTTAGGGAACATTCACAAATTGCAAATTGATAAAAATCGGTTTAAGATAGCGCTTTTTCTTTGGACATAAAATAGCAGCGTATAGTTTTTACGCTAAATTGTTATACCAGACGTCTGCCCTGGTCAAAATATGTAGGTCAAGTCTCAAACCGACCCATAGGGGGAAAAGTTCGGAGTGGCCTGAAAAAATGACAACATCATAACCCGGACCGGTATGGAAAATAGTTTAAATCATAGCCCGGTTCAGTCGCAAATTTCTACATAGTTTTTTAATTCGGCGTGGGAGAAAAAATGTTTCATTATGGAGGAGTTTTGAACAAAAAATTCTTTTATAGCTTTTCGTTTTTTATATTTTTACTTTATTATTAAAGAAGCGCCAAAGGATGTAATATATTTAATTTATCAATGAATCTCTATTTATATGTAAATGTTTCACTTATATTTTAATATCGTTATTCCATATCCCATGCGTTGAAGACTCTGAAAAATGTTATACACTAAAACTTATTAAGACGGAATCACATAGGAAAGAAAAAATACGTTATAGACAGATGCTCTCCCTAGAAGATGTAATTGGAGCTTATTTTCTTTTCAGGTACTATTGCATTTATTTTGCATGGATCAACATATTTTCCGTTTAAGACAGAATTCCGTCATAGGTAGATTTTTTTCATTGGTTTTATTCAGAGTTGGGCAAAATACATCGAAAAATCATTTTCGATACAAAATACAAAATACATTAGTTTTAGAATCTAAAATACAAAATACAAGATACTTTTCAAATTGAAAAAGTTCAAAACACAAAATACATGTATTTTGAAAATACATTCAAAATACAAAATACATTTGAAAATTAAAAAAACAGTCTATGAGATTATATGTTTGAAAAGGGCCGTGTCCGACAAAATTAGCTGGCCAATTTTAATCCCGACACTCGGGTCGGGCCTGACAAGACCTGTTTTTCAGTCGTTCCGGGCCACTCCGGGTCAGGTATCGGGTTTATTTTTTGTTCAGAAAGATAGACTCAGATGGGCCGCGTCATCACTCTTTCGGATCCCGGGCTTTACTTTATTATGCAGATTCGGGCCGGGCCTGACTAATTCCTTCCAGATCGGATCGGGATTAGATTTTACTCTTCCCAGAGCACTAATTGCGGTAGTCGAAAATATTAGTATCAAACCGACCCAGCCCGTATGAAAATCATTGGCTCATTCCGTCTTGGTCAGCCTATGGGAAAAATCAGTAAAATCTGGCCCGACCCAACAATTTTTTTTTTTCAAAAAAATGTACGTATTTTTAAATTGCTATAATTTTACTATTAAAATTATTATTATTCTTTATGAATAGTAAGTATGTTTCTGGATAATAAAATTAAAGCACAGCAAAGAGAACTGCAAATGAATCTGTCTATAAATTCCGTCTTAATCAGGAAATGTATTGATTCATGCAAAATAAATTTAATAACAAGAAAAAAGAATATAATACATTTAGAACAAGCAATGTTTCTCGTTCCTGCTAAGAAATAAACCTGTCTATTATCTATTTTTTCTCCTATCCTGTGCGAATAATTCTCAGAAGATTTTATTGTATAGCATTTTTCGACTTTTAAGTTTCCAAGACATAAAATGATATTAAGGCTGCTCTCATCTGTTCTGCTGAACAAAAGCAAAATGTTTTGACACATTTACAAATCCATTTTTTAACGGAAAATTATAAAATTGGAAGGCCCGACTTATGGAAACGATTTGGAATCGAACTGAATTTTCCATTTTTGTATCAATAAATTATCTGTTGAGTTATAATGATTTCGATCAGGTGACAAGCACGATTTTTATCCCAGTTTCAGTGGTTATTCTTCTTTCGCGAGGAAATTCGATTCAAAACGCCCACTTTGACACTATTTCTGAAAAATCTATTGTGTTTACAAATTATGTGAAAATGAGTGGCAATTAAATATTTTCTGTACCTGCTAGCTTCATGCATTTCCAAACAAAAATAAATTAAACATGTGTCATGAAGTTGCCCTGTTTGACTAAGAACAGCCTTAATTATAACAAAAACGTTTACATAAAAATAAATATTCATTTTAAAATTAAATATCGCAGTCCAAAGCGCTTTTTTAAAAGAAAGTCTATAGACTTTGTTTTATTCCATACAGTACAGCGCAACGTGTTCTATCGCAATACAGTAATTCTTTTGATACATTATGATTTGAAGCTGGGAAAATATCAGGCATTCTTTCTCAAAACAAACATTAAATGACATTTCTTTTCTACTATTACATTACTTTTTTTTGTATGGTTTTTGAAAAAGCACTAGACATTGCAAAAATCTAAATATTTCTTCCTGTTTATCGCACAGTAGTTTTTGTCATTCGCTAAGAAACGTTATAATTATAAAACCTAGAACTTTAGAATTGTAACAATTCAGCAAAAATGCCTAAGTAAAACAGAAGTATTGATTCTAATCCTTATCGTATCTGTAGCTGTAAAATATGTTTGGATTAACTTTCAGAAACAAACCCTATAAGACAAAACAAAACAGGCACGCTCGTATTATTCTTTTATGAATTTACACCTGTGGTTTCAACGAAGCAGCTGGAAACCTACAGAAATGTATTTTGAATATGCAATGTATTTTCAAAATACAAAATACTTGAAAAACTCATTTCAAAATACATTACCAAAATACTTTCGTTTAGTGAGGTTAAAATACAAAATACAAATGTATTTTGAAAATGTATTTCAAATACATGTATTTTCGATACTGCCCATCTCTGGTTTTATTGTATTTATTTTTTTTTTAGCCTTTGAATAATCTATTTTTAAAAAAAAATTAAAGGTTTTTTTTTTTTTTTTTTTTTGTAAAATAAAAGTTTTAAAATCTATATGTTTTTCGTAAAAAAATTCGATTGAGCCGAATTTTATTTATTTTATGTACGTATTAAGTCAGTCAGAGGCAGTGATTTTACGCTAGGCCCGGCCTGGCGGGTCTTCCGAAAAAAGTAACATCTCGGTCCTGGCCCTACCTGGGCCCAGAATACAGATTTTTTAACATCCTCTGGAGGACGATAAAAAGCCTGAAGTTGTCAGAGATAAATTTAAAAAAAAAGAAGACTTAATCTGCATCTTAGAAAAAGCATTTTTTAAAATAACTAACGGACATTTAAACAATACACTTCGTTTTTCTCCATAATGAATTTTCTATCCTCTATTTCTTGTCTTTAAATTATTAAATGTTAAAAATTTTTAAAAGAAAAAAAAACTTGAAACACGTCATTTTTGATTTTTTTACATTAGTTTTGTTTCGGCAAATTTGAAAAAATGTTTACTTTTGAAAAAATGTTTGTTTTTGAAAATATGATTTTTTTTATAAAGTTATATTATTTTTTCAATACATATTTTTAATAGTTTTAAAATTAATATAAAAAAAAACCTTGGAACAAAACTAAAATCAGATTTTCATCTTTAATTAAACGGAAAGAAATTGAAATCCGATAAATAATGTTACGAGTTATAACGATTTTTGAATGTCCCATTTAAAAAAGTACTAACCACATGAAACTTTTATAAATTGTATGAGAAATTTTAGAATGTAATTTTCATAACAAATTATAATGCTAACCATCACAAAAAAAGAAAAAAAATCAAAATTCTAACTCAAGAAATATATTTTTTACGCGTTTTCTAGAACTGTTAAAGTAACATTGTTTTTTGAATTGCGAGCTTTTCAATTTGTGTCTAATCCCTTAAAACCTGGTGAATTTTTTAAACGGCTATAACTTTGCGAATTTTGGAGATATGAAGATGCAACTTTTTGTGTTTTATTCAGGACTGAATAAGGAAAGTTTTTCTAATTGGAATTTTTGTCCTACGGGGGCCGTATAAAAATTAAATTTTTGTAACTTTTCAACTAGACCCCCCATGGAGTCGCAATTTATCTTATCAAAAATTTCACATTTTTTTATGAATTTTTGCAATGGGAAGTATGGGTCTAAGGGCAATATTTAAGGAGATAGCCTATTGTTTCGATATTTATGACTCACCCTGTATAGTTCCTAAATAAGAGGATCTGTAAATTGGATGCGTTTGAGAGCGAAAATGGATTTTAAAACGAGTTATAAAAAACGCAATTTGCTGTGTCAAAACTTTCTTAAATTTTCAAATCACGAAGACTTCGGGAATTCTGTTCAAAATACCCTTTTTGGTAGCTTTTTTCGAAATATATTCTGTCTTTATCAAAAAACCGATCAATGCATCACATTATATAATTCCTAAATAAGAGGATCTGTACATTGGATGCGTTTGAAAGCAAAAATGGATTTAAAAACGAGTCAGAAAAAAACGCAATTTCTTATTTGAACACTTCCTTAAATTTTCAGTCACCAGGATTTCGGAAAATTCTGTTCAAAATACCCTTTTTGGTAGCCTTTTTTGAAATATATTCCGTCTTTATCAAAAAACATATATTTCCCCCCCAAAAAGTCTTAGAAAATGTCTTGCCTTCTGTGAGTGGTCGCCTTTAAAAACAAATACCGGTGAAAATGAGAATTTTTTTAATTTTACATCCTCAATAATGACATTATCAGCAAGTAATGCTGGTCTTAAAAGAATATTTTCTAACTTTTCTTTCATTCAGAACAAATTAAAAAGCATTTTAGGTTAAGAAAGGTTAGCAAAATTAATCCTATATTACGGAATACTCTTAGTATATTATTACCTGTTTACAAAAATAATTTTGTTCTTTTAATGTAGTAAAGTAATTGCACAAGATATTTTATTAAATTTTTTCTGTTATTTTTCTGCTACAATTATTGATTTATACTTTTACAATAAGAACCATTTTTCTTTGTATAAAGCAGTAGATCATTTTTAAGTTATCACAGAGCATTATTTATTTAAAAATACTCTAAAAAGTGATATTAAAATATCATAGATTTTTTTTTTTTTTTTTTTTTTTTTTTTTTTACTTTTAAATAGAAATTCAACCGCAAACAATAATAAACGTGTACAGCATCAGATTACTATTACGAAAATTTCTGTTTAAGTGACAGAAAATTATCCTTCTATAGTAAAAAAAAAAAAAAAAAAAAAAAAAAAAAAAAAACTAGCCTTAAAAGGAATGACTCCTAGAATGATGCTGATGTGTAAGATTTCCGGAAATAACGAATCCGGGCGGACCACTCCTTCCATGAGTCGAATAGACCAAACAGGAAAGGGCTCCGTCTCTGCATCACCGTATGGGTTACCATAAAGAGGGAAAGGTTACCATCGCCAACAATCGCCAAGTTTGTCGCCAACGTGGCGATATATCGCCAAATTTGGCCACCAAAATTAGTCGCCAAAAGTGACGCCAACTTGGTGATAACTGTAATATTTCGCCAAATTTTTAATTTCTTTACAACACCAGTCGTTTGACACATGATTTGAAAGGTCTGCAACTGCTTATTCATATTATGGATGTCTTGTGTGTCACCCCCACACTCTGCTCCCCCCATGGGGGCACATTTTTAATTTCTTTACAACACCAGTCGTGTGCACATCATTTGAAAGGTCTGCAACTGCTTATTCATACAATGGATGTCTTGTGTGTCAACCCCCACTCTGCCCCCCGGGGGGGGCACATTTTTAATTTCTTTACAACACCAGTCGTGTGACACATCATTTGAAAGGTCTGCAACTGCTTATTCATACCATGGGGCATTGGCGACCGCAGCAAGCAGGGGCAGTCTACAATTTGGAATCACGAAGCGATTACGCGGGGGGTTGGTGAGCGTAGCGAGCAGGGGGGCGGAGCCCCCCTAGTTATATAAACAAAGTATATTTATACAATCCTTTTGAAACTTTTTCACTTTGAATAACATTTATAAACTTTATTTTAATTTTTTAACTAAATTCTTTATACATTAATTACCTGTGTGAATTATGAATCATTGCAGGTTAAAGTTCTTATTAATATTATTTCTTAATTTCTGCCAGTTTTTGCCACTTACTGGCAAAAACTAGTTTCTGTAAAGCCGGTTTTAACCGGTTATAACCACTGGTTTTAACCACCCCGACAGAAACTTGTCAGCCCTGATTCCAGATACATTTTGGAAAATCTCTTGTGTGTCCCTGTAAATACTATCTGCTTTCTATCATACAGGAAATAACTTGTAGTATTCCTCAGTAACGTATATCGATTTCATAAAATGTTAAATAGTTTAAAAAATTAAAACGCGAACCAAAAAATGTTCTCACTAATACCATTATGTGATGGAATATTATTGTGTGGCTCTGTAAATCAATAACAAATGTTCATTGCACACAGGCTGTACAGAATGCATATTACAGTACATAATTCGTAAATGCATATCAATTTTATTATATTCGAAAGAGTGTAACACCAATAAGTTGCACTTGAAATTTATTTTTTCCGGACGTAATATAAAGGAATACTTTTGATTGTCTTTGTAACTTAACTATTAGTCCGATTTTCATAAAAATTGAAATGACTCGACAAAATTATGCAATAATTATATACAGTCGACTCTCGTTAATTGGAAATCGGATAATTCGAATCTTCGCTTAATTCGAACTAAACATGAAGTCCCGAAATTTTCAATAGCAGAATAACGTTAAACTTTTCATTAATTCGAACTCCTTTTCTCTTGACATCGTTTAATTCGAACAAACGAGAATTCCGATTTTTCAATTCTTCCTTTCTTTCTCACGCATTTCAGACGATTTGAATGACTTTCTTTCTTTGATTTGTGTTAAAATTGTTCAGAACGAGTATACATATAATCCCATGCATTTGATATCCACTTTCCAAGTGCCCCGTCTGTCCATCAGTGATGCTTCAAATTTTTCTCCCATTTGCTTGTTTCTAATATTTTAATTAGTTTATGTATTTATACATTCTAATTTAATATTAAGTCATATTCTGATGATACTATCTATATTAATAAAATAACAAATCGCCCTGTGTGTGTGTGTGTGTGTGTCTGCGATAGTTAGCGAAAACTGCGGTACGTACGAAACTCAAAATTTTTCTGAGAGTAGCCCAATATCTCTCTTGATGCACCTGACGACGCTCAGAATTTCGAAATTCCAATTATTAACTGAGTAATTAATTAAAATCGAGAGGTCACTCTCATAAAAAATCATCTTTTTCCCATTTTTTTCTCTTTCATTCTTTTACGGTTGGTTGGTTGTGTAAAAATTTTCGCAGAAGTAATCAGATAAGCCGTTGTAACAATGACATTGGAGTAGATGTTTCAAGACGATGACCATAGAGAAATAAGGTAGGTGGAGGTGAAATAAGTCTGAAAAAAGGTTTGAATGTGAAACCATTTATTGCTCAAATTTTAATATTCCAAACAAAAGGACATGGAAGGGATTTTGCCATGGAGGAATGAGATAGGTGGAGGGGAAGTATTATCTCTGGGGGTAATGCTAAAAATGTAACCCTACATTAAGTAACATTAAGATGCCAATTCCGGCAGCACACGAGAGGAATTCGAACGCTCGAGATGACGTCAGGTGAACGCCCCTTTTCGTGTCGTATGCTAACTCGCACGTTCGAAAAAATGCTATTCTGGGATCAGGCTTTCGAATGTTCGAAAGTAGAGCCTCTAGAATTATGGGCCGGAGCATCACCGCCATATTGATGTACACTGTGGGTACATCCTTGCTTCTTGGCGACCACAGAGGTGACTTTAGCGCCTTATTGGCGATCCCAAGAAATTTATTTATTATATATTACTTGAACTAATGCATCATCTATGCGATAAACGGAAAAAAAGTGACTGGAAAAAAGTGACAGAAAAAACAAATGCTGAAAAAATGTGACGTAACAAAAAAGTGACAAGGAACTGATAGATATTAAACTTAATAAATATGTGCTAAAAATAAAGTAGTAATGAAGAATGTATTTTTTCTGTTCTAATAAATTATTAAAAAATTATTATATATTTTATTAACTGATAATAAATTAATAAAATAATTGAAAAAATAAATAAAATTAAAAATTAGTTTCAATTATAAGAATTTATTTTAAAAATGACAATATTTTATTAACTAATAGCAAATTAATAAAAATAATTGTATAGATAAATAAAATTGAATTAAAATTAGTTTCACTAACAAGAATTCATTTAAAAAAAATAATATTTTATTGTAATAATTGATATTAAATTAATAAACATAATTGTATAAATAAATAAAATTAAATATTAAAAATTAATTTCATTGGCAAGAATTAATTTAAAATAATACACTAATAATAACGATAATATTTTATTAACTCATAGTAAATCAATAAAAAATTAATTGTATAAATAATTAAAATTAAATATTAAAAAATCTACTCATTAACAAATATATATTTAAAAAATGATATTCTATCAACTCATAGTAAATCAAAAAGATAAATATATAATTAAATAATAAACAATAAACAAATAAATAAATAAATAATGTAATAATTAATACATTAATGTAATGCATAATAATTATACATAATAGTTTATATGTTATTTAAATATATTGTTTACATAATGCATTTATTATAATTATAGTTAATATATTTTATTATGTATTAAATTATAAATTAGTCATTTATTAAACTATTATTATTACTATTGTTATTGTTAAATTACAATTATTAAATTAAATATGAATAATTTATTATATTTATATAGTTTTATTTTATTATATATATATATATATATATATATATATATATATATATATATATATATATATAATCCATTATTTATTATATTGTATAATGTTAATGCAATATAATTATACAAAATAACATAATATGTATATATATTGGGATAATATGTATAATATAATATAATTAGATTTACATTATTTATATTTTTATTTTTTAAATTTATATTTTAAAATTATTTATAATTTTAATTACATATAACAATTTATATATTATTATTATTTTTAATTAAAAAGTTATGAATTAATATGTTATTACGCTATATATTATATTTATATCTACAAAAAAATTGTATAATTATAATATAATACATTATAAAATATAATACATTAATATAATAAAATAAATAATTTATATAACAAAAAATATCTAATACTATATAATAATACAAAATAACATAATATGTATATATATTGGGATAATATGTATAATATAATATAATTAGATTTACATTATTTATATTTTTATTTTTTAAATTTATATTTTAAAATTATTTATAATTTTAATTACATATAACAATTTATATATTATTATTTTTAATTAAAAAGTTATGAATTAATATGTTATTACGCTATATATTATATTTATATCTACAAAAAAATTGTATAATTATAATATAATACATTATAAAATATAATACATTAATATAATAAAATAAATAATTTATATAACAAAAAATATCTAATACTATATAATAATAATAAATAAATTATAATAATAATAATTATTATTTGTGCAATTTTTCTTATTAGTAATTATCTTTTCTCAATCACATAATAAATCGCTAAAAATTACATTATCATTTCTAACATTTTTGTGATTTAAACCATTACTCATTTAAGACATGCCCTCAGAAAACCAGTAACGTATCTCCAAGAATATGCGTACCCTCGATTGGAAACCGCTATCATACGAGAATTATACAAATACAGATATAAAAAATTTAATATAAAAGAATCGTAATCATCATTTATTTTTACAAGTTTTGACCGACTTTTAAATTTGGCGCTTTCACAAACCGCGCCAATTACTTCGAAGACAGTTGGTTATTTACTTTGTTCGTCTTGTGTTTTCTTCCAGAAATTGGAACGCCTTGTGTCCTTTTCTAAAATGGTTTGAACAATTCATAGCAGAGCAACATCTTAACATAAATTTCGTATTTAATTATAACGTGTATTTAATAGAAAATAACTGTCAAAATGCAGCACCGTTGCTCTCTGTTTACATAGAAGCTAATGGGCGCTGAGTACATATGGCAAACCCAAAGGCATATCAATGGCGGATGCTTCAGCTCGTAAATCTAGTAGCCCTATTCGAAAGTGATTACGGACGCAAAGTGTCGTTCGAAAAGGCGTGAATGGCTCCTCCCAAATTTACGTCATTTTTACTGATTACGATGATCAAAATTACCAGATATCCAATGGAAATTCTTTAAAAAGTAATCGATATAATCATTATCGAATCGTAGTTTCATCTCAAACATTTTCAATGGCGGCTGTGATTTGTTTATAAATAAATTGCGTTGCGAGGATAATTTTGCTGTGTAAAATTATTTAATTTTTACAATCGGATTAATCTAATTGAAGTTATTATTATGAAAAGACTAGGTATAGCCCGTTATCGGAGTGAAAACTCTTAAATTATAATTAATGAGAGATCATTCAGTCGAAGACGGGACCCACCACGTGAAGGCGATCTCTATTAGGCCCCACCCATTTTTTAATGTGGTTGGCTTTCCAGTCTGTCCACTACTTACCAAATAATTAAGGATATAGAACATTATATAGAATAATACATACTGTCTCACCACCGCCCACTGACACCACCAATTTCTCAATCTGTCTCATTTTCTCTTCTTTTTCTATTCTGCTCTCTTTTCTTCGCCAGTCTTTCTTCTCGGTGTTCTGGGGTTTCGTTTGCATATCTTTTTTTATTGTTAATGAAGAGGTCTTCCATTTGTTCTTCCATCTGTTCTTCTTTCTGTTCTTCCATCTGTTCTTCCATTTGTTCTTCCATTTGTTCTTCCATTTGTTCTTCCATTTGTTCTTCCATTTGTTCTTCAATTATATTCGACGATTCACTGTTTGAGAGCCTATCTGTCCTTTTATTTATAGAAGTTCAAAATGAAAAAAGATTTTCTTAGCAGACGATTTTTTGTGATAAATACATTATCTGTTTTATATTTCTTCTGCTTTATTCCTTTTATTTATAGAGTTCAAAATGAAAAAAGATTTTCTTAGCAGACGATTTTTTGTGATAAATACATTATCTGTTTTATATTTCTTCTGCGTTTACCTAAGCTGTGTAAAATATAAAGAAAAAAAATATGACACTCAAATGCAATGCATTCACTGTTTGAGAGCCTATCTGTGCCTCAATTAATTAATTATCCTCTTTATTCCTTTTATTTATAGAGATTCTTCCAGAGTGTCTGCATACTGATTATTGAAGTGTAATGTACAGAGTATTTTCTTGCTAAACAAACTTTTCACTGAATAAATATTGCCTCATGTATGTGTTGTTTAAACATATCACATACTTTGGCAATAAAAATTCAGTTATTTCTATTTTTGATCGAAGGTGAAAAAAATGGATCTCCAGCACCAGAAGCAAGTCTGAAATATTGTTAAACTCCATTATGGAATATATGTTATATGCCCTCTAAGAACTTGTTAAATAGGTAGGAAGTAAGTTACATGCATTTTTATTACTTTACAGCTGAAAAATCTTGCTGTTGTAGGAGAAATTTTTTACTTTAGCGTTGCTTAATAACAGTATTTTTTCAATTTAGACGAAATAAATAAAATACAATGTGGGAATTATTAATATTCAAATGATCATTGTTAGTAGATTAAGTTATCAGTTTTGAATTTCTAGATTACTTTAAAAATATTATTTATTTAATGCTTTTTATAATAATTTAATATAATGCAGATCGTTTTTCTGAAAACAATATGCATTGAGCTTTCGTAACTCTTAACATGTTATTTTCTCTTTTGAAAGTATAATCATGAAAAAAAAAATGAAAGTACTTCATATTTTCAAATCGCTTCTTTGAGTAACTGAAGAGCACTGAATTTTAGTGACTTGTGCAGTGCCCGCTTAAGACTTGGAGTTAGTGGAAGCCCGCATCATACAGGGGGCCCCCCTTATTACTCAATTATTTTGCTTAATCATTTACGAAATTCTCTTTCATATGCTTGAACAATGAGATATTTTACTATCAAAATTTTGAATGGGTTTTTTAATATTAAACTATCAACCTATTTATACATTTGAAAAGTACTTTATATTAGGGTTGTTATGATTTTGCCCAGCCCAAAAGACCCGGGTGGGTTTTTTCTGAAAAAACCCAAGTGGGTTTTTTCAAAATTTCAACTTTAAATTACACATAAAATGTATTTATATTACATATATAATATATTTCTTAATATCAGTACACCACTCATAAAGTTTATAACCACCACAATTTTTAAAAGAAATAATTGTTAGTTAATTTCTGTAGCATGTGTAAGTAACACAATTTTTTTCCCATTAAAAAAATACTTTGATGTGTAATCTGTTCTATGTTATACAATAGAAACTCATAACAAAATACCATATATGCTTAGAATCCTAATTTAATTATGTAGACATGTAGAATTACTTAACTTATTCTATTATTTAGTAATAACAAAAAATACTTTATAAATTATTACTAATAATCAATTTATCTAAAGGCAAAGCATAATTTTGATTACTGTCATTGATTTATATATATTTGTAATCAATTAGCTACTTTAAATTTAGTAATAAGTAGATTTCTTTCAAGCATTCTGAACCACCTCCCATAACCCCCAAAACCCTGAAAAAACCCGAAAAAACCTGATAAAACCCCCAAAATTATGAAAAAACACAGTGGGTTGGGTTTATTATGAAAAAAACTCGGGTATTTAACAACCCTGCTTTATATTCATATATATAGTACATAATCATACAAGACAAATTAATTTCGTAAATGAATCAACAATCATAGAACTCAGGTTGTGAATATTTGAACTTCAAAATTTATTTCATAATTTATAAATTGTAGCATCTTTTAGTGCTAAGAACAGTTCAGGGATTAAAAATAAATTGACAAACTTATAATTATCTTCAACACAATTTTGCTACTATTTTAGATCAGCCATTTTATAATTACTTCCTCTTTTATTTAAATAACTAATTCCAGATATTTCATTTTTGCACCTTTTATGAATACAGACAGGATAGAAACAGATATGTCTGTGATCTGCAGAATGAAATTGGTGCTAAATTTAACACACTTTTCCAAAAATGCCATTTTCAAAAACATAATCACCTATCTGAAAGTTACTTTCAAGAGATTTTATCGCCATAAAAAAAAAAAAAAAAAAAAAAAAAGTCTTAAGATGTGAAAATGATCGTTATATTTTAAAACAAAATATTTTTATAGTTTTGTAATGATGATCAATTTCAACAGTTAAATGTTTAGAACATTAAAATGTATAAACACATTTGAAAATAAAAGATATATTAAAAGTATGCAACATAAGATTAGATTAGAAATTTAGCATCCGATTATAAGAAATCAGATCATTAAAATCAATTAATATGAAGTAAAATTTAAATTTTGCTTGTGTTATGCAGGCAAATTTTTAAAGTTATGAATACCATATTTTCAGAATAATTCTGATTTTAAAGAATCGAATCTAAAAATATCTACATATACAAGATGTGAAAAAGTGAAGTACAAAGTAAGATGGAAAAACTTTATAATCCACCCAAAACAACATAACAAGCTATATTTTCCACACAAGTAACAACTGTATGAGGTGCCACTAAAATTTTACTCCTTTTTTTTTGCTAGGTAAATTTTTATTTTTATTTTTTTCTGGAGACAGCAAAAACACCTGATGCATGGAATATTCTAAAACAGATTAAATTTTCTATTATTTTTTAGCACATGTTACAGTCTTAAACATTTGAGATTAAAATGTTAAGCATTGATATACATAACATTTAATTAATGTTTCTATATTATTTATTGTATAAACAGAAAAAAAAAAAAAAAAATAGAGAGAATAAAAAATTCAGTTACAGTCTGTCTAAAGGGAGTTTTCTGGTACAATATAAATTTATTATTCTATTTCTAATAATATTGTTTAATTAAGTTTGTGGTTATATTTTTAATTGTAAATAAAAAAATTATCTCTATTAACTTAAATGAGAAGCCGAAATTATGGAATGATCTTGAAAATTTTAGCAAGGCATATTCTTAACGATTACTCTCAAAAAAGACATTATAGTTTACATCTGTATTTAAAATGAAGCAAGCAAAATATAACTTTCAAGTAATTCAGTATGAAATTTTAAAATAAATTTAAACATATTTCTTATGTAGCATTTAATTATGTATTTAAATTTTTAATAATTAATGATTGAAGCTATTCCTATAACACACACAACACAAATCAAGGCACTGTTTACATCAAATAAATGATTTGGTAACAGTTATTCTGTTCTGCAAAAAAAAAATTTGCAGAATAATTTGGAAAATAGCCAGTTTCCTTATGAAATGTTATGATATGAGACATAAAATTGCTATTTTGTTGATACTGTGCCAATGTGGAGTGTAAATAACACATCTATGACATAAAAAAAAAAAAAAAAAAAAAAAAAAAATGCAGATATCAATAAACGCAAAGAAATATTTGAATAGCAAACTTCTTTGGCTGTCTATTATCACATAAGTGAATTTTCAAAACTACATTCCTCGAAGATTTAAATTATCAACACATGAAATTATTGACAGCAAACACAATCAAATTTTGACAATTGAAAAAGACATTAAAAAAGATTTAATTAAAATATTTAATAAAGTAAGTTTCTTTCTTACAACTGTAAAACTCCTTTTAGAAAGTTTAAACATTTAAATCCATAGAAGTTTAATTATACTAAAATCTTTATGTATTTTGACAAGCAAGTAACATTTTAAATCAAATCGTTGCTGCTTATATAGTTTCAATTAACAAGAAATGAATTTATGCATTATGATCAATAAATAAAAACATTTAAAAATAACATACATGATTTAGATTCATTAATTTATAAAATTTGCTATTATGATCAAAATCATCCTATTATATAAAAACAAGTACTTAACCAGAAATAAATAAACACTTGTAAACTGATAGAATAAATTGGCTCTTATCTTTTTCTGACGTTTAATGAATATCCATATCATCATTCAATATTTATCTTCGCTCATTCAGCTGAGCTTGCCAGTTAATTTTAGAGCATTATAGGTCAATCGGTCAATGCAATATATTTATAAATGATAATATATAAAACTTGAATTTTTATTTATAAAAGATAATTTTAAAACAAATTTTAGTATATTATAGGGCAATATTTATAAATAATATATAAAACCTGAATTTTTATTTAAAAAAGGATAATTTCAAAGCAAATTTTAGAGCATTATGGGACAATATTGATAAATAAATAAAACCAGAATTTTAATTTGTAAAAATGACAAACTGTTAATTTCTCATCACACTCTCACACTTAGCCAAAGTATACAAATTCATCATAGAAGAAATATGAGCGAACATCTCTGTATAAATGACATTGTTTTGAAAAATGAAGAAGGATAAATTTGAAATAAATCAATAAAAATTCTGAAATATCGTAAGTAGGAAGACCAGTATTTAATTTTTAAATATCAAGTTTCATATGAAAGAGGAAATTAACTTTCACTAACATAGCTCGCTATTTACTTTAATCAATTTAAAACTAACAAGGACAGCTACTTCTTATTAGAACTTTAAAATAAAAATTATTTACTACAGAAACACATGAAGATTTTTTTAAGGCTAAATTTTAAAAGTACATAATGTAAACATCTATGCAACTTCAATACTTAAAAACATTACATTGGTTTTTTTCTGCTCTTAGCTAAAGCAAACTGTTCTATGATATCATCAAAAGAAATTTTTCCAGTCAAATCACTCTCAATTGTAAGAAGAGATAATCCAGAAAGATTTTTTTCAGAAATGCGGGATCGTAAACGATTTTTAATACGTTTTAACACTGAAAAAGAACGTTCACTGGAGCAATTTGTAATTGGAATCGAAAGCATGATTCTGAAAGCAGTTTCGAAGCTAGGAAAAGTGTGTTCAATTTTTAAAGACTTTATCATTTTTAATTTTTCTTCAGTCTTCACTTCTTTTGAGATAAAATGACTGAATTGTACAAATTCCTCTGAGAATTCTTCATCAATATCATTGGAATATATTTCAAAAAATTGTTTTGCCGCATCTTTAATATCTTCCCTTGACATGCTTTTTGAGCACATAAAGCCAAATCTCGACTCTAAAAAGGAATAAGCATGCTTTCTTTTGCTGAGTTCCATTATGATTGAATCGCATATAACGTAATGCGTTTGGTACAAAAATTTTTCTCTAGGAGACAATTGGACATTAGCACTTCCACTATCGTCAAGCAATTTACTTTTTGGTGTAACTCTTTTTCTTTTAGACTCATAATTTTTTGCACCGGCTAATTGTTCAGCTTCATTTTCATAGCTTTCAAAATTATCTCTCACATATTTTATAAAATTTTCTAATGATTCATATAGGGGTACAATACATGACATTTCACAGTTTACTGATTGAACAGTCTTGTTCACACTGTTCATTCTCTGCAGTATAGTATCCCATATAACAACCATGAGAGCAAATTCAAATAATTTAATTTTTGAAAATAGGTTACGTGATTCACTTCTAGTGGCTGCAGATTCATTAACATCTTTAGAGATGTTTGATAAGATGCTCAATATGTCTGTATAATACTTTTTTAAGACTTTTACAGCATCTGCACTTGCAGACCACCTTGTTGTAGACAAAGATTTCAATATTAACTTATTATCTATTTTCTCACTCAGCAATTCCCATCTGTGAGTTGACGTAGAAAAAAAGTTGTATAAACTTTGAACTAAGCCAAAGAAAGAAACGGCTGAAGAACAGCTTTCAGCGGCATTTGTACCCACAAGATTCAGAGAGTGGGCTGCACACGGTACATATTCTATAAGAGGGAAATTTTTTTTTAATCTAGCTTGTAAGCCTGAATATCTTCCCGACATATTACTAGCATTGTCGTATGACTGACCTCGACAATACTTTAAATCTATACCAAGATCTTGAAGAGTATTAACAACAACTTCTTGAAGATGTTGAGAACTATGACCATGTATTGGTATAAATTTTAAAAATCGTTCAATTGGATTTCCTTGTAAATCAACATATCTTAAAACTAAAGAGAGTTGGTCTGTATGTGTTATGTCTGGAGTAGAGTCAACAATAATTCCAAAATATTTAGCTTTCTTAATTTCAGCTAATATTTCATCTAACACTTTTTTTGACATGAGTTCAATGAATTCTCCGACAATTGTTGAAGAAAAATAACTAACTTTTCCTTTACCTTTATTTCCATGAGTAGTGATATGCTCAGCCAGAAATAAATCAAAAGTGCTTAAGAATTCGATGATTCCGAGGAAATTTCCATTATGTACAGAGCCAAATGTTTCATTAGTTCCAAAGAAGGGAAACCCTCTCTGTGAAATAAATTTTACAACAGCTACAACTCTGTACAATACTTGTTTCCAGTAATTTCCTTCTGCTTTATGTTGCTCAACAAGGCTGCAGTCAATACGACCTATTATTGCTGAGCGCTGTGAAAATGAATACACAGATTCTCTATGAAAAGGTGAATTTTCGTGAGAGGACAACCTTTTGCTGACATTTCTCCAGTCTGAAAAACCATTCTTACAAAGAGCTTGGTCACTTGAACTATATAACTTACAAATATAGCAAAATACTGCTTTACTGCTTGGCGAATACAGCAACCAATCTCTTCGGATTTTTTCTCCATTTTTTTTCACACGGAAGAAATTATTAGAGGAGCACATTCTTTCCTTTCCACCAAGTGTTCGTGTAGAATTTTCCAAGTAATCAATATTTTGACAGGGTTTATTTAGAATAAAAAACTCTCTTAATGTATCACTGACTGGAGGCCACAATGCTACATCATTATAATTATAAACAGGATCAGTATTTGATGCTGATGGTCCAGTGTCAGTTTCAACTGAATCGCCAGAGTCATTATTGCAACTGGAAGTATTAGCTTGAATTTCACCAACATTACAAAATGCAGTATTAACACAGTTAATTGATTGTCCTCTGGAAATTCATCATTTGGTACACATATATCCTTGTTGTAATTCTGATGATCGCCTGGTATCGGCACACAACTATCCACAGTTAACTGATTGTCCTTGGGAAATTCATCATTGGGAACACATGTATCATTCTTATTCTGAAGATCGTTTGGTACCGGCACATATCGGTCAGTTTCCAAGAGAGTTTCTGTTTTTTTCCCAAACAGAAAATTCTGCATTGAATCTTTAAGTTTTTTCCTAGTTATCTCATTTTCAGCTTGCCGCTTACGCTTGCAACATCCAGATTGATATTGTCTTTTTTTTTCCATTATTTTACCATACAGCTTTTATTTGTGCTTAAAACGGCATATTAAATTAAAATTAACTTAAAAACATAAAATATGAAAAATTGCAAATTAACACGTGTATATATCACGAGGATTCGAGCACAAGCAATAAACAAGCGGTTTGAAACACAAATACGGTTTCAGTTAGTTTTACTCAATGAAATGTGCAAAGTTCATAAAGGAAGGACACAGCTGTCTTACAATAGGTGAATCGCATGTATCCCCGCCTCCTTATGTAGTGACGTCAATGCGTATGCGATAGCGAGATTAGATCGGCAAATAAGACCCCTTGCACGTGACGTCACATGCTTCATCTGGCACCCAAACATAAAGGAAATGTGGTGTTTTCACATTTGCGTTTCACAAATTAGATAAAGTTTTGTTAATTTTTTTTTTTTTTATTAATTGAATTTTGTTTTTCTAAAAATTAGTTTTGAAAAGTAAATTTGGGGGCCCCTTTGTATTTCAATGTGTAAGCACGGGCTTCACGGGCTTACTCGGTAAACAGGGCCTGGACTTGTGCATTTTACAAGAATAAATAATGCAACTTTTATTTATGCAATAGTATAAGAAAAATGCAGTTTTGATTGAGAGAAAGCCATAAAGTAATTAATTTATTGTTTTTTAAGTATTGCATATTGTATATTTGAAGGTTTTCTTGTCTTGATGCTGAGGTTTGTAAACTTCTGCAAGTGAAACTAAATAACTAAAATGTGTATGCTTGGAGGTGAGGAATTCAATCAATTTACTCAGCACTGATGAAGTGATCTTTTGATGGAGTAAGGATAAAAGTTCATATTTTTTTATTCATTCATTATAATGAGTGGCAGGATGAGCTTATTTTAATCATAATGTAAATCAACCAATTTTTAAAAAAAATATTTAAATTGACTTGGCAATAAATTTTTATTTAAAATCAATGTTAAGATATTTTGTAAAAGATATGTTTGCCCAAAAATACATTTTAAACTTTAAAAGTGGGAGAGGTGTTATTATGCTTATGATTTCTGTGAAAAGTTAATTTCTAGAAAGCTTTCAATGCCTAATTCAATATTACACTACATCAATACTCATCCTTCCTACCAACCTGACATTATATTTAACACGTAAACAAATGCTTTTTTATTTCATTTATCCCCTTCGGGATCAGGATGAGCTTCTTTTATAGAATTTTTAATATTTTATTTGTTTTTTAAAACAGAAATTTTTGCCTAATTGAATCGGGGAAATGCTCGGATTAAATTGGTGATTTTTTGACAAGGTAAAGAAAAAAGTTTATTCATTCATTAATATTTAGTGTTATAATAATTATTTTACTTGGGTGGCAGGATTTGTTAATTTTAATTAAGATTCAAATATTCCTATTAAAAAATGATTTAGATTAACTTAAAAAAAAAAAAAAAAAATTTTAAATCTTTATCAATATATCTTGTAATATGTTTGTTCAAATATGCATTGTAAATATATTAAAAGTGGGAGGGGCTTTTTTAAGTTATTAAAATCGAGCATAACTAGAGGTGGAGAATTTTCTGAAAATCTTACCAGCCAGCAAAATGCAACATATAGTTTAAAATTGTTATAAAAAAATTTACGTCACTGCAAAAATAGCTAATTTCTATTACTACAATGCATTTTTGCTTTTTTAATACATAAAATTAAGAAATATATATATAAGAAGGGAAAGTTTAATATAGAATAAAACTTTGTATAATGTAATTTAGAAAGTTGTCAAAATATAAACTAACTAGAAAAGAAAAAAATAACTTTTTGGCATATCTCTGTAGTTTGGATTTTTCGAAGATTACCTAAAAATGTACTCGACTTGTCAGAAAACTCACTCACCAGAGGCGAATAAAATGATGTAATTCCCCAACCCAGAACATAACATTTAAAAATAAAATCACAAGTAGAGAATGTGTAAGTTAAGGTAATAAATAGATAGGATACTTATTAAATTGTAACTATTATTAGTAAGGAGAATGCTCGTACAATACAAGACATTTATTTTATTTAATATTTTCAAAAGTTAAAGTAAATTAACATTTTTAAATTAGATCCCTGTTATATTGTTTGTTTTGTTTTACTATATAACAATACTTTTATATGCTTAAAAGATATTTCAGATTAACCAAGTGAATGATTTCTTTTCTTTTCTTTCTTTTTTTTTCCAGATAAATTTAGATAAGGTTCTCTAATTATTAACTTTAATGAAGGATATTTTACTTTGAAATTGTACTTTTAAACTTAAATTTTGAAATAAAAAAAAAAAAAAATCACAAAAATTCTGCTTAAAGTGTTGAAAGAAATCTTTTTATTATTATTATTTATGAATTTATCAAGATGACTAATTATATTTAAAGAATTAAAATATTTACTGAATACTGTGAGTAGAATGTGTTGCTTCTGAGTAGTAAGTATTTCATTAAGAGAAACTAAAAATGAACTTTTTACTTTTCCCCCAAAGGTATCCTTTCAAATGTATTTAGATTTGTAAATAAAATTCACTCCCCCCCCCCCAAAAAAAAGCTTTTGATAGCTTATCCATTTGTAAAAATGGCTCATATAAGTTAGGCCTTCCCCTCCCCCCCCCTACTTTCTTTTATGTTTAACTTCTTGTATAAACAAAAATGCTGTCTCTAAGCATAGTTTAAATCTATATAATAAAGCACAGTGTACCCGCATAGCATGCCTAACTGATTTTTCCTTCCAAAAACTGTCGATGAAATTGACGCTCCCACTGAGACGAGTATCTTGTCTCTGTGCATCCGAAGCCTGCCAGCAGAAACAGAAATTTGCTAACAAAAGGGGGAAATGACATTCTTTTTTTCGGGGAGGGGGAGGGGGGCAATACAATTTTAAAGTAAAATAAAAAGTGCTATAAAAATAGCAATAATTATTAATATTGTTTCAATAGTTGCAACAAACATTTTTAATTATGCAGTTTTATTGCATGTTTCTTAAAATTTTGTTTTAATAAGAAATCTTAATTTTGTTATGGTATATTAGCTGCAAAATCTGGTTTACCCAGAAGTATTGTAAATGCTAATAGTGTGTTTATTAGAACATAAATTAGCAGAACTTTGCTCATCTAAATGCTTTCATATTGCCAATTATTTTAATGAGTTTTTTTTAATTTATGAGACAAACACAATTTTCACTTACCGTCCTTGGACAGGCATCTACACTAGTTGTTAATAATATGCAGCATAATGTTATATAAATAGGGAAGCTGTTACATCTATTCTAAACAAATCATTAATATACAGAAAGCATAAAAAGTATATGAAGCAAATTTGGTTTACATTCTTGAAATAATGTTTTTTCTTTATATACAATTGCAAGCTTATGCAGATCTACTACTTTTTACAACTGAAGACTTAGATAGCATTGCTTCATCTAATGTGTAATTAATGAAATGTTTAGAATGATATATAAAGAGAAAACCCCACTGTCCCATTTCACCCCATTTTCTCCTACTAAATACATTTGCAAGAAATAAAATTCTTGCAAGTCAGATTTTCAGAATGTTTCTAATCGCTAATTCAATATCACAGCACACCAATATGTACCCCTATCCCCCCCTACTACCTCTAACCCTAACATCATATTTACTTGTAAACAAGTGCTTTTTCATTCCCTTTCATCTTATTAAAATAGTTATTGATAGTTCTAAAAATCAAAAAGCTCATTAATGCAATTTAGTTTTTACTTGATATATATAAATTAAATGATTATAAATAATGATTAATTAATAGGGCATATATTCAAATGGAAAAAAAAAGGGCTTTAACAAAATCTCTAAAAAATTGAACCTTTATATTTAGCATCAGAGCTGTTTGACTTTATACGGAGATTATCAGTAAAAGCTTTCAATGTTATTGTTTTCACTGTTAATATAATATTTATATCATTTTTCATAAGTAAAACAATATTTTTCAGCAATTCATGCTTTTATGATTTTTGTTTTTAGTACATTAATAAAAGCATATTTTTATGTTATATCATAACATTTCATATCTTATACATTATTGGTGTTAAATCGCATTGCTTCAGGATAAAATATATTAATTGTAACTGCGTGACAGGGACGTAAACAATTACAAATTTAATTGTGCAATTGATATATTGAGATACTTAATATAAATACTTTAAGAAAGACAGCTATTCACAGTCATTAAGGTAAGGCTGGCAATATAAATATTTATTTAAACAAGATGCAAATAAGATTGAAAAATGCATGTTTTTAAAAGCAGTAAATTTATAAAAAGGAGAAATAAAATGTAAATGATATGCCCCCCTACCTTTCCCATCAACAAAAAAGAATCATTTGAAATCAATTTTTTTGTACAAATATATTTAAAATGCTTCGTCTTTTTATTTATTATTTTTTTAAAATGTTTGTTTGTATTATTACCTTCGTGTTAAATTAAGATTTCTATGAGAAATAACGTGTAAAGAAAATTTAAACCTCCCAAAATGAAACAAAATTCCTGCAAGTTTAATTTTTCAAGTTTTCAAATACTGTTTTAGTTAACATTTCATAACCATCATTTCTTTTTGCTGCTATTTTTACAGGAACATCAATTAATTCTTATTTATCATGTGTCTTATTAAAATAGTGGTTCAAAACTTTGAAAAACGGATACACATACTTTTAAAAAACATAGTACTGTCTTTAAAAATATATATACAGTGAAACTTCCAAATAAGGGACACCTATGGGACCGGAACTTTTGTCCCTTATTCGAAGTTTTTATTATTATTTTTAATTAATAGTTCTGAAGGATATAAAAATAGCAAAGCATTAAAGATGGTGCCTCTTTAAATGACCCGAAGTGTCTAAATTATGTTAATCAGACAAAAAGATGAAAAGAGAACTAATTAATTAAAATTTTCATTTCATTACTAAAAACTTCAAATAATTACTTTGTTTAATTACGTTAAATGATTTGTAGAATATTGATTTGTATTTTTTATGCAAACTGTATACATGCAGTAAAAAGTATAAAAACATTTGAAAGAATTTTATTTGAACTAATAATCTAAAGGGATTGTTTTGCAAGTTTCAGTTTTTCAGTATAAACCTTTCAAATGTTCATTTACCATACTTATAAATTTTAGTTCTTCATTACCAGCATTATTTACCAAAGAAAAAAAAGTATTCAACTGTTTTGCGTATTTTAAGGCAACAAATCTCTCAACTGCTCTACTTAACAAGCGGAAAAAATTTTGGCGCATTTACAAATTCATTTTTTAATTGAAAGGTATAAAATTGGAATGCTTGACTATGGAAGTGATGTGCAATTGAAATGTATTTTCAATTTTTTTGAAAAATAAATTACTTGTTGAGTAATAAGTGATTTTGATCACGTGACAAAGACATTTTTTACATTTTCTTGAGTAGTTATTTTTCTTTTGCATAGAAATTCTGTTCAAAACGCCCACATTCATATTTTCTGAAAAATCTATTGCATTTGCAAACAGTAGTAAAAAATTGGTCGATTACATATTTTCTGAACGACGATGCTTGCTAGTTTCAGGCATTTCCAGATAAAATTAATTAAAAAATATGGCTTAAAAGTTGCCTTTTTTGGATTTGAGACCAGCTTAGAAGCACATGTAAAAATCTTTATTTCACAATTTTCTTTTATTCTCCCACTTTCAGAATCATCCTCACAATTTTCATCATTACTTTCAATGTGGATAAAGCACTAATGTTGAATCAGAATTGTGGGTAAATAAATGGCCGTTAATAGTGTCACATGTCTCTGTATCAACATGACTGTCTGTGTGTTTGATAAGTTCACAAAAATATATATTTCGATTTTCATCACACACTATTTCATAATCTGAAATGCAAAAAACAGTTTCTTTAACCTCATTTTCGAGTGTCCCTTATTCAGAGGTATATACATTGCACGTCCTATACCAAGGGACTGGGACTGGAAGTTTTGTCCCTTAAATAGAGGTTCCCTTATTCGGAAGTTTCACTGTATATATATCAGGAATGCAAAAATCTAGGCACACTAGGATGTCTCTCACCACTTAATTTATTTGATTATTTTTCATCTAATATTTTGTGAATTTTAATTTATGTAAGAATACTTTTAAATTTCAAGCAAAGAAATTTTTTTAATTTTAGTGGCGACAGACTGCTCGCTGGCTCCTAGATTTTTGCAGTCCTGATATATGTATATTCAATTTATAAATATGTGCAAGTAAAAAATTGTCTGCCTTTGATATTACTTGAAAAATTTCTGAAAAATTAAGAATTATTATTCTTTAATGACTAATTTAAAGTTAAAATTTTCTACATTTACAGTCAAAAGTTTTTTCTAGTATATTTATATGTATGTGATTAATGTACAAAGCACGTGAATAAAAGTTTTACATTCTTAATAAACATATTTAAAAATTTCTCCCAAAAAGGAAAAAAAAAACAAACATTTTGAAGGAATATAAACTACAAAAATTAAGTTAATCAGTTAACATCTTTAATGAAAAATTCTTATAACATGCTTTATTATTATTATTCAATAAAAATTTTATTTATATAGGTATGAAATTGATTTTGCAGCTGTAATAAAAAAGATTTTAATCAAAATTAATATTCTTGAGTATTTTTTCACTTGTATTTTAACTTTTAAATTATTTTTACTATATAAATATGCAATATAAAAAAAAAAAATCAATAATTAATTTCTGCCATGTATTTATTATTCAGTTTTTGCCTTGTTATTTTAATGTTATTAGAAATAAATATTTAATAACAAAGCCATTCAAATGTAGCAATAAAAGTAGAACTAAATTGCTACAATATTTAAAAGAGGAATTGATGAACTTTATTTTGTTATATCATATTTATTAAAATGTAAATCTGACACATTGATACTAAAATTTGAAGAAGAATATAAAAATTTAATAATTTGTTTAATGTGTATATGTAGTTTAAAAGCTAACTTAAAAAGGAAGCAGAAGTTATATAAGACAGTAATAGATGTATTATGGGGGATTTAAAAATAAAGAAAAGAATCCTCTAATATCACTTTTACACAGCACTGCCACTGGCAACTACTTTTATTATTGTGATCATAACTATTATAATGATAATGGCATATCTCTACTAATATTTGGGATAAATTTATTTGAAATAGTGGTAGTGAAAAAAATATGTCATCAGTAATAGCATATTATAAATATATCTATGAAATTCAAATTAATACATTATTAGTCAGTAACAAAGCTTCTTTTTGACAGTTTCTGATTAATTTGATAAAACAGTATAATGCAGGAAAAAGTAGTTGTAGTATATAATAATAAATAAATAAAATGGAGTTAAAAACATTTTATTCTTCACAATTTTTCAAAAATACAAGAAAGTAATAGTGTATAATTTTATCTGAGTTTACAACGATTTCTGCAACTTTAAATTTATCTCCAAATATCTGTTTTTCAAAAAATAAAATATTTTTTCTATAATGTACATAATTTATTTAAAAATAAATCCACCACGCATCAAAATAACAGAATAAATACTCGTTTTTTAAGCGAAAATTTTACCAAATATATTATAATATTCTTCACAAATGCAATAAAAATGTTTTAACATTGAAAAATACTAAAAATTTACTTATTAAAATGTGCTATCACATGTAAACAATCGTAAAACTAGCGTTCGAAATTGGCTTTTCGCCTACTTTGAGATAGCGATAATAGCATTCGAAAAAATATAAACATTCGAAATAAATTTTCGTGTCTAATCTTTCGCCAAGTTCGAAAAGAAGTGCCCCAGAATACACCTTATCGAACGCTGACGTCAAAATGATGTAACATGCGAGCTATGCTCCGCCTCTTTTCGAACTCGAAGGCTGTCAGAATTGGACAGTCCAAATAAAACCACGTGCTTTGACACGCCTATCAATTGAAACAGGTTTAAACCCGTATATTTTTGCCATTATTTTTTAAAAAGACTAATCTATCGCTTCACCGGTAAGAATTTATTAATTATTTTATCATATGTGTTTTAAATATCAATATAGAATATTATTTTAAAGTTTTGCTTGAAAATATAACATTCTTCTGTTAATATCTTAAAATCGTCTGCAGTCAGAAATCTATACATTAGATTAATATTTATTACTTAAGTTTTCATACATGATTTTAAAAGAATGTTTTCATCATTATATTTTAAATATTTATTTACATGCAATTATTAAGTCATAAACATTTTTCATCTACGTTATAAAGTATTTAAAATTATATTAAATTAGGAAACTTTTAGTTATACAATTTTTAGTTCGCATCAAATGTTTTCAATACTTATTTAATTTCAATCTGACATTTAATTATTGCTAATTTTCCAATTTCTTTTATTTTAAAAGCGAACATAATAAATAATAATAGAACAAAGACCATTCAAAAAATTTACTATTTCTTCTTAAAATATGCTTCAGTTGTAATTCATTTCTTTCAATTCGTATTATAATACAAAATTCTTTCCACGTCCTTTTGTTTGGAACATTAAAATTTGAGCGATAAATGGATTCATATTGCAAACCTTTTTTGATCCTTACTTCACCTCCACCTATCTCAATCCTCCATGGGATTTTGTATTATAAGACGAATTGAAAGAAATGATTTACAACTAAAGCATATTTTAAGAAGAAATAGCAAATTTTTAAAATTGTCTTTGTTCTATTATTATTTATTAAAATAAATGTTCGCTTTTAAAATAAAGAAATTGGAAAATTAGAAATAATTAAATTTCATATTGAAATTAAATAAGATATTGAAAACATTTTAAATATAATTTAAATTCTCATTTTCGATAATATTAATGATATATATAATTTTTTAAAAATCTCGGAAGTGTTTTTTATCACAAAGTTGAAAAGTACTTATGTATTCGGTTTGTCTGTCCATACTGTAAATCCCGTAAATATACTCGATTGATAAAGCTTATTTAGGATCACTAAAGCATGTTTGGTATTGCATATGAAATATGTACGAATATTGGTCCATTTACAGAGACACTCAAAAGAAATCGATTACATTACCGTATATACGGAAAAATTGTTTGACGAGTATTTTAATGAGATCTCGCTATTTCAAATGTATATAAACGGCTATAAATCACCTGCTTTCACTACGATTAAATTAAACACACAAATCATAGCCAATTTTATTGATTTACAGGGACACACAAAAGAAATCAGCTACAGTACTGTATTTGCGTAATAATTGCTGGAGAGTACGTTTTAAAATTTGGTATGTACTTTTAAATTTAATTAGTTTTTTGCATAATACTCTTTGTATATAAAATATATATTTGATATACAGGGCTGCACAAAAATAGTCGCATACCATTTTCTTTATTAGAGGAAATTGCTGAAGGCTAATTTTCAGAAATATATGTACCACTTAAATGAATTAAATTTTGAAATGCATATTGAATTACAAATCTCTATATCATATACAAGGTTCCTAAAAAAATCGAATAATTTTCCGAATGTAAATGGGAACAGCTGAAATTCGGTTTTGAAATGCTTTATATATTAAATAAACTGTAAATGGAAAATAAATTGTTTTCGGATATTTCTAAAGATAAAGGAGCATTGGCGACTTGGAAGCGGTTATCGAGTATTTTTACATAGTGATTATAGTAAACTATCGTAGTTTAAGAAACATCTGTCTTTTTAGCACTTTCCAAGAAAATTGAGAAGTGCTTATGCGTTTGGTTTGTCGGTCCGTCTGTCCACGCTCTAACTCCCGCGTTTGGTGACCCTAAATAAGATTTATATCAATTGCATGAAAATCCTACTATATTTATAGTCGGATTTTCATGCAATTGATAAGGATTATTTAGGGTCACCAAAGCATGTTTGGTATTGCTTATAAAGTATGTATGACTAATGATTCATTTACAGGGACAGTCAAAAGAGTTCGATTACATTATGATATATAGGTAAAAATCGTTTGGAGCGTACTTTAATGACATTCCGCTATTTCTAATGTATTCAAACTAATATAAATCAATTAATTTAACTACGGTTACGTTAAAACAGAGCATTTACAGCATTTTAAAATAAATTTACAGGGACACACAAAAGAAATGGTTACAATACTGTCTTTGCTTAATAATTGCTGGAGAGTACGTTTTAAAATTCGTTATACGCCTTTAAATGTAAATACTTTTTTCCCACATTACACTTTACATATAAATTCTATACATCATATACAGGGCAGCACAAAAGTATTTGCCTACCATTCTCCGCATTAGAGGATATTGCTGAAGGGGAATTTTCAATTGAAATATGTGTATCTCTTAAATGAATTAAATTTTGGAATGCATGTTGTTAATATGTACCTATCGATGTATCATATACAGGGCTTCTAAAATTTTCGGATCATTTTCCGAATGCAGATGGAAACAGCTGAAATTTGGTTTTGAAATGCTTAATATATTTTCACATGGTGAAATGAGACGCAATATCTTAAATTTTTAAACTGTGCAGTTTTTTACATTATTCTGAATGTGTTGGATAGTGTTTCATAATCTGTATTTGATGCATGACTTTTTATTTTTAAACACATTTTTTCATTGTTTTTTTTTTTCGCTTTTAAATACTAAAAATTGTTCCGAATTTAACGCACACCTGCCATACAGTGCTGCAGGTAGTGGGAATCTGTGTAGGATATTTGCACAGACCATATTTCATCCTTAATTTATAAGTAGTGGTTATTTCCGAACAATAATTTCATCAAATTTCTTAAATTCTTATTGGATTTTACCGCCCTTTCGACTAATATATGTACGAATTCGCTTAATACTGGAGTTTCCTTCGGATATAGGTTTATGAAGGAATTAGTGAGCTCCTGGAGGTGAAAAGTAGAACTAACATATTTTACAGAGCATGCAGCAGCAGTGTAGGAGATTCTAATTTTTAATATTGGACTCTTAATTGCGTGGTGGTTATCATTATTTCTGAATAGAAATTTCAACAAATTTCATAAATTGCTATTTGTATCCCCATCCCGTTGGATAATATATCTACGGAAAGAATGAAAATCGGATTATCGATCGGATTTAGGTTTGTTTACGAAAAAATGCCTATTCTGGTGATGACAAGTGAAACTAAAGCACTCTGCAAATCGTGCATTGCAAGCTTATTATATCCGACCGCAGGTGGCGGTGATCCATATCAGATTTTCGTACAAAATATACTGCGCCCCGTAGTGGTGAAAAGTGGAACTAAAGTACTTTGTAACACGTACGCGGTTAGAATTGTTAGTTAATAGTTAGTGTCAATTTTAATTAATTTAGAATTTGGCTACGGTTAGGTATCAGTTAGGTTACATTTGGGTTATAGATAGGTTGCAATTATATTTCGGTTAGTCTTACGTTATATTTAAATTCCGGTTACGTTATAGTTAGGTTATGATTAAGTTACAGTTAGTTTAAGGTAAATTGTAGTTAAGTTACGGTCAGAAAATTGATAAGTTATGATAAGGTGACGACTAGATTACATTTATGATATATTTAAGTTTGGCTCAGGTTAAGTTGCAGTTAGATTACAGATAGGTTGCGATTACATTACAATTAAGTTAGGGTTAGGATTTTATCCACAGGTTGAATATTACACCATGGGTGCAGAAAATGTTTCTATTCTCAACATTTCCCCCAATCCATATGAAAATTTCCCCAAAATTTTACAGTATGTTATAGATAAATGCTGTAGTACCGTATGTATCAAAAATCCATTTTCCATTATTTCTCAACTTATGCGCATATATGTGACAAAAGTGATTCTGAGTGAAGAAAAAAAATTCTGAAATTCACACCAAATTTTCTAAATGGTTACAGAAAGGGAGGAGGGAATCCACTTCCAGCATAAACTTTTTTCTTTGACTAAATTCGCTATTTTTAGAGATTGTTTGACGAAATTTGTAGTTATTTCGTCATCTTTAGGTGAAAGTTGCGTTCTTTTTTAAATTTACTAACTAAATTTGCAGTTTTTAGCAATCTTATAATGAAATTTGTGGTTGTTTCGCCATTTTTTATTCAATTTTATGATTTTTTGACGAAATTTGTGGTTGTTTAACTAAATTAGCAGTTTTTTTCACAATCTTTTGAAGTAATGGACGTTCATTTTGTGTTCTTTTGACAAAATTTGTGTTCATTTCGTGATCTTTTGACGAAACTTTCAGTTCTTATGAACTTTTTTTTTTTTTTTTTTTTCAGAAAATTCGTAACAGAATCACTCGTGACATAGGTCTACACATTAATTTTGTGAAAGTCGCCATATGGATCTTTTTGTTTGTAGTGAATTTTCTTCCGCAGGGAATTATGGAATTCGTTGTTAAAATGGATATCAATTGTATATATTTCTGCAAAATTTCCCCGATTGGTTAAAATTTCCCCCGATCCTAGATCGCCGGATCGGATATATTCTGCACCCCTGTATTACACACGTTTTAATTGAAATATAAGGTACCCTGGGGTAATAACGCCACGTTAAGGTTCTACCAATTTTCACGGCTTAGTTTTAGATTGTATTTTTCAAACAAATATAGGATCTGATACAGCAGCTCATTGACTATCTATATAAAATAAAATAATTTAACAGATATGTATTCATAAAATGTAATAGCGTTTTTTCTTGACCAATGCTATTTGGCGTTATTACCCACCTATATGGGTAATAACGCCATGCAAACAAAACTGTGAAATAGGATGGAATAATTGCATGTAGATAGCTCAATTCTAAAAATACAAACTCTACAAATTTAGAAATTGACAAATTGCATTCTAAGTTATTGAAAATGTTCAATTTTTTTGGAAGTGTAAGAAAAATAAAGGTGTGATGTGGGAGGGGGGGGGGTGAGGCAAAAGAATATCAGACCGTGAGCTTCTTTTTGCTTAAAAAGGTCCATTTAAATAGAAATATAAGGAACATTGCACAGTTTTAACTGTGTTTATTTGAATCAGTATTTAGGATGTAGCTCGGCCACTGTAGGGAATCAACCGGGGTATTAAACCAAGGATTGGCGTTATTACCCCGGTATAGTTATTGCGCAGTACATTTTAAATTACAAATTATCTCGAGAAGATATCCAAAATCTTCAACAACATTTTAAAAGTACATGAAATGCGCTACAAATTTATGTAATTAACAAAGTATTTCCGGCTAAAAAGATAGTCCTCACATCACAAAACCTATCTCGCAAATTTTAGATCAAGCGTTAATTTTAGTTGTTTGTAAAAACAATAAGACCTAAAAATGAAACAAATTAACTTGAAGCTGTTTTTTGCGATTTATATGACTCAAAACCCTTCTGCGCAGAGCACATGGGTGTCTTTTACCTGATTATTTCATAATTATGCAAAATATAAGCACTTGGCGTTATTACCCCGCCTGGCGTTATTACCCCAGGGTACCTTATTTAATTTTGTTCTATGGTTCTGAAACTACATTACTATATATTAACCTTTTACCTAATCATTGATTATCGATTTTAATTAAGGTATAGTCGGATCTAGGAGAGATATAATTTGTTTGAAAATCAAAATGTTACACTTAGGATTTCGAGGTGAAAAAAAAAAGTTACGTGACTGAACAGTGATATTTACGGATAAAATCAGCATTTTAACGCGAAAATTGCGCAATTGTTGAACACACATTTCCTCCTCCGTTTCCCATTGAAGTCGTTTTAAATATTTGTTACTCTAAATTCAGTTGTTTATTTTTTTAAACCGATTTTTCTCACAGTCAGTGGCCACGTATTTCGAATTAGAGATAAAATCACAAATTTCAGGTTCGTTTGATATTATTATCACGCACCCGGGCAACGCCGGGCGGGTCAGCTAGTATATAATAAATTAAAAAAGACTCTAACATTAATTCCTTTGTAATAATATCATATTAAGCATGTTCTCCTTTTATACATCCCATAATTCGAACTTCGGATAATTCGAACATTTCTTGTGGTCCCGACGAGTTCGAATTAACGAGAGTCGACTGTATTTTAAATTTCAAGCGATTCGGTTGGGTAATTTTTGCGTTGTTATATACGGACAGACAGACTGACGGATTGAACGACATCTATAGGTGCTGCGTATTTACATAATTACGAACGCGCCTAAAAATGATAGGGAAAGGACTACAGCGTGAAAGACTCAAATGGTGTTCCATCAAATGGCTGGTCATTGAAGAAATTTTTGTAATATCAAAAGACAATTTACGTTTAATTCATTTCAAGGCTTCAAGAATTTCAAAATAGTCGATTCTTTTTGGTGGCATTAATGTTTTTTTATTCGGAGATACTAAGAAATTGGTAATATATAATGCAGGGCTCGCTTAAGGCTTACAAATAGGGGAAGCCAGACACCACACAGGGAGCCCGCTATTGCTCTACCAATTGTTTTTTTATTTATTAAATCCATTTTTCATATGATTAAATAATTTAAAATTTTACCCTCAAAATTAAAAAAAAAATAACATTTTTAATAATAAACTAAAATTGACCATCTATATATTACACACATGAAAATGTATTTTATTAAATACATAATTATATCAAACCAATTACTTTTGTAAAAGACAAATATGGAACTACCGTTGGGAATATTTGAACTTCAAAATATCGGTACTACTTATCCCGTCGACCAAAAAATTATCGCCAAACGATAAGATTAAATGCTAATCAGGGATGATCGTGAATGTCACATTCAATGCACGATTCACGTGTTTAAAATGTCATTAAGTGATTTTTATTTCGACTTTTTTTTTTGTATTTTTATTAATATTCCACTAATTATTTGATTTTTCGTTATTTAAAATAAAAATTATGTCAATATGTATAATTTGACTATTAGTTTGGCGATTTGTATAATGTGGCGAAATTGGTCGACGATACAACAGAGTACCAAAATATCTATTTTGATTTACAAATTGCTGCATAGCAAGGAAAAAAAAAATCTTCGTCAGAAAATAAAGTGCATTCTTTTATCCTGATTAAATTTTCCCTCTAAAAATTAGGTTTCAAAGGTGTAAAAAATACCAACTTACTTTTGTCCTTTTATAAAGCGTAATTTTTTTTATATTTCCTTTGGAATGATATTAGAAATCACGTCCTCCATTGGCAGACAATTCCTATGGTGGCAACCCCTTGGCAGATACCACTAAACTTCAATAAATTGAAATTCTACTTTCGTCATTTTATAAAAGCTGAATTTTATACATGTTACTTGGATAACTACCAAAAGATATTTCCTCAGTTGCCAGACAGTTTTGGTGGTTCCAACCCCCGCCAGACAGACATATACGACGGCTTCTCAATACACCAGAGTCTCTGTACAATCCGGCGCGAAAAAATCTTCATCGGAAGTTCAAATGGAATGAAACACCTTGCATTTGTGACTACATAGACGCGATTTGTAATCTCATCTTCTATGGTAATTTTTTACCTTATTGAGGCCTTCTATCACCCCTCTTAATTTGTCGATGGAACTTTGGAATACCATGTATATCCCAAATCTTTTAAAAAAATATTTAGGTGTTTTAGTTTCCTATATTTGATTTAAAATGTTAATTTCTGTGGATATCCAATTTCTGATCAATACTATTAGTGTTAGTACTTGTAACAGACGGTTTTTGACGACCAACGACTGTTTTTTGCCGTACTCTTGAGATATGTGATATTATCGAAGTTCCCATCAAAAGGATTAATTAAACAAGTAAGAAAAATCATGCCTAAGCATAGATTATGAAGCACTTTCCAACACTTCTGAAATCATTAACAAAACTTCCTTATCTAGAGAAATAAGATGTTACTGTCTATATCCAAATATGATTCCAATACTTTTGAACAGCCAAGTATTTGATATGTTGGTTGATATATATATATACTATATAAGAAGTAAATTTAGTCTTGCAAGAAAACTCCTATCTAGTCTATCCATCTTTCAACAATTTATACTGATAGATGGAATACTTTTTGATAGTCCTGAGACTATCAAAACTTGAAATACTTGAATACTTTTTGTTCAGTTCTGTAGTTTATCTAGTACCTCTATTACATGAAAGTATTTTGCTAAAATTTAGTTCATACAAAAATACTCTTTAAGCTACTTAAATCACATTTCCAGAAATTACCATTCACCGGCGACTCTGTATCCAGTTCTTTGCGTGACCCTATATATCATTTTATCTATATTCCATAAACATTTCTTGTACACTGTATGCATTTCAACATAAAAATGCATCACTTAATTAAAAATCACATTTAAGTAAATTACGTTTATATTCAGTAACCTTTCCGAGCTCTTTTGTTTGACCCTGTATATCTAAATTGCGTAACTATTAGCATTTATACACACCATATAATGTACATATACTTAGTGAAATTTAAAAGCGCCTATGATAATTGAAAATGCATTTCATCCATCCAATAGTCAACATCTATAATATACAATACTTTGGATAGAATACACTGTTAGAAATATTTTGTATTTCTGTAAATACTATGCACTTCGTATTATGCGTGAAATAACTCATATTAAGCCTCAACGACGTATATCAATTTGATTACGCATGAAATCGTTTATCACAAGTAAAATATGGTGCAAACAATTTTCTCTTTTATTATTATGTAATGGAACTCTTTTGTGTGGCCCTGTAAATGAATAACTATTCGTTTCACTCCATATTTTACAGAATACATATTTTAGTACAATTTGTTGGTGCATATAAATTTGAATATGCTTGATCGGGTGTAACATTTTAAAAATTCATTTGAAACGATTTTTCTCCATAGGCCGTAATGTAACGGAAAACTTTTGACTGATCTTGTAAATAAACTAATCATGATAGAAACTTCATTTTCAATAGGTTCGTGCTAGGGCAAACGTCAATAACGTCCAAAAATTTCATGGCAATCCGAACATATTTACGAGAGTTAGAGCGCGGACAAGCGGCTATACGGCCAGACAAACTAAAAGCATAAGCACTTTTCAACTTTGTTGCAAAGTGCTAAAAAATTGTTAATTTATAGTCATGGTAGTCTAACTCCATGGATATAGTTAATAATTTTTTTTCTTTTTGCAAAACATATGAGTTATTCCATACAAAATTAGCAAATCAGGTGTGGCTGACATGTCACAGATTTTATTGAAAATCACCATATAAGTAGATCATATTCATTTGCGATTAAATGCAAAGTAATAGATTTCAGATTTTTTTATTCCGGTATAAAAATTTACAATAAATGTTCATACAAAATCGAGGTTTTGTGTACATACTTGGAATTTCAAGTTTGATTATTGGCCTTAGAAACAGAAAGACTATATTAAAAATTATTTACAATTGATAATGAACAATAAGTAACAGATTAGCGCAATTTAATAATTGTGTTTTTATTCTGTAAATTAAAAATAAATAAATAGTAAAAAATGTTGTGGGTAAAAGAAACTACTTCAATAACCTTTCCTTGTCTTAAGATGAAGGACACCTCTTAAGTCTTTTAAATTATTTGACGTTATAGTCAATGGTATATATTTTATACATCTAAATTTTCATTCTTGCCTCTTTATTCCTTAATGAGAAAACAAATAAAGATTAAAAATTGTTGATGGAAAAATTCAATATTTATATCACTTATTTGGAAACGAAGCTTTCAAAATCTTCAAATTATTTGATGTTATAAATAAAAGTGTATATTTTAAATATATAATTTTTTATTCTTGCTTTCAGTTTATTTTTGTCTCAAGAATATTTCAAATTTGAATAAAAGAAAAAAAAATACACTGAACAAATAATCATTTATTAACCCTAAAATCAAATAGCAAAAGTAGATGGCAGCACTCATCTTTTTTCAGCTAAAAATCCTGCAATATTTTAAGAAACACGTGTGATTTCAAAGAAGGATAGTCCATAGAATGTCACGAATATTGCTTTTTTGAACTCATTTTTGTTGTGTAAGGAATCAAAAAGCAATATATATATATATTAAGTATATTATGGACTTATTGATACTTATGAATGTGCAACATTGTTAATATCGGACCTTTCCTTTACTTATTTTTTGCGGATACATAAGAGGAAAAATTATGATTTTGTAATTTTCGAAGATGAAGGAAATAAATGACAAATTTCAAACTTGGAGAATTCGATCTTGGTATATAATGCTACATCAGGCATCAATAACCAGATTTTTTAAACCCTTTAATTTTTATAACATTAAAAGAATTTCTATATTTATAACCAATTTAAGATTAATCATGGCATTATCAGATTATTATTACTCAATAAATAAGGACATATTTTCAGAGATTAAAACATTAAAAGAATTTCAATATTTATAACCAATTTAAGATTAATCATGGCATTACTAGATTATTATTACTCAATAAATAAGGACATATTTTCAGAGATTAAAATATTGTAAAAAAAAAATTCATTTTTGTTAAATAGTTTTTAAGATACAGAACTTCAAACTTGCAATTTTCGACGATTGCACGCATGCATTTCTATAACACAAGTTTTTTAAATGTCCAAAACAGCTAAAATAATTTATTTTTCATCAAGATATTTTGCAGAGTTACATTTGAATATGAATTGAACATGTGTATAAAATTATATTAAAATCGGCTCCTATGTAGCCATGGCTTTCTTTGCAGTTTTGCTCATTTTACATGAAATGGCCTATATGATCAGAGAGTAGCAACGTCAAAAAACAAGTGAGATTTTAGCAAGGCTCGCTTTTCTACATGCCGCGCCGGCCCTTAATATAGACTACTGTTGTTCTCCTATAGAACAGTGTGGGAACAAATATATTTCAATTGTATATTCTTTTAAAATTAGGTAAAAAAGTTAGGTCTTTTAAAATTAAGTTGACGAAAAAGTTATAGATTTTATTTAAATTCTTTGCACATTTTCAGTTTGATATTACTTAAAAATGAAATTTTAGATAAGCTCAACAACAACAAGAAAATAAATAAAAATAGAAACTTTTTAAGCCTTGCTCAAAAGGCGTAAAAAAAAAGAAAACTAAATTAAATAAAAAGTATGCGGAAATGTTTGTAAAAAGGCTTCTAATATTAAGAAAAGTGCAAGATTCATTACTTGCCTATATGCATTTAATGTGTGACGCGGTCACAGCAGAAAATGGGCGGGCCTATGAGTTATCTCTTCTTACTATTATGCAGCTCGGTGATTTCAATACTTTTTGTTTATAGTTTTGACGAAATTTAAACTATAAACTGACCTTTCAGTAAAAAAAATAAAAATGAAATAGTTACGCATCTTTTTAAACAAACAACTTCTAAGTTTCTTTATTTATACAAAATTAACGTAACTATTTCATTTTTTATTTATTGCTCGACGATCTATTTGTGGTTTAATCTAGGCCAAGACTATTCCTACTAAAATAAATAAATAAATCATTCAGACTGCGTCAGTAATTACCGAGAAAAATGTACATCAATGCAATTTCTTTTATATGAGATTGATTTTTATTTATAATGAGAATATGTGTAGTAAAACTGATATAACTGTTTAAAAAAATACTGAAATTTATATAGTTCCCGAGAATTGTACATAAATGTAATTTCTTCTAATGTGACTTTTTTTATTTACTAAATCTTTTAAAACATGTATTTTTTTATTTTTATAATCTTTGAATGGTCAATTTATAATTTAACTATTGGCAGAAATAGAAGAAAAATACCGACATTTCCGGAGTTCAAATAGGTAATGAATTTCGACTGTTTTATTTGCAATTTCGAAATTAATTTCGACCTCTTAATACATTCTGTAATAATCAACATTATTTTTTTTCTATCCACCAACAATTAACATTACAGTAGTCATACGTATACGTTTAATATATATACAGGGTTCGCGTTGTCTCTCGCCATTGCGCCAAATTGCGACTAAATACTTCATTTGACGAGTAAAATAACAATCAGATTCGCCGAATTGCGAGCGCTCAACTTTTGCCTTTTTATATGTGTGTACGTGCCAATACATCGGAGATTCTTTCGCGATGTTGAACGGTTTGATATAGCTTTACATGTTCAATCGCATCACGCCATTTTCATTGTTTTATTTATGAAAGTACCAAAACGAATTCAGTTTAGCAACAGTAAAAGATATAAGGGATTATGCGATATATATTTATCTATTGCCAGTTTATCAATATGTATATACCGGCATTATGTTGGTAAAAACACAAAGTTATTCGCATAAAGCAAGAAATTGAGAAAACTTTTGCTGCAATGCGGCGTTGAAATAAGCCGTTGGCCATATTATTTATATCAGCTGAATGCGAACTAATCAAATTTTTTCTATCGAGTCAAAATCTCAGCATAATTTTCACATTGGTAAATCAACGGTAGTTTTTTTTCATTTTTATCGAGACTCTTAAAAAAATCCGGAAATATTTATATATTTAGAACTACGAGACATCTAGAATTTACTTATTTGTAATAATATTTATAACATGTTGTTAAATTTATATTTTATAATCAATTACAAAAAAATCAGATTATTTTAGAATGTTTGGAAGGAAAGGATATTATAAGGGGTTAAAAATACATTTTGATTGTTCCACGCCTAATCTATTTTGCTAGCATTTCTTTTTATTTGGCGACTGTTTTTTATTTATTACTCGCCAAATCGCTAATGTTGGTCAAAAGCCAGCGAGAACCCTGAATATATACCAATGTCCTCTGCTTAAAATATTACTGAAAGAAGTTATTTTCTTTTTTGTAATATTTCAAAGAAATTCAGAAAAAAAATCTATGAATCAACTGTTTTTTTCAATATTCCAAAATGGATATTGACCGTTTTACTAACAAAGTACAGAATTACAATATTCTTGCCTTTGGCCACTTTCATTGGTAGTTTTGCAGTTCATTAAAAATAGTGATTCAACATTCAAATTCAAATTATTGTTTATGTAAGAAAAATACTTCAATATTTTTTATAAATATATATAATAAAAAAATGTATTATATACAGGCCATACATATTGTTTCTAAATGTCATTCTACACATTACTTATGCAGTTGGCAATAATGTTAGTGTTTGACAACAAGATCTTATATTGAAAGTGTCATTTTTTTGGCTTTTCCCCCTCAATAAGGGAATTTTATTGTATCACAAGATATAATTCCTATACCAGCAGGAATTAACTTCATAAACTTCGCAAAAGTTCCGAATTTTGATTTAGAACGGCATACCTTTTATCTCTAATTTTTATAACGTTTACACCAGATGTACTGTCTTTGCCCTGTCCGGTCATTTTCTGAAAAACATCTAACGGCAATTTCACAGGTTGAGTAATGTAATAGAACCTTACAGTTTGATTTTTGCCATCAATCAACATTGTTGTTTCGATGACTTTCACTGATTCCGAGCTTTCAATATTATCCAATCCCATTCTTTCTAACAAAGGTTCTGGTCTTCGTCGTGGGGATTCCGTAGTTCTCCTCATATCAATTTCATTTGCGTCCACGTTGAAAGTCGTAGTACGGACTGTGGTCTCTTCTGCGGGAGATATTCGATTCCGAATAGTCGGTAATGATACGGTTGTTGTTGGTTTTGAAGTAGTTGTGGTGGTAGTAACTGTCGTTTTTGGCGTAGTAGCGGCGGTGGTTGTTGTAGTAGTACTAGCTACAGTAGTTCGCGGTGTAGTTGTTGATGATGTAGTAGATTGAGTAGATGTTGTGGTAGAACTGCTTGTAGTAGTTGGTTTGGGAGTTGTAGTTGTTGTTGTTGTTGACGTAGATTTAGGAGTTGTGGTTGTAGTAGTAGTTGTGGTTGTGGTTGTAGAAGTTGTTGTAGATTTTGTAGACTCCGGAGTTTCTGCAGAAGTTGATACTTCATCTTTTCGAGCTGAAATACCACCATTTTCAGATTCTCTTTCAGAATTAGTTCTGAATATAGACCTGCGAGTCGTTGTGCTCGTCGTTGTAGATGCTTCTGTCGTGTTAGCAGTAGTTGAAGCTTGAGTGAAAGCTACTGAAAAACCAGGGTTTCTCGCACTTATTCGAGCTCTTCTTGTCGGCCGAGCTGTTGTAGTTGTGCGAGCAGTTGTAGTACGAGCAGTGGTAGTTGTTGCTCGAGTAGTAGTAGTCGGTGGCGTCGGAGGGGGTTCAGTAAAAATAATAGGCTTTGTTTTTACTTTGAAAGTAGGTTCATAATGACCTAAACTTCGATGAGGATCTAAATGGCTGTGTCCATGACTCAGATCGTAAACATACTCTTGTCCTGGATGATGCTCTACAGCATGGTGTCCTACTGAATACTGATGCTTTGGTTCGGGATATCCAGCAGCATAATGATTAACTGCATGATGTTCAACAGGGTAATGATGTTTGACTGCGTGATGTTCAACAGGGTAGTGATGTTTGACTGGATAATGTTCGATAACATGCTTGTTAATCGATGGAGGGGCATCATGATCTGAAAAAGCATCGGGTGGAGGATATGGTTCTAAATCATGATCGTCATGATGGTGTTTCTTGTCTAATGGATCTTTAGTATTACTCGTGATAACTATTTTGGGATTTATATGAAACCTAAATTTTACAGGCGGAATCTTTATATGTCTATCTATAATTTTGTAATCTGGGCTAGGCTGATTAAAACTTATGTGGAATCCTTTGGGTTTGTGAGGAGGAGGATGATGATATTCTACTTCTGGCGGGTGGTGATATTCAACATGAGTCGGTGGCTCATGATAAGCATGATCATTTCCTGTATGAATTTCTAAGGCTGGACCATGTTCTTCTACTACAGCGGGTTGCTGTGGAATATGATGGTATTCGACTTGTTGAGGAGAATGCTGTGGATATTGAGTTTGATATTCGATTACCGTAGCTGGTGGTTTCTGGTACTCGACGGCAACAGCTTGTGGATTATGATGCGGCGGATGATGATAATCTACTGCTGGATATGGATGTCGCAATTCGTGTGCATGTTGATGATGTGGTTTATCAGGAGGAAAACCCACGGTTTTCGTTTCATTTGTATTAGGTTGCCGCTGACCATAACCTTGTTGCTGACCATACACTGGCGGTGGTCCATTATAAGGAGGAAGTGATTGCTGCTGAATCACATGTGGTGGGTGCTGCTGAATCACATGTGGAGGATGCTGATGAATCACATGCGGATGTTGTACTTGCTGCTGAACCACATGCGGAGGAGCATAGTATCCTTGACGATGTGGACGACCTGCTGTATGCTGGTTGGAATGTTGATTCGGAGGTGGGGATCTTTGAGACACTTGTTGATTAGAAGATCCAAACATCTCCGCAAAAGGATCGGGAGAAGACTGATATTGCTGTTGAGATTGTTCATTATTGTCAGGCATTCCAAAAAACTGCCTGCTCATTGTATCTAGGAAGTCTGGACGAGCCCATCCTCGATTTATGTAGGAGAATAGGAAACATATCACCAGAAAACTTTTCTTTTTCTGAAAAAAAAGAAAAGTATTTTCATTAAAATGGAAATAATTCTAACAAGTTCAACAATGCATGATTTACATCAGCATAATTTAGAATTTTAGATATTTATAAATCTGAATTGTGAAGTATAAAATTGAAATAGATAGCTTTGATATGTAATGATTTTGTGAAATCTTTTGTTTAAATTGCATCTGTACAAATGAAAATGAGATATCTTCCCTCAACGAATGAACGTTTATTGAAATAAACTGCACATTCTTGGTTATTACTGTCGTGGAAATGGATACAAAAACAAATTTCAGAGACCTTTGAAGAGTACAAATTTGGAATTTGGTTTATGACGAATTGAATTTGATGCCTACTAAAATCGAAAAATCACTGATTTATGAACTATCAGATGGTCAAAAAACTGAACTGTCAATGAAGATATGTCAAAGTATTTTATAAATAAAATTTAACTTAATAAAATCTAGCTCGTTTAAAGTATATAAGTGCAAAAGGAAAGAAGAAAAGGTGAAAAGAGCCTACCAATACGGAAATATAAAAATATATTTGTCTCGGAGAAAAAAAAAATATATATGTACAAAAAGTATATTTTACCGAATTATTCTTATGTAAAGCGTGGTTCAGAACAAAATATCAAAAATATAAATACTGCTAGAGGGTACCTTAATAAGCAGATTTCTTATAGGAATGTGGATGCGGAAATGCAGCATTGTGGCAGTAGAGGGCATTGTTGAGTTCGGCGGATGAAAATGCTTTGCTGATTTGAGTCGTCATTTCCCACAGGGATTTCGAGCAACATGCATCATTACACCAACAAGGAGCTTGCCGACATGCCTCTTATGTATGGGGCTACACAAGGAAATGACTCACACACACTGCCCGTCTAACGGCTCTCGAGCCTGTTGAAGAACTATCGGCTACTGTGTGTGATACTGCTTCTTTCACATCAAGAATTCTGCTATATCTTTCACTGCCCGTATCACGACTCGATCTACTCGTGCCCCATGAAAACGCCCAAATGTACAGTGAACCACCAGATTCCTACCCGGAAATCGTTTCATGTACTTGTACATCATCTGGAAAGCCGTCGCCTTTCCTTGCGCAGTCCCATACATGAAATGCAAGTCATCAAGCTCCGCAATCGTGTAATAATGCACGTTGCTCAAAATCCGGGCGGAGAAATGACTATTGAAACGAGCAAAATTCGTTTATCCACTGAACTCAACAACGACTTCTACTCCCACAGCGTTGGATTTACGCATCCACCTTTTTTTAATCAAATGCAGAGTATTCATTAATATTTTACCTAATAAAATATGTAAGGGGAACTGGGGCACATTGATACATTCCCTCTACTGCTCACAGGGTCATGCAGGAAGTTTCACAACAGTTCTTAATGGTGATGCTAGTGTACACAACTACATACAGGACGTCTTGGCATGATTCAGTAGTTTGATGAAATGGGCCGGGTGATTTATTGTTATTGTAGGTCAAAAGTAAATTTGTGTTGTACAATTGTAATTGTATTATACAACTGTTCCAGTATTTTCAACCGAAAAGAATACTCTCCCTGGCAAGTAAAGCTACTCTTTATCAGTTCCTCATTCTTTATTGTTAGGTAAATTATGAAGTGTTGGAAATGAGATTCATTTTATTCAAAATGGCTGTATGGGGCACATTGATACAGTGTATGTCGGGGCACATTGGTACGTATCAATATGCTCCATCATAGCTACAGACAACCTAAATCCTGGTCTAGTTAATTTTTTCATTATATTTCATTATATTTTATTATTATTTTTTTTTTTTTACCATACACTCCTTAATTCAACCATTTTTTGCCAAAAATTTCTAATATTAGTTTTTATTGAAGTGAAGTAGCTCTAATTTTTTATATTAGAAATTTTTATCGTATTTTTTCAAACAGAAGACGTACAAATTTATCCAACATCTAGTACTAGTAGAACTAACAAAAGAAAAGGACGGCAACCTGGCAAATCTCGAATTTATATCGATTCTTCAGAGAAAAAAGTATTTTCGACATGAGAAATGTTAAGTAAGCGAAACAAGATGCAAAACAGCAAAGGATAATTATATTATCAACAGAATTTTCCATATATATATACACTGGTGTGCAAAATTTAAGGACGAGTTCTAAAATGCCGACTTTCAAGCGATAATTTTCACGCGAATATTCAAAACGAAGTAACACAATTCGAATAATTAATATCCCTGCATAGTTGTTAGTCCATATAACATCTCATTCAGGTAACACGTGGTCACAAGAGTCACAGTCACTACAGCGAAACAAAAAATAGGAAATTCAATGCGTCTCTTTTATAAGTCTCAAATGACTACTATATGTGACTCCACAGGCTGGTCATTGTGACAGCTATTTTGAGGCGAGTCAGCAGGTGACTTTACAATGTCGTTTCATCGAGACTCTCGTGTGACCTCTCATTTGGAGACTCACTTTCAAAGTCATTATGAGCGTTGCATTATGATAAATTACCAAATAATGTCCCATTAAAGTCACATGGGGACTTTCGCCACTTTTCGCAGTGGTTACTTCACAGTAGGGTCTCTGTCACCATTTGACAAAGTCTTGTGACAGAAAGTCACTATGTGACTTTAATGTGATATTATTTGGTGATTTATCATAATGCAACATTCACAATCACTTTGAAATTGAGTCTTTAAATTACAATCACATGAGAGTCTCAATAAAACGACATTGTAAAGTCACCTAGTGATTCGACACAACGGCAGCAGTCGCAGTGACCTGTTAGTGAAATCATATATAGTAGTCATTTGAGACTTATAAAAGAGACGTTGGAATTTCCTATCTTTTGTTTCGCCGTAGTGACTGTGATTCTTGTGACCATGTATGGCCTGAATGAGATGTTATATGGACTCGCTGTTATGCAGGGATAGTAATTATTCGAATTATATTACTTCCTACTGAATATTCGCGTGAAAAATATCGCTTCAAAATCCCTTGAAAATTGGCATTTTGAGACTCGTCCTTAAATTTTGCACACCAGTGTATATATATATATATACATACAGAGGGTGTTTACATAAATTGAGAACGATTTTGATAACAGAAATAAAATGCATAAATCAAAACAAGAATTTTTTTAATATGTTCTCTTTAATGGCCCTAATTGCAGTAGGATTTCCAAAGTAACTGGGCTTCTGTAAAACTGGAAGTGGAATTTTGTTTTATTCTTCCACCACACATTTCTAGAGTCTACTCAGTGTAGTTGGTCAACATTTCCCAAGAGTTTGTTTTCACAATCTTAAGACACAGTAATCCATTGATGAAACATATGGGGATTTGGTTTTAATATGATTAAACGGTATACACTTGATTCCCATCTCTCTTGTCAATTTTCTGAGAAATGCGACTGTACTTTCGGAGCCCCCCCCCCCTCCCCTGTTGTTCATTTCTAGCTATGGTCCTGGTGCCCAAGTCATTCAAATAGAATTGAAACTAATTTTAAGTATGAGTACTAAATGCACATATAAATTGTAAAAGAACCTAATAATTCTAAATTACATGCTTCAGGATTTTTTTTTTTTTAAGTTACTTTATTTTTCACTGAAAAATGTAATGTATACAGTCCAGTCATATTAATGTGACCATCTTGAGATTTTACGCGTTTTGTTAAATATCTAGACAGATATGTGAGAATTTATTCAGAAACTCCAAGTATGTAAGAAGATTAGTACCGGTCATAAACTTTTTTTTTTTCCTGAAATCCCACAAAGGACCGTCAAACAAATTGAAAATTAATGAACATCTTTTGAATAACCCTGTCAAAACTAATGTAGCAAAAGCGTTCAAACTATAGATTATGATTAAATAGCTTATTGTGATAAACTGTGCTCACATTTGTGAGTATAGCATGTATACTCGTAGAGAAATTAAGATTTTAATGAAAACAGTCTGGAATTTTGCAAAGTTTTTAGCTTATTTTTCGCCGAATTCTTAGCACATTCGCTGCCGCTCACGCGCTAGTACGTGAAGTTCCCATTCATTTAACACAGAGGGCGGAGTTATCGGCAGCGAACGTGTTAATATAAAGAAATGTTCTTTTTAGAAAACATGACAAACAACATTGCACGTAATATCCTGAAACCAGAATTAAAAAGTAATAAAAATTGTGCGAATAATGGGGAGGTTTACCAAATAATTTTTCAATGTGCATGCGCAAAAGTAATCAAAATACAATTTGCATAATGTGTTAGTCAGTGTTCTCGCTGACCTTTTGCCAACATTGGCGATTTGGCGAACAAGAAATAAAAACTATAGCCAAATGAAAAAAAAAAAAAAAAAAGTTAGCAAAATAGATTCGCTGTGGAACACTGAAAAATGTGTATTTAACCTCCTTATAGTGTACTTTTCTTTTTTAATATGTTCTAAAATAACTTAATATTTTGCAATTGCTTATAAAATAGAAACTCAATTATCAGCTTCAGAAATTTTTAAAAATAAATACGTTCCAAAGGTCTTTTAAATCTATAAATTTTTTAGACATTCTTTTTGCAGTTAAAATAAAAATTCAAAATAACTACCTTTGATTTACAGTTCTGAAAATATAAACTAAAAATCGGTCTGAGATTTCGGCTCTAACCGTTAGCAAGAATTGTCCAGCCAATAATACTTTGCATACACCTAATAAGTAGTATGGTAAATGACTAATTTCAACGCCGCATTTCTGCAAAACTTTTGTCTATTTGACACTTGATGCGAGTAAGTTTGTGTTTTCTTTACCAGCTCATAGATAGTGATTCACTGACAATAGAGAAATATCTATCTCATAATCCTTTTTGAGTCTTTGGCTGCTGCTAAATTGAATTGCCATTGAGTCTGAGCAATATAAAGAGCACGGTGCAATTTAACATGAAGAGCGACAACAAAGGATCAGCAAAGTGCATAAAAATCTAGACTATAGTGGCACACATAGAAAAAGAGCAAAAATTAAGCATTCGCAATTTGGCGAATTAGATTTTCCTTTTACTCGCCAAATGACTCATTTTGTCGTGATTTGGTGCAATGGCGCGCGGCACCGAGAACCCTGATGTTAGCTAAATGTATAGAGCAACTTTTGTGAAAGTCTCAAAAACATAGCTTTAAAATTTTGAAAATTATCATTGATAGAATAAGTTCGAAATCCGTTGTTCCCAAAACGAAGCAAAAGGATGATGGGCTGTATCCATATATCCATTGATTAGTGCCAATAAAGCATAGACAATATTGCACTTACTGCTATATTTGGATTTATCTCTTCATCTATTTTGTTTCCTTTTAGGAAGAATGGATTTTGAGTTTATTCTATAGATGATAATTTCAAGAATTTTAAAGCTGTGCTTTTGAGATTTTCACAAAAGTTACTCTATACATTTAGCTAACACATTATGCAAATTATATTTTGATTGCTTTCACGCATGCGCAATGAAAAATTATTAGTAAACCTACTCATTATTCATACAATTTTTATTATTTTTTTATTCTGATTACAGGGTGTTATGTGCAATGTTGTTTGTCATGCTTTCGAAAACGTACATTTCTTTTTATTAAGAATTCGGCAAATAATAAGCAAAAAACATCGCAAAATTTCGGACTGTTTTTATAAAAACCTTAATTTCTCTACCAGTATACGCGCTATCCGCACAAAAATGAACACAGTTTATTACAATAAGCCATTTAATCATAATCTATAGCTTGAACGCTTTTGCTACATAGTTTTGACAAGGTTATTCGAAAGATGTTTATTATTTTTCAATTTGTTGACGATCCCTTGCGGCTTCAGGAAATTATTTTCGCGGAAAGCTATGACCTGTATTAATCTTCTTACACACCTGGAGTTTCAGAATAATGCCTCAGGTATTTGTCCAGCTATTTAACAAAACGACTAAAATCTCAAGGTGGTCACATTAATATGACTAGATTGCATATAATTAGAAATTCCAATTTATTCGTAGTTTATTTTTTCCCACATATCATTAAAAAAAAAAAAATTACAAATGTACGTAAATATTTTTAATAGTAGGAATTTAATTTATTTTTTCGATATATTTTTAAAAGTGAAATGCGAGTTTCACTGTAGTTTCATGCTCTATTTAAGCAAATTTCTACTGTTTAGTTGTTACAAAGAATACCGGTTGATATTTCTCAAAGATTATCAAGGTCAAGGCTTCGGCTCAAAGCATTAAAATTCTTTCCTTTCAGCGTAAATACCGATTTTTTTTTTGTTTTCCTTGAATTGGAAATGAAAGTTTCCTATTACTTCCTTTCTTCCCACAAAACAATAATAATAATAAAAAAAAATAGTTGACATTCATTTATTTTATTTCCAAAGTTCGATGGATTAGGGAAAATTTCAAATAATGATAATAATCATAAATTATACATACAGGATATTACAAAAAGATAAAAACTCGCTTTATATTAAAAAAAAAAAAAAAAAAAAAAAGACAAATGTTTCATGTTTCTTAAGAGTTTACATTATACTCTCTGTAGGAAATATTGTGTTTTCAAAGACAAAAGTCCTCTTTTCATTATCTCTTCGTTTGTCGCTCTTTGGCCCTTATCTTAGATTATAGTAATGGGAAGAAACGAGAATGCTAAATGGCAGATGTAATATTGTACATTGTTAAAAAATTAAAACCTTTAATGCATCGTCATTATTCTACCGCTTTTATGGAAAACGATTACTTCATTATATTATGGAACATTCTGATTGGTCAAAATAGAGATATTCTATAAAAGCGGTGCAGCAAAAGTTTCAAATTTTTAACAGTGTAAAATGGTTAAATTTTTTTTAATTTTTTACTAACGGTCTAAAAAATAGAATTAAAAGATTAAGGACCTAAAAGATAATGGTGCTAGAAGGTTTTTAAATAATATACTTTAAACACTATGTGGGTGTGTATACAAGAGAGATAGATGTTCATAAACTTTCATTGCCTTCCAAAAAAACTATAACTAAACAAATAAATAATCTGCATAATAATTATATTTTTATATTATTTACTAATATATAATTAATTATTATAAAAGTAATATAAGTAATTATATAAAAAAATTACAATTGGTTATAAATACGAAAATATATCTTTGCAATTAAAAAGAAACATATTGAACAATATTTAAATATATTTCTTAGTAAAACTTACTCTAAGCATTTCTCTGATATTTTTTATGATCTTATTATGACTAGAGTCAATCTTTTCAATATAAATTTACTAAAAAAACACAAAATTCAAAATATTAATACTCAAATGGTAATAACTTTTTCTAATTTAATAAAATCAATATAAATTCTATAATAAATGACAAAAACTGCAATTTCCTATTAATAATATTCTGGAAATCTAAATGTTGTAGATAATTTTACACTGAAAAAAATGATGGGTTATGGAACTAAATATAGAATTCCATCCAAATTAAACATTAATTCTATAATAAAACAATTTACATATGATATAGATATATTTATTTATGAAATTGCAATGTATTAGAATAAACCTATTGAATATTTCAATCAATGGAAAATTTTGGTTATTGATAAATTAACTAAGGCTTTAAAATATAATATTTCACATCTGGTTTTTATTAATACGAAGCATCTTTTCCAACAAATCACTAAACTGCAAGAAAAATTTTCAATCACTTGCATGTGGAGAAATCTCCAAATAGCTATGCAATTATATGTAAATTGTATTACCATCAACTGTTTAAATCTAGTATTTCTTCTAATAACACTGATAAACAAGTTTCTGTTTCTAACTAAGTATGTGGTGAATTTATATTTTAGATGGTGCTGTGAAAGAATATGCCATTAAAAAGTTTCCATCACCCACAGATTTTTAAAAAATTCAAAATCTTGAAAATCTGAATTTTGTAGTATTTATTCAACACTTATATCTTATGAAATCTATCATTTGGTATTTTGGTAATTATAAACTTTTAAATAAACATAAAGCTTAAAATTAATATTTAAAACACTGAAAGTATGCATTGTTTATAAAATTTCAGAAAAATGTAGAATTTTTGTAAAAAAAAAAAAAAAAAAAAAAAAAAAAAAAAAAAAAAAAAAAATTGATATTAATAAGAAATTTCATACTTTATGTAGCGGTAAGTGTCTTATCTGTGGCTGCTCAATATAGGCCATTGTTCCGAGTTATATTGACAATTTAAAGCAGACATTAAGCCCCTTATATCATTACAATAGCATAAATCATCTTTTCTTGAAAAAAATTTCGAATATTTCTTATGTCAATCTGGATAAATAGATATCTTTGTATTGTTTTTCAGGAGATTCCAACCTTGCAATCTTTATCCAAGTAATTCTGAGTTTTTCTTTGATAACTTTAAGTCTCTCACAAAATCATTTAACTCTTTTTAAGTGATAAGGTGTGGTTCTTCATTTATGTCAGGAGACTAGTTCATATCAGATGTAGATGAAGTTTCAGTTTTATCAATTTCCATTTCTACTGCTGCACCGTCATATATAAAATTCTCTGGAGGTTTCGGTATTTGTACATCAACATTATGTAATGCTGGTCACATTGTTGAATCTAAGTTCAGGTACTTAATTTTATGTTTACTTCTTGCAGAGAATCCTTTAATTTTTGTAATATATTACTAGCACTCAGTTATATGATCCTTCGGCATGCGCCATACCATGGGTATAGCAAAGAACATACACTTTTTTGTACCTTTCATTGATGCCAGGAGGTTTGTAGCACATTGTGTACAATAAGAATGAGGTGCCCATTTCTTATCTGGTGCATCTACTTTATATCCAAAGTAGATATGATAGGCAATCTTTATTAACGGCGGGAAAGCGCATCGATGCTTTTTCAAAGTTAGCTCTCCGCACACATAGCAAAAAGAATCGGGTTCATTAACGCATCCTCTAGACATGTTTTACATATTGTAGAGGCAAATGGGATAATTATAATCAAAATTTAATTAAAAAGTCTTACAGAACAAATAAATAGTAGTACACTCGCCCCGAAAGTTTCAACTGTCATGTTAAAGTCAAATACTGTGGGGGTGGCTAGAACTGTCTTTTCAAGGTCACTAACATAAAATTTATTAGGGGGACAACTGTTTCTACTCTCTTGCTGTATCTTCTATCGTTGTAATAAGAAAAAGGAATGTTTGTGTGAATCAAATACATGAGGCAGAATAATGTAATATAATTATAATACCTATACGATGCCTACATACTCCAAAATGTATAAATGAAATTTCTCAAAATTGGAGGGTGATAGAAAATTTTTACAAACATATTCTTTTTCAGCAGCTTGAAATCTATAAGAAACACCCAATGTATATAGAGAAACAGAAAATTCGTTAAAATTTGTTTATCAGTGTAATTCTTTCCAAAAAACTAATGATGACATAATTGCAAAAAATCGTAAAGTTAGAGGTTTTTATAAATTGTTAGACATTAACTCTATAAACTTTAATTATCCCTATCTAGTTCTTATATCCAAACTTCATAAGAATCCAATTAAATTTAGAACTGTCACAATTGGTTGCAATGCATATAATAATACAGCTAATAAACTTTTATTAAAAATTCTTAATCAAATATATACAATAACAAAAAACATTCATAATACACATTGTATAAAAAGTAGCTATGAACTGGTCAATATTATGAATAATCTTAAATGTATAAACAATATAGCAACATATAATTTCAAAGATCTTTTTAATAATGTAGATTTATTAGATCTAGATAATATAATAAATGCTTTATTTTAAAAATATCAACATGATTTGAATTATCAACGAATATCGATACTGATTTATTTTGATTTTTTAATAAATTTCATTATCTATAATAATTTTATATTGCAAGATAACACAAAAAGTCGGTATACTACAAGGTGGTTGTACATCTAGTTTATTATCAGACTTCATTATGAACGTATATTTATTAATAATAAAATACATTTATATCGATATATTGATGATATAATTTTAATTGCCACTGAAAATACCAATAATCTCAATTTCCAGTAGATTATCCAGCTAATTTAGAATGAATAAAAAACCTACTTTCTAGCAATACCATTAACTTTTTTAGATCTTAAATTATATTAAAAGAAAACAGATTAATTATTGATATATATGAAAAACGGAACGAATTTAATTTTAAAGTTCATACACTTACTAATATTAAATTTTGTCTTGATAATTCTGTATATCGTAATATAATCCTTAATCATTTATATATAATAAAATATTTATGTTCTCCTAATCTTATTAATGCAAATATTAAAATGCTAATTTATGATGCATTAAATAATGGTTTTCCTAAAAAAAAAATCATATATTCTTTAATATACAATTAGTAATTACATGATCTTAAAAATAATTAACACATTGAGTAAAAAATGTATAAAAAATGATTAAAACTTTTAAAAAAATAGTAAATTAAAAATACAAAAAAATGTATAAAAATTATGTATAATAGGCTGGATGGGAGGGTAGATGTTATTGTACGGGGGAGAGCGGTGTTGTATGGATAATACACAATGGTTAATTAAATAATAATAATAATAATAATAATAATAACTGAAGGGGGAGAAGCATTTACTAAATTGCAATACATTTTATACTGGATGTTCAATTAACACATATCTATGGATAATTGTACAGTTATATCAATTAAATCTATTACTGTAATTTAACAATTAATTTCATGATTAATTTGTACCTAACTTTTAATAATTTGGATAATACCTAAAATATTATTTCTATGTGTATAAAATGCATTTATTAATTATCTATTTTATTCATTATTTCATCTTATATTAAGATATTGTATTTAGGTTAGTATAATCAAATATATGATTTTGTGCTACATCTTTTTAGAGTAAACTATAGTGTATGGTATGTTTTTCTGGTTTTATTTTATGTTTATTTTTCTATCGTATTTAATAATGTTAAAACTTATTATAATGTTAAAACTTTAAAACTTATTATTAATTTTTTTGTTTAGTTCAAAGAATAATTTCATTTTGTTGCTGTCTATATATGATTAGGAATTTCTGTTAATATTAGATAGAGCCTTTTTAATACATTCCAACAAAGTTGAAAAGTGTTTATGAATCCGGTTTGTCTGACCATCTGAACGTCTGGGTGTACACGCTCCAATTCACGTAAATATACTCGGATTTTCATGCAATTGTTATTTATATGTTATTGATGGTCACCACCTTACGTTCAGTATTTAGGAGGTGTATAGCAATAACGGTTCATTTACAGGGACAGGGACATTCAAAATAATTCTGTTACATTATGGTAAATGGGGAAAATCGTTTGCAGATTACTTTAATGACATTAAGCCATTTCATGTAGATATTGATATAAACCACTGAATCTCTCTACAAGATGATTACCATCGAATAAGGCATTCATAGCATTTGTCATTCATTTACAGGGACACAGAAAAGAAATCGGTTGCAGTACTGGCTATGAGCAATAATTGCTAGAAATGCATTTTCAGCTTCGGTATACACTTTTAAATTGAGCATTTTTTTTTTCAAATCACTCATTGTGTATAAATTATGTACCTTGCTTACAGAACTGCACAAAAGAATTCACGTACCATTCTCAGAGGTCTGCAAAGCCGGAATTCCAAACCCGGGCTAGGCCGGCTCGACGCAATTTCTACTATTTCGAAAATTTTCAGATTTTTATCATATGATTAAAATTCTTTTAAAGAATACTGCAGACATATTTCTGGAATGATTTTACAATATATTTTGCAGAAAATATCCAATTGAAATATCAATGATTATTTAAATTCTTAGACTTTCAACATTCAAATAAAGATTTATTAAAAAATTAACATGATTTAGAATTAAAAAAAAAAAAAAAAAAAAAGTTAAAAACATCATAACTTTTGAAGCTGTATAACAAAAAATAGATTTATGAAAATATTTCTATATCAATTTATTAAAGATTTTCTGAAATCAAAAAAAGCTTTCTGATACATTTTTGAATTCATTTCTTTTTGGAAAAGCATAAGATTAGCAGGTGTTTTTATTCAGAAACTATGTAATCGATTTTTTGGTACAAGCAATTTAAGAAAATACCCTCATAGCATGCATGGTCACAGTGACGTCACCGTGAGTCACTTTGATCACATAACATTTGTGACCAAAATGCCACCACTCAGTGACGCCACACTGTGACTGAGGTGTGACTTTCTTAAAAAAATTTAGAAAATTACAAATATGCTTCAAAACATGTTATTTACTTTAAAAAACATGTTTCTGGCAATTTAAATATCGTGACTTTTGTCACAGTTTCGTTACAATGTTAATGTCAAAGTAGTCACAAATGACACATTTTTCACAAATTTGTCACACTGGGACTTCACAAAGTGGTTACAATGTGACGTCACAAACGAACTCTATAACGGCCATAACGACTTCACATTTTAGTCACTGTGACTTCACATCGACGTCACGTGACGTCACATCGACAATCGATGGTCACAAAGTCACAATGTGACTTCACAACGACGTCGCAGTGACGTCACCATGTGTTACGGGTACTGTCAAAGTTAACGCTTTGAACTGAATTTTCAAAAGCGACAACATGGGATTTAAGACGCAATTTCAGAAAATATTGTCAAAGTTAACGTTTTGAATTGGATTTTCAGAAGCGACAACATGGGGAGGAAGAAAAATCTGCAACCACGTGACAAGAATCTCTTATATCTCAACAAGTATACACAAGTATCTTATTTATCAAAAATGAAAAGCTCTATTCGATTCCAACTCCCCTCTATAGTCAGTTTTGTCAATTTTACACCTTTACAGTTAAAAATTAGTCAGAAAATGTGCCAGACTTTCGCGTTGCTGAGAAGTGAATTTAAAAACCACCAAGAAGTATATATATCCAAAGATTATGCTATGTTCTTTATCGCTATTAATGATTTTACAAATCATGTTTGTCATACACAATCTAGTTCCGGCCCGGATCGTCTATATATAGAAAAACAATGCAAGCCTGATCTCGGCCGGCACGAGTCTGGTAAAATATATTAAGCCCGGGTTAGACACAACGTAATTATCCGTAAGCCGATCTCTACACTTTACAAGTTACATTTCTGTATTGATGTTATCAAACTAGTATCGGCCCATGACGCACTATACTTATTCTCGTAAAGCCATATTAATTGAAAATAGCTCATATTTTATCGTTTTCACTTAAATCTGTATAACGGGCCAGTGGGCCTGTAAAATCTTTTTATCAGCCTGGCCTGTTTATTTCGCTTGTCGGCTTGACCAGGTCCGTTGAAAAAATTATTCTAATTCTGCCGGCCTGGCTCGTTAGAAAATTCGGAGCCATTCCGCCGGCCAGGCCCGGGCCCGTGCAGGCCTCTACCTTTTTATTTTAATTAGCGGAAAATGCTGAAAGGGAATTCCAAATTCAAGTATTTATTTACAAACTGAACTAAATATGTTTTATATATCGTAAAACATTTGTGTAACATTACTAAATAAAATTGCTGGCAATCTTGCTGTCTCTTATTATATGGAGTACTTTAACAGATATACCATTATATAAATGAAAAAAAAAATCCCTCCATAAAATTGGAGGCCGCAGCTGCCACCAATTTAATGGAGTAACGTTACGTAAACTTTTTGCAGAGTAACTTGATATATTTGAAGTAAAGTAAACTAATCTAAATATCTTACATGCATGTAGTCAATAGATACAAATCTAAATATCTATCATACACAGAGCTGCTCAAAGAATTTTAATAATTTTCTGGCTATAGATGGAAACTGCTGAATTTCGGATTTTAAATGTGCTATGCGTTTTCAAGTGCGGTTCTATAACAAATCAAAAACTACCCAACTGAATTATTTGAAATTTAAAACATGTAATTACTGCATAATTTTGTCGAGTCATTTCAAATTTTGTGAAAATCGAATACATAGTTCAATTACATGAGTAATCAGAAGTGTTCTTTTACATTACGGTCAATGGGAAAAATAGTTTCATGTGCATTTCAATGATGTTACACTCTTTCGAACATAATATAATTCACATGCATCTATGAAATATATACTAAATTGTATATTCTGCACAATCTGTGGTGCAAAGAGTATATTTTATCAATATATAGGGCCACACAAAAGTATTCTATTACATAATGGTATAGAAGGAAAACTGTTTAATGCGAGTTTCAATTATATTAAACTATTTAGAATTTTATACAATTGATATACGTTGTTGAGTTTCTAGCATGATTAGGTTATTTACAGGGACAAAATAACTGTCAAAAGTTTCCTGTTACATTATGGTCTACGGAAAAAAATAATTTCAAATAAATTTTAAAGATGTTATACCCTGTCGAACATATTAAAATTTATGTGCATTTACGAAGTGCACTAAAATATGTATACTAAAAATATGCGTTGAAAAGAATAGTATTTATTCATTTACAGGGCCACACAAAAGTATGCTATTACACAATGGTTATAGGGGGAAACAATTGATTTGGGTGTGTTTGATATTTGTTATTGAAATTGATATACTGGCTGAGATTTACTACAAGTTAATTCCTGTATAATAGAAAGCATTTAGTATTTACAGGGACACACAAAAGATTTCGGATACTGTACTGTATCCGAAGCATTGTATATTTTAAAAACCTCGTTATAGCACGAATGCACCTCATTTGCTACGGCTGATATGCAATTTCCAACTTGTTTTTTAAGTATTAAAATATATCATAGATTAACACTGAACCGCCGCAGCGGTCAAATTGACATAATATTCATAAATTATTTCATTAATTTATGAAAATAGTTAGATTCGAACCAGAATTTTATTTCTAAAATAAAGTTAAATGTGTTCCCCTGAGAAATAACTTTAAAGAATACCACGGAGTAATAAGTTAAAAAATTTAGATACAAATTCTGGTGTAAAATATTTTTATAATGCTTGGGTAAAATTTTTGGCGGTTCTAGTGTTAAAGGATATGCAAAGACGAAGAAAATTGCTACGGGATAGGTAATCAAAGAAGAATCTGGGCACTTATTTTTGGTTTTTATTCTGTTGCATGAAAAATTCAATAAAAATGTTGATCCAATTCAAAAAATCCACTTAATATATTTGATAGTACCTTTTTTTTTTTTTTTTTGCTGCGCTAGTTGATCAGTAGCGCAAAACGAGCGGAAACGGGGATAAATTATCGCATTCAAAGCTCCAGTAATGAACATGACGCGTTTGAAAGCAGAAAAGAATTGATGTTGCATGCGAAATTTATGTTTTTTAATAGGATAAAAGTTGTAAACATTTGCATACAATTAATTATTTCGTTGTTTAAATAGGAGCACCTACAATTAGAAATCGACCGAAACAAGTTTTCAGGGCGAAACCAAATTTCGTTCATTTCATAAGTTTCGACTGAAGGTGAAAACGAAATTCTTCCAATCGAAATTTTAATGCATTAGCATAGGCATGCATACAGGGTGCGTCATAAATTCGTGCAAACTTTAAAAATCCATAATAAAAGAAGTAATGCTCGGAAAAAATTTCGGTTTGCGCGAGTATGATCAGGCGGATTTGAGATTTTCCCCCCCGTATATAATAACAAATGATTCCATATATAACCGATAGAGGGCGCTCGCACGCCATATTTGGACGTTTTATGCAAATTAGGCAAACACAAATAGAAACAAATCACAATAACATGACACTGTGCACTTATTATAAGGTAATAAAAGATGCTCAACATGCGAAACTTTTGTGATGCAATATTTGTGGATATAACATTCTTGTAGAAAAATTTAACCGCCAGCGCTCGATCTGGTAACGATAGCATGCTGCCGATATCGAATGACGACTCCATCTCCTGCTAGGTGTTTTGTTGCTAGCCTGAATTGCATAAAATGCCTCAATATGACGTATAAGCGTCCTCTATCGGTTACTTTTAGAATCACTTTTTATTATACACTGGAAAAAAATCCAAAATCCGTCTGATCATACTTGCGCAAACTGAAAATTTTTTCGAACATTACTTTTTTTATTGTGGATTTTTAAAGTTTGCACGAATATATGACGCACCCTGTACATACAAAATATTATTAATTAATTATTTATAAACATACATATTACAGAGACAATGTTACATGCATATGGGAAAATGTATGTGGGAAAAAAGTAAACACCCACTAACTCAGCATTAAATTGTTACAGAAAAAAGTTGCTGGTACCAAAGGGTTTGAAAATAAAGTCTACTTTTAAATGATGTATATGAAATTTGATTAGGGTGCCATCTACATAGAAAAATAACGTCTATTATCTGTTTTATTGATTTATTTTGTAATTTCATTATAATTATCAGCATATGCACTTCACTTAATATTTTCCAACTTTAAAATTCAAAAATTATGTCTTGTAATTGTAAATGCATCTATAGAACATAGTACAATTCCTGTCAGTGTATGTACTGATGGCATTTCTTATGAGTTTACACTGAGAGCTGAGTCCAAAACTAGCAAATTGAATTTATTTTTCCTTATGATATTAACTATTGAATAATATTGTTAAAGCTAATCATAGTTAATGTGTCTAACTATATGCAAAGGATTTGTGTCTTCATCCCAGAAGTGCACTCATACTCTTCTAAAGCGAAAGCTGTGTTCCCGGGGTGGTCATCCCTGCCAGCCCAAATATTTCAATATAATGAGTAAAACATTTATTTTCAAATTATGTTTTTTTGCACACTATAGACGGCTAGTATTTGGACGCTTTTTAAGTATATAATTTGAAAACTGCTTGGAAGATTTTAATTTCGAATTTGTAAAACATAAGAAATGTTCATTTATCATAAAAATTCATATTTCTTTTCAATATCAATTTCATAATTAATAATTCTACTATAAAATTTTTTAAATTACAAATTCAATGTATTTACATTTAAGTTTTTTATTATTGTAACTACACAAAGAATTATCACATTAGGTAGGAGTGTTTGAAAGAATTTAATTTATGTTTCATCTTTTAGAATTACTCTAGAAATTTTTTATAATTTTCTTCTATACTCTAGAGGGGGGGTCATGATCCCCCTAACCTCCCCCCCCCCCTTTGGATCCATCATTGTGTATATCAATGATGATTAGTGTTATGCACAGCATATTATGTAGTAAATATATTGCAGTGCATTTCAGAGATGTATAACCATTTTAAAAATCACCTTGTAGTGTACTTACAAAGCAATATATAAATTTAAATGGGATTGAAGTTGTGTAATTGTCCTTAAATGGCACCGCAAACGATTTTCTCCCATTGGCCGTAAAGTAACGGAATTCTTTTGAGTGTCCCTGTAATAAAAACTGTATCTCCTACACGCTTCATTTTCAATACCGAACATGTCATAGTGAATGTCAATAACTATATCAGATGCATGGCGATCCGACTATATTTACGCGTGTTAAAGCACAGACAGACAAATTGAAGACATAAACACTTTCCATCTAATGATGGAAGTATTAAAAATAAGAATACATTTCCACGTTCACAGATTTATAGTTAACTAGAATAATTCAAGATCTCACTGACCTCATCCCTTAACTTAATAGAGGCCATTAGAAACTAATGTCCCATTATAAATGTGTGCTATCTTAAAAAACTTCAATTTCAGTAAAATTTCGTTAAAACGGACAATCAAGGGAAGCGCTTTTTGTTCGTATTAGAGAAAGTCCATTATAACAGACGTTTTAAACCTGACGCTTCACATTACAGTAAAAAATACTTATTATCCACATATGCATTCTAATATATTGAAAACTTGTTTACTTAAACAATTTTATGCTACTTTACTAAAAATGTTAAAACAACAACAACAATAATAATAATTGTAATTTAACAAATTACAATGTCTATTTGGAAAATGATATTTTCAGACTCAAATTTTAAAGACTTATAAATAAAATCTATATTTAAATTATTAATAATGATAATAAACATTATTTTTAGGATGATCATAACGTCGCCATGCATTAAACATTAATATTTCTGGACCAATGACAAAAAAACAGTAGTTTATAGATATATTACTTTAACTGTTTAAAGTGTGTATTTCTATTTGATGGAGTTAATAAGACTGATTTCTGAACGCTTCATATTACATACGATATAGATTAAACATTAATATTCCTGGACCCATCGTGAACAAATTTTAAATGAAATTTCAGGTTTACAATTTTTGGAACTGCAAATTTTTAAACTTGTAAAAATCATACATTTTAAATCTTTACACCGTACGTAGAGAAAAAAAAATGCATTTTAAAATGAAATTTGTTTGAAATCTTTATCAAATTTGTTTTCAAATTATTATTATTTTTTTAAGTTTTTATTATTTTTTTGTCATCGTGGCAAAAGAAGTATTCTATTTTTGGACATTAAACATGAACCAATCAGAAATTAGTTGCGGAACTCAACCAATAAAATGATTCAGATATACTTCAAAATTCCCTGTTCTTTACCGAGGACGACAACTTTTTTTCAAATAGTTAAAAATGTACGAGAACAATTTCAAAATGAAACTATTCGGATGTAACAATTCCAAAACTGTTTTCTATCTCATACGTGTTAAAATTTCGAAATTCATTATCACAGTGCCAAAATTAAACACGATCTATGCCCATAGTGAGGATTATAAAGATAAAAATTCCGTGCATTACATCTTGAGAATTGATATCGCTAAAATAATGTAAATCTTACAAAATTCAGCATAACAGTCCCAACTGTATTGAGATTAACACCAAAAAGTTAATAAAACCAATTCATGTCAAGGATTAACTGAATCTGAAATTTGAAGTAAATCCGTGCTTTAGTTCTTGAGATAAAGCTGTTGCAGAAATCGTAATAAAAATAGTATAGCAGCGTCACCGGTGGATCTACAGTAAAACCCCCGATAATTCGGATTAATTGGGACCAGACCCAATCCGGATTATCGAAAATCCGGATTATCCGGAGAATTAGAAAAAAGTGAATAAAATAAGAATACTTACAGAAAATCATCTTTATGTTAAACTTATTAAATATTTGCAGACAGTAAACATGTTTACTTTGTAATAAAAAAGTTTGTAATTTTCTGCTGTGCCAATTTTCTATACCTTTTGCGAGCCGTACGGTCACGCATCCACTTGAGCATAAATAGTTCATTAGGTGTAGTTTAAATAAGATTTTAAATAAGAAAGCTTAAGGTATTCTTCTGAAAAAATTTCAGATTTTTTTTTTCTTTATTCAGAATAAGACGATGAAACAAGTTAATGTTATGGGAAATAGCTAATCGCTTCTCAAACGTGAAAAAAAAAATATCAAATCGATCCGGATTATCCGGAGATCCGGATTAACGGGGTCCGAATTAGCGGGCTTTTACTGTATTTACAACCTAATATAAACAGCATCAATTCATGTCAAGGACTAATCGAATCTGAATATTAATGGAAATCTGTACATTCGTTCTTGAGATAGAGCTAATTCAGAAATCTTAAAAAATGCAGCATAGAAGCGCCTCCTATTGAGCGATTTACATCAAAATGTAAAAACGTCAATTCCTGTCAAGGACTAGATCACTCTACCAGGGAGCCAACCAAGAAATAGCAAAGGCATGAACCCCTGGAAGAAAATCCCTAGACGCAACCATCCATAGACGCAACCACAAGCAAACAGAGGCAGAATAGCAACGACATTTATTAAAATAAATAAATAAATAAATAAAGATTACAAAGACACCCTATTATCCAAAACAGAGCAAAAGACAAAGAAAGTCATAAATAATAAAATATAACAGAATTATACATCAATAAAACAAATGTCGAAATTGCTAACAGACTTTTAACGTCATTTTAGGCTACAAATGACGAGGCAAAAATAAATGCCAAAGCAACTATAAAAATAAATAAATAAATAAATAATATATATATATATGTATATCAATAATAACAATAATAATAAATATATCTAAATATACACATACACATATAAACACACACACATATATATATAAGAACAAAAATTTCAAAATGGACTGGCAAATCAAAAGTTCTAAATTGTCTGTCCGCACCAAAAGTGTCACAAAAATACTCTTTATCAAAATTTATATTTAATAAAAGAATATAGTTTATTCAGTTCGTTATATATTAAAACAAAGTCTTTTATAGTTTGATCTAGATAATAATACATTTTGAAGGTTCCAAGATATTGTTTTATTACGCACAAAAGTAAAACAAAATGGCATCAATGGGCATTTTCCAAATTTGTGATGTCTCACGTCTCCAATACTACCACAGTTACATTTTTCACTAGATCTTTTACCTATTTTATGCAAATAATAAGGAAAGGCACCATGGGAGGAAATGAAATAAGCAGATATACGAGAATAACAGAGAAAAGTGACGTCAGTCTTGCGTAGTACTAAATAGGTATCCCTACCTTTCAAACTCATTTCCCAGTTATTCTGCCATACTGTGACTATATTATTTTTTAAATGACGCTTAATATATGAAAGAGGAACAGGGATACCCAATACTTCGTCAAATACATTTTCTAAAATGACGGATTTTGCTAAGTAATCTGCTCTTTCATTACCACGCAATCCAATGTGTGATTTTATCCAACCTACATGAAAATCTTTGTTGTTAAAAAGCCTAAAATTAAAGAATATATTATAAATCAATTTATCGGTGGGGAAAAGAGTCCTGTCAAGGACTAGCTGAATCTGAAGTTTGATGAAATTCCATGCATTAATTCGAAAGATAGAGCAATTGCGAAAATCGCATAATGCAGCATTGTAGCGCCACCTGTTCATCGATTTACATTAAAATGTAAAAAGCATCATTTCATGTCAAGGACTAACGGAATTTGAATTATGATGAAAATCCGTGCATTAGTTCTGGAGATTGAGCGATTACCGAAATCTTAAATAATGTTGCATAGCAGCGCCCCTACTGGACGATTTACCAAAACGTAACTAAATGTCAATAAGAACTGATTGAATAAGTTTGGTGAAATTCCGTGCATTAACCCTTTAACGATCAAAGCATTTTCATTGCTAAGATGTTGAAATAAATGAATGACACCGGTAATTAAGAACAAACATATTTCTAAATAAGAAAACGTGATTTTTCACATACATAATAAAAGGGATATTTTTAGATAAAAATACCGGTGTCAGTGTTGCATGTCGGAATTAAAATTTTGTGGTTTCGTGGCGAAACCAATGAACGTTAAAGGGTTAATTCGGGAGATAGAGCTATTGTGGAAATTGCACAAAAGCAGCATAGTAGTGCTCGCTGTTGGGTGATTTACACCAAAAACTAATTAGCATGAAATTATATCAAACACATTAGCGGCTCTTTTGAAGAGTGGCTCACTATGAAAACTCACAACTGCGCATGCTTTGGAAGATTCCACTTTTTTAAGCAGGGGTGACAGGTATAGGTGGGCGTTATAGGGTTCTCTGAGTCCTACAGCAGAGCCCTCTACAGTCTAACAGGCAAAGCGTTGAAAAATAAACAAAACTTGTGTTTAATATGTTGCCGGAGTGAGAGTGTTTCTCGAATACAAGATTTTTTGTAGAAAATTACATTGAAACATTGTTTCGTATTGAAAAAAGAAAAATATATATTTGATGCATTTTTATTATTATTTGCATACTAATATTAAAATAATAAATTTTATTAGTATTAGTAAAATTTCGTCATTTTAATTCTAAACAATAATCGTGCTTAAAACTTTTACTTCCAAGGAATAAATTTCCTTAATAGTTCGCTTACACTTTTAAAAACTCATTTTATACAACCGTTCTAAAATACTGGTATCCAAAATCGTAGTATGTGACTTACACGACATGTGTTCATGGAATTACCCAGAGAAAAGCTGCGTTTATTTCCTATGTGTAATTTTTTTTTTAATTTGAAACTTCCTTTGTTGAATAATTGTTTTATTAGCTGGCATTTTTTTAATTTCATCAGCTACAACTGGTAAGCAAGGCTTGGCTGATATTTTTGCTAGATACATTTCTAAGTTTCTAATATGTTCATTCACGCCGTCTAAGTCTTCTGGTGTTTCAAGTGTTTGAATTTTATCACCAATAGATTGCAGTCTTAAGGTTAATGAAGCTTTTGCAGAACCTAAATCAATTCTTGGCTTTTTTTTTTTTTTTTTTTTTTTAACTTGGCTGACTATTGCAGCTATTTCTGAAGATTGGCGTTCTTTAAACTCATCTGAGACATCAATGACAAGATCTCCCGCACAATCTTTTTCAATCCGATTTAAAGATGATTCATTATTGCTGCGGGAAACATTATATTTTTGGCAAAACAATGCATTTATATTATTACACAGAAATATATTTATTATACATTTATGCACGTAATCCCTACATCGATGGCGCGATTCTCCTTCGTTTTAAATGCATACATATTTATTTATTTTCTTTATTTTAGTCTCTTTCTATTTAAAACTGTTAATTGTTTTGATAGATAATTGTAAGATTTTCCTTCCAATTTCTGTTACAAAAAAGTTAATGAAATTTGAATTTCCATCAATATAGTTTAGTGGTACATTTTTGACAGTACTTTGCGAAAAAATGTCCAAGTTGGTATCCAAACAAATTACTCACCATTATTTGACATTTCAGAAAAAGCAGTATTAATAGCAATAAAATAATTATAATAACATTTAAACACTTAATTAGTTATAACAGTAATTGTTTATACTCTGTAATGATAAAATAAAATCATCTACATCACCAAACTATGCTAATGGAAATTGAAGTTTCACTAATTCTGTATGCCAAATACTTTTTTTTAATAATATCTTTGATATAATAATTCCTTCTTCATGAAAAAAGGCTATAAAAAATCTTTCTTTTTCAGGTTTACAGTTTATGTACATGTTGTTATTACATTTCTATAGACTGTTTTTAAAATACTGACATTATATCGTAGTTTTGTAATAATTTCTAATTCTAAACATTTTAAGCAGCTTAACCCTTCAACAGGTGTATAGTTAAATTTCACTTAAAGATAAATGAAAAAAACATATGAAATAATATTGTAATAGAAAAATTACATAACATCAAGATATTGGAATTTATTATTCATAACATTATTTAAAATACATGTAGAGCTATTCCATCTCAATTCAGGCAGACAGTACTGATATGCGTCAATTCACCATCAGAGATTTTTTTCAAAAAAATTCAGTAGTTAGAACTAAGTGATATATAAAATTTCCTAAAAGGATTTTTCCCTAAAAAATTTATTCCTCTGATTACAGTACTTTAAAGTTCATGATAAAATTGACAGTTTTCAGAAAAACTGAAAAACGCTTCATTTTGAAATGAACACAATACCAAACATATTCAACATATACAGTCAATTTATTTTTTATAAACAGTTATTAGACTGAATTTTACTTTAGTATAGTTTTAAAAAATATAGTGACATTTTTACTTAATTAAAAAAATTAGTTTTTAAGTACAAAAAATATAACTTTTAGTGAAATTAAGATTTTTTTTTCAGAATGAAAAAAATAGTTTAAAGCTAAACATTGATGGCAATCCAAAGACCTTTAATGGGCGTTTTACAGCAAATTTTATTTTAATTCTAAGATGCTTACAACTTTTGTAATTGCATTTTAAATTATGCAAAATTTTGTAAAATCACTACTTTTGAAATGCAATTTCTCAAAAACACCATTTTTTAAAAATCTGATAATATGCTCAATTGATACCTTATTAGTCTCTAATAAATGGGTCTATGTCATTTAGCCGACAACCAAATCACCGACAAGACAATTAGCATACAGAAAATAGACGACAGGACGTTTAGCCGACAAGTACATTTAGCAGACACGTACATTTAGTCGACAGGACATTTGGCCGAAACGTACATTTAGCCGACAGGACATTTGACCGAACGTACAATTAGTCGACATGGACACTTAGCCGACAGGTCAATTAGCCGACAAGACGATTAGCGGACAAGTCAATTAGCCGACAAGACGATTAGTCGACAGGACATTTAACCGACAGGTCAATTAGCCGACAAGGCGATTAGCCGACAGGACATTTAGCCGACAAGACGATTAGCCGACAGGTCATTTAACCGACAAGACGATTAGCCGACAGAACATTTAACCGACAGGTCAATTAGCAGACAAGATGATTAGCCGACAGGACATTTAGCTGAGAAGACGATTAGCCGACAGGACATTTAGCCGACAAGACGATTAGCCGACAAGGCGATTAGCCGACAGGACATTTAGCCGACAGGTCAATTAGCCGACAAGCCGATTAGACGATTTGTATTTCCAAAATTTTATATATACTCAATAAGTAAAAATAGGACGAAGCCTATTTAATATCAGTAACCTCGGTTATCCGGAACTATTTTTTTCGGACTCTCGAAAAAAAAAAATTGACGGATTTACACGTTTCAGATACTGGAGATTCTGAAAAACATATTTCCTTCTATAGTAAAAACTTTTAAAATTTTTATCCACAGCACTCGTGTTGCATATCTTTAGAAAGGTCTGAAACTGCCTTTTCCTATTATGGATGTCTTGTGTCCCCCCTCCGCTCTGCCCCCAGGGGGGGGGCACATTTTAAATTTCTTTACAACACCAATCGTGTGACACATCATTTGAAAGGTCTGCAACTGCTTATTCATATTATGGATGTCTTGTGTGTCAACCCCTACTCTGCCCCCCTAGGGGGGAAACATTTTAATTTCTTTTCAACACCAATCGTGTTACACATCATTTGAAAGGTCTGCAACTGCTTATTCATATTATGGATGTCTTGTGTGCCACCACCTCCGCTCTGCCCCCCAGGGGGCACATTTTTAATTTCTTTACAACACCAGTCGTGTGACACATCATTTGAAATGTCTGCTACTGCTTATTCATATTATGGATGTCTTGCGTATCACCCCCTCTGCTCTCCCCCCAGGGGGGGGGGCACATTTTTAATTTCTTAACAACACCAATCGTGTGATATATCATTTGAAAGGTCTATAACTGCTTATTCATATTATGGATGTCTTGTGTGTCACCTCCTCCGCTCTGCCCCCTAGGGGGGCACATTTTTAATTTCTTTACAACACCAGTCGCGTGACACATCATTTGAAACGTCTGCAACTGCTTATTCATATTATGGATGTCTTGTGTGTCACACCCTACTCTGCCCTCCCAGGGGGGGGCACATTTTTAATTTCTTTACAACACCAGTCGTGTGACACATCATTTGAAAGTCTGCAACTGCTTATTCATATTATGGATGTCTTGTGTGTCACCCCCTCCGCTATCCCCCCAGGGGGGCACATTTTTAATTTCTTTAAAACACCAGTCGTGTGATACATCATTTGGAAGGTCTGCAACTGCTTATTCATATTATGGATATCTTGTGTGTCACCCCCTACTCTGCCCCTCTAGGGGGGGCACATTTTTAATTTCTTTACAACACCAGTCGTGTGACACATCATTTGAAAGGTCTGCAACATAAAGTTTCTAATATGTTCATTCACGCCGTCTAAGTCTTCTGGTGTTTCAAGTGTTTGAATTTTATCACCAATAGATTGCAGTCTTAAGGTTAATGAAGCTTTTGCAGAACCTAAATCAATTCTTGGCTTTTTTTTTTTTTTTTTTTTTTTTTAACTTGGCTGACTATTGCAGCTATTTCTGAAGATTGGCGTTCTTTAAACTCATCTGAGACATCAATGACAAGATCTCCCGCACAATCTTTTTCAATCCGATTTAAAGATGATTCATTATTGCTGCGGGAAACATTATATTTTTGGCAAAACAATGCATTTATATTATTACACAGAAATATATTTATTATACATTTATGCACGTAATCCCTACATCGATGGCGCGATTCTCCTTCGTTTTAAATGCATACATATTTATTTATTTTTTTTATTTTAGTCTCTTTCTATTTAAAACTGTTAATTGTTTTGATAGATAATTGTAAGATTTTCCTTCCAATTTCTGTTACAAAAAAGTTAATGAAATTTGAATTTCCATCAATATAGTTTAGTGGTACATTTTTGACAGTACTTGGCGAAAAAATGTCCAAGTTGGTATCCAAACAAATTACTCACCATTATTTGACATTTCAGAAAAAGCAGTATTAATAGCAATAAAATAATTATAATAACATTTAAACACTTAATTAGTTATAACAGTAATTGTTTATACTCTGTAATGATAAAATAAAATCATCTACATCACCAAACTATGCTAATGGAAATTGAAGTTTCACTAATTCTGTATGCCAAATACTTTTTTTTAATAATATCTTTGATATAATAATTCCTTCTTCATGAAAAAAGGCTATAAAAAATCTTTCTTTTTCAGGTTTACAGTTTATGTACATGTTGTTATTACATTTCTATAGACTGTTTTTAAAATAGACTGACTTATATCGTAGTTTTGTAATAATTTCTAATTCTAAACATTTTAAGCAGCTTAACCCTTCAACAGGTGTATAGTTAAATTTCACTTAAAGATAAATGAAAAAAACATATGAAATAATATTGTAATAGAAAAATTACATAACATCAAGATATTGGAATTTATTATTCATAACATTATTTAAAATACATGTAGAGCTATTCCATCTCAATTCAGGCAGACAGTACTGATATGCGTCAATTCACCATCAGAGATTTTTTTCAAAAAAATTCAGTAGTTAGAACTAAGTGATATATAAAATTTCCTAAAAGGATTTTTCCCTAAAAAATTTATTCCTCTGATTACAGTACTTTAAAGTTCATGATAAAATTGACAGTTTTCAGAAAAACTGAAAAACGCTTCATTTTGAAATGAACACAATACCAAACATATTCAACATATACAGTCAATTTATTTTTTATAAACAGTTATTAAACTGAATTTTACTTTAGTATAGTTTTAAAAAATATAGTGACATTTTTACTTAATTAAAAAAATTAGTTTTTAAGTACAAAAAATATAACTTTTAGTGAAATTAAGATTTTTTTTTCAGAATGAAAAAAATAGTTTAAAGCTAAACATTGATGGCAATCCAAAGACCTTTAATGGGCGTTTTACAGCAAATTTTATTTTAATTCTAAGATGCTTACAACTTTTGTAATTGCATTTTAAATTATGCAAAATTTTGTAAAATCACTACTTTTGAAATGCAATTTCTCAAAAACACCATTTTTTAAAAATCTGATAATATGCTCAATTGATACCTTATTAGTCTCTAATAAATGGGTCTATGTCATTTAGCCGACAACCAAATCACCGACAAGACAATTAGCATACAGAAAATAGACGACAGGACGTTTAGCCGACAAGTACATTTAGCAGACACGTACATTTAGTCGACAGGACATTTGGCCGAAACGTACATTTAGCCGACAGGACATTTGGCCGAAACGTACATTTAGCCGACAGGACATTTGACCGAACGTACAATTAGTCGACATGGACACTTAGCCGACAGGTCAATTAGCCGACAAGACGATTAGCGGACAAGTCAATTAGCCGACAAGACGATTAGCCGACAGGACATTTAACCGACAGGTCAATTAGCCGACAAGGCGATTAGCCGACAGGACATTTAGCCGACAAGACGATTAGCCGACAGGTCATTTAACCGACAAGACGATTAGCCGACAGAACATTTAACCGACAGGTCAATTAGCAGACAAGATGATTAGCCGACAGGACATTTAGCTGAGAAGACGATTAGCCGACAGGACATTTAGCCGACAAGACGATTAGCCGACAGGACATTAGCCGACAGGACATTTAGCCGACAGGTCAATTAGCCGACAAGCCGATTAGACGATTTGTATTTCCAAAATTTTATATATACTCAATAAGTAAAAATAGGACGAAGCCTATTTAATATCAGTAACCTCGGTTATCCGGAACTATTTTTTTCGGACTCTCGAAAAAAAAAAATTGACGGATTTACACGTTTCAGATACTGGAGATTCTGAAAAACATATTTCCTTCTATAGTAAAAACTTTTAAAATTTTTATCCACAGCACTCGTGTTGCATATCTTTAGAAAGGTCTGAAACTGCCTTTTCCTATTATGGATGTCTTGTGTCCCCCCTCCGCTCTGCCCCCAGGGGGGGGCACATTTTAAATTTCTTTACAACACCAATCGTGTGACACATCATTTGAAAGGTCTGCAACTGCTTATTCATATTATGGATGTCTTGTGTGTCAACCCCTACTCTGCCCCCCTAGGGGGGGAACATTTTAATTTCTTTTCAACACCAATCGTGTTACACATCATTTGAAAGGTCTGCAACTGCTTATTCATATTATGGATGTCTTGTGTGCCACCACCTCCGCTCTGCCCCCCAGGGGGCACATTTTTAATTTCTTTACAACACCAGTCGTGTGACACATCATTTGAAATGTCTGCTACTGCTTATTCATATTATGGATGTCTTGCGTATCACCCCCTCTGCTCTCCCCCCAGGGGGGGCACATTTTTAATTTCTTAACAACACCAATCGTGTGATATATCATTTGAAAGGTCTATAACTGCTTATTCATATTATGGATGTCTTGTGTGTCACCTCCTCCGCTCTGCCCCCTAGGGGGGCACATTTTTAATTTCTTTACAACACCAGTCGCGTGACACATCATTTGAAACGTCTGCAACTGCTTATTCATATTATGGATGTCTTGTGTGTCACACCCTACTCTGCCCTCCCAGGGGGGGCACATTTTTAATTTCTTTACAACACCAGTCGTGTGACACATCATTTGAAATGTCTGCAACTGCTTATTCATATTATGGATGTCTTGTGTGTCACCCCCTCCGCTATCCCCCCAGGGGGGCACATTTTTAATTTCTTTAAAACACCAGTCGTGTGATACATCATTTGGAAGGTCTGCAACTGCTTATTCATATTATGGATATCTTGTGTGTCACCCCCTACTCTGCCCCTCTAGGGGGGGCACATTTTTAATTTCTTTACAACACCAGTCGTGTGACACATCATTTGAAAGGTCTGCAACTGCTTATTCATACCATGGAGTATTGGCGAGCGCAGCAAACGGAGGTAGCCTACAACTTGGAATCGCGAAGCGATTATGCGGGGGCTTGGCGAGCGTAGCGAGCAGGGGGCGGAGTCCTCTTAGTTTAGTAAAATAAATTGTCGTCCGCCTGTCTGTCTGTAAACGCTCAATCTCACGAACAAATGGAGATAGAGACTTAAAATTTTGTATGTAGTTAGTAGGTAAGAATAGGAGGAAGCCTATTTAATATCAGTAACCTCGATTATCCGGAAGTATTTTTTTCGGACTCTCGAAAATTTTTTTTGACGGATTTACTTGTTTCAAATAATGGAGATTCCGAAAAACATATTTTTAGAAAAAAAATTTGCCGTCCGTCTGTCTGTCTGTAAACGCTTTATCTCACGAACAAATGGAGATAGAGACTTAAATTTTTTTATGTGTTTAGTAAGTAAGAATAGGACGAAGCCTATTTAATATCAGTAACCTCGATTATCCGGAACTATTTTTTTCGGACTCTCGAAAATTTTTTTTGACGGATTTACTTGTTTCAAATAGTGGAGATTCCGAAAAACATATTTTTAGGGAAAAAAAATTTGCCGTCCGTCTGTCTGTCTGTAAACGCTCTATCTCACGAACAAATGGAGATAGAGGCTTAAAATTTTGTAAGTACTTAGTAAGCAAAAATAGGACGAAGCCTATTTAATATCAGTAACCTCGATTATCCGGAACTAATTTTTCGGACTCTCGAAAAATTCGTTCTGATGAAATGTATATAAAAAATCTCTATCGATTTTTTGTTTCTAATCGAAAGCGAAACTGAATTCTGCAATGGCAGAATCTATATCCAAACTTTTTTTTATTTTAATCACGTTTATTCTGTAGAGCTTTTCTTGCTATTTTGGCATCACTGACACTATCACTTCATCGAATAACGAGATGAAATTGTTACCAAATTAAAGATAAAGTATTTTAAGGATATTTTGGCACGTCTGCACATTACCCTGGTATAAACCTTATTTCAGAGTAAAATTTATAATAAAAAAGACGTCATAATGCACAATTCAAACCCAATAAATAAAATATCAATCTTTTATTAATTTAGTTTTAAAAAAAATTGTAATTTAAGAAATTACACTAACCATTTGAAAAATGTTTCACTCGAAAATTCATCTATCATTTTAAGCTAAATACCAGTTGTTTTATTGTGTATTATCCGTGCCACTGCTATAAATGACTTTATACATGCTGCAATTTGAAGGTACGATTCGTTTAAGTTACATCACTCCATTGTCGCCAAGCATAAAAGTTGGCGACGAAAGAAACGTTTCAAACTATGTAACATTGTTGATGCGAAAGTAATCATTATTAAAATACAGCTTTGGCATATACTGTTATACTTGTACGACTTTGGCATATACTGTTTGATTTTACAGAGCAGAATTTTGGTGATGGAGGTTTTAAATCAAAGTCGATCGCAGCACATGCATCTGTGAATGGGTCCATCAGACATTGAATCAAAAAAGTTTTTTTCCAGTTTTTCCCAAGCCGATTGCTTTTTAGTTTACTTTTTAGGTGGTGGAAAAGCAAGAGTAATAGCTATAACATTTTCCGGCTTGTTAGAATCACTATTGTCACTCAAATTTTCCTGGTTAGAACCGATCGATTGTAAAACGCCATGGCTAGTGGATTGGTCGCCCTCGAGACATGATGTTTTACAATTAATCGGTTCGGCATTAAATTGCTTCCTTTTTCGTGATCGCCTTTCAACACGTAATTAGTTTTTAGCGGCTCGATAATCTTTTGATTTTCTCGTTTTCTGCATTGAAAGACGTTTTTGCGCCAAACCAAATACAGTACTACTTAGTTATCCCGTCGACCAATTTCGCCAAATGATACGAATCGCCAAACTAATAAGCAACTTATACATGTTGACTAAATTTTTATTTTAAATAACAAAAGAACAAATAAATTAGTAAAACGTTAATAAAAAGTCGAAATAAAAATCACTTTATGATTGTTTAAGTACGCGTATTGTGTTTAATGTCATTGAATGCGACATTCACGCTCGTTCATTTCTTTGGCTTCGGCTTTTTCCGTATCTGTTAATTTCCGTCTACCCATTTTTAAATTTGTTAGTTTTCTCCTTTATTATAATGATTTTCAACATTTTAATTTCCTATTCAAATAAAAATTCTTCTAAAAGTAAAGAATTTAACTTAAATTCAAATAAAAATTCTTCTAAAAGTAAAGAATTTAATTTAAATTCAAAAGTGACCACATCATTTTGTCAATCCTCCACCGAAAACAACAACCATTTTTCAATGGTTAATAAAAAAAGAAGTGATGATTCTTCCGGAGCAGCAATGCTTTCTAGTTTTATTCCCTCCAACTTAACAGATTTTACTTCCTCTAAACCTAAACGTCATTCTTTTTAAAAATGCACAATTTGACGAAATTTTTTAGGCTATAAATAACGTATATTTAGAGCCCACTATTGGCATTGGGAAAAGGTAGGTCCCATAGTTAAACATTTAAAGCTTTAGGTTTAATGAAGCATATTTTCACGGAACCGGGGAACGCCGGGCGGCTCAGCTAGTATATGATAATATTTTATCTTCACACATTTTGTTAATTTAGTCACATAATAATAATTTTACTCTTTTTTCTTTCAAAAAATAAAATAAAATAGATATTTTTAAACCTTTAATCTCCCTATCCCTGCTTAGAAATTTGTGTAATAATTTAAAAAAAAAATTTGATTTCCAATGTGGTAAAAGGAGAAAACAGTCTGGGAAAAAAAAAGGACTGAAAAAAAATTTAATAACAAGTAAGAGCGATAAAAGTGACCAGTAAAAAAATGACAAGGAATTGATAAATATTGAACTTATCAATAAATACCGTAATTTCGGGTGTATAAGCCGCGGATCAAACAATTCTTTTTGGACCCAGAAATCTTATTTAGTGATATTTACGGCGATCTAACTAGTTATATTTGTTTCTTAAAAAATTCTGGGTCGTAAAAGAATTGTTTGATCTGCGGCTTATACACCCGAAATTACGGTAAGTGCTAAAAACTAAAGTGGTAACAAAAAGTGAATTTTTAGCTCAGAGACTTTCAAAACCTGAGAGCTTGTGTGCCCGCCGGTTCTGTAGTAATGTATATATGTGTGTATGCATGTAGTGTACGGAACGCGATAACTCATGATAAAAATATCTGATTTACTTCAAATTTTGGATACAGGTTTATTCTCTTAAGGCGCTTCCCTCATTAGTTTTTGGAATTCACTGAATAAGCATAAAAGTGGATGGGGGATTAACCTCCCTTTAATTTAGATAAGTGGGTTTTTCATGCATAATTATCAGGTTTCATTCAAACTTTAGATACAAGATCATTCTGATGAATCGCCTTTGATTTATTGTTAATTTTGGGTGTTCATTGATTAAGTATAAAGCGGGGAATGGGGGTATTCCTCCTTTCCAAAACATACCTAATTATAACCTAACCGAAATTTAAGTGTAATCGAAACGTTACCTGTACGTAACCTAACCATAACCTAAAAGGAACTTAACTGTGAGTTAACCATAACCCATTTGTTACATAAAAGTTATTTAGCAGTGGCGTAACCATAACCTAATTCTAACGTAATTGTGATCTAACTGTAACCTAATTATAACCTAACCGGAACTTAATCGTAATCGAACCGTTACCTATACATAAACGAACAATAACTTAACAGGTAACGCAGCTGCAAAATCTCTACGCTTGCCAATCCCCCGCGTAATCGCTTCGCGATTCCAAGTTGTAAGCTACCCCTGCTTGCTGCCCTCGGAAATACCCCATGGTATGAATAAGCAGTTGCAGACCTTTCAAATGATGTGTCACACGACTGGTGTTGTAAAGAAATTAAAAATGTGCCCCCCCTGGGGGAGCAGAGTGGGGGGGGGTGACACACAAGACATCCATAATATGAATAAGCAAGTGCAGATCTTTCAAATGATGTGTCACACGACTGGTGTTGTAAAGAAATTAAAAATGTGCCGCCCCTGGGGGGGCAGAGTAGGGGGTGGCACACGAAACATCCATAATATGAATAAGCAGTTGTAGATCTTTCAAATGATGTGTCACACGACTGGTGTTGTAAAGAAATTAAAAATGTGCCCCCCCTGGGGAGCAGAGCAGAGGGGGACACACAAGACATCCATAATAGGAAAAGACAGTTTCAGACTTTTCTAAAGATATGCAACACGAGTGCTGTGGATAAAAATTTTAAAAGTTCCCCTTTGTGTGTGGGGGGGGGGGGGGCAAAGTGGGCTGCGGCGCCCCAAACATGCATAATTGGAATGAGCAGTTACAGTTCTTTTACACTATAGGGGGGCTCCTCCCCCCTGCTCGCTACGCTCGCTAACCCCCCGTGTAATCGCTTCGCGATTCCAAGTTGACATCAACAGCGGCGTAATCATAAATTAACTGTAACGCAACCGTGACCTAACTTTAATTTTAATATAACCTACTATGGGGGCTCCGCCCCCCTGATCGCTCCGCCCGCCAATCCCCCCGCGTAATCGCTTCGCGATTCCAAGTTGTAGGCTACCCCTGCTTGCTGCGCTCGCCAATACCCTATGGTATGAATAAGCAGTTGCAGACCTTTCAAATGATGTGTCACACGACTGGTGTTGTAAAGAAATATAAAAAAGTGCCCTCCTGGGGGGGAAGAGTGGGGGATAACACACAAGACATACATAATATGATTAAGCAGTTGCAGACCTTTCAAATGATGTGTCACACGACTGGTGTTGTAAAAAATTAAAAATGTGCCCCCCCTGGGGGGCAGAGTGGGGGGGGTGACACACAAGACATCCATAACATGAATAAGCAGTTGCAGACCTTTCAAATGATGTGTCACACAGCTGGTGTTGTAAAGAAATTAAAAATGTGCCCCCCTTGGGGGGGGGCAGAGTGGGGGGTGACTCACAAGACATCCATAATATTTGAAGGCAGTTACAGACCTTTCAAATGACGTGTCACACGACTGGTTTTGTAAAGAAATTAAAAATGTGTGGAGGGGGACACACAAGACATCCATAATAGGAAAAGGCAGTTTCAGACCTTTCTAAAGATATGCAACACGAGTGTTGTGGATAAAAATTTAAAAAGAACCCCTTTTGGGGGTGGGAGTGGGGTGCGGCGCCCTAAACATGCATAATTGGAATGAGCATTTACAGTTCTTTTAAACTATAGGGGGGTTCCGCCCCCCTGCTCGCTACGCTTGCTAACCCCCCGCATGATCGCTTCGCGATTCCAAGCTGTAGGCTATCCCTGCTTGCACCGCTTGCGAATGCCCATGGCTTCGCTTCGCGATTCCGTTCGCTATTGCTTTGCAATCCCGGTTGGAATTGCTTGGCGTTGCACAGACGGAGCCCTTTCCTAACTGGTCTATTCGACTCAAGAAAAGAGTGGTCCACCCGGACGCGTTATTTCCGGAAACCTTACACAACAGTATCATTCCAGGTGTCATTCCTTTTAACCCCTTGAAGGGCACCGGTATATGTTATATACCACTTAATTTGAATTCCGAAATGTCGCATTGACACCAAAATTTAAGAATCAACTTTTGTTTCATATGATATACTCGAAAAAAAGCTTTTGCTTTGTTTCATATAAAGTTGTTTATAAATACCGGTATCATTCAATCATTTTAACATTTTAGTAGCAGAAGTGCTTTGCCCCTCAAGGGGTTAAGGCAATTTTTTTTACTATAGAAGGAAACGTAACCTATCTGTGGTGTAACTGCAACCAAATTGTAACCTATTACACCCTACCGGAACTTAACTGTTAACAAGCCGTTACCTATGCATAACCTAACCATAAACTATCAGTAACATAACTTTAAGCAAACCGAAACCTAATTGTTACTTAAAAATTATTTTACAGTGGCGTAACGATAACTTAATTGTAACATAACCGTGACTTAACTGTAATCAAATTATAACGTAACCGGGACTTAATTGTTATAAACTGTTACCTGTACATAACCTAATCATAACCTAATAGTAGCATAACGGTAAACTAACCGTAAGCTAACCGTAACCTAATTGTTACCTAAGAGTAATATAACAGTGGCGTAACCATATCCTAAATGTAACGTAACCAGGACCCAACTATAGCCTAAATATAACCTAATATTGCTGTATAAGAATAATCTACCAGCAATCTAACCATAATCTAGTTTTAAACTAACCGTGACCAAATTTAAAGCTCACTATTACCACCGTAACTGAATTGTAACCTATCCGTAACGGAACTATAAAATAACTATAATCTTGCCATGACCTAACTATAAACTAACTATATAACCTAATTACTACCTATCGGTAATCTAATAGTAAATCGTCCTGTCGATTAAATGGCCTGTCGGTAAATCGTGTTGTCGGTTAAATCGGTTAAATGTCCTGTCAGCAAATCGTCTTGTCGGTTAAATGCCCTGTCGGCTAAACGTCTTGTCGGCTAAATGTCCTGTCGGCAAATTGTCTTGTCGGTTAAATTTCCTGTCGACTAATCGTCTTGTCGGCTAATCGACCTATCGGTTAAATGTCCTGTCGGCTAATCGACCTGTCGGTTAAATGTCCTGTCGGCTAATCGTCTTGTCGGGTAATTGACCTGTCGGTTAAATGTCATGTCGGCTAATCGTCTTGTCGGCTAATTGTCTTGTCGGCTAAATGTTACGTTCGGCCAATTGCCTGTCGTCCAATTGTCTGTCTGCTAAATGTCCATTTCGGCCAAATGTCCTGTCGGCTAAATGTACGTTTCGGCCAAATGTCAAGTCGGCTAAATGTACGTTTCGGCTACATGTCCTGTCGGCTAAATGTACGTGTCTGCTAAATGTACTTGTCGGCTAAACGTCCTGTCGACTATTTTTTGTATGCTAATTGTCTTGTCGGTGATTTGGTTGTCGGCTAAATGTCTGCGACCGCTAATAAATACCTTACAAGCAAATCGTGTGTTTTTGCTTAGAAAATTTTATATGATTTTTTGAAAGTAACATGTTGTGTGTATTTTTCAACAGACCACAAAGTCAAGCTCTTCCTTATTTAACCGAACTTGTAATGTAATTAATATTTCAAACTAAAAAATACATCACTAGTACATAATTATTACTGTTAAATTATAGCTAATCATTTGCTTAAATTTAAAATTGCGTAAAATACAGCCAATAATAAAATTAGTATTGATCATATGTCATTTCATTCCATACTCATAAATGTGTTAAATTCATCTACAGTGTGTTAAATATTTTGTTATATAGTATGGATATAATATATTAATATGCAAATACATATATTACAGCTGAATTAGTTAGTGAAGGTTTCTTAAATTAACTTCAACTCCTTATCGTTGAAGGTAATGAAGTCGCTCAAATTGTCCTATTGTAACTGGTTTTTCTGTTTCTAGAAGCATATTTTCCAATGGTAATGCACATTCATATTTTTTCTTTCCAGATTCTTTTGGCCACTGAAATGCTTTAGCTATGGACCATGTTGGGTACATGAATGATACTTTAATGTCATTTAGTTCTTGTGATTGATATACAATTGATTTGTCCTATCCACCAATTATTTTCATAAATGCATCCAATGAAATCACCGATTTGGAAACTATGTATTGAATATTGTCTTTTCATTTGGCTGAAGGTTTCAACTTTTGTCAATTCATTTTTACTTGTTCGTTCCATATAATTTTCATTATTTACAATCACCCCATAATGTTTAGATCTAATACCAACAACAGATTTTGCATTAGCATATTTTTTCTCATTATTAGTTCTATAGGATTGAATAATATTTGTGTCTGGATGGACTAGAATGATATTTTTTAGCAGAGAAGATAGTTCAGCAACAAATGAGACAGAATCTTGGATAGCTTTTATTGGCTTCTTTTGGAGATTACATTTTGTTGCATAGTGCTTGTATCACTCCCCAATAGCATCACATGCACTTCTAACATGGCCAGTACCTGAAAATATCCACTTCTTCAGTACAATTTTATTTTTGTGCAATTCATAAAACTGATACTTGTTTTTAAAATGTGCTCCAGCTCCATCTGATGTATACACAGGGATTCCAGTGTTTGTAATGGGTACAACTTAAATAATTCTTTTTTTACTTTTTCTATGTCACAAACAGCATGAGCTCTATCATGAATTAATCATCAGAAACTATGATAAAACTCCTTATTTCTTCTCTAAAATATGCTGTGCAGGTAAAGGGACCGTTCAAGTATTACGTAAGCATATTTTTAGTCATTTTGTACCCCCTCCACCCCCTTGTAAGAAAATATAAGCAAATGCTAGACCCCCCCCCTTTGCTTACGTAAGATTTTATGACAGTTTATACATCAATACTTCTTGACTTATAAAAAGTTACCAATTACATTATTAATCCTACAAATTCATATAGGCATATAGGGATTCTGATATCAAAATATATAAAATGGTTTTAATATATTGTTGCTTATTGCATTAAACAAACCACAGAATACAAAATGGTTTAAATATATTGTTATTTATCACATTGAACAACAAAACAAGATATACAAGAAGTCTTAACTTAGGTATCATAACTAAAATTTTTTACATGAATCATATAAATGTTGGAGTTCAATTTGGTGTTCATATTTTAATCTGATGTCCAAGATCCTTGAACCCATGTTTCAACATTGTCTATTATAAAGTTTTCACTGGAACATTGGTTTGGGGTATTGCAGGTTTTCGGTCCTTGTTCTTTGTCAATGTTAGTATCCATAATTAAATCAGACTAAATTCACTATGCAACTAAAGGCAGGAAGCAGGCCGTTTCGGTCCCAAGACATTTCGGTCACTAGCCGTTTCGGTCCCACAACATTTCGGTCCCTTCTCCTGCAAACTGAAATTTTGTGAAATAAGACATAATTTTATAGGGAACATTGCAGGGTTTTTAAGGGGGTTTGCAGGGGGGCATAAAATTTTAGTATAATGCAATTATAAATGCCCGAAAACCACACACGCGTATAACTCTTATCCAAAATATTATAATTCACACAAATTTTGTATGGTAATCCTAATCATAATTGGTAATCCTAATTCTCAAAATAGTTAGTAATTTTAATATAAAAATTTAATTAATATTTTATTAAATATATTTATTAATTAATAACATTATTAATTTACATAATGAATTTTACTTTAAAATAAACTCAATATATAATCCATTTTATATTCAATACATCATATTTCCTAGTACATAGTTCTAGACTGAATTTTATCTTTTACTAGTTTATTTATTGTATATTTAAAATTACAGAAATTTAAAACAGTTATTTTATAGTTAAAAATAAAACTAAATTAAGAATAATTATTTTTTTCTGAGAAAGTAGAAGCGTAAAGGTAATAAAAATAAATAAATAAATAAAAGCTTAGTTTTGTTCTTAAAAATTGAAAAATAAAATCATTTAAAATATTATTATATTACATTTCAATATATTTTATTAAATTATATATTATATTTTATACATGATATTTATATTATTATATTTTAAAATATTATTATATTAATTTTACGTAAATAAAAAAATAATCATCTTATTAGAATGAAATAGGCCCAGTTTCAATAAAATTAATTCACAAAAATTGTCTTCATGGCGTGAGAAGACTGTTAAAAAATGCAATCAATAAATACTATTATTATCATTATTAAAAAAAAGTGGCGGAGACAAATTTCTGAAAACAAATTTTTTTTGTAGTATGCCCAGTTACAAAATCACTATTGCTTTCGCAATGCTAATTTTGGAAAGTAACTTATGAAAACAAATTTATAAGGGACCGAAATGTCTCAGGACCGAAATGGCGTGTGCCCTTAAAACCAATACTCTTTCACTAAAAATTCACTATGTAAATTCACTATGCAACTGAACTAAAATAATAAATATCTGTGCTATGTATCCGAGACAAGAAAAACCCCAAGTAGGTTTTCTGCTTCCTAAATTTCTAAAGTTCTGTAGAGAAGGAAGTTCGACAATAGGAGCGGAAAGACAAAAATTTCCAGAAATTCTGCAAAAATTCCCGGAATTCCATGACCAATTGAACGGGAGAAAAGAAAATACCGGATTTACCTAAAATAAAGTCAACTGACCATTACCCTGGCAACAGAACCCAGCCACACTGGTTCCTGTGTTTTTATAGTCTATCAATGTACTTGACTTGGCACACAACTTAACAGACAACAATGAAGACAAAGGGCGAGTGGGTGATGCGAGACACGCGACTGCCAATCGATAAGCAAAGGATAAAATCGAAAATAAACGGCGAATTTCGAACGCACGGTAGAACACTCTTTCCCCATCATACTTTGTTTGCTTGTTGAATTTGAACTGCATTTACTTCGTTGTTTAATGCTTACGTAAGAATCGTCGTAACTCCCCCCACCCCCTTGTCAGAAAAAATAAGCAGGCTCTGGACCCCTCCCCCTTTAGTGCTTACGTAATACTTGAATGGCCCCAAATAGCGATATCTGAGTATTCTTCCAGTGGAAGCTTTGTACTTCATTTGACAGTATTAGTGAGTAATTTTCAGCAAAGTCAAAATGCATCACAAGCGCAGATTTTTTTTAAAAAAAGGGGTTTGGCTTATTTCATTTTATGAATAGGAATTTTTGAAGATAAGCTTATATTTATCTGCCATAATGATGTGCATATTATTATTTTTTCATTAAAAAATAATATTATAAATTCAGAGAAATAAAAAAAAGCTTAATCTTCTGGTTTTCTGGAGGAAAAAAAAAAATAATAAAACCTAATTGGAAAAAAACCTAAACTTGAAAAAAAATCTAATTCAGCTGTAATGTATGTATTTGCATATTAATATATTATATCCATACTATATAACAAAATATTTAACACACTGTAGATGAATTTAACACATTTATGAGTATGGAATGAAATGACATAGGATCAATACTAATTTTATTATTGGCTGTATTTTACGCAGTTTTAAATTTAAGCAAATGATTAGCTATAATTTAACAGTAATAATTATGTACTAGTGATGTATTTTTTAGTTTGAAATATTAATTACATTACAAGTTCGGTTAAATAAGGAAGAGCTTGACTTTGTGGTCTGTTGAAAAATACACACAACATGTTATTTTTAAAAAATCATATAAAATTTTCTAAGCAAAAACACAAGATTTGCTTGAAAGGTATTTATTAGAGACTAATAAGGTATCAATTGAGCATATTATCAGATTTTTAAAAAATGGTGTTTTTGAGAAATTGCATTTCAAAAGTAGTGATTTTACAAAATTTTGCATAATTTAAAATTGAATTACAAAAGTTGTAAGAACCTTAGAGTTAAAATAAAATTTGCTGTAAAACTACCATTAAAGGTCTTTGGATTGCCATCAATGTTTAGCTTTAAAATATTTTTTTCCATTCTGAAAAAATATCTTAAATTCACTAATAATTATATTTTTTGTACTTAAAATTTAATTTTTTTAATTAAGTAAAAATGTCACTATATTTTTTAAAACTATACCAAAGTAAAATTCAGTTTAATAACTGTTAATAAAAATTAAATTGACTTAATATGTTGAATATGTTTGGTATTGTGTTCATTTCAAAATGAAGCGTTTTTCAGTTTTTCTGAAAACTGTCAATTTTATCATGAATTTTGAAGTGCTGTAAACAGAGAAATAAATTTTTTAGGGAAAAATCATTTTAGGAAATTTTATAAATCACTTAGTTCTAACTACTGAATTTTTTTGAAAAAAATCTGTGATGGTGAATTGACATGCCCTGCCTGAGCTGAGATGGAATTGCTCTGTATATACACTGTTAAAAATTTGGTGCTAGGTTGAACCAATTTATGGTGCTGCAATAGCTGCCACCATCAGATGGTGAAATGTTGTTCCAACATTTGGTGCTAAGGTCGAACCATAAAGTGGTGAAATGTTGAACCATAAAGTGGTGAAAGGTTGAACCATTAACTTTAACAGAATACATTTAATGGTTCAACCTTTCACCACTTTATGGTTCACCATTTCACCACTTTAAGGTTCGACCTTAGCACCAAATGTTGGAACAACATTTCACCACCTTATGGTGACAGCTACTGCAGCACCATAAATTGGTTCAACCTAGCACCAAATTTTTGACAGTGTACTGCTAATAATTAAAATAAAACAACTTTTACTACATCTGAATTATAATAGAATAAGTTTTTCTACAGGAAATTAATTCGTAAACATTTTTTTAAATAGGAACTTCTTAATCATTTTACCAATTTAAAAATACACTTTTTAAATTTATTATTAAATTTTAAAAACTTATTTAAGCACAAAAAATTACGAAATTGCATTTTATCATTTCATTCTAAAATATATCAGATTCATTTTCTATAAGTCAGGTTAGTAAGTTATTTTGATTAAAATATAAAGAATTTACAAAAAGTTTATAATCAAATGATACTTTTATCCTTTCTTACATTCAAAATCAATAATATTCTTACATTCTTATAATTCATGAGAACATATTTTCTGAAATAATATTTAATTTAGTAAATTTTACTGCAGAGAATTTTTGTTCGTATTCATAAATTTTTTTTAAGAATGAGCTTGATCCGAAATCATTTTCCAAGCCCTAAGTTAAAAATTACTTTAAAACAAAAGATATGGTTAAAGTAGAATACACATTTAACAAAAACTTTGACATTTGAACCAACACATACAATATTCCACTTATATAACAAGCACTAAAAGCATGTACAGAAACTGATAAGAGCATTAATGAAGGACGATGTTAATTAAACAATATATAGAACATAGTAATGTTACATATTAAAGCCAAAAATCATGCAAATAACTATACAAAATTGAAAACTATAGAATTAAAAAATGTTTTTCTTAATACACACCAATATCGGCATCCATTACTGTTTTGCTTTTGTTCTTCACGAAAAGCGTCATAGATATGCGCAGAAATCTGTGTTCTGATTGGCTGTAAGTAGCACCATCTTTTGGTGCTACTTCTTATTTTTCAAACTTACTCCATAACATGGGGTTTTCGAAAAATAAGTAGTACCATATTTTGGTGCTTCTCTTTATTTTACTCCATAAATTGGTTCAACATTGAACGGAAATTTTTAACAGTGTATATATATATATCAGGACACAGATGTCATATACGAACCACATTGGCGCGATTTTTTTTTCTGATGCCAGTTTGGCAAAAACTTCGTTATCAAATATCAGTTATATATCGGTTATATATTTTTTAATCAATAGAGTGCAACAAAATGGCGATTTTGTGCTTCATATGGTAACCCGGTCATTGTTGTTTAGTTATTTATAAATTGCTTATTTACTTTGTATTTCCTTTTATAAATCGATTTAAATTGTTTTGTTCTATTATTATTAATTAAACTTTTGTAATTTATTTTTATTTCCTAATTAAAATAATAGAAAATGGTTAAAATATATAACTCATATTTGTCAAAATATACGTCATGCACGGAAATATATGTGCAGTATGCAAAAATCCGCCAAAATCGCTACGTCATGCGGGGAACGATATGTGCAGTGGCCGATCCCCCACGGGATCAAATTGAGAAACTGTGATCTCTAGACGCTTGTACCTTTCCCCACCTTCGATATTGGGATTTCTAAATGGACTAGTCCGATAGGTAGTGCGCCACTCTTGGAAAGAGCCGCTAGTATCAAACACTAACTAAATATAATTTTTTATTAAAGTTCGTGCATTAATTCTTGAGACAAATTGCTCACAAAATTTATGTCACATGCAGCCTCACTGACACACAGACAGAGACCTCTAAAATGTGTAAATCCGTCAAAAACCGAAATTCGAAAGTTTTTATGAATCCAATACTTTTTCTTGTAAAAATAGAAGAAAGTAACAAAAAAAGTGTATTTCAAATTTTAGTTTACACAGAAACAAACTTACATTGTTACTTCATTGTTAAGGTGCAAAATGATACTGCATAAAAAAAAGTTGGAAATTGCATGTCAGACAGAGCAAATGAGATGCGTTCGTACTATAGCGAAGTTTTAAAAATATTCATATCTTGGTGTGATAGATAGCTGTATTTCAGATCTTGGTGTAATACATCAATACTTCGGATACAGTATAGTACCTGAAATATTTTGTGTGTCCCTGTAAACGCTATCTGCTTTCTCTATTATATAGGAAGTAACTTTTAGTAAACTTCAGCAATATATATCCATTTCATAAAATGTAAAATAGTTTAATACAATTAAAACGCGCCCCAAACACTGTTTCGCCCTACATCATTATGTAATGGAATACATTTGTGTGGTCCTGTAAATGAATAATAAACCTTTGTTGCACCACAGATTGTACAGAATGTATATTTTAATATATACTTCATAGATGTATATCCATTTCATTATGTTTGAAAGAGTGTAACATCATTAAAATGCACTTGAAAGGCAGTTTTTTTTTTTTGCATTGACAGTAATGTAACGGAATAATTTTGATTGTCCCTGTAGTTCAACTTTCTATCCGATATTCATAAAATTAGAAACGACTCTACAAAATTATGCAACAATCATACATTTTTTATATTTCAAACGATTCGGTTGGGTAGTTTTTGCTCTGTTATATGCGGACAGACGGGTGGACTCTCAACGACGACTATAAGGTGCTACGTATTGACATAATTACGAACGCACCTAAAAAAGTGGGAAAAGAGAATTTTTATGGATTTCAATTCAGATAATACTGTGGGACGAGCCAAGCAGTTTACTGAATATTGCAAATTATTGTACCTTTTTTATTTTAAACTTTTTTTAAAAAAATTTTTATTTATAAAATTCATATTTCTTTTAATGAAATTGTTAACAATTGAATGTACACACGAAGTAAGTTCTTTTGTACATCTTTTATTTATTTATTTTCATTCCTAAAAAAGACCCTTTTTAGTTCGATATAATTATTCCCCCCCCCCCCCCTCAACCGAAAAGAAGAAAAAGAAAAGAGAAAAACATAATGACGGTTGTTTACCACTGGGGGCCCCTAGATCCAAATAGAATTATCATTCAACTATTTTCAACTACCAGCGAATTTTTTGCGATCAGGCGGTGCTTTACATCTCCAATAGCTTTAGAAAGAAACTGAGAGACTTTCTTATAGACGAAATTCTTTCCATTAAGTCCATCTAATCTTCTAGCTTTCTTTTCGTTGTTGAATCTCCCCATCCTTTTCAGAATAACCGCAGATGGTTGAAGAAGAATAGGTGTTAATAACTTTGCCAGGACAAGTGTTCCAGGAAGGAAAAATAAAGGTCTAAACGCAACCTTAGCCAACTCTACTCAGGCTAATGAATAATGTCCCTCTTCAAATATCCGGATTCGAACAAGGATTCAATCCCAAACAAAATACTATGAAACTATATATATTAAAATATTTTTTTAAGACTAATATTTTAATAAACAGAAACCACTTCCTTCAAAAACCACATGAGATACAACTCTGTAGGTCATCGCGTAATATGTGGTTCATAAACGTATCACGTCTACTCTTCCTTTTAAGTTAGAAGTGAAAAGAAGACCTCCGGATATTCCTTTTGAGCGTAGGCATTTTTTTTTTTTCATTTTTATGTAAAGTCTTGTTTGAAGAAAATAACTGACACACATTCACTGCAAGCCGTTGGCATGCACGCATTCGATGTTATCTAGTGCTATGCTGTTACATGTTTCAGTTGCCATTGCTTTACATAAATAAGAATAGGTAATGTAATTTATATGAAGACTGAAAAGAAAGCTTTTATATATTACTTACCCATCATATGTAGTATAGGGTAAATCTTGCAATCGCTTTGAAAATCGAAAAAAAAAAATTTTTTTGACGGATTTACACGTTTTAGATAGTGGAGATTTTGAAAAACATATTTTTAGGGAAAAAAATTGCCGTCCGTCCGTCTGTGTGTCTGTAAATGCTCTATTTCCCGAACAAATTGAGATAGAGACTTGGAATTTTGTATGTATTTAGTATGCAAGCAGAATAGGGCAAAGCCTATTTAATATCAGTAACCCGGATTATCCGGAACTATTTTTTTCGGACTCCCGAAAAATTCATTCTGATGAAAGGTATATAAAAATTTTCAAAATCTTTTATTTTAAGGAGTGGACGTAAAAGACAGTAAAATTTCACAAATTTTGCATAAAGAACGAAATTATCGGATTATTAGTTGCTGAGATATTTGTAATCCTGTTTTCCAGATTCTTCGATTTTTCATGACCCTGTATTTCATTCAGTTTTGAATTCAGGGGGTGGACCGGGGGGAATAAAATGTCCTCCCCCGGAAAATTTGAAATTTTGCGTTTTCAATGGTTATAAAGTACAATTCCAAAGTACAATTCCCAAAGTCAGTTCCCAATTATAAAGTACAGTAATGGTTATAAAGTACGATTCTATATATTAAATTTCGAAACATTCGGTTGAGTTTTTGTGTTATTGTATAAGGGAGGACAGATTTACGGATCACACGACGACGTTATAGTCTAAGAGCTAGCAACGTTTTCGTCACCTGATTTTATCAAGGCTAATTTTTTAATATGTTTTTCCCTTTTATGGTAGAATATGTTTGTAAGCGGTCTGGCAGTCGGGAGACGTTGCGTTTACTTGTGGCAGAAGGGGTTATGCAGGTCAAAAAGCTTCAAAATCCCGTCATTTTATCAAAGCTCATTTTTTAATATGTTTTCCCTTTTATGGTAGAATACGTTTGCAAGCGGTCTGGCAGTCGGGAGACGTTGCGTTAACCTGTGGCAGAAGGGGTTATGCAGGTCAAAAAGATCCAAAATCACGTCATTTTATCAAGGCTCATTTTTTAATACGTTTTTCTCTTTTATGGTGGAATACGTTTGCAAGCGGTCTGGCAGTCGAAAGACGTTGCATTTACCTGTGGCAGAAGGGGTTATGCAGGTCAAAAAGCTTTAAAATCACGTCATTTTATCAAGCCTCATTTTTTTAATATGTTTTTCCCTATTATGGTGTTGTATATTTCCGGGCTGTCTGGCAGTCGGCAGACGTTGAGTTTATATGCGGCAGAAGGGTTTATGCAGGTCAAAAAACTTTAATTACACCATTTTAGCAGATTTTTGTTTGTACTAATTATTTGTGATATTAATCCATTATTGCTAGACGGTTTCAATGTCACTAAGACTCTGACAAATCAATATTTATAGATAACATATTACTCATTGGATAGCAGACAACCTATAACTAATTTGCCAGACACAAATTCGGTTCCAAAGTTAATGCCAGACGGCTTTAAATATGGCAACGAAAGTGCCTGTTCCTAAAGTAGTTTATAATTTAAAAATTATAAGACCTCTTTACGTCATTTTATCAAGCTTAAAAATGACAAGATATTACACTTTGGTGAATAGACAACTTATAATTAATTTGCCAGACACAAATTCGGTTGCAAAGTTAATGCCAGATGGCTTTAAATATGGCAACATAAGTGCTTGTTCCAAAAATGGTTTATAATTCAAAAAATTATAAGGCCTCTTTATGTCATTTTATCAAGCTTAAAAATGACAAGATATTACTCTTTGGATAGCAGACAACCTATAATTGATTTGCCAGACCGAATTCGGTTGCAAAGTTAATGCCAGACGGCTTTAAATATGGCAACGAAAGTGCCTGTTCCAAGAATGGTTTATAATCTGAGCCGTCTGGCATTAACTTTGCAACCGAATTTGTGTCTGGCAAATTAATTATAGGTTGTCTGCTCCCCAAAGAGTAATATTTTGTAATTTTTAAGCTTGATAAAATGACGTAAAGAGGTCTTATAATTTTTAAATTGTAAACCACTCTTGGAACAGGCACTTTCGTTGCCATATTTAAAGCCGTCTGGCATTAACTTTGGAACCGAATTTGTGTCTGGCAAATGAATTACAGGTTGTCTGCTATCCAATGAGTAATATGTTATCTATAAATATTGATCTGCCAGAGTCTTAGTGACATTGATACCGTCTAGCAATAATGGATTAATATCACAAATAATTAGTATAAACCAATTTTACAAACAAAAATCTGCTAAAATGGCATAATTAAAGTTTTTTGACCTGCATAACCCCTTCTGCCACATATAAATGCAACGTCTGCCGACTGCCAAACGTACAACACCATAATAGGGAAAAACATATAAAAAAAATGAGCCTTGATAAAATGATGTGATTTTGAAGTTTTGACCTGCATAACCCCTTCTTCCACCGGTAAATGCAACTTCTCCCGACTGCCAGACCGCTTGCAAACATATTCTACCATAAAAGGGAAAAACATATGAAAAAATGAGCCTTGATAAAATGACGTGATTTTGAATCTTTTTGACCTGCATAACCCCTTCTACTACAGATAAACGCAACGTCTCCCGACTGCCAGACCGCTTGCAAACGTATTCTACCATAAATGGGAAAAACATATTAAAAAATGAGCCTTGATAAAATGACGTGATTTTTGACGTTGCTAGCTCTTAAGGTCTAGACGAACAGCACTAGTTTTTATTACACTAAAAGAACAATCAATCAATCATTGTTTTCGAACTGAACAAGGGTGAAACCTCGTTAAATGGTTTTTGAGGGACTGGACCCTACCAATTTGACAAAGGAAGGGGAACTTTTATCTACTCCATCTTCGGTCGTAAACCTGTCAACTGATATTCCTCTCTAGAAGTTCAGATTCAGTGCACTAGAAGTGCAATTTATACATCAAAGCGCCGAAACGAAAGATCAAAGATAGCGCAAGAAGTTAGTGCGAAAAACTGTGTGTGTGCCCGCAGCCTTTAGACTATTAGGGGGTACGTATTTATATGATTAGAAACGCACTGCTGCAATCTTTTTTGGTATTTGGCATCTGGAGGGGAATAATTCACTTGTTTATATATCAATACCATTGTGTCATAAATAGTTATCGAGAGCGCTAATAAAGCGTTTGATTCTGTCTCTGATACCCTTTCTGCAGCAAGGGCCTGACTAATGCAGGGGCGAATGACAGGCGAACCGAATACCGAATCGAACAGAGTCAAAAAACTGTTTTCGACTCTGTGCCCTTGCGGAACACGTGTCGGTTTAGTTGATGACGAGCTGTTATTGTTGTAGCTCGAAACGCGTCTTACTTTATTTTCATTTTATGCTGGTTTTACAAAGTTTTTTACTTGATTTATAAATTGTTACCAGTATTCACGGTGTTTTTTCACTCGGTTATTAGCTAAACAAAATTTAGGAATTTTCATCTGCACATCATTGATTCCTTAGGAAATTCCTAATAAATCACCATTTTAATCCTTCTCATGGCTAATTTTCTTAAGTTATACTTTACAAACAGCAAATAAATAGTGTAAAAACATTCTATTTTATTTAAATATGATTTTAATTCTAATTAGTTTAAATATATTTATAAATTGACAGTTAAAAGTTAAAAGTAGAAATTGTGAAAAGTTTTAAAAAATGTGTTTTAAAAGGTTTCATTAAGTATTGGATTCGGCCGAATATTTTGATATTCGACCAAACCGAATATTCGGCAGGCCGAATAGTTTCATATTCGGTTTAACCGAATAGTTTCATATTCGGCCTAACCGAATATTCGGTAACATGGCCAAATAGGCCGAATTCCGAATAAATACCGAATATTCGGTGCATCCCTTACACCAGTCTCTATTTCGTTTATTTATTTCTTTTATTTAAACCATTTTAATAAATTCCAAGATGATTAAAAAGTGTTTGTGAATTCAAGTTACTATATAATCTGTCCGTACTCTAACTCGCATAAATAATAATCAAATTGTTATGAAAATAATACATTTAATTGGGGGTGTACTACGTCCTGCTCGCTATTGAAAATTAAGTATGTAGCGTTTACAGTTTATTTACGAGGACATTCAAAAAGATTTTGTTGCTTTTCAATCTATGGGAAAAAAATGTTTCAAGAGTATTTTAATGCTATTGCACTATTTAAAACATATTGAAATCTACATATATTACTGAAGTGTACTGCAAGGCTCTTACTATATAATCTGGTGTGCTTATAATTTATTGTACATTTGCAGGGACACACTAGAGTAATTGGCTACAGTACCAAAGATAAGACTTTTCAGTTGTACGTGTTAATCGGCTATCTATTTGCAATATAAAAAATATATCACAACAAACAAATCATATTGAAAAATCTCCCACAATCTTTAAGTCTCAAGACGAACTGCCAAAAGAAATGGCGTTTGGAATTCTCGCGGGGGAATTGGCGCAAGGAGGTTTACTAGAAAAATATTTGGCGAATCGGTGGATGCAATGAACCAGCCTACGATTGGATTTCCCCCTTTGAGCGTGTTTCATAGCTGTGCTGTTTGCACTGTTTCAGTTAGTTACGGTTTCCAAAGCCTTCATGTCTTTCCCTCTAAGGTCTTTGACAGTACTGCCTAAGAAAAATAAATGTTGGAAGCGCATTTTCAACTGTAAGAACGGGTTTTACAATCGATTTTTTTTCCTTTTGATATTACATAGTGTGAAAAAAAACTATAGTTCATGTACAGGACTACACAAGAGATCTCAAGTGCATTTCAGTTTATTGATGAAAATTGCTGAATGGGAACTTTAAACTGTTCTATGCACTCGAGCTGACATTTAGCGTACTATATATTATGCATACAAATTAGAGATGGGAAATATAGTTATTTTTGGTTAACAGGTTACATCGTTCCACACATTCACGGGTAACAGGTTTCAACAACCTGTTATATTTGTAACGTATAACTAATCGATGAGACTATGCTGTCAATAGATATTTTAATTAGAGGGCCGTTAATTAAGGCATCTTGAACAATTTTGATACATAAGTATAGACGCTGTTTTAGTTCAGATAAACCTGCGCCTGTAAAATCAACATAGAATTAAAATTTTAATTTTTGCAAGACAAAAACTTAGTTAGTTGTGATACTTTACATTTCACATATTATTATCGTTTTCTTGCGCAAAAAAATGCATTTTCCTCGTTGAAGATTTATACGTATCATATCTCAGTAAATTTTGCCCGTAGAACTTTTTTTTCTTTTTCTTTTCCTTTTTCTTTCTTTCTTTTTCTTTTTTTTTTTTTTTTTTTTTTTTGCTGATTTACTTGTTAAAACACATAAAAACTTTTTCTAAATAAAAGTTATAGGAAACTTACTGAACACTGTATAAAATATGTAGTTTCTTAACAATTTAAAAAATAATTGTTTTAATGTAAATCAATATTTAAATGATGCAAAAGAAAGTTTAAAGCATTTATTGCAATTGTTACAATGACTCCAAAACTAACGGTTTAAAAATTAATTTTTTCTAAACGATCAGAAATATCCGCCATAAAAACAACACCGTTTTAACAATGCGATTTGTTAAAATAAATAAATAAATAAATAAATAAATAAATAAATAAATAAAATTGATCTTCATTCGTTAGCACCTTGATTTGAAGTTCGAATTTTGACATCCCCGAATCAATATCTGTCAACGCATATTCAAAGCTTATCCCACAAGAGCACGAAACATTACTTGTATATTTTTAATCAAATGTCATTCATCCCACAAATTTCGTATGTGCAAGTACGTATTTAAAATCCCCTCCCCAAAACTTGTGACCGGCCAAAAAATGACGTTGGTAGTATAAAATTGGCGATCTATAAATTTCCGCGTCCGTCGGGACCGTCCCCCCTCCCATCCCTTTTCGAATGGCTGTGTCCTCACCAGGCTATTTTTCTTCTTTTTTTCCCCGGAAAATACAATTACAAAAGTAATGCTTTCCAGTTCGTATTTTCTAACGACGCAATATTGACAAAATAATAATGATTAAAAAAAAAAAAAAAACAGTAATAAACATTTTATTAAATAAAAATCATAGCGCCAGAATACCCCTCCCCCCCCTTCCCCAAATACCCCATACACCAATTTAATATACGAATCGAGAATTAACTAATCTTAGAATTTTATCCGAGAACTTTATGAGGTGAACGTCTTTGTTACCGCCTCCCGGTCTATTCGCATCCTCACAAATTTCAAAATGTTACTTTCTTTTTTCTTTCATTCTTTTCTTTTCTTTCTTTTTTTTTTTTTTTCAATAGATTAAAAACAAGAAAGTAAAAAAAAAAGCTTTCAATGTCACATTTTTTTAAGACGCAATAATGACAAAGAAAAAAAAAAGGAATAAAAGGAAAGGGGAAAAAAATAATAAATCATTCGCCCCTCCCTCACTAGAAAAAAAAAATCTAGTATCAGAAATCTCCTTTCGAAAATTCGAATATTTAAAACCAAATAAACTACCATCTGCCAAGCAAGGGCTGAAACTAGTCTTTTTTTAGACCCGGGATAAATATGATTTTTTCCCCTACCCCCGCCTACGCAAATTAAATTTGCAGAGGTAATATTTATAAGTTTCAAATAAACTACCATCTGCCAAGCAAGGGCTGAAACTAGTCTTTTTTTAGACCTAAGATAAATATGATTTTTGCCCCTACCCCCGCCTACGCAAATTAAATTTGCAGAGGTAATACTTATAAGTTTCAAATAGCTGACATATAAAAAGCACAATCGTTAAATATGTTGTATTGAACAACATAATCAGCTTTGTCAAATATAGATTCATTAAAAATGGAAAATGGAATCGAAAAGAATAGAAAAACATTCCGTATTAAACAGGCAGGATTCTTATAATCCTATATCATTTGTAGACTCCAGACAGAACCATTTTAACAATATCGTGCAAAACATAAACTTGAAAAAAATAGACAAACAAAATATTTATTTAGCGCCGCCCCCTCCCTTTTGTCTGTTGCCCGGGGCACATGCCCCCTCTGACTACCCTATCCACCTCCCCTCCTCCTTCACTCCGCCCTGGGCCAGCGAACGCATTCCAAAGAATCTGATTAAAACACACCTTTAAGGTCTAGACGAACAGCACTAGTTTTTATTACACTAAAAGAGCAATCAATCAATCATTGTTTTTGAACTGAACAAGGGTGAAACCTCGTTAAATGGTTTTTGAGGGACTGACCCCTACCAATTTGACAAAGGAAGGGGAACTTTTATCTACTCCATCTTCGGTCGTAAACCTGTCAACTGATATTCCTCTCTAGAAGTTCAGATTCAGTACACTAGAAGTGCAATTTATACATCAAAGCGCCGAAACGAAAGATCAAAGATAGCGCAAGAAGTTAGTGCGAAAAACTGTGTGTGTGCCCGCAGCCTTAAGGTCTAGACGAACAGCACTAGTTTTTATTACACTAAAAGAACAATCAATCAATCATTGTTTTCGAACTGAACAAGGGTGAAACCTCGTTAAATGGTTTTTGAGGGACTGGACCCTACCAATTTGACAAAGGAAGGGGAACTTTTATCTACTCCATCTTCGGTCGTAAACCTGTCAACTGATATTCCTCTCTAGAAGTTCAGATTCAGTGCACTAGAAGTGCAATTTATACATCAAAGCGCCGAAACGAAAGATCAAAGATAGCGCAAGAAGTTAGTGCGAAAAACTGTGTGTGTGCCCGCAGCCTTAAGGTCTAGACGAACAGCACTAGTTTTTATTACACTAAAAGAACAATCAATCAATCATTGTTTTCGAACTGAACAAGGGTGAAACCTCGTTAAATGGTTTTTGAGGGACTGGACCCTACCAATTTGACAAAGGAAGGGGAACTTTTATCTACTCCATCTTCGGTCGTAAACCTGTCAACTGATATTCCTCTCTAGAAGTTCAGATTCAGTGCACTAGAAGTGCAATTTATACATCAAAGCGCCGAAACGAAAGATCAAAGATAGCGCAAGAAGTTAGTGCGAAAAACTGTGTGTGTGCCCGCAGCCTTAAGGTCTAGACGAACAGCACTAGTTTTTATTACACTAAAAGAACAATCAATCAATCATTGTTTTCGAACTGAACAAGGGTGAAACCTCGTTAAATGGTTTTTGAGGGACTGGACCCTACCAATTTGACAAAGGAAGGGGAACTTTTATCTACTCCATCTTCGGTCGTAAACCTGTCAACTGATATTCCTCTCTAGAAGTTCAGATTCAGTGCACTAGAAGTGCAATTTATACATCAAAGCGCCGAAACGAAAGATCAAAGATAGCGCAAGAAGTTAGTGCGAAAAACTGTGTGTGTGCCCGCAGCCTTACACTACAAAAACCTTTCCTCTACCCCCATATCCATTGTTCGTCCGAATCAATCTCATTTTCCTTCCGATTACAAAAAAAAGACGCCAAAGCTCTTTTTCAGTTTCGTAGCAAAATATTCTATACCACTCAATTTGTTCCACAAAACTATTTATTCCACAACAAATAGGAATTATTTTAAGTTTTAACCAAGGGTGGATCCAGCCCAACCTCCAGGGGGGGGGGGGGGGTCACAACTTTTGACAGATGATTTAATGAAACAATTTTAAAATACAGTAAATCTTTTGAAAACGGAATTACGATAAAAAATAGCAAATTTCGCCGATCAGGCATGAAAAAAAATCGCGAATTTTGTCGATTAGGCACAGAAAAATCACGAATTTTGTCGATCGGACGTGAAAAATCTCAGATTTCGTAATCAGGCAAGGAAAAAAAATTAATTTTTTTTATAATACTTGAAAACCTTGCACATTTTTTTCATAGGTTGCGGAAAAGTCGCTTGTTTTGTCTTTTTACCGAGCGAAAAAACGCGAATTTCGTTGACCGGGCGCGGAAAAATCGAAAATATCGTTAACTGGACATTGGAAGATCGAGAGTTTTGTCTATCGGCCTTCGAAAAATCTCAAATTTTGTCTGTATGTCTCAGAAAAATCGCAAATTTTGCCGATCAAGCACAAAAAATCGCGAATTTTGTCGATCTGGAACGAAAAAAATCACAAATTTCGTTAATAGGGCACGAAAAAACCCCTATTTTGTCGATCGCTTCGTAAAAAGCGTGAATTTATTCCATCCGGAACGGAAAAATCGTGAATTTTGTTGATTAGGATAAAAAAATCGCGAATTTCGAGTTGATATGGAACGCAAAAATTGCCCATTTCGTGAATCGGGAAAGAAATTATCGCGAATATAGTCGATTGTCTTCGTTAAAAGAGCAATTGGGTACGAAAAACTCGCGAATTTTGTCGATTCGGAACGAAAAAATCGCTATTTTCGTTGATAGAGCAAGGAAAAATCGAAGATTGTTTTGAGCGGCCGCAGAACAATAGCGAGTTTCATCCGTTTATCGCGAGGAAAAAAAATCACAGATTTCATCAATTTACGGCGGGGAAAAAATGCAGATTTCATCAGTCAGTTAAGAAACGCGTATTTCCTAGTTCATGTGAGGGAAAAATTCGTATTTCATCGAACAAGAACGGAAAAATGTGCTAATTTCGTCGATTGGGCACGAAAAAATCATGAATTTTGTCAATCAAGTGAAGAAAAATCGCAAATTTCGCAGACCATTCGTGGAAAAATCTCAAATTTTGTCGATTAGGCATGGAAAAATTGTGAATTTCGTGGATCGGCTTCGCAAAAATCGCGAATTTCACCGATCGGGTGCGGAAAAATTGTGAATTATGTCGATCAGGCGCGGAAAATTCGCGAATTTTCTCGATCAAATTCGAAAAAAGCGCAATTTTTTTCGATTAGACGTTATTTTGCGTTCCTGTTTTAGCACTTTTTACTTACACTGCACATCCCTCTTTGAAGAGTCCCAGGGGGGGGGGGGGTCATGATCCCCATGACCCCCCCCCCCCCTTGGATCCGCCACTGGTTTTAACCACAATACGTGATTTTATATCTCTGAAGAGTAAAACGATCTTTTGTTTCATACCGACACTTGGAATAAAATAACTGAAATGATAACAGAAAATCAGCAAAAAGGAATAATAAAATATGCGTTGCAAAGAACTTACAAGGAAGGTCTCCATACGGGCATACTCAGAAAAATCTGAAAAAATTACAGAATGTTCTTCTCATATAGTTATACATGTTTATAAAAAAAATTTCGGCGGAATCTCCTTATAACGTCCGTAAAAAAATAATAAAAATTTCGTTTATTTGGCGATTTATCTCCGGTTGGCGAAAAAACGAAATTTTGAAAAATACGCTTTTACGCTTCGAATACTTTTTAATGAAAAAACTTTCTATGTTCAATTTATTTAAATAAGTTTAGTTTAAGTAATTTTAGTTTTGCATTTTTACTTTACTTTAAGTGTAATTTTTACCCGACTACGGCAAAGCCAAAGGAGGGTTATGATTTTGACAGGCTATGTATGTATGTATGTATGTATGTATGTATGTATGTATGTATGTATGTTCATCTGTTCCCTCGTAACTTCTAAACCACTAATCAGAATTCGACAAATGACATATCATTAGAAGCGTCTTAATTGTCCGCTGGTTATAGGCTATATAGATTTTCACCAAATTCAATGTGGCGCCCTCTAGCGGACAAAATATACAGAGTAAAAAAATAAAGTTAAGCTAGATATGCCGTGTTTGGTATCATTTTAAAGCGCTTCACTTGTACATTTCGAATATATATATATTACTAGCATTTGCTTGTGACTTTACTTGCATTTATGGGCTAATTGCATATAATTCACATCTTTTCGTTCTTAATTTCTTTGGTACTTAGTAATCAGAATAAGACCACTGCAGTGCCATTAGAAGGGTCTTGATCTTGATATTCTGTTGGTTGTGAGCTATAAAGTTTGTCACCAAATTTACTATTATGCCCTCTAGCGGACAAAAAGTATAAAATAAAAATATATGTAATGTGTTTGGTATTACTTGAAAGAGCTTCACCAGTATTTATATGCTTATACATAATTACAAGACTGCTTTGAAGATGTTTAAAAAAAATGAGCGATAAGAGTAAAGCGCGGATCACGGGAACTGTAATGTAGAGCAGCGTGAACGTTAATAGAATAATTTAATGCACTAATGTAAACGACAGAAGCTGGGAGTACCTCCACGCGGTGAAGGCGGAAACAGTTTGATAACTGGCTAAAACTCCCATAAAAATGTCCTCTGCATTATATGCCTTCGGGCTTATGTTGTTATATGTGCGTGTGTATCTATTTGCCTATTCGTTGTGACGTTGTGTACCCGGTAACGCAGGGAAGCAACCACAGCCATCCTACTTCGATACACTGTTTAAATTTTGTCGGATTAAATAAATAAAAATAATTTTGCTGGTATTGCACCAAAAGTACCAGGTTTATATAGTCTACGAAATAGCAGTAAAAGTTAGTAGTATAGTATAGTTAGTAAGTATAGAAATAAGAAGTAGTATAATAAGTATAGGTCTATAAACAAAAACAATTTAGTTTGAGTTAGGTTAGTAAATCTAGTGTAAATAAATAGAGCTATAAATATTAACATTTAGTTTCATTATTTTAGGTATAAAATAAAAGCTTTTAAAAAATGGCTTTATCAAGGAAAACAAAAAAAGCTTCACGCATTTCTGAGACAAGAAAAAATGAATCCCCAGATATTACTGAATTTAGAAGAATAAAAGACAAAGATTATCAGAAAAATCGTAGGAAAACGCAGTCCGAACATTCTAAAGTGGAAAATCGTTGGAATGCTAAAAAACGGGCTGGAAACAAACGATTATGATGAAATAGTACATATATATCCCACTTTGAAACAGGTAGAGGCATATAACACCAAGATGTCGGAACGTTTAACATTACTTACTAAAATGTACACCATCACAGCAATAGATACATCTACTGAATCGAAGACATACGGACAGACCCCGAAACCTGAGCATTTACCTAGTGACCCCAATAAGACTGGGGGTATAATAAACAGTATCGAACTGGGAATCGGCTCCAGAGTAATGCTTCGTAGAAATTTGAATGTAAACCAGGGTTTAGTAAACGGAGCGATGGGAGTGGTGAAGGCCTTTGAATGGCCTGCTCTTCGGCGCGATCAGTTGGAACAGGGAGAACAGCCAAGCGCTGTTCTCATACAATTTGACGACGCATCCATAAAAGCCGATATTAACGGACTTGTCAGAATCGAGCCTTGCCTCACTGAATTTGACGGCTTGAGGGGGTCTGGGAAAATTCAGCGTAAAATGCTCCCGCTGATTCTTTCTTGGGGTTGTACTGTACATAAATTACAAGGTTGTACTCTGGATAAAGCAGTTATCGATCTAGGAAAGTCATTGTTTGCTAAAGGACAGGCCTATGTCGCTCTCAGTAGAGTCAAAACCATAGAGGGTTTGTTTATAAGTGCCTTGGATCATAATAAGTTGCTTAAAAATCCACATGACAGTCAATCGTTAGCAGAATTAGATAGATTAAGAAATCTTCCTAGGTCATCTTAATACATGAAACCTTCAATCTACATTACACATTTACACATTACACTAACGACCTCATCCACTAATCGGTCCATTACCCATTTGCTGCCATCGACGGATATGTGCGTCACTACTACCAAATACTGGAAGCGTCATACGTCAAAAAATAAAGTTAAGATAAATATGCCGTGTTTGGTATCATTCAAAAGCGCTTTACTTGTACATTTTGAATATATCTATATATTACTAGCATTTGCTTGTGACTTTACCTGTATTCATGGGGTACTTTTATACTTTTTCAGCGTAGTTTTTTGTCGTAGTTGGGTTTTAGTTTTTTTACTTTATCTTGTGTCACATACGTTTATACGTACTTAAACAAAATGAAATTAATATATTTTATCATTTAAAACACAATTTAAATTGATTAAAATTGTTCCAAATTGAAAAATACACTGTTAAAAATCTGCTGCATTTTGTTGCAACGCACTCCCTTGCTTGTATAGAAAACGGTTACTTGGCCGTGAAATGGAGCTTTCTCATTGGTTGGAATAGAAATATTATATACAAGCGGAGGAGTGCGTTGCAACAAAATGCAGCAGATTTTTAACAGTGTATGACACGGCCAATTCACGGTGCTATGGAGCATTCTCATTGGTCAGAAGAGAGATATTCTTTAAAAGTAGTGGAGTGACGTTGCAGTAAATGCTGCAGATTTTTAACAGTGAAGTCAATTGAAATCAATTTTCAGATTCGTTAAAATCGTCTGCTTTTGGCGAGGAAATGCACTGTACGCCAAATCCCGCGTCGCTTTCAGCTTTTCACGCCAATTATTCCAAACTATTTTATTTTTTTGCATATCTAATAATGTAATTCCGCCGCTAATTTTCACTGATCCTTTATTACCTACATGAGTAGTTTAATTCGTATTTTTTTCAAAAAATTCTGAGTATGCCCCCAATGGAGACCTTCCTTGTTAGAGCGGAAGAAAGGAAGGCTTTAAAAAACGTACGCGTAACTAATTGAAACAGTGCTAAAGCACAGCTGGAAAACAGTCTCAAAGGGGGGATCGGCTGGTTCATTGCATCCACTGATTCGCTATAAGCGTTTGAAAAATTTTTCTTTTTAAGCACAATTTTAAGCTCTTTTTACAAATACAGAAAACAAATTTCGGAAATTTTATTTTTATTATAATTTTAATGTATACTTCTAAAAAACGATTGTTTCAAATCTTTGTTTTTTAATACGTTGCTAGGATTGCGTTATAAATTTAACAGGGAGTTTCCGTTAATCTGTTATTAAATAATGAACTACATAACAATAACATTGTTATTTATCCTAATACGTTAAAAAATGCCCATCTCTAATACAAATCCATAGATCATGTACCGGGCTACACAAAAAAATCGGATATTTTCTCCACCATTGGTAATTGTGCAAATCGGGTTTTCAAATGCGTTACGATTTTTTTAAATTGCTTATTTTGATATTTTTTAGCTTAAAAAATTGTAAAGTTTTGTTATGGTATTCGGAAAATCTTGGAAAGTGTTTCATAATCTATACTTGATGCATGATTTTGCGATCTTGTTTGTTATTGACATGATTCTTAAAATACAATAACATTAAGAAGAGAGAAGTTAGCTGGATCTGCGAAAAGTAATTTGCATTCGATAAAAGATAATAGAAACTTATGGTGAATTCCATGAAAATGCGACATGGACATCATTTTTTAAATTTGAACTAAATTAGTATTTTTTTGTTTCAAATGATAGAAAATAAGTCAAATTTCATGAAAATAACAAGATATAATAAGATGATTGCGAAAATAAATTTTTATAGTTAATTATTATCAAGACTAACTTTGAAATAAAAAATCTGCTATTTTTATCTCTAGTTTAATGTCCCTTGAAGCATTTAAATACTAGTGAAAAATGCTCCAAGGAGCAGTGCAAAAGCAGAATATGATTTTAATTGAGCATTAAAAAGTAATGGACAAGTGCTTCTGTTAATTACTGAGCATGAGGAAGGATAAGGGATCCCTTCTTGGCTACAACTCACTTCAATGCCAACTTTGAAAAAATCATATTTGTGCTTTTTCCATATAAAAGAAATCTGCGGTTCTTTAGTAGAATTTTCTACCGTGCTTTAGATGTTAACCAGGGGTGTAGTCATAAAAATAACATAAGATATATGCTCTAAGCAGAGGGATATTCTAGAATGTGTATACTATAAGCTTTCTTGAAAAACAGAGGGTATATGGTGTTCTATTAAAAAGTCCAGAAGGTGTACGGCGTATAGCCTGTACTACATCTCTGATGTTAACTGCACTGTTCACTCTGCACTATACTACAAATCAATTTTCTGTGCAATTATACACTTAGGGTATGCTTGGTGGCAGTGCATGAATGTGATACCTGCAGGAATTAGGTATCTGGCATAGTGATGGGCGATTCTGGAAATTTTGAGAATCGATTAAAATCGATATCATATACAACAACATCGATCATAATAAGAATCGATTTCTCAGTTCTAGAATCGATACTAGAATCGATATTTCGATATTCAGGTTCACACAGAGAAGATCCAAATTACTAATTCCAAAACTTAGACAATCAGCAGGACAGTAATTACCGCCTCCCCCCCCCCCCCATCACCATTTAGGAAGGCATAGAATTAAGCTATTGCAGATTTTAGAGTCGGATAGTAAGAATTTTAAATTTTAAAATGATTGTCACTTATGGTTGTCACTTACACAAAAACTTTGACAAATTTGAGAGACATAACTCAACTAATAACAACACTGAGTAACTTGGCATTAAACCGAGGATAAAGAGTGCCAAGAGCGTGTAACTAGGATGGGGAACAAGGAGTATAGACAAAAAAAACTTTTTTTTTTCTTCTAATGCCTACCAAATGTTACACGAGATAGTTTGGAAGAACAAAAAATATGCCCCATTACCAAGGGGGCAGGTAAACCCCACTCTTGACGGAAGGGCGACCATAGCCCAAATGTATCTTTTGTCGAAGTTTCAAAATGAGGATTTACAATAAAATAGAAAGAATTGGACATTTAAACAATTGCATGCATACTTTGAACGGCCCATTTAGTAAAGATTGGCGAGGAAGGAGAGGGGGGGGGGGACGAGGGATTAAAACGGACGAACTTGAAATAAAAAAAAACATAATTAACTAATAACCCATCCTAAACAGAAATATAGTGTTTAACGTAGTGTTGAATTCATGGGGTGGCCTGCGGGGAACATGCACTCTTTGAAACTATAAAAAGTGCCAAGAGCATGTAACTAGGTGGAGAGAGGGGTAGTAACAGAAAAAACGAGGAGATAAAAGCTTTATAACGAGATGTTACATGAGGTGGTGTGGAAGAAACAAAAAATATGCCCCCCACCCAGGGGGGCAAGGTAAATCCCAAACGGACAGAAGGGCGAAACCGGCCCAAATGTATCTTTTGTTGAGGTTTCAAAATATGGATTTATAACAAAATAGAACGAGGATTAGACTTTTTTAAAATCGCAGTCATAATTTGAACGAACCTGTAAGTTAAGATTGGTGAGGAAAAGGGGGGGGGGGTAGGACGGGCGAACATTTAAAAAAGAAAAAAATTGTGGCACTCTGAGAGTGCCGATAGAAGTGAAACCTTGAACAATTACCTGTGTATTTTTTGAATCATTAGGCTATATAATTTTGAATCGTCAGAAAATAATTTTAAATGAATAAAAAAAGTTTCTATAATATTAAAGAATATATTAATCTCTATAAAAAAAAAAAAAACCGCGCGATACCACATGTCCAGCTACTCACTATAACTACTTTCTTACATTTTAAAACGCGATAAATACACCAACCAAAATTAGACCATACTATCGATACCTTAATCCTTATCCAAATAAATCATTTTGTATTAATGCCTGTTACAATATCTGTAGATTACTTTTTGAACTATTCAAATCGGACATTCCATTCAAAAGATATTACGAATTTAAAGATGACAATCTAAAGAAATAATAGCGCTGCTGAGTACTCGGTGGCCAATAAGCTTAGGGATTACGTGTGCAATCAAACGATTGCGGATTCGAACCCCAATTTCGCTAATATGTATCAATGTTTTTTTTTTTTTTTTTTTTAGAAGTTTGAAAAATTAAAATTTTAACACATTATGGGTCCGTAACGTGACCTGAAATGATGGGAGAAAATTTCTTATGCTAGATTTGTAATGTATGAAGCATAAGCTTTCAATAGACATATTGTATCAAGAAAAGAGAAAAAACCCCTCTGCCCCCCCCCCAAAAGGTCCTATAGGGGAAACCGGGAAACTGGAATAGCAAAAAGAACGGCGAGAAATGGTTAGCTATACTAGAATTTTTCTCATCACTGTAACTCCTATAGAAGCAAAGTTATAGCCTTTTAAAGATTGAAATGAAGTGAAGAAATAAGCAAAATTAGATGAGTGATCGACAGGGGGGGGGGAGGGGTCCACAGCTCTGGGGGTGCCATGTAGCTTAAACTTTTAAGTTAAAAATGGTAGAGAATTAAATGAGCGAAATTTTAAGGTGTATATTGGGAGAGGGTGCAAGCCTCCCCCCCCCCTCAAAATTTTTTTTGTTTCTTTTGAAGAAACAAAAAAATATGCCCCCCGGCGGGGCGCAGATAAACCCCAAACGGGCGGAAGGGCGACCCTTTATTTATCTTTGTCGAGGATTTAAAATGTGGATCTAAAATAAAATAGATCGAGAATTGGATATTTTAAAAACCGTATGCATATTTCGAACGGCCCTGTAAGTTAAAACTGACGCGGAAGGGGGGATTAGAAGAGACGAGCGTGAAAAATAAAACATAATAAACTAATACTTCAAATAACTGGATTTCTAAACAAAAATATAGCGATTTAATCTAGTGTCGAATTAATGAGGTGGCCCGCAAGGAATTACCCCCCCCCCCAGGAATTATGAGATTTTATGCTTTTTAATGCACAAATTGCGATTTCCCCTCTCTTACAGAGCTGTAAAACATGCCTTCCTCCGGAGTCGCAGAAAAATACCTGCAGAGTTTCCCCCAGAGGGTTTCAGGGGGGCGCTCCGCCCCTCCTGTCCTTTAGTTTGAAAAATAGCGCCCCTCTCGTCCCTCATCCAAAAACTAGCGCCCCTCTTGTCATTCATTCAAAAAAAAAAAAAAAATAGTGCCCTTCTTGCCCCACATTTGAAATACGCAGCCCTCCAGCGATGATCCGAACGCGCTAGGGCGCGTAAAATTACGCAAAATATCGGCAACGGAACGCAAAAAATATCCTCATACGCGTCCCGTGAGACGGGTAATTTCATCAAAAAATCACTAAAAAACGGCATGTTTCGTTATAAAACGAGAAATAACGACTAATTTCCGGCGAGATTCGCAAAAAAAATAGCTAATTTCGTCACGAAATTTCACAAAACGGTAGATTTCCTCAAAAGATTGTGGAAAAATGACAAATTTCTTCCAAAAATCGCGATTAAACGGAAAATTTTGTCAAATGTGTCGGAAAAAACGGCAACTTGAAGTAAAATTTGACGTTTTTTTGCGATTTTTTTAGCAAAATATTCCGTTATTTGCGATCTTTTAACAAAATTGGCCGTTTTTAAGTGATCTTTTAACAATATTTGCCGTTCTTTTACGATCTTTTAACAAAATTTACCTTTTTCTTCTTTTTTTCAAATTTTTGATGAAATTTCTGTTTTTTCACGACTTTTTGAACCACTAGATTCTAGATTCAACTCTATAAAAGTGCCCTTAAAAATGTAAAAAGTGCCCTGAAAAATGTAAAAAGTGCCCTTTTCAGAACAGTAGCGCCCTGCCCTTTTTTAAACCTGGGGGAAACTCTGATACCTGCATTCAACACTGATTTAGCCTAGAAAAAGAAAAAAAAATCGAAATCGAATCTAAAGATCGAAATCGAATCTAAAGATCGATCTTACGGGCAGAATCGATTTTACATTTTTACTTTCTTTTGTGACTTTACAAGAAGAGAGTATTAGAAACGTGAAAAATTTTGACTTCCCGTTTTCGATGGATTTATATATTTTAGAAGGTCTTTAACACGATTTCATGGTTTTTAAGAAATATCTGTCTGTGTGTGTGTGTGTCTGTCACTCTGTGAGTCTGTATACGACAAAAATTTCTGACCGTTCTATCTCAAGAACAAATGCACGGAATTCCACAAAACTTTAGATTTAGTTTGACCTTGATATAAACTGAATCTAATTAATTTTTGGTGTATATAGCCTAACAGGTGGCGCTGCTATGCTGCATTTTTTGCGATTTGCGCAACAGCTATATCTGAATAACGAATGAACGGATTTTCATCACTTTTTAGATCCAGTTAGTCCTTTACATGAATTGATGTTTTTTGCATTTTGATGTATATAGCTTTCCAGATGGCGCTGCTATACTTAATTTTTCACAATTTCCACTCAGCGCCATGTGAAAGGGGGGGGGGGCGAAAGGAAGCGGTCGTTCTGAGCACGGAAATTTAGGGGGCGCCAAATTTTTACTACTAACATCACTTCTAGCCTATCACAAGAAAAAGTTAATAGGGGGGGGGGGCTAAATTGGAACTTTGAACCGGGCGCAGTTCTCTTCTCGCACGCCCCTGTTTCCATTTTAGCTTTATCTCAAGAACTAATGCACGGACTTTAATAAAAATTTAGATTCAATTAGTCCTTGATATTATTTGATGCTAATTACATTTTGGTGGAAATCGCTTAAGAGATGGCGCTGCTATACTGCATTATTCATGATTAACGCAATAGCGCTATCTCAAGAACGAATTTTCATCAAAATTGAGATTCAGTAAATCTCTGAGATAGATTAGTGTTATTTAGTTCTTGGCGTAAATTGCCCTACAGGTGGCGCTGATATGCTGCATTTTTTATGATTTCGCAATAGCTGTATCTCGCGCTTTCATGGACTTTCATCAAAATTCCGATTCAGCTGGTACCTAATAAAAATTGATCCTGGTAAATTTTTGGTGTACATCACTCAACAAAAAACGCTATTTTGCAGGGGGGGGGGGGGGTTTCTGAGGTTTCTTTAATTCTTCTATCTTGAAACTAATACACTGAAAGTCTGGAATTGGCACATCCGCCTATTTTATCTTCGACTTTTGGAGGAAAATGAAAATTATATTACCTTCAGAGAAATCGATTAAAAATTTTTAAGTATCGATTAAATCGAGTTGGCCGTAGTATCGATTAAATCGATTTAAAAAATCGAAATCGCCCATCACTAATCTGGCATTATGTCGCCTTCCTTTACATTTATGTCTAATTAAGCTGCATCTTTACTGGTTACGTCTTTACACTATACATTTTTATAGTAACTGCGACTGATTTGTTTTCACGGAAAAAGCGCAAATATGATTTTTTCAAAGTTGGCATTGAAGTGAGTTGTAGCCAAGAAGGGATCCCTTATCCTTCCTCATGCTCAGTAATTAACAGAAGCACTTGTCCATTACTTTTTAATGCTCAATTAAAATCATATTCTGCTTTTGCACTGCTCCTTGGAGCATTTTTCACTAGTCCTTCTATTTTTCCATATTCCATAGGGATACTGCACAACTTGTTTTGTATTTTATATATAGAAAACAAAATCTTATTTGTATTGAAATTAAAAAATGCTACATACTGTAATACTCTGGTGTTACAAATTAAAAAAAAATTTTAAACAGGTTTTTCTATACCAAAATTCTACGGTGGTTTTCAAAAAAAAAAAAAAAAAAAATCAGTTTTTTACTAAAGTGAATAAAATAATAGATCCTTTCAAAGAATAGATTTTTCATTCAAATATCCATTATTTTTGCCAAAAACAGGAACTTTTTTTATGCAAGAGTAAAGTTTGATACAAAAACCATGCTTCTTTTTTTTCTTAATCCGTATTTATTACGGACTTATTAAAAACGTACTCCACCGCTTTTATAGGAAACAATTGCTTTACTGTGCTATGGAGCATTCTCATTGGCCATAAAGAGACATTCTATAAAAGCTGTGGAGTGACTCTGCAACAAATGGGTCAAATTTTTAACAGTGCACTGTTAAAAATCTGCTGCATTTTGCTGCAACGCCCTCCACCACTTGTATATAATATCTCTATTCCAACCAATGAGAAAGCGCCATTTCACGGCCAAGTAACCGTTTTCTATACAAGCAGGGGAGTGCGTTGCAGCAAAATGCAGCAGATTTTTAACAGTGTGCATATCCTTGGCGCTATAGTTTACAGGAGTGGTACATTGTTCAAAATTTGAAACTTTTGCTGCATCGCCACTCCATCGCTTTGATAGAACATCTCTATTTTGATCGATGAGAATCCTCGATAATGCATTTAAGTAATCGTTTTCTACTTATCTAATATATCGTTTCCGTATATTTATTTTTTCAATCAGCACCAAGGTGCGCACTTTATTAGAAGACGCTCTCTATTAGACTGCGCATTCTATTAGAATAAATACGGTATATACTTATAATAAATACACTTTGTTAAAGTACAGGGCCCCAATATTTGACAGGTATGCCAGGCATTTTTTCCATTGATTCCATTGTGCTAAAAACAAAATATAAATAAATGAAAAAATGGATAAAATATAAATTTGGCATGGTGCAAAAAATTGCCTAATTTAAAATTAAAAATCAAATTTGACAGCCACCAGGGCTAGACACCGTGCATAATTATTCAGTAAATGATTCATTAACACTAGAACGCCCGGAAATTCTACTCAAGTTTGAAAATAATATTTCTCACCAGAATTTTTATTCAAAATTATTTAATTGATTTATTTAACGTAAATTTGCGTGGATTAGATTTAAATTATTTCAAGAAAATTTTTCTGGTTCGAATTGAAATTTAGTTACATGATTGGAGTCGAATCGACTCCATCCGGGCGTTCTAGTGTTAAAAAATGACAAGAATCAGCATGTCAAAAATTTAAAAAAAATTCATAATTCGTTAAAAAATTAAGTTAAAAATAAGAGAAAAAAAAGCATTCTGTATTTTTTTATGCTTAATCGAATGGTGTAACTGGTTTTTCTCTCCGATGATCACAAGTACCTTAGATTGATGACTGCTATTCTTTTATTTCATCTTGTAAAAAAACTGTTTAACGTAAAGCTATGAATTTTTGCAGGATTAATTAGCATCGCAAAATCTTTAAAATAAACTTTACCGCAACATTCTATCTGCAATAGAACGTTAGATATACCCATTTATGACCAAGTTTGGAAAATACGCAATTTCAGAAAAACCGCCCAGCGAAATAACGTTTTCTCGATGACTACCTCGGGATAAAAAGTTTGTCTTTTGTTTAAAAAAAAATTAAGTTTTTATCTTTAGTAGTTTTCGAGAAAAGTGCTGTGACACAAAATTTTTGTCCGATTTTCAGAATACTCTACAGTACACCTACAGTACACCTACATAAAAAAAATAATTTTTGTGCAATGTTGTGCTTCTTGGTCAGACGAACATTAAAAAAAAAAATCATCAAAATTGGATAAGTATTTAGTTAGTTATTGCAAAAAGAAAAATTGAAAAATCCGTGTGCACCATCGCTCAATCATATTATTGTAGCGCGCTGCCGCGCGCAGAATGATCACATATATTTTTGAAACAAATATATCTTTTAAAAAAATGGCTAACAGTATGTTTAAAAACACCAAAATTTTCACCTGAAACATTTTAGTTATTTTGTTATTGCCCCCAAACTTTATATTAGTCTTCATGTCATGTCTGTCACGGAAAATGTCGATTTTTTTATTTTCAAGAAAATCTACTTGATAAAAATTATTAACACTTTATTTTCTCTTTTTATATGTCAAAAGGAACAGTTCATAAAAAAACTGAAAGATAAAATTAAAATTTGAGTGAAATATAAAGCATTACATTTTGTCATGTCTGTCACATTTGTCATGTCTGTCACGCTAGTCATGTCTGTCACAATTTGTTTTTCAAGCAACTTTACCTTAATCTCTTTCCTAGAAAGTTATTTTTGTAATTTTTAGGTGCGTTTGTAATTATGTAAATACGTAGCACCTATAGTGGTCGTTCAGTCCGCCTGTCTGTCCGTCCGTCTGTCTGTCCGCATATAACAACGCAAAAACTACCCAACCGAATCGTTTGAAATTCAAAATACATAAATATTACATTATTTTGTCGAGTCATTTCAAATTTTATGAAAATCGGATGCATAGATCAATTACAGGTGCAATCAAAAGTATTCCATTACACTACGGTCAATGGGGGAAAAAGTTTCAAATGTATTTTAATCGTTTGAAATTTAAAATACATAATTATTATATAATTTTTTTGAGTTATTTCAAATTTTTTGATAATCGGGTGCATAGATCAATTACAGGGCAATCAAAAGTATTCAATTACATTACGGTCAATGGGGAAAAATGTTTCAAATGCGTTTTAATGGTGTTACACTCATTCCAACTTAATAAAACTTATTTGAAACTATAAAGTACATATTATAATATACATTTTACATAATTTGTGGTGCAAAGAACATTTGTTATTTACAAGGCCACACAAAGGTATTCCATTACATAATGGTATAGAGAGAACATTGTTTGATGAGCGTTTTAATTGTAATTCACTATTTACGATTTTATGAGATTGATATATGAGAGTAATATTTTTAAAACTTCGTTATCGTACGAACGCACCTCATATGCTACGCTTCACGTGCAATTTCCAACTTGTTTAACTTAGTGTTGATGCCAATAATATTTCTTTACAATTCAACTCAACAAAATGCTTGAATTTAGAATGCATGCAATAGTTACCAGTTAATTATGTTGATACCAATTTCTTTGTTTCAGATATATTATCTGTCACAATTATTTTTTCAAACAGTTTTGCTTTAATCTTGTGATTTGAAAGTTATTATTATTTAACTTGGAATTGATGGCTATGGTATTTCTTGATGTGAAACGTACATAATCTAAAGTTTTCTACTATTTAAAAGAAAATCTGCCAAATAGAAAATTTCTGGTACAAACTCATCAGTGAAAACTTCCAAGGGATTTTATAAATTTTAAATATTTTTTTTTTTAATTTTTTTTAACATAATATACCGTTATATCATATTGTAATCTCCAAGTTGTGATAAAAGTAAAGAAAGTAATATTTAAGGAAAAAGAATACTTAAATTAATAGAAAATTGTACACGTGTCATGTCTGTCACAAAACTTTGTCATGTCTGTCACGCTGATAAATATTTTTAAATATTTTTCTCTTTACAAATTTTTCAATATTTTTCCTTCTGCTTCACATATCCAAGTCTTATTTTGTTTCCTAAAAAATTCTGGTCTTGGTATGCATGCCAATTAAGAGCAAATGATAATAATATGTGTCTAGTCAAAATCTATGTCTAAATTTTGTCATGTCTGTCACGGCAGGTTTTAACCCTCAATTAAATAAAGTTTTTCCTTGAATTAAAATTTTAGTTTTTTTTATAGCATAAGGCCTATATTTACATCACCCCATGCAATTTTTTAACTATCAATTAATATTTAGTACTTAAAGATGAACAAAAAATTTCTCTCAGTCATGTCTGTCACAAAATGGAATTCACTTTATATATATATATATATATATATATAGAAACATCGATTGTTAAAGGAAGTTAGTTCTCCCTAAATTGTGCGCTCGTTTTCTTTAAAATGACATTTAAAATTGATTTTATACGCATTTTATATACACAAGAACTTTCTTTTACGTGCATGTGAATTAAATGAAATACAAGTATTCTTCTCTTTTTGTGAGCAACATCAAATAAAATTATCGATCTCAATTGATGTTAATTTTATAAAAAAAAAAGAAATATTCAAATTGATTATTCACATCATAATCTTTTTTTTTTTTTTTTTTTTTTTTTTTTTTTTGTATCTCGTACGCGTTCTGCATACAAAGAAGTTGAAGATAATGACCTAAGAAATCACAATGGGCGTTATCGAATAAGGTGAAGGACATTGCCTGTTGTATATTATTCTAATGAATTTGAAATTGCTCGGGTCAAAATACCTTTCGCTAACAAAAATGAATTATTTCCTACTTTTTTCCCCTTTTATGCTTTATTTCGAAACGGCAGAATATTATTATGTATAAATATGTGGTGATACTTTTTACAAACAGACAAATTTACACTCATTACATTTTTTTTTCAGGAGTCCCTCTTTTAGTAACCAGTCAAAAAAAAAAAAAAGAATAAAAAGAAAGAAAAAGAAAAAAAAACCTCCCTCCCTCTCTTCCATCCCCCCCCCAAAAAAATGGAAAAGATAGAGAAAACAAACACTCAATATCAACTTATGCCATTTTGTATCTAAGTTAGCTCAGGATTTACTAAATTAAGAAACTGCATCAAAAATTATGTAATATTGATACTGTTATTCAAAATTATGTACATATTTATATTAAAATTTAAATAAAAACTAGTCGTTGGGGGCCACCGTAATACTTACCCATCATGGATATGTATATGAAAATAAAACATGTGAAAACTATTTATACAATGCATTGCAATTCATAAACAAAATTTAAATATTGTTAATATACATAGTAATGCTATATTAAAGAACTGCTGATGTACAAATTTCGACAAATTGTATAAAACGCCAAACTACTCAAGTAGTACCGAACTGCGTAAAAGAAACATCCTTATAACTCCAAAAATAATAACTCTATTAACTAACAATTAACTGCGTCGGATTAAGCGTCTCATTTCCAATTAAAATATACCTCTGAATTGAAATTTGAATGAAATACAGGGTCATGAAAAATCGAAGAATGTGGAAAACTGGATTACAAATATCTCGGCAACTAATAATCCGATCGACTTCGTTCTATGTGCAAAATGTGTGTTATTTTATTGCCTTTTACGTCCATTCCTTAGAACAAAAAAATTGCGAAAATTTTTATGTACCTTTCATCAGAACGAATTTTTCGAGAGTCCGAAAAAAATAGTTCCGGATAATCGAGGTTGCTGATATTAAATAGGCTTCGACCCATTCTTACATACTAACTACATACAAAATTTCAAGCCTCTACCTCAATTCGTTCGGGAGATAGAGCGTTTACAGACAGACAGACAGACGGACGGCAAAATTTTTTTCTAAAAATATGTTTTTCGGAATCTCCACTATCTAAAACGTGTAAATCCGTCAAAAAAAATTTCGATTTTCAAAACGATTGCAAGACTTACCCTATACTACGTATGATGGGTAAGTAAAAAATCATTTATTGTTATTGGGTCACATGAAATTGCCCTTTGAATTCTCGTGTTCCCACAATGCCGAAACTTTGTGCATTAACTTTTAAACAAACTTTTATCCATGTACTTAACTGAATATTTATCCAATGTATAATTTGATATTGTATAATCAAAATTGAATGTTATTGATTTTATACCATTTTATTGATTTTATTATTAGTACGGGGCGATAATTATCCTACACCTACATGTTTAATAAAAAGTTGCTTTACAGGGACAAAAAATTATTTAACATTTTACGTTACTCAAGCATACGGGCCTCATATGAGGACAGATAATTATTAAGCAAAAAACTTTTGAGCATTCATTTATGTATTCGAATTTGTGGACAGATAATAGCAAATTAACACCAGCTATCCGAAGATATCTCATAAATTCTGAGAATTTTCACACTGAATTAGTTTCCGATGTATTATTGTTATTGTAATTATTATTATTGCAATTTTTAAAGGCATTTATGTAACGATGGCAACTAAATTATTTCATTTCTGTGGACACAAAAAGGAAAAAAGGGGAAAAAATAGGAATTATTAGATTTATTCCGTCATTTTCAAATTAAAATTGAAAATTTCAATAATCTTGTATTTGAACAGATGTTTTAAACGATATTGAGATTAAATTACATATTTGAAGAAATCAAAATATGTTTTCCGTATATAAGCTGCAGGAGCCAATTTATTCTACAAAAACAAAAATAATCCGTCCGACATATTGACACTAGAAATCACTAAACTGTAGAGTTTTTCAGTTTTACATAACAAAGAAGAAAGATTTACTCTTTGCATTTAGTGGACAATTATTGACTATTTGCAAGAAGTCAGTTAATAGAAAAATATGTACTATTTTCAACTAATTGATTTTGAAAAATAGAGATTAAAACCTCTCAGAAAAACCCTAAAAGCAAATTAATTAAAATTGCTTTTTTTTTTTTTTTTTTTTTTTGTGCAGCATTTGTTTCTCTCTACTCTAAAAGAAAGTAACTAACGTTGTCACCGCCACTGACAATGAATTTTTTGTGACCTAGGGTGCTTTTTCGCTAATATTATGAAAATTACTGCACATAAAAATATGAAAATTAGTGGTATTATAGAGAAATGTTTGATAAGTACGCGGATACAGACAGCTTTTAAATCGAATAATTATTTAAAGAGATATTTAATGTTAAAGTTTGTAAAAATTGTTCCATTAAAATGTTTTATAAGAGCAAAAATTATTTATAGCAATTTTAACATTTTCAGGTCATTTTATAGTATATTAGAAATTACCAGCGTGCAGACTACATTTATTTTTTAAATTTTACTTAATTTTTGGGGATTTATTTCCATTTTAAATTCAAATTTTCTGCATTTTCAGAGACATTTTTTACATATTTTAGAAAAGATTGTTATTTTAAATTGTTGCCAAATGATCGACAAATAATATATCCTCAAAAAAAAAAAAAAAAAAAAAAAAAAAAAAAATTACACGCGATTTACAAGCAGAAAAAAATACTTTCAAACGAGAATTAAGTAATTACAAGTTAAATAGCGGGAAAAAATTGAAAATTACGTCATAAATGTATATTTAAATGTGAATATTAAAAGAGAAAGAAAATACGTGTGGCACTTGGGGACTTCCACGGTAAAGCTATTGCATAGCATTTTTTATCAACTTATGCAATTATAATTATTTATTTATTTTTTATTTATGCAGGTTTTTTTTGTCTTTGATATTAATTCAAGTTACACTTTTTGAGCGTGATGACCGATAACAATTTTTTTTCTTTTATTGAATAAATGAGAAGTTAATATCGTATAAAATATTTTTATTATCTTACAATACATGTAGGTTAATCAGGAATTTTTATCATTGAAACTATACGTTTATGGTAGCTGAAATAAAAAACATAAGTTTGAGACTTGATATTCTCAAAATATCTGAAAAATACCACGTCAATGTCTGCCGAAGTCTGCCAAACTGAAGCGACGTTAGGCGGAGTGCTAGGTTTTTTTCTCGTTACAGAATTTCTAGATTCTTTCGCCGCGCTCAAAGCCCGCGATAAAAGCTATGCAATACCTTAATAAATTACCAAACAAAATTTGGCCACGCTACGAAAATTAGATCGCGAGTTATAAGCATTTTAAATTTTCCGAACCTCACCGTGGGGGTCTCCTGTCACCAAAAATTAACACTGTCTCATAATAAATTACCAAACAAAATTTAACCGCACTACGAAAATTAGATCGCGAGTTACAAGCATTTTAAATTTTTCGACCCTCACCATGGGGGATCTCCTGTCACCAAAAAATAACCCTGTCTCATAATAAATTACCAAACAAAATTTGGCCGCGCTACGAAAATTAGATCGCGAGTTATAAGCATTTTAAATTTTTCGACCCTCACCGTGGGGGGCCTCCTGTCACCAAAAGTAACACTGTCTCATAATAAATTGCCAAACAAAATTTGGTCGCACTACGAAAATTATATCGCGAGTTATAAGCATTTTAAATTTTTCGATCCTCCCCATGGGGGATCTCCTGTCACCAAAAATTAACACTGTCTCATAATAAATTACCAAACAAAATTTGGCCGCGCTAAGAAAATTGATCGCGGGTTATAAGCATTTTAAAATTTTCGACCCTCACCGTGGGGGGGGGGGGGTCTCCTGTCACCAAAAATTAACACTCTCTCATAATAAATTACCAAACAAAATTTGGCCGCGATACGAAAAGTAGATTGCGAGTTATAAGGATTTTAAAATTTTCGACCCTCACCGTGGGGGGTCTCCTGTCACCAAAAATTAACACTGTCTCATAATAAATCACCAAACAAAATTTGGCCGCGCTACGAAAATTAGATCGCGAGTTATAAGCATTTTAAATTTTTCGATCCTCACCATTGTACGGGTCTCCAATCACCAAAAGCTATATTATCCTACCTTGTTTTATCTTAAGACGATTCTTTTCTATACACATTCTATCAGGAATTTTTATTATTGAAACTATAGATTTATAGTAACTGAAATAAGAAATATAAGTTTGAGACTTGATATCCTCTAAATATCTGAAAAATACCTCGTCAATGTCTGCCGAAGTCTACCGAAAGGTACCATGCCGAAGTCTGCCGAACTGAAACGGTGGTTAGCCGAGTGTTAGGTTTTTTTCGTTACGGAATTTCAAATTTTTCTCGTTGCGGAATTTCTACATTCGGTCGCCGCGCTCAAAGCCCGCGATAAAAGCTATGCAATAGCTTAAAAATATTAAAATAATGAATTTATTAAAATGCGCTTAAAAATTACGGCATATTTAAAATAGGCGTACATCTAAATTGAATGAATGAATTTAAATGTTAATATTCCCATGTAAATATAGTTTTATGCCATAATTTTCAATATTTTTCCGCTATTAACTTATAATTATTTAATTCTCATTTGAAAGATATTACAAATAATGAAAATTTGGAAATATATTTACGTGAGATATTTAGCATTTCTAAGTGATCTTTTTAATTATTACAGCCGGCTGTCGATAATTCGAACTCGTAAGGACCTCAAGAAATGTTCGAATTATGGAAAGTATGAGATGAAAACATGTTTAAAAGGGTACTATTACAAAAAAAGCAAGAAAAAAAAATGTTATAGTATTTTCAATATATATTTCGTTTGTTATCATTAGAATAATGATTTAATATTAAATTATAAAATATAAATACATAAGCCAATTAAGAGATCAACACAAACGAAGATGGGGTGGAGATGTCATTGATGGACAGTGAGACACTAAATTCAAATATCACGGATATCACATGCATCGGACTATAAGTATACTTACGAATTGAATATTTCCAGCTGAGCGAAAAATTGCCCAGGCCGGGGATCGAACCCGGATACTTGGCTTACAAGGCCAATGCTTTACCTGTTAAGCTATCTGGGCGATAGCCGGCTGGGATTTCTCGCTCAGATAACCTTATTGGTCGTAACATCTGGTCTGTCATTTGAAACAGCTCGCAGAATAAACCGCAGGTAATGGAACTCCATATAACGATGGATACGTAGATATACTATTATTTTTAACACAATCAAACTGATTGGTAAAGTTATCATACGAATTGAATATTTCCAGCTGAGTGAAAAATTGCCCAGGCCGGGGATCGAACCCGGATACTTGGCTTACAAGGCCAATGCTTTACCTGTTAAGCTATCTGGGCGATAGCCGGCTGGGATTTCTCGCTCAGATAACCTTATTGGTCGTAACATCTGGTCTGTCATTTGAAACAGCTCGCAGAATAAACCGCAGGTAATGGAGCTCCATATAACGATGGATACGTAGATATACTATTAGTATTATTTTCGCTCAGCTGGAAATATTCAATTCGTATGATAACTTTACCAATCAGTTTGATTGTGTTAAAAATAATAGTATATCTACGTATCCATCGTTATATGGAGTTCCATTACCTGCGGTTTATTCTGCGAGCTGTTTCAAATGACAGACCAGATGTTACGACCAATAAGGTTATCTGAGCGAGAAATCCCAGCCGGCTATCGCCCAGATAGCTTAACAGGTAAAGCATTGGCCTTGTAAGCCAAGTATCCGGGTTCGATCCCCGGCCTGGGCAATTTTTCGCTCAGCTGGAAATATTCAATTCGTATGATAACTTTACCAATCAGTTTGATTGTGTTAAAAATAATAGTATAAGTATACTTATTCAGAACAATTCTGACAAAAAAATGAAAGAAAGAAAGTTACTTCAAGGATCTGAAATCTGGGAGAAAGTACGGAAAAAGAAAAAAACAGAATATCGTTAGTTCCAATTAAACGAAATCAATTAGAAATGAGTTCGAATAAACGAAATTTTTTAACGCTATTCTGCCGTTGAAAATTTCGGAACTTCCTGTTTAGTTCGAATTAAGCGAAGATTCGATTTATCCGATTTCAAATTAACGAGAGCCGACTGTATTTCCAATTCTAAGATAGCGGAAATGAAAATATTTCCTTTCCAGCAATACAAGTATGTTCACGTGAATATCAAAAAGAGAAAAGAAAGCTTAAATAATAAATTCATTAATATGTGCTAAAAGCAGTAAGTAAAATAAATTATCTCATATTTAAAATGACCAAATAATATTTCAAAACAGTTAAAAAATATATTTAGACGAGACATTTGCTTCAACTTTTGATATGATCATTTTAACTTTTATTCTGAATTCAAAGACGGCACAAATAATATTTCTTTTCAAACAACAAAAATATTTTCACATGAATATTAAAAAGAGAAAGAAAAATTTTGTGAAAATTACATCAGATTTGAAACGATGCATTTAAAATGTCTTACTTAAATTTTTTTCTTCTCTCGCGGTTCAAAAAATACCAGGAAGCAAAGACTATGTGTATTTCACTGTTTAACTAATCTTGCTTAATTAAACATGTAAATAGCCAGAAGATGTTAAACACCAGCTGTTTCGACTTAAAATCCCCCAATGAAAGGGAAACCCATTTACAGGGAGATCGCTCCCTAATATATAAATATAGTTGAATGTTTCGTGTTTCGGAATCTTTTAAAAGCCCATCAAATTAGCGTGTTGTTTTTAGAGTTTGGAGATCCCAACGGTGGTTGACAAACGTAGCTCGTAGGGGGGGGGGGGGGCAGAGTCCCCTAATTATAAAAAAGAAAAAAATAAGCTAAAATATTTTTTTTTATAAATTTGTCAAAGTAACTACATATAGCCCCGAAATTAGAAACAAAATCTTACAACTTAAAAGAACAAAATTAATAACAACAAAGTCTCGCGTAAAAAAAATTTCAAAATATAAGTTCTACATTTCAAATGTGATTTCTTATTTGAAATTTAACATTTATTAAAATTAATGCAATAAGTTTTTTCTCAATGCACAATATTTGATTTATTTAATTTCTTTTTCGTCAACAAATTGAAAGATCTTATGCAATGTAAATGCAACCCATCGGGTATGCCATGCAGATAGTATAATAAAATTTGTTATAACAACATAACAGTAACTTAGGATCTCAAGAAAACAGATTTCTTTTTAATGCTATGTTACACATTTACCATAACTGAAAAACATACCGATTTTTGAGTACCACTATTCGCAAATTTCTGCCATTGCATAAAGCTAATATTCTTATTCAAAAGTAGTGATACTCAAAATCGTAAAATATACTCTATTATTGAGTTATAATCTTTTCTATAATCGGATCATCAGAGGAAAATAATATGTTAAACTTTTCTACAAGAAAAAAAAAAATTAATTAATCATTAAAGTGGACATAATGCGTGAAATTGGAAGCAAACTTCATGAGGCGTGAAATCGCTCGCTCTTGTATATCGTGTTTTGCGTCAGCAATTGAAATGTTTTAATTTCATCTAGATGGAATAAACGCTTTTTTTTTTTTTTTTTCCCCAAAAAAGAATTCTAAAATGTAGTTTTTCCATTTGTAAAAAGTTTAAATTTCTCACAGAGAAAAGAGAAAGAATAGAAATGCAGCCTTCCATAAAAACAGTTTGCATGATGCCGGTTATCGATCGAATTTAAATGTCCTCCTTCGGATCCAAACAAAACAAGCACGTGGAACAAGGACCAAATTTTTTTTTATGTCAACTGTGCTTTCTTTTAAAGGAAAGCGATCTGTTTATGTTGGGTGTTTATGTATAAGTCTTTCAACAAAAAAAGAAAGATGATAACAACGATTTTACGACAGTGATTAATGTCCAGCAAAAGAATTTGTTCCGTTCGAAAAAAATATTCCCCGCGTGGGAGTTCCCCCACCCTCTGAATTTAACACGGGATGTTATACGAGAACTTTCTAAAAAAATATTCGAAATACTTCTGCGGTTCCAAACTAAAATTTTTCCATTACTGTTCAGACTGCAACTTTTAATAAGCACGTGAAAAAAGCCTTCAAAGTTTTGTCATACAAGCATTGCTTGCTTTATAATTTGCTCTCGCGTCATGAGTCAGTCATGGCTGATAATTATAAATGTTGAAATTTATAACGGAAAATTAAAACTGCCTTATTTGAGTCGACATAGGTCAAGTCAATGAGTAATGTTGGCAATTTCCAAAAAAAAAAAAAAAAAAAAAAAAAAAAAACGAGATTTTTGGAATGCAGATACATCGGTATCCTGGTTTCGATCAAGTATATGTCCGGAAAAATTTTCGTCGAAAACGAATTTTCTGCGAAACTCTAATTTTGAGCCGAAAACGAAACCGAATTTTTGGTCGATCTTTATATAAAATCTTTCTTGTTTTTAAACTTGAGGGGTCAGAATACCTTTAACCCCCACTTCAATTTTGACTAATACTGTAATATATGTGGTGGCATAATATTTAATACTAAAAATTAAATTTTTAAAAAATCTTGCAAAACAGCCTATTTTACTAAAATTTAATTAAAAAAATTAACTTTTAAAAAATCCCTACTACTTTTATAAATATGAATATTTTTGTTTCGATTTTTTTTTCCAGATTCATTATAATATACGACATAAAACTGTGCATGGGTTTTCAGATGCATGGGGTTTTGCATTTAATATGATTTTTTTTTTATCTCGTGTATATCAAAAAATGAAAAAAAAAATCAACAAACTCTTAATTTAAATATTTTTTTAAAATAACTATAAACTTAAATGTTAAATCCATGCACAAAAATATTAAATACACCATGGAGAATAAGTAAAAAACAAATTCAGATGTCTATTTAAATTAGCAAAAAAGCCTTAGTATTTATCGAACAAGCAATTTATAAAAAGATGAACGGGGAGAAAAATCAGTTTAAAGTTTTCATTTGTATGGATCATTGCACAGGATCTATTAACAAAATTTACAATATCTCGCGATATAATTGTCGTAGTAAAAATGAGACGTCAAAATATTCACAATTAAAGAAACTATCAATTAATATTTTAAAAAGGAAATAGATATTTTGATCAATTTCGAGGTACTCTTGTCCCCTTAAAATCACTAACACAACATGAGAAGAATTAGACAATCATTAATGTCATATTTAAGCATATATGTGCATGTGCCGATTTTACAGGGTTTACGGAAAAAATAAGAAAAATTTCTACCACTGGTTTAAAAATGTTATTTTTGTCTTAATTAATCGTAGAATAAAATGCAAATCACAGGCAAAACAAAACTCTTAAACATTGGCGATGCATTGCTTCCTTAGTGCCAGTGAAGGCGGCGCCTAAGTATTAAGGCCCCCTTGGGATATCAAATCAAAATACTAAATTTCACGTTTGGACAACATTATTATATTCTGTACACAAATATAACCCAGGAGTATATTCTGACCGTTAAGTTTGTATCTAAAATAAGTTAAAGAAATTTTTTCTAATGGAATAACCAAAGCAAAAAAAAAAAAAAAAAAAAAAAAAAAAAATTAAGATTTAATCCGTGTAGATTTTTTAGGGGTTTGTTTTATTATTATTATTATTATTTGGGATTTCTGGAGCATTTTGCTGCACATTTCTTTGAACAGTGCCAACTATATTAAGTTACTTATTTGTTATTATGTATACGAGGTGGAACCCGTCGAGATTCGACGAAAGAAAATCTTTGAAAAAGAACTGTTTTATTTATTTATAATAAATCTACAAAATCAGTTATTGTAAAAAATACATCTTAAGTCAATTCTCAAACAAATATTATTTTAAACTAAAATTAACAAAATACTATAAAACTGAATTATTCAAATTATTAAAAGAAATAAGACCGAAATTCACCAGATTTTATAACAGATGCGTTTTAATTTTAATTTTTTTTCTTCAATTTTGAGAGAAAAGGGGGTGATTCTGTTGCCACAATTATAAAATTGATACTAAAAATTATAATGTACCGTATTTTCGGGTGTATAGTACGCGGTTTATACAAGAAAAAAACCTTCCAAAAAGCCGCTGTGGCTTATACACGGTGCGGGTTATACAAATATATTTTTTTTTAATTGGAAATCGTGATATTTTTTCTACAACTTTTAAACCACAAAAAATTTGAAAAAAACATCAAAATTTGTAAATTTTTTCGCTATGCCGCGAAATTTAAAGAGTTCTCCCATGTTTGTAAAGGCTTTTTTACTGCTTAAATACTGTTATTTCTGGGTTTGGAAGAACTGTCGCAACTATCGCCAAGTATTGCACTGATAGATCTATAATAGCTACCGTATATACTGGTCGTGAAATTTTAGACAAAAAAAGAACATCAAAGTGGCGGGTCGACTTATACGCGAGACCTAAAAAAAAATCTATAAATAAAATATCAGAAAATAATTTGCTAGCGAATCGGTGCTGCAGCACCCCATTGTGTTTGTAGAGTACAAAATCCAAAATCCGGAACCCTTCCAACCTCGACGATTCTGAATTTAAGATCATTTAAAATTTAGTTTATTTTTCAAAAAAATGAATAAATAAATAAATAAATAAATAAAATAAATAAAAAATTTATCCTATCCTGTTGCAAAGAACAAAAGAAAGAGCGTGATTTGTGTCATTTCGGAACGATTCAGAGCAGTCGCTCTTTTTCGAAACGATTCCAAGGAATCATTCCTTTACAGAGTCGTTTAATTTCGGAACGAGTTCAAGGAATTGAACTTTACCGGAGTCGTTTCATTTCAGATAGAATCCGAGGAATCGTTCCTTTTCGGAGTTGGTACCCTACCCTGTTGCAAAGAACAAAAAAAAAAGTACGTGATTTAAGTCAATTCGGAACGATTCAGAGCATTCGGTCTTTTTCTAAACAATTCCGTAGAACCGTTCCTTTACAGAGTCGTTTCATTTCGGAACGAGTAAAAGGAATCGAACTTTTCCGGAGTCGTTTCATTTCAGATAGAGTCCGAGGAATCGTTCCTTTTCGGAGTTAATGCATTTCGGACCGATTCCAAGGATTCGTTCCTTTTGGGAACCAATGACCTAAGATACGTATACATTTTATGTCCGAAATTTTAAATTTATCACCGATTTTTTTTTTTTTAATTTTCGGAAAAATTCAGAAAAAATATCACGCTTGTTTGAAAAAAAAAAAAAAAAGCGCGTAAACGCCGCATCGCTTGAAATTTTATCTTAAAACACGTAAACGCCGCGGCGTTTCTTCCGAAAATTACGTTACTGATAATCATAATGTTTTAGCCGAATTACTGTAGGTATTATGCATCACGAAAAAATTTGAGAAATTTGTGTTAAACATTATGACTAATGGCTTCTAATTTCGAACCCTGATCGAAACATACGTTTGTAAACGGTGTTATAGCCCGCGGACTATATACCGATGCATCTCCGCGGGTTATACACGAACTTTTTTTACTGCACTGGTCGATTTAGGGGTGCGGGCTATACACCCGAAAATACGGTATATATATATATATATATATTACAAATTTTAATTTTTTTTTCGCTAAAACTATACTATACTATACTATATTAATTTCCTTATAATAATATTCCGTACTTACTTCAACTTATTAAATTAAAATCTCGTTTCTAGATCTAATCTATTAATCTTTATGGAAACGATATAAATTCTTAATTCACCTTAAAAAACATTTATTTCAGTATGCGTAAATTTAAAATGATGGCTCTAAATTAAAAATATTCTTAATTAAACTTTATTTCTTAATATTCCAAATAAAACTCATTTTTCTATGTTTTTATCAACCCTTTTTAAGAAAGTCTTATTAAATTTATTCCAAAACCATACCTTTCAAAAAATATCATTTTTTTATTTTATCTATTTATTTATTTTCCCTCAGTCAACATTTGATATTGTGCATATCAATAAATTCATTTCTTTTCTTTTTTTTCCTAAAATTAATCGTCTATAAAAATCGTCTGCCTAAGATATTTAAAATTCTGAGTCGATTATAAATTGGTTAAATAATATATTTTTTTTTATATATATAAAATTGTTGTCTGTGAAATAGTAATCTCGACTCTGGGTATGAGTTATGTTTACATAAAAGAATGATGGTTTGAGACTAAAGAATGTTCTAGAATTTTCTTTTTAGATTTAAAAAGGGAGGAAGCCTCGAGAAATGGTAAGAAGAAAGATTCTTGGGTTCTCTCTTTTATGAGTACGGCTGGATGTAGTAAATTATGGAATATTTTTTGGATGTTTCGGTAAAAGATCGTCTGCAAAAGGAGGTTTTCTCTCTATTATAACTACAGTTTAATAAAATGAACTTGCAGCAGCCAAGGAGTGACTTATTGGATCTTCTACATTTATTTATTTTGTTTTTTTTTTCTCGCTGGCAATGACTTCTGTGCGGAGAAAGAGAAACCAGGCGATGATGTTTCTGTCCCCCTAAGTTTAAAATGTCACAATCAATTCAAGAGTTCGACAGGATCGCTAATGCATGTGCTGCCTTTTTCGGATTTTTAAAGAAACTTGCTATGGAACGAAGTGATAATAAAAACTGTGGATCGCTGAATAATTTGCCCGTCATTATTGGATGTGTTCTTAAACAAGAACTGCCATATTCTCTTGATTTCTGGAGTGACGAAAACAGAGGAGTTGTTCCTGTAAAGTGTTTTGGGTCTGTATGATTTGAAAGAATTAGTACTTGTTTGAGTCAGTTTGATTTTCCCTGAAGCCATGATTTCTTGAATGACTGCAGAAAAGGAGTTGTTCTTGTTTAAGACTTTCAAATCTATGCGGAATAAGATACTAATCTGAAATAATTGCTAGTCGCTTCGAGTCTGATTGTGGATTTCCTGACGCTTGATGTCGATCTGTCGCCGTCGATGCATAATTTGTGATTCAGTATTCATGGTCATAGTGACAAATCTTTGAAAATTAATGACTTCAAAGTGGTGAGTATGCGAAAAGTATTTGATGAGGAAATTAAAGAAGATTGAATTTTATTGAAGATTTTTCCAGAAACTGTAAGTTATTTTTATTAAATGTTTTAATTATTATTTCTATTCTTTTTATGATTGAGGAAAAATATTTATTATGTATTTATTTATTTATTTACTATTTTATTGATGAGAGTAATTTGAAGTTAATTTATTAATTTACTAATTTATTTATTTATTTATTTATTATTGTATGTTATGGATCTGATATAGTAATTTTGAAAAATTATGTAATTGATAGAAATTATTAACTTTGAAATTTATTGCGAATGATTTTACGATCAGGATTTAATAAAGAAAATAGAAGTGCTTCATTTATTCTAATGAGTAAGAATAAAAAAAATTATGGAAGATCCTAAATTCGTACCGTTTGACCTGAGTTCTGGAATGAACATTTTGTCGTGGTTAACTTATTTTGATACAACAGGTGAAAAGGAGAAGAAAAATCTAGAATGGAAATTTAATTTTATTGCGCAATATTTGAAAGGGGAAGCGCAAAAAATTTATATCAATGACTGTTTAAATTGTACGGATTATGAACAAATTAAGAAAATTTTGATAGAAAGATTCATTGAATTAGACATCCCGAGTTTTTCTAATTTTTCAAATCTGAAATTAGATAATTTAGAGACTTATTTTCGTAAAAAAGTGGAAATTGGTAGGAAATTACATCTTAGTGAAAGTATACTATTACAAGGTTTAACTGATGGTTTAAAACCAGAATTCAAAAACAGTATTATTATATTATAAATCCTCCTAGTAGTACCACCGAATGGTACCGGGTTGTCAAACAATTCGTGAGTTTCCACCCCACTAGTTTCAAACCAAGTAATAAATCAACCATCAGCTAGGCAAAATTTCCAACCTTTTCAACCAACTAGGCCCTGGATTCAGCCAGTTAGGCCCAATAATACACCTAGAAATTGGATTCCCCAAAGGCAATCTCCAATAGACAAAGCCCTCAAGATTGCGAAAGCGCGAACTCGTGAATTTCACCTTAAAAGTAAAAGACTCTATGATCGAAATTTTGTCGAATCTCCATTAAAAATACAAGACTGTAATTTATGAAGAATTTAAATACCCTAACACTCGAAAATTAGAACCTACTTTCTCTGAACCATATAAAATTATAAATAAACTTTCTGATGTAACTTATGAAATAGATAAATTTAATTATGAGACAGGACAGAATTCCGTTATTGTGCATGTTTCTAAATTAAGACCCTATTTTTCACTCGAAGATTTTAAACTGTTTCATGAGCAACCCAAAAAACAAACAAAACCTCAGATACAATCACAATCACTAGATCAAACTAAAGTCAAGACAGTAGATTAAATTTTAATTCTCATTCTTTAAATATTTTATCACCATAATTTTCAACATTAGCAGGTATGTTCTTGGTGACCAACAAGAATATTACTTTAAAGATAGAAAACCAACGAATATAAATGCACAAATAAAGTATGAGAAGGTAGCAAATAGCTATTTCGAATCTACTAACGAGATTCTTCATCAGTGCAAAACTCAGCGAGCTAAAAGTAGCAAAACTGAGCAAAGAGACAGAGAGACGCAGGCTTATATACCCGCTATGGGAACAATCCCGCCTAAAGAAAAGCAACCAATGAGAAGAAAGCAGCCAAAACCAACTGAGTGGACAAGTAGCGACATCTATCGGAGAACAAGCAAAACAAAAACTAAAAAGCGAGTGAAAAAAAAAAAGTATTAAATTAAAGATTTCCAAATACTTGGAAAATAAGGAGTACTAGATAAGTCATTGACTAAGGTACTCCTTATTTTCCAAGTATTTGGAAATCTTTAATTTAATACTTTTTTTTTTCACTAGCTTTTTAGTTTTTGTTTTGCTTGTTCTCCGATAGATGTCGCTACTTGTCCACTCAGTTGGTTTTGGTTGCTTTCTTCTCATTGGTTGCTTTTCTTTAGGCGGGATTGTTCCCATAGCGGGTATATAAGCCTGCGTCTCTCTGTCTCTTTGCTCAGTTTTGCTACTTTTAGCTCGCTGAGTTTTGCACTGATGAAGAATCTCGTTAGTAGATTCGAAATAGCTATTTGCTACCTTCTCATACTTTATTTGTGCATTTATATTCGTTGGTTTTCTATCTTTAAACATTTGTGCACAAAGGTTTTGTTTGCTATTTTAAGAATATTACTTGTTCTTGGAAGTTTTTGGGGTTAAATTGGGCTCCTTATGCAGGCATAAGGTGTACACTTTGATTGTAAAAGCTTTCAAATTGCTGTTGATAAATTAATTTTAAGTGTATTTAAGTTCTAACTATATTTACTCATTTATTTGACAATAGTATTATTCTATTTATTCAGCAGATATTTATGTGATAACAGTTATAAAATCTGATGATTCTACTCAAACCTATAACATAATATATGATTTTCAGTGATTGTGAAAACTACAGATATTAAAAGTTTTTCAAAAAAGCAAACTATTTTTATTTCCATTTCTCAATTAAGAATGACAACTTTTATTCCTATTTGTTTTTATTATTAAAGTTTATAAACCATGTGCAGATAAAACATTATTCTACATTTGGCATTTGAAAACTTATAACCAAATTTGACAATTTTGTAAAGGAGTATCAGAGAGGAATTATTGTAAGGAAATACTGGTTGTGAGTCCATTTTCTAAATAGTTAGATTTAATTTTATTTGGATTTTGGAATTATTATTATTTTTTTATGTATACTTTCGGCTAGCAAAAAATACTTTCTTATGCTATTAGAAGATAAGAAAATTATTTAGTTGCTATGTAATTATTTTTATCCCCAACCAATATTTTCCCTATCAATAATAAACAAATTGTGATATTTTCTTTTGATTATACTCTTGTTTTACTATTATTATTATGATTTCTATAATGAAGTTTAGTATTAATTAGGGATGCACCGAATATTCGGTATCTATTCAGTATTCGGCCTATTCGGCCATGTAACCGAATATTCGGTTAGGCCGAATACTAAACTATTCGGTTGAGCCGAATATTCGGCTTGGCCGAATATGAAACTATTCGGCCTGCCGAATATTCGGTATGGCCGAATATCAAAGTATTCGGCCGAATCCAATACTTAATAAAACCTTTTAAAAACTTTTCACTATTTCTACTTTTAACTGTCAATTTTTAAATTTATATTTAAAATAATTAGAAACAAAATCATTTTTAAATAAAATAGAATGTTTTTACATTATTTATTTGTTGTTTGTAAAGTATAACTTAAAAAATTAACCATAAGAAGGATTAAAATGATGATTTATTAGGATTCTCCTTAGGAATAAATTACGTGCTTATACAAGTTTCTAAATTTTGTTTAGCAAATAATCTGTTTTTTGCTTTACCCCAAATAAAAGTCCTTTAAAAGAAAAAAAAAAAAAAAAAAACTTTTGAGATTAGTATTAGCTATCAAGGCAGACAATTTTTGTTCATGAAACCATAATCATAATCAACTTATTGAGTCATAAGTACATTGTATTTCATCTCACTCTAGGTCAAAATTTGTGTGTTCGCTTATTACATTAACAATAACATATTTTCAACTCACATGCTTTGATTTCTGTAAAATATGATATGATGGGAAGGGTGGAAAATACCACCATTCATAAGAAAAGAACTATGAGCCAATCATACCTTTTACTCAGAATTAATTTGAAAGTATTTGTACTTTATATTGAAAAAAACCTGCCTTGAGTTATTTAAAAAGGACAATTATCAGACTGTAAAATTTTTCTTCGGCCATTTTTTTCATTATTTGATTTTAAAATGTTTGTTTTGATTCGTAGAAAATTTTATTAATTAAAGTTTCATAACTGCGCTTCTTAAATAACTCAAGGCAGATTTTTTTCAATACTAAATGCTCTTATTAAAAGCTCTTGTTTATCAAAATGTAAGTTTCTTTTATTAGATATTATGTAAAACTGTTTTAAAAAGTAACATTTTAATACCTTTAAATTTTGAAATTAAAAAAGTATTTGGAAAGCCGAATATTCGGTATTCGGCCGAATAGTTAACTATTCGGCTGGCCGAATATTCGGTATTCGGCCCAACAATTACTATTCGGCTAGCCGAATATTCGGTATTCGGTTCACCTGTCGGCCGAATATTCGGCATTCGGTATTTGGCCAAAATCACTATTCGGTGCATCCCTAGTATTAATTATACTCTTATTGAGAAATATTAGGATATGGAGTCTTATTATGCTACTTATTATTATTATTGTTATTATTATTATTTAAATTTTTCTATATTATTTATTATTAATTTTTGAAGTGATAATATTTATTATTAGAAATTTGACATATTATTAAAAAATGTTGGAATCCAACAAAAAACATAAGATTAACACCAAAGATTAAACAAGATTTGAGGATCTTTAAGTAAAGAGACTGTATTCACTGGACATTGAAAAAGACTCTTTTATGCATTCTTGAAAGACTTTTTTCACTGAAGGACTTTATTTAAAATAAACTACTGATTAAGTCAGTGAAATTTTATAAACTCCCATGAAGGAGATTTCTTAATGTTTTTATTATATTTTTTAATTTTCTTGCTTATTAATATTTATAACTTGTTTACTTTTATTGTATGTATTATCTCCTATGCACTTACAAATAGTAAGTGATATTGTAACATTATTGTATTTCTTTCAGAAAAACGCTCCTACCTAAATTTAATTCAATTTAATTTTCTCTTAACTATTTTTTTAATCGCAAATATTTTTCATATTGCGTTAATTTTCTTTTCTTCCACCTCTTGGCTTCCTGAGTTTGACAGTTTTATTCTAAAATTTAACTTTTATAAATTATTAGATTTCTGTTGTCTTAACTTGTAGTTTTATTTAACTATCGATTTCATACAAAATTTTGGGAAGGGGGGGGGGATAATATTACAAATTTTAATTTTTTTTTCGCCAAAACTAACCTTTATACTATATTAATTTCCTTATAATAATATTCCGTACTTACTTCAACTTATTAAATTAAAATCTTGTTTCTAGATTAATCTATTAATTTTTATGGAAACGATATAAATTCTTAATTCGCCTTAAAAAACATTTATTCCAGTATGCGTAAATTTAAAAAGATGGCTTTAAATTAAAAATATTCTTAATTAAACTTTATTTCTTAATATTCCAAATAAAACTCATTTTTCTATGTTTTTATCAACCCTTTTTAAAAAAGTCTTATTAAATTTATTCCAAAACCATACCTTTCAAAAAATATCATTTTTTTATTTTATCTATTTATTTATTTTCCCTTAGTCAACATTTGATATTGTGCATATCAATAAATTCATTTCTTTTCTTTTTCTCCTAAAATTAATCGTCTATAAAAATCGTCTGCCTAAGATATTTAAAATTCTGAGTCGATTATAAATTGGTTAAATAATATTTTTTTTATATAAAATTGTTGTCTGTCAAATAGTAATCTCGACTCTGGGTATGAGTTATGTTTACATAAAAGAATGATGGTTTGAGACTAAAGAATGTTCTAGAATTTTCTTTTTAGATTTAAAAAGGGAGGAAGCCTCGAGAGGTGGTAAGAAGAAGGATTCTTGGGTTCTCTCTTTTATGAGTACGGCTGGATGTAGTAAATGATAGAATATTTTTTTGGATGTTTCGGTAAAAGATCGTCTGCAAAAGGAGCTTTTCTCTCTATTATAGCTACAGTTTAATAAAATGAACTTACAGCAGCCAAGGAGTGACTTATTGGATCTTCTACATTTATTTATTTTGTTTTTTTTCTCGCTGGCCATGACTTCTGTGCGGAGAAAGGGAAACCTGGCGATGATGTTTCTGTCCCCCTAAGTTTAAAATGTCACACACACATATATATTTATATATATATCAAAAATAAACTGAGATAGAGCTTTGAAACAAATTGCATTTAAAAGTAAATTTTTTTTCTGTGCGACGGTGCAAAAATTTTAAATGTACGATGATTAGAAGTGCAAAATTTGCAGTACCGAAAATTGCAAAACCGAAATTGCATAAAAAAGTGTTGCGCATTTTAATTTCTTTTTCTTTCTTTCTTTCTTTCTTTATTTTTTTTTCTTTATTTATTTTTTTCAATTCTAAGAGAAAATGGAGTGATTCTGTTGCCACAGTTACAAAATTGGTACTAAAAACTGTAAAAATAAATAATATCTCAAAAATAAATTGAAATACAGCTTTCAAACAAATTGCATTTAAAAGTACATTTTTTTTCTCTAAACGACAGAGTAAAAAATTAAAATATGCGAGGCTTAAAAGTATAAAATTTGCAGTAGTGAAAATTGCTAAAGCGAAATTGCAGGGAAAAGTGTTGCCATTCACAAAATGATGTATGCGTTACGCATAGATACGTTTGGCCTTTATAATACAGATGCCAAAGTTCCTTATTTGTTGTTATGTATATATGTATGTAAGACAAAGATAGAAAGAAATTTAGATTTTCAGACATCTATGTATAAAAATTAAAAGTGGTTTGAAAGAACTGCAAGAACTAGCCTCACCAAATTAATACAAACAACAGAACTTTATTTTTAATTTTTTATTATTACATTAGGAAAAATGACTATAGCGTGTACAGTTTATAATTCATTTTTTTAATAGTACATAAATATGTGTTCGTAATGTAGTATTATGGGTTTTTTTTCTTTTCTTTTTTTTTTTTTTTTTTTTTTTTTTTTTTTTCAGTTGAGCTGTATTTAATATTTCAATTTTACTAAATTTTATCCTTTAATAATAAAAATGGGATTTTTGGTTGTAAAACAAAATGAATAATATTTATTTCACAAATTAATGGTATTTCTTCATTCAAAATCTCTAATATGAATGGTGGCTGTCATATTAAACTTTCTCCAAGATAACAAAAGTAATAGACAAAAATTAATAAAAATACAAATTATTTGGATAATTTTAATTTGGTGAAGCTTGGATTTTGCAGTTCTTTCAAATCATTTAAAACGCATGCTATATATCTACTCAATAATAATAAAAAAAAAAGTTCATTGTGAAAATTCAGTTCTAAGAAATTCTGCGTAGAAGACATGCAAGAAAAATTCATTTATTTAAAAAAAAAAAAAAAAAAAAAAAAAAAAAAAACATTAAATTTCAAATTAAATTTAAACGTTCCATTACACGAGCGGGAGGGGTTTTTTATACAAAAAAATGGGTTAAAAAAAAAAAAAAAACGGGTTTATTAGGCGGTTATATGGATAGACCGTCCTGGTGTATCTAAACGTTTATTTAAAAAAAAAAAGTTTTTTTTTTCTAAAAAAAAGTTTTTCAATTAATTTAAATTAAGCGTTTTAATTGCAATAAGCAGATTGAATACATCTCATAAAATTCAATTTTGTGCAAAAATAGTACGCGTTTTTTTATAGGGATTTTTTTTTTTTTAATTCAGCACTAAAAATTTCATTAAAAACAATTAAAATTATTTTTATTATTATTTTTTTTTTTTTTACTTTAGACCAACGTAGTTTAAAAACGAAAGTTAAACACAAAAATCCGGTTTAAAATTTATAGTAATTTTTGTTGTAAATCAAAGCGGCAGGCCGCAGCAACTTCGCAGAAAAGACGGTTGCGGGGCCGTCGATGTACTCTCTCAACTAACGACTTATTCGATCACATCACGGAAGATGACACTTGAAAAATTTAGAAACTGAACTGAACAAGTTTAACGCTTTATGCACCGCCGGCACTTTAAAGTACCATTGAAGAAAACTTTATATAAAACTTATTTATTATATCTATTAATAAAAGTTCTTTATTCTTTCCACACAAAACATTCTTCTCGGTCAAATTTAGATAGAATAGAGAAACAGTCAGAGCTAAATGTTTTCAAAAAGTGGTCCTTTTTATTATTCATTTTTATAGGTATTTCTTTTCTTTTTATAAATAAAATCATATGAAACATATTCAACTGCAAAAGTGTTTCCATTTATAGAGAGGATCATGATACATGTAAACTCATTTATTTTTTTAAGAATTGTGATATTTTCAAAAGAGTAATTTTTCATATTTAATCTTATTATTTTTGTAAATATTTCACAAACAAAATTTATTTACCGATATATTTAATCAGTTTTAATGAAAAAACGTATCTAAATTCCACATTAGTATTATCTAAAAATTCCAGTATAACTTCAGATATTAAAGAATATGATTATTGAGGTGGACCAATTTCTTGATAAGTAATTCGGTAGATAAAGGGTTAATGCGTCGACCAGCGGGATGAGTGGAGCGCTCAAAATTGCCAATTTGGCCCCTTTATTTTATTATTATTTTTTTTTAATTTTAGATTATACTGAAGAATTTTTACTTTAACAAATCACAAAATACATGCCATCAAATGGAGAAAAGAATATTATACAGACTTTCTGGTTTAAATGCGAAAATTTGAATTAAATAAATGGCTAAACTATCTACCCTACTAAGGTTGGTTGGTAGGTTATGTTTATGACGGCCATTTATCAACTCGAGGGATATAGACCCTGAGGCGGGGAGTGCCCTCCATGGGGAGGTCTTTCTAAGAGAATCTAATTCATATTTACAGAAGGAAATCCAAGGTTCGAAGAAAACCACGGGAAAATCCGAACGATTAGGCCGACGGCCGCGATTGGGTTCGAACCCATCACCTGTCGTCTATCGGTTTCGAGAATAGAATTTCTTGGCCACTGGTGGAGCAGGGCTTTCTTGATATAGAGAACTTTCTTGATATATCAAGATGGCCTTAGGTGGGGGGTCCCAAGTAAGGGCTTCGAGAAACTGTGATTTATAAATACAGATCATTTGCAACAGAATACATTGCAGAAAAGACTTATTGTTGAAAAATAAAATAGCGAGAAGATTTTCAAGGGAGTGATCGAGAAAATATTTAGTATACGTCATAGCATACGTTAAAAGATTTCGCACACTAATGTTTGATCAAAATTATAGTGTTTTGGCGATATATTTGCTAAGAATGCACGAGATTGCACCTTTCAAACTGACAAAGTATGCATGTAAAAGTGACCATAATATTGATTGCAATAACCTCACATCCAATTAAGTTTTTGAGAAGCAAAATATATATAATAGCAGTAGACTAAGAAGATAAATATCAGTTAATGTTCTGAAAAAGTGTATAAATGCGTATAAAGTTTTTTAACACTCCATTACTCGCACCTGTTTTTGTCACGTGATCACTCCACAGGAGTGTAAACACTCCCAAAAATTTATCACAATTTTTAAGTTATAATGAATTATAATGATTTTATAATTTACTAATTATTAAAAAAATCTTACTTTAAGTTTAAATTATTCCTAATAAATAACTTTCTCAAATACAACTAAACAAATATAATTTTATAAAAATTATATATAAAAATATTTATGTTTAGTGCTGCTATCACTATTAAAATAATATAAAAAAAGATATCCATTTAGCGCAGGTTTTACTTTTACTTTGCCTGGTTCGGTGCTTGTCCGCAAGTTTTTACTCATGAGATATTCAGCACCTTCGTTGAGTAATGGATGGTTTAAATTTAATTTGAAATTTAATGTTTTTTAATAAATGAATTCTTCCAATATGCCTTCCGTGCAGAATTTCTCATAACACAATTGTCACAATAAACGGATTTTTTTTTTTTTTTTTTTTTTTTTTTTTTTTAACTATTTGGAAAATAGTTGTTGTTGAATTGAAAAATCTGAAGTATATCTGAATCTTTTTATTGGTTGAATTACGCAACTTATTTTATTTTATTCGTTTTCTGATTGGTTCATGTTTAATGTCTGAAAATGGAATATTTCTGTTTTTTTATTTTATTCGTTTTCTGATTGATCCATGTTTAATGCGCAAAAAAGAATACTTATGTTGCCACAATGACAAAAAAAGTAATAAAAACTTTAAAAAATAATAATTTGAAAACAAATTGTAAGAAATATTTGAAACAAATTTTATTTATAAGTGATTTTTTTTCTCTGTGTAACGGTGCACAAATTTACAAAGTGCGATGTTTAGAAGTTTAAAAATTCGCAGTTCCGAAAATTGAAAAACTGAAATGTCATTTAAATTTTTTTTAGGATGGGTTGAGGAATATTAATGATTAATTCATGTCGTACGTAATATGAGTCATTCAGAAATCAGTCTGATTAACTCCATCAAATAAAAATGCACATTTTAAACAGTTACTGTTGTCTATCTATAAACCGCAGTTTTTTTTTTTTTTTTAACCATTGGTTTTAAAATATTAATGTTTAATGCATGGCATACGTAATCTATGACTCGTTATGATCATCATAAAATTTATGTTTATTATCACATCTATTATTATTAGTAAGTCTTTAAAATTTGAGTCTTTGAAAATATCGTTTTCCAAATAGTTGTTGTAATTTGTTAAATTACAATTTTATTATTATTATTAATTTATTTATTTTAATTGAGTAGAGATATAATATGTGTTTAAAATAATCCACACTGGAAAAATAATTAAATAAATAAATGTTGTTGTTTTTTAATTTCTCTTTTAATATAAACAATCATAATTTCTAAATTTCTTACATTATGAACATAATAGTTGGTCATTTTGTGAATCGATAATGTTTATTTATACCTGAAGGTAAAATTTTATAAAATTCCATCCAACCATGTCTCAGAAAATGTGCGCAGTGACCAAAATCACCATTTTGAGAAAATTAATTTCAAAGATAAAAGCACATTTTCATCATATAAAAAAAGCTCAAAATGCTTTGGCTAATACATATAAAATGACAAAAAAAACCTGAAGGCTAAATTTCATGCACAGATTTTGTCACATATATAATAAAGAACATGCACAGAAAAGTTTAAACCTCTATCTCAAATACAAAAAAAGTCTTAGCACTTTTAAAACGTGAAATTGGAGAAAATGGGAGCATGGAGAAAAAGACAATTATTTTTATTATTTTTATTTGTGTGGAAAATTGTGCTTAATGTGTTAACAAAATTAACAATATTTTGCAATATAATTGCCGTATGGAAAAAAAAAAATGAGGTGTCAAAGCATTCGCAGTTAAACAGATCTCCATTTAATATTAAAAAACAAAAATCGACTTTTTGAACAATTTTGAAATAAACTGTTGCCTTAAAGAAACAGAAGCATCCAATAAAACATCAACCGTAATAATACTCTAAAAATAGCACTCTCGAAATAAGCTGTTAGGGGGCTGTTGTCTCTCAAAATAAAAGTCAATAAAAAAAATTTCAAAAATTTTTGCACCAGGTGGCAATAATGAGTTATTTCTCTATGCCAATGCTTTATTTATCATTTGAACAATTTTGGATCGTTGTTGTTAAAATGAACTTTTTTGAAGGTATTTTGTTGAACATAAATTTTCTAAAATTAAAAAGACTGTAGACGCCCTCCAAAAAATATTTTTGTACTAAGACAAGTTCCTATACTTTACAGTTCTGTATAAGAAAATTGACACTTATTAGGAGAAATATGTAATTTTTTGTTCATTGCAAACTAAAAAAAAAAAAAAAAGTAACTTTTAGCCTGTAATTATTTTCATGTTTTATTTTATTTTATTTATTTATTTACCTGCTTAAAATGAATTATTCTAACACCTAAGTATACATATATATACAGTCGAGTCTTTCTATAACGAAACTCCATCCAACGAATTTTGTATTTAACGAATTTTTTATAGGAACGGTTAACTTTTTTTTTATGATTACATTAAAAATAATCTCCATATGGAAAAATATATATCTCCATTTAACGAATTTTTTCGAAAATGTTCTATCATAAGTTCAGAAAACACTTCAAATTACTTGTAGAAAATTTTTTTTTCGATGATTTCTGGATTTTCATAGCTACATTCATCTACCTTATTCCTCATGTCCAAAAAAAGGCATTCAACTCCCCCCCCCCCCCTCAAGAAAAACATCTTTTTGCATGGTTACACTTGACTTTGTTTTAGCCAAGATGAGCATGCGTTCCTGGAAAAGATTGAAACATTTGCTTGCTAGTGGGGCGATTTGCAACTATCACAAAGCATCCTAAATATAAAACTATTCCATTATTGTCTTTAAAATGGTGTTTGTTTCTTGGTTTGGATAGTAAGGCAGGATTTAAGGGAAAATTGCAGAAAAGGTCGTTTTTCAGCATGTTTTCATCTACCTAAATTAACTCTCATTACTTTTAGAGTTTAGAGAGGATGTTTGTTATTTGCGGCGACTCTGAGCATTTTTTGTTGTGAGAGATCATTTGAATGAAGAATTGTTACTAAATATCATCTTTGCTCGTGTTATCTTCTACTGGATTTGCATAAAAGAGCTTCTAGTTTAAACACCTCTCTCTGATAAAGTAATAATTTTGAAAATAATCAATAAGACACTGGGGGGAAAAAAAGGAAAGTGACGAAGATGTTTGAGATTCTGAAAAAAAATTCCGTTAAATATTTCAAAAACTTAATTAAACATTTCAAAAACAATTTTGTTTCAAAATTTAAACATTAAATGAAAAAATATTTACCGGTCTCTATTCAACGAATTTTTCTATATAACGAATTTTTTGTCTGAACGATGGATTTCGTTATATAGAGACTCGACTGTATTTATATATATATATATAATAGAAATTGATGATTCAAAGGTTGTGAAAGCAATTTATCAATATTTACATACCTGGCCAGTATTCCAAAACCACGTGGTATCCCTGCGACACCGCATGGTGGAGAGTTTCGCAAGCGGTTTAGTCCACCACTCACAGTCATACAAGCAGACCAGCAACGGATGTAATAAAACCCAATCTAAATATTAAAAAAATATGAAAGCTCCAGCCGAAAGATGTGTTGTACCTTGTTGAGTAGCGAGAGACAAAATGGGAACAATCATTCGCCGCTGCCACTGACCTCACGCGCTATCGAGTCCCACTTTTGTGGAAGGCGGAAAAATGTAGAGATTATGAGGCAGGTACTCCCGAAGAAAGTAAAACCGTTCGGGGTGAAATTTATAAAACTGAAAGAGGTTACGGATGAAGGATTTTCCACTTTCTTCTCAAAGCCGCTGCGGAAGATGGCAAGAGGAATTTGATGAAGTGACGATAACTTTTTTGGCAGGATATTGATTTCAAATTGGTTAGTTTTTTTTTCTTTTACTCGACTACGACGAGGACGAAGTATTTTCTTATTGCAGCAGAGCTCTCGCATTAGCAAATAAGCAAAAGTTTCTCAAAGATAACTTCTTGGCTAGATATTAATATCAAATTAGTTGCTTTTTTTTTTAAATTTTAAAATCGAAATCGGCTGTAACGAGGACGAAGTACTTGTTCAATGTAGCATACTTCTTCTCAAAAACCAAGTTTACGACTGTTTAAGAAATCATAAGCAAATAATCAAAAGTTTCTCAAAGCCATCGTGGAAGAGAGCAAATGGAATTTGATGGAGTGGTGATAACTGTTCTGGCAGGATATTGGTGTCAAATAAGTTACTTTTTCAAATCATTTTTTTTTTTTTTTTTTTTTTTTTTTTTTTTTTTTTTTTGCAATATTAATAAAAGTTTAACAAAAATTCTCAACATAGTTCAATAAAACCGCTGTTGACGATGACATAAAAATTTGATGTAATGATGATTAATTAATGTGCAAAAAATAATTGATTTCAAACAAATTACTTTTCTTTTTTAATTTACAGTCGAAATCGGCTGCAACTTTGACGGAAAGCTTACAATATTTGCTCATTGTAGCAGAGTTCTCGCGATAACTAAATTTTTGACTGTATACGGCAAAAAACAAAAGTTCGGGTTCAGATGAATTACTGTAATCTTTTCTTTCTACCCGGTGACCTACCGAGTATGTAGCCACTGAGGAACGATATCTGATATTGGGATGGATGACCGCCTATAACCGCCGTGTCGCAGCAATAAAACAGTCGAGCGCCTATATTTTCATACTAACGGTGATGCCTACTGATTTGTTCTGAACTTTTTTATGCAGGTTACTTATAACAAGGTGTAAATATTGTTATTTGGCACCTGCATACTGCTTCTCAAGTTGATCTCCTAATTTAGCAGTTTGGTCACGTGACGAGACCTTCACCTGGCAAGGCACCTCCAGAGATATGAATCGTACTTTTAGAGATATATTTGATAATGGAGGATTTTGTATCCATGACGGTTTTTACATGCTTCAGACGTCATATAATTCACAGAATGATTGGTCTGATGTATCTGTCATATTTCTATATTTAAAGGATAAAAACGAAATTACTAATGGGCAGCTTAACATTCACTTTAAAAAAATCCATTCTGAACTTGTAAATGGGAAATAATTTTATGAAAGGATTATAATTAAAGAGATGTGTTTGCAATATGTTTAATAATTTAAACAGATTTTTTAAGTGTTTCTATAATTGTTATTTTTAGTATTATTTATCTACAGTAAAATCTCCCTAAAGTGACCACGTTCCGTTCTAATAAAAATTGGTCCTCCGAGAGGTGGTCTCTTAATAGAAGTCATGTTTAAATCTAGGTTTTAATTGTTGGAAAAGGAAACTTGTAATATTACTAAATTTATTTTTCACACTTGGAAAAGATAAAAAAGTAAAGTAACAAAACAAAAGTTAATTACATAAGTTAATTATTGCAGAGTTAAAAAAAAATTAATGCGTTGACGTTTGCTTTGATTTTGCGATTTTATATTTTATAATTTTTATTTCCAAGCACTTCAAAATTCATTAAATAAATGTTTTTTCCTTTTTGGACGGGAGTAATTAATGACGATTTTATTACTCTATCTATTTTTTTTTAGAGTTCTTGACAGAATAAGGTGGGAGAGTTTACTGACCGTAATTTATAATTCGTCATCAGAGTTCTATTCATTAAGGCACAATGGAGATTAAATACTTAAAAGTTACCGGAATTTAAAAAAAAATAATTCTCAAGTTTAATTTAAATGTTTGATTAATAATGCGTTCTTCGGAATCAATTTTCTAATAAAACCTTCTTCAAGCGATTGGGAATAAACGGAATTTGTTTCATTTTATTCAAGAAAATTGGTCAATGATAAAGTGAGTTTCACTAGGATGGTCTCTGAATGGAGGCAAAATTAGTATTGAGCCCATGGGAATAAATTTCGTTCTATGGAAAAAAAAATGGTCACTCAGGAAGGTGGTCGCAGGGAGCTTTCACTGTTTTTATATGCTATTTTAATATGTTTTCTTGCAAAACTAGTAAGCGAGTTCTAATTTAATAATAACAATAATAATGATAATAAATAGTATTAGTGGAAGAATTAGTGATACGCACTTCAATGTTTAGGAACTTCACTGTCTAGCTTCTAAACTAAACGAAAATTAATTCACGAGCCTGTGCATTGTATTCGACATGCCCGAGTGCTTCTGTTAAAATCTCCTTTCGCTCAGCTTGAACCGTGAAGTTTTACTAAACTGAATGTTTACTATTATATATATAACAAAAAGTTGAGAAACAAAGTTGAGGATTTTTTTTTAATTAGTGGTGTTACTTGCATTTCAGTACGCCGCGCGTGTATCAGGAATACGTGGAGTTCAAGCATTTTTGTCTACGTCTATTTGAAATATGCTTTTTAACACTTTCCATCATAGTTGGAAAGTGCATATGAATTTGGCCTGTCTGTGTACTGTCTTTCCGTGCTATATCTCTCGTAAATTTTATCCGATAGCCATACAATTGATATACGTTTTTGAGATTTACTATGGCATGTTCGCTATAGAAAATGAAATGTATAACGTTTATATCTGATTTACAGAAACATGCAAGGGAAGGGTAATTTAAATTGTAATCTACGGGGGAGGGGGAGGGATAGTTTGCGGTGCATTTTAATGATCTCATACTATTTTAAACATAATGAAATTCCCTTGCATTTTTGAGGTGCACTAATACATGTTTTAAGTAGAATGTGGAGTACAAAGCATTTATTATTTATTTACAGAGTGATATAAAAGAATTAAGTTGCATATTGGTCAGCGGGGGGAAAATGTTTGCAGTGTATTTTAATGATGTTACTCTAGTACAAACATAGCGAAATTTATTTAAATTATTGAGTTGCACTACAAGATGCCTATTTTAGAATATGACATGTATAACAGTTACCATTCATTTACGCAAAGACTTCGGTACACATAAAAGAATTCGTTTACAGTACTAAAAATGCGATTTCAATTGTAATATGCGTTTTGCAGTTTAACTAAGTTTTTGAAAACTACATGGTGTGTATAAATTCTATAGACCACATGCAAGGCTACGCAAAATAATTCCCAATGTTTTCTCCAGGCGACTATTGCTTTATTGTGTAACAAATTTTCCAGCTGAATTGATTTTACGAGTACACTGTAAAACAATTGTGTAACATTATTGCATAAAACTTGTGGCAGATTTGCTGCCACCAGTGTTATGCTGTGATTTTTTTCACTTATATAACGGTGTATTTTAAATATATGTTACAGGTGTAACATTATATATTAGTGTAATGTTACACTGGCTATCTTGGTTAAACCGGTATCCACCATAAACTTGATGGATACTTGGCTGCCACCAACTTTAAGGAGTAACGTTACGCAAATGTTTTACAGTGTAGTACACTAAAAGATGTTTATAGAAAATAAATAAATCCATATACAATGACATGCAAAAAAATGCCTTCAAAGAACACTTTGCAATCCATGGACGATAACTTCTGAAAGTATGTTTTCCTTTGTGTTAAGCGTTTATTTCCTGAATAAAATAACAGTTTAATATGAAGCGTGCATAAAAATATGCAGGGCTGCTCAAAATAGTTAAAGTACATTTCTATTTATTGGTGGAAAGTGCTGAAAGTGAATTTTTGATTGTGTTATTCGTTTTATAACTAAGCTAATTTTTATCACAACACGTAGTGCATATACAGATCTGTAAATCATATATAGAGTTGCACAAAGGAATTTGTTTATTATACTATCTTGTATTCTTAAAACTTTTGCTCAGGATTTCGTAATTTATTTTCTATTACTGTCAAATTTTTTTCAAAAAACTGTTTTCTTGTTATTAAGATTAGTTAAGATAAATGGCTTATTAACTTTCTCACTGACAAGCCCGTGTTAATATGTTCACTAAGCTCCAACAGTGACTGCAGTATAAGCGATATTCAAAGTAACATAATTGCCATAACATAACACATAAACATAACCATGCCGTAACATAATTCTATTAACTCAATAGATTTTTTTTACATTGAACAATGATTAATACTCTCAAGGACTACATTCATTTTCGTAACTAAGATTTTTTTTTTTTTTTTTTTTTTTTTTTTTTTTGTATAATCTTGAAATAATCATTTTCAGCATTTAAAACAAAATTTAGAAAAAACAACATTACAATTTTGCCTTCGATTGCCTTCTCGATTATGGACGGTAATGTAGCATTTTACAACCTAGAAATCAAAGTACTTAAAAATTGAAAAAAGTTTACTCTCCTTGAACATAGCATATAAAATTTTTACCGATGATGTCTAATTTATCGGTTATAGATCAAACATTGCCTGCAGTATAAGGAAGTCTCAACTACAAGGAGAAAACTTTGAAGTATGCTGCAATTCTGATGCGCACTGGTTTTCAAGAACAAACATTATTTAAGTTCAAATATTTTTAAAAAAAATAGCCTATTTTCCTTTTCAGTGCGAATAACCCTTAACAGTTTCATAGTTTAACTATAAAAAATAAATACGTACAAATCACGCTCAACGATTTACTAACTATGCCTTTATTTAATTTTTTTAATGTAAATATCCTTTCCTAGTGCATCCGTAGTCATGTAAGAATTAAAAAAAAAAAAAAAATCAAAAACTTGTAAAAAATAAAATAAAAAACTTAGTCACTAATATCAAATTATTTATTAAGTATAAATGGAAATATCCATGCAATTTTAAAGGTTTTTTTATACACACGTATTTTTATAAAATAGATTTCTTTCTTTCCATTTTGTAGCTTTTCGTGAGAATAACTCATAGCATATATTATTCATTTTAAACTATTTATAAACAATCTTCATTGTTAGGTATGTTCGTAATTATTTAAATACCCAGCTCCTATAGTCACTGTCTGATTCGTTTACCTGTGCGTGCTTATAACAGGCAAAAAAGTATGCAGCGGAATGGATTGGAATGTTTCACGCGTATGATGTTGCAGAATTTTGTCGAGACCATTTCAAACGTGATAATAAAAGTTTTTTTCAGTCTACTAAATCCTATTATATGTAATTAATTCAATGATATCCCATGATTCCAATGTTGCCATGCTGATCATGTCCTGTTAAGATGAAGTCCTATTATAACAGACGTAAATGTATTTACCGGTTGATTAATCGTGTTTAAAATTAACCTAATGAAGTCCTATTGTTTCCGTTAAATATATTATATAGGATGGTAATAAATTTTGTATGCATCCATGTTGCATGAGTGCAACAGCTATAGCAAGAAAATCTGAATAGCTCTAAAGCTAGTTAGCTACGAACGTACTTTAATTGACACGTTGGACGTTCAATTTACGACTTGTTTGTTTCGAAATGACTATCAAACAAAGTGAAAGTGATGTTAGAAATAGAAAGTATAAAAATCGAATAACTGTTTCACCCAAACATTTTTATCTCCTCACTCCTCATTTATTAAAGTTTTCCCTTTCCATTTTGTATTGTTGAACATCCATCTGGGGCAATAGCCAAGGGCGGTTCCATTGAAAAGATTCGTAGATTTAGATCGCAATCAACAGAAGGCACTCTAAAAATAACTGTCTTTTGTGTTCTAGCTTTCACTGAAAGAAGCTATTAATGACCACCTGGACCCAAGAACATCCGATTCCAGCGATGTAGAGCATGACGGATATTAGAAATCATCTTCGAAATTCGTTGATCGATCAGGAACCACTTTGATTGCAACTTGACCCGCAAGATAGGGAAATTAAGCAGTTCCTTGCCTCACTAGCAACCGAAACCACGAATTATGTTTTAGATTATAAAAGAAATTATCAAAAAATAAAAAACTGAACAACCGGAACAATGAGTCGGGCCCCATGTAGGCCATAGGTAATATTACAGAGGATTTAGGTGCGTGTAAAGAGAAAATTATAAAGAGAATAATAAGGACTGCGTTTTATTTTATTTATTTTGTTATTTTTGACTGAGCTTTATTTTGTTTTAGAGATAAGTTGGCGGTTGGCAATTTAGATGTGATGTAGACTTCTTAACACATAACAGTTCCGAAGTATAAGTTTATTATTCCCACCAAGTCCATCTAGTTTTTCACACGAACAGAAACTGTGTACTCAACATTTTTATATAAAGTATAGAAAATATTTATATTTTAGTGAAAATTTTACTACATATTCAAGGTAATAGGGTAACAAGATGATTTAAATTTTATGTTATTTTAAGGTACAGTACTTTTCGAAGATCTCCAGTATGTGTCCCAGGTTTTCTTTTAAGTAGAGCATCCAAAATATTTGTAATAATCCATTTCTCGAAAATGTATTTGAAAAAAAAAAGAAAAAGATATTTTACTATTGTACCTGGTTGACTAATATTTTTTTACGTTCGCTAAAGGCATTATTATTATTAATACCACATTGAAAATTATTCATTGAAATTCTGAAAAGCCTGTTCATATCAATTCGCAGTTAAGGAAGAAATGTAAATGTTTGTTCAGGAAGCTATTTATGCTTTATTATTTATTTTGTTGAAATATGTAATTATTTAGTATAATAGATACATAAAAGAAACATAATAACATAACATATAAAAAGCTATAAGGTGGATTTTTGCCGCTATACGTGGTATTAGACCAATAAAGTAAAGAGTGTCATGCCGCTTATATGAACGTTCAATCCAATGGTCCGTTAAAAGTTAATTATAAAACCCCACTAAATGTAAGATATTTGAAAATATTTATCCCAGATAAAACACATTGTAAATGTGATTTAAAATCTGATTTTACCTGCAAAGAATAAGAAAAATATTCACATAAGCGCAGAAGCTACAGTTCATAATCATATTCATTTGCATACCTTTTTATTCTTTAACATACAACTTCTATAATTTTCTTTTTTGGCTGACAATTTTACATTGCTTTACACTAAGAACGGGACGGCCTTGTGTAAAAGAATCTTCAACAGTTCTTTGCTTTTTATGGTGTGCATTTAAAATTTAAAACTTTCTACGTGTGGCGTGAAAGAAAGAGCAGGAGTAAATGGCTTTAGGGTCTTTCCTTAGGACCCGATTTTATGCTCATTGCACGAAAAGAAAAAAAGACAAAGACTTGTGAATATCGCGCATTAATAATGGACATTTACTTATCCATAGTTAATTACTTTAATACTGGTATATATAGGTGATTTTCGTTAACATTTCGCCGTGACTGAGTTTTTTCCAGCGCTGTTACAAAATCTGCAATCGCGAAATCTCATGTTAACCTAATGGGGAAACTTATAAAAATTGTCTCTTCAATTTTCAGTATTCAAAAATTCTCTATAAACATAAATTACTCCTTGATATAATGTTATTACTTTTTAAAAAATACTTAAAATTTGCAGAGGAGATTCTTAAAAACGCACATCGTTGGTATCTGACGTCAATTTTCTGATTGCGAAAAGCATGTTTTAAGAATTGTATTAGATTAGGGGTCATCGCGCTTTTAATTTTTCCCATAGGTTAGCGATCCCTTAATCACGTATTCTCTGTATTGATGATTACATTTTAGTGCCTCAAGTGCTCACCCGACCTCGTCTTTCTTTAAAACCGCCCCTGTTAAAGTGGCATAAAAAGTTTTTGAAAACATTATAAGCAGGAAATGAAGCAAAACTTCACTAAATCGACCCTCTCTTAACATGGTCTTTGTAACTTGAAATTCCTCATAGTGATTATTAAAAGTAATTTCTTATCTTCATACATGAGATCTCGCTAAAAATAGATGCTTTCAAAATCGCAGGCTGTAAATAAAACATTGAACGTGAGTTTTTCAGCTTTCCCACAAAGAGTTTTCAAAATATTAGAAAATATCACAGCATACTATAATAGAAAGAAAATGATTAATATAATAGATGCTTGGCAATGATTGAGGACTATGAACTTTGAGAATTTTGGTTCAGAAATATCCTGCCGGAGCTATTTTTTCAAATTATGATGTTTTTTGTCTGATAAACTCAGTGAAATTGATCCACTTGTATCACTCAATGGCAACAAAAGGTTTTCTGTAATTCGATCGTATATTTATTTCGAGATACCAGTTTTGATTTTGCGGGGAAGGAAAGAAAATGACACAGAACGTGACGAGAATCCATAATGTCATTCATGACTGAACTCAGCTTATACGACAGTAAGATGCAATGACAGATGCAGCGTATTCATAACTAATATCCAATTTTATAAAGCTGGAATGAACATGCGTTGGGTCTTGAAAGTAGATGCAAATAGCTTTTGACAACTCTTCTTAAACTCTGACCTTCAAGAGTGATAAAAAGACGGTGCATGCAAATAAAAATGTTTAATTAAATAGATCGGACAACACATGAAAATAATGCTAGATATGCAATCGTATTGGAAATAAAATGCTGCTAGAATTGCATGTGTGTAATTTTTTTAGATGAATTTGTCATTAACCTTTTCAGGGGCAAAGTACTTTTTTTTCTTGCAAAATGCTGGAAAAATTGATAGACATCAAAATATACCAATAAATTTATTTGAAAACAAGTAAAAAATTTTCTTGGTGTATTTAATATAGGGAAAACATTTCCTTCCGAAATTCTGGTGATATTTTGGTATTTAGGGATTAAAATTAAGTGGTTCAAAATAAACCGTCACCCTTCAAGTGGTTATTATATCTCCAATTCATTCAACAAATATGTATCACAAATTTATTACTATAAATCAAAATTGTATTAAAAAATTGTACAAACATTGCACCCACAAAAAAATTAATAAATAAATACAATAACAAAGAAAATAATTAGTTTTCATTTAATGAAAAAAACTTCAATATCGGGCCAATTTTAATTTCGAAAAAGTGAAAGATTATAACTTTTAAAAACAGCAAAAATAGTTTTACTCAATTGTTTACATGTTTTGATTCTACCTGAATCACTTTTAAAACAAAAAAATAAATATATTCCAAAAATGCGTAATCTTTGATGCAGTAAACGCCATCATTCAATTTTTCATGTAATCTTTCATATTAAGCACGTTATTTTTATTTTACTTGGATTTTTTTATGGCTATTTTCGTAACCATTGATCAACTGAAGCCATAATTTTGGTAACTTAAATGGAACTACTTACATATGGATGTTTGAAATGCTAGAATATCTGTAGTTTCTCTTACAGTAAGGGATGGATAGTGTATAGACTTGGAGTGAAAAATTCTCTTACTTTCATTGAAATTTATTTGGATTATTTCTGCTTGATTATAATCTTACTAGGACTGTGGCATTGTTACATGTTCATTTCAATGCGTGGTTTAATAAATTCTCGTGAAATTGTGGCGTTCAGGGATTTAAATCATCTAGTCCAAAAATTATCCACCGCCCTTCAAGGAGTTATCACATGCAGCTTCATGCTTTAATTTACAGTGCAAAAAATCGTATTTCTTCTCTAACAACGAAAGTATTTTCACGCGAATATCAAAAAGAGAAAGAAAACTTTGGTGGAAATTACGTAAGATTTATGTGACGTAATCAATGTCTTAATAGATTCGGCCTTAAAATTCCTCAATCAAACATAAATGAATGGAAATCGCCGCTGGTTTTTTACTTATAATTCAGTCTTCCGTATCCTTTTTAAAGCCGATCAAATTCGCATGTTTTTAGACTTTGTGGTGTTTGAATGAGGTTGGCGAACGCAGCTCGTAGGCGGCAGTCTCCTGCGCCTGGGGCGTGCGAACTAGCAACAGGGGCTCTGCGTCCCCTCTCATAGAGGCGTGCGAAGAGAAAACTGCACCTGAGGTAAAGTTTCAATTTGGTGCCCCTACCCCCCCCCCCACACACACACACACATACACACTCAATTTTTTCTTACAACTATTACTTTTAAGTGTTATTTGATATAAACCTATATTTTGTTGACTTCTTTTTATTTGAAACAATAAAGTATATGCGAAAAATAAATATTACCTATTCGTATATTATTTCAAACGAAAGAAATGAATTCTAAAAATCCAAAAAGTTTTACACTTTGATTTTTGATAACGATATCATTGACGGGAGGGGGAGGGGCAATTCGAAGAATGATAACGTATGATATCAAAAAGAGTTGAGGGGGTCCAAAATTTGAAAAAAGTTGATCACGTAATTTTTGCACAGTCCCTAATAATTAAGTAAAATAATAATTAGTAAAATACCTTTGGAATACTTTTTAATGCGTAAAGTCAATAAATTTTCGTTAATTCGTTTAGTAGCTATAGTACCGTATTAAAATAAAAAAGTTTATTCTTAGAAAAGAAAAATAAATAAATAAATAGAAACAAAAAATCAGAGGTCTACGGACGCAAAATTTTGCATAAGACTAAAAAAATGCAGCTATTACCACGCCCAATCCACGAAAAAATGGACATGAGGATGAAAATTTAAATTTCTTTAAATATGATTAAAATTTTGCATATTAACTGTTAAGAGTGTACTATTTAATATTTTATCAAAAAAGAATTAAATTTTTGTCATTAACATACTTATTTTAATTAATAAAGTGACACTATGACTTTGTAAAATAGACTGCGGCAAAAATCTTTACATTTCATGGTCTCGTACAGCTGAACAAACATTCTGAAAATCTCCAAACTTGGATATATATGATCTGACGGCTATTATTGAGAGTTTTTGTGTGCAGAGAAGTGTTCACTAATCTTCATTACAAAAGGTAAGCATATTTAATTACTCTTAATTATTATGTCACACCCGCAACAAAAAGGTACATTTATATCTCTGCAGAAAAATATTTTTGATTTAAAGTTATGAAACTTTATATTTAAAAATAGTTTATTAAGATACTTTGAATTACAGACACAAAAGAAATTAATTAATATTTTAATTATAATTATTGAGCGTTGCGGGCGTGACATGTCCCTGTTGCGGGTGTGACATTTAATTAAAGTCACACCCGCAACGTCTTTTAAAATTGATTACAAATGCATATTTGAACAAATTATATGTAAATTTATAAAAGAATAATACGCTAGAAAACATGTACTTGGCAGCTTTAACAATACCCTTTGATTTAATAGAGGGAATTCCAGTTAACAAATAAAAATTTGCATCGTCTGAGCATGTGACACTGTGTGCAGTTGATTTATTCAGTTTGGGTTGATAAAATTGTTGCTTTATTGCAAGAAAATATTTTTATTAGTGATATATGATTAAGAAATTAATTTAAAAGGTAAGATTTTTATAGAAATTAAAAAAAGAAAATTACGAAACAATATTTTAGCAATTTTCTTTAAATTTGTTAAATTTTTTTTATATATATACATTTTTTTTAATTTTGTTATTTGATAGTATTTATCTAATATTTATATTTTTAGTTTTTTAAAATAAGTAAATCAATATTAGGGGAAGATTTTTTTTTCTCTTTTAATTCAAATTAAATAAAAAGTAGAAGTAAGAATAATAGAAACTGTTAAAATGTTTATTAAATTAGCATAAAATGTATATAGTCAGTTTGAAATTAACCAAAATTTAATAGAATTAACTTTATGTAAGATTAGAAATTTCAAGGGATAACTATTAAAAATTTGTTAAGCTTATATTTTTGGACTAGAAGTGCTATATTTATTCAGTTTACACATTAATTTCTTCTCTTTTGCAGAGAATGAAGAGTACAGAAAGATCACGATAAAAAAGATTAAGGAAAACCCTTTTAAATATGAAGCATATCTACAACAGGAGAAAGAAAGAGACAAAGGAAGGAGAGAAAAGAAGAGACTATTTTAAAAAATCTTGGTAAAGGATGGCAATCCTTTTGCATTTCATCTCATGGTAAAGGAGTTGTCGATGGGGTTGGTGCAGTTGCCAAGAAAATGGTAACACTAGCAACGCTCTGCAACTATAAATTCAGCTTCAGATTTTGCGATGTGTGTAGAAAAAGTCGTAAAAAATATAAAAGAACTTTGCTGAATGTGAAATTTCAGAAGATATTGTGAAAATGCTTCATGAATGCTGGCACCAAGCACAATCGGAGCTCAACATTCAATCGATTACATCATGTTGTTTTTATTGACGTAGAAACAATTAATGTAGCAATAAATTCAGAAAGTGATCACAAGAGAATTTGTTTGTTACCATATTTTGTCAATGCTAAGAGTGCAGTTGGAGATTTTGTAGAAGTTGTTTTATTCTCCACATTAAAAAAAAAAAAAAAAGTGAAAACTTTGATGGACAAATAAGACAAATGAATGGGGATATTATAGAATAAGAGTATCGGAATAAAAATCAAGAAAATGTGTATATTTGGGTCAGTCAGTTAGATGTATCCATACTTTGACAAGGATATAATATCCAACGATGAATGTGCAGTTGGAGATTTTGTAGAAGTTGTTTTATTCTCGACATTAAAAAAGTGAAAACTTTGATGGACAAATAAGACAAATGGATGGTGACGATATAGAATTAGAATGTTTGAAAAAAATTTAAGAAAACGTGCATATTTGGCCCAGTCAGTCAGATACATCATAGGAAAAAAAAGAGCATTTTTGTAAAAAAAAAGCTACCACCACCAGAAATTATAAATTCAAGATTGTAAATGATTTTTTTTTCCTCTCTAGATATTATAATTGTAATATTGATTAATTCTTTAATTAAAAAAATCTGCCTTGAAAATATTTGTGTATGTCATTATTTTATTGGCTATACAAGTCACACCCGCAACAGGGCGTCACACCCGCAACGAAAATGTTGAATATTTTCCACAAAAGCAAGAATTGAGTAAGTAATTTAATTTTTTCATAGAATAATTATTTAAGTATTACTGTCTAATATATAAAAATATTAATTCACTCAGTTGTCATAATTCACAGAGTTTTGCATTTTTGCACTGAAAGATGAAAATGCATGTCCTTTTTATGTCACACCCGCAACAGGCGGAAATTATTTTTTTTTATAAATAAATGATACATCGGACAATTTTCAGATTTGGATAAATGTATGTGTAAGTGGTCTACATTGAAATTCATACAAATTGAAACCAATGCTCAAAACTTTTTTTGCTGGTGACTAAATTAAGTTGTGTAAATGTCACACCCGCAACTTTGGATTGGGCGACCAGTTAATATTAAAATAAAGAAATATTTTTTAAAGGGTATAGATTTTCAATAGTCCGTTACTGCATGGGTTGATAAAAATTATTGCAGAAATTTTTGCTTTTATATTATAATATGTACACAGATCATATTATTTATTACGTCGTTTGTTTATTTTTTTTCTGTTTGTTATTAATTTTTTATTTTCTTTGAGTGTTCTAAAAATTTCACAACAAAAAATAATGAAATGAGTTTATATTAATAAGCCATGACTTTATCAAAAATATAATATTGCTTGACAATGGCATAAAAATAAAATTGATTGCAAAACAACTGCAATATTCATGCAGTATACAGATAAATGAGTAAATTCGTATGCATTTGATCAAGAGGCAGTTTCAAAAGGTTTTTCAATATATAGAAACAATCACACAAAGTAATTTGACATCGATCATTTCACGAAAGGAATTCTTTTTTTTTAATTTCTTTTTTCTTTTTTAAGCCCATTTGTAATGGTTGAATGGATATAATTTCGGCAACTTAAATTTTAGATATAAATATCTTATTGCTTCAACCAATTTTCATATATCTCAACTATTGTTATTTAAATTAATAATATCTTAGGTAAAAAAAAAAAAAAGTATTTTTTATTTTAAAGATACATATGAGTATTGGCGAATAAAAAAAAAAAAAAAAAAAAAAAAAAACTAAAGCTACTATAAGTTGAAGAATATGCCCTTTAACAAATTTCAGTTTTTAAAGGATAATTCATGCCAATTTTTCGCATGCCTTATTAACAGAGATAAACACAGTTTTGAAATTTCCAACAAATATCACCATGAAAATCATAACTTATTAGTCATCATATATATTATTTCAGCATTTGATTGTTACGCTCTATTGGTATCGCTTTAGATATCATTATAAAATGAAATCGAATAGATTTCTCAAACATCTTCAAAGGGAAAAGGGGAAATGTTTAGTTTCATGGGTTTATGAAAGTGTTCTCTGGGCTACGAATAAGTATTCTGCATTAGTTAAAACTAGTCAATATCCAAATCAAAAAATTCAAAGCCACCATCTCGCTTCATATAATATCAAAAATCCTGCAGTTCTCTTTTATTATACTTTCCAATATAGGTGAAAAGTATTTATGACTTTGGTTCGTCTAGGCGTCTGGCGGAGTAGTTAAAATATACTCGAATTGTACTGTAAGTTTTATATGTTACTGTCGTTTACAATAGCACGATCTCTGCTGATAATGAAGTGTGTAGTATTTAAATTTCGTTTACAGGGACAATTAAAAGTTATCTGTTACATTATGGTCAACGGGAAAAAAAAATCGACTACATTTTTACGATGTTACATCATTTCAAACATGAGATTGGTATGCATTCATGAAGCTCACAAAAAACATATATCTGTAGAATAAACCGTTAAAAAATTGAGTTCTTAATAACCATGATAATAAATATCATAAAAACAAAATTAAATAGTGTTGTGTACATGATTCCACACAGTGACTGCAGGAATATACAAGTGAGACTGAAAGATCAATGTAGATTCAACGTAGAGAGGATATCGTCGCATTTAAAAACGACAAATTAAATTCAAAATTAGTCAAACATGCTTTTGATATGACCACACCTCATCTTTCATAGATTCATCAATTTTGCAAAATAATTGCGAAATTTACCATTACAGATTTTTCATGCAGGGATGGTTAGACTAAGCAGTACCCACATATCAAACGAATCAATTTCAATTCCTAATGAATATCTATTGCTACTAAAAGAAGAACTTCAACTTTAATTGAATCGAGTATGTTCGGTCTTTTGTTGTTGCAGTTGATGTTAGTATTAAGGAGGATATGGGGACATAAGAGAAGTGTACTCTTTGTACATTTTAATGTTAATTTTAACTTAATTGTTTTTATATTTATTCGAATCTGCCTAGTGTCTCATCCTTAGTTTAAATTCAATAGAAAATAGAATATAAGGTGCAAAGCATTTACAGGGCCGCACAAAAGAATTTCGATGCATAATGGTCGACAGGATTTACAGATATTATGTAAATAGCATAATATAAAATTAATGAGACAACATGTAGGTGGGAGCGTCAGGGAGACCCTACCCGTCTGAATAATAGTACTTTTTTATTGCTATATAGAAACGTTTATAAGTCAGTTTTAATATTTAATTTGAATAAATATAATTAATTAATTAATTATTAATTAATTAATTAATTATTAATTAATTAATTAATTAATAATTGTTTTTCGTTACGCTTACATTATGAAATTGAACATATCTGATGCTTCACACTACTTCTCTGTTTAATAAGGTAAATGGGATAGCTAAGTAACCGTTTTAGAAAGGGCACAACATAGTTAAAAAAACAGGATTCAATAATCGTCGTCAATAGCTGGAAAAATACTACTTCAATTCTTTTGTGCGGCCCTGTATTTTATCTATGAATGTGTAAACATTCTAGATAGTGAACTAAAACTTGGTTTATTAATAAAATACATATTAGATTGAAAATTCGCATTCAACAATTTCTACCAATGGGAGGAGGAGGGGGGGGGGGAGTCGAGACATATTTCAATTTTTTGCGCAGCTTTTATATATTACCGAAAGATTTTTATATACGCCACACAATAAGCTAAAATTTAATTCATGTCGTCCATTAAGTTCTCCGTTTACACATGCATTTTCATGGTAGATGTAATTAAAATACTTTTTATTCCCCTTTGTCAAACATAAATTCAGATTTTTTGCACATTCATCAAAATTCTTAGTATGTTATGATGAATGATACGATGTGTAAATATTAAATTTAATTTCCACAACATCCAACTTCATCTCTTTTCTATTTTTTTTTTTTTTTTTTTTTTTTTTTTTGTGTGTGTGTGTTTTTTAAATGAAACTTATGGACTATTTTCTACTGAAAGTTGAAGGTTCTCATGAAAAGTTGAAATTTAGTAACCTTCCTTAAAGGTTAAGTTTTAGCTTTACAGTGTGACCTTGTTCTGATTCTTCCTTCAAATGAAAAGGTGAATTATTAATTTTTTACCAAAATTTCCGCTGCATTCCTTGTATTTGGCATGGACCATGAACTCGATTGTGAAAAATTCAATGAATTTTTTTTAAAAGACTGTTTATTAAGCATTCAATGATCGTCTTCAAAATATCAACATATTTTTTTCACTGCGGTTTATATCCCCCCCCCCCCCCCAAGAAAAAAAAATATCAATTATAATACGTTAATCTGGTGTGGGTAACGAACTCATTTATGAAATTTTCACTGATACTTTTCTACGCTTGGTAGAAAGCTCGAGCAAGTGAATTTATTTAAATACATAATATAATATTTGCTCCATTTATTTTTTAAGAAAAAAAAAACAGGAGAGAAAAGCGAAACATTATTTAACATAAATGTTTTAGCAGAAAAAAAAAAATCTGATGTGCATAAAATTAATCTTTCACTTACAGTGACACACAAAAGAATTTGGTGCTGCCTAGAAATAATAATTGTTTGAAGTGCATTTTCAGTTTTTAAATTTAATTATTTTTTTTTTTTTTGTATAGGGTAACTTGAGGTAAGATTACGTGTTGTACAAGAGGTCGTATTACGTAGTTTTCATATGCGCAGGCGCTGTGGTAGGAGAACGCCGCTCAAATTGTAAGAAAGAGGTCCCCAACTGATATTTTGATTTCAGTTTACGTTCTTTTTATACAAAATTTTAAGTATTGCTTTTTTACTGCTATGCCATTTTTAAAAAATCTGACAAGTGTCCAAAATATTTTACGTGACTTTTTTATTTCCCTATATAAGTCATAGTTTAAGAAATGAATCTGTTGTGTTTTTAGAAAGCACTTGTACCTGGCTTTTCTGCGCATAAATAGCGGCTGGTTTCCACTTCTTAGTGTGTGTTTGTGTGTGTGTGGTGGTGGGGGGGGGGGGGGGGGGCGTCGGAGTCTTGCCCAATACTTTGGGATAAGTGGACGAGAATTATTTGGGGTAGATGCTAGTTGTTTATCCTAAGGGTAAGATGCCGGATGCCGGTTATATTCCGTTGCAGTCAAATACTTGGTTGTATATTTATTGTTTAAATTACTCTTGAGCAGCGGTTCCCAAACTTTATTGGTACGCGACCATATTTAAGCAAAAAAAATTTTCGCGACCCACCCAATATAATGTTGTATATCAGTATGGAAATTATTGTATGACCTCTATATAAGCTATCGGTTATCCTATCCTACGAAAAAGGCGAAATTTCATACGAAGAATAAAAACAACAATTCGTAATTAGAATGTGCGTAAGCGGAATAATAATTAACACTACACACAAACTACAACAGATAATTAAAAATACTTAATTCCTTTCAAAACATAACTTTATAATCAGTGCGTTATCTGGCACTGGTTTTTACCGATGAGGACATATATATATATGAGAGTTAAAACTAGTTAATTTCAACCTTAATTCACTGTCAACGCACAGTTTTTTCTGTACTTGTTTTTCAAAAACAGCCGTACAAAACGCATGTTCACATGAATATGGGTTGTTGAACTCTATCAAGGAATTCAAAGCTCATTTAAATGTCTCTGGGTATTCTGATTGTAAATTTTTTCTTGTGGAAATTAAGGAATTTCGCTCGAAATATTATTTGCTGTTGAAATTGTTATACATTTAAAACAGATGAAATACAAAATATTTTTTGTCAAACAAAACTCGATTGTTTCCGAGACCCACTAAAATATCCGTCGCGACCCATAGTTTGGGAACCGCTGCTCTTGAGTATTAGCTAATTTGTCAACGATTTTAATCAAGTACTTGAAATCAAGGGTTAAATCTTGATTTTAATTAATTCATTTAAAAAATGTATTGACTAAAATAATAAATTTTCTAAACGTTTAAAATGACAAAAAGAAATATTAAAATCTAAGGTGAACACAATTTGAAATGTTTCTATATGTATTCTACCTTAAAAAAAATCTTATTTGTGTTTTAAATAGTTGATAATATTGAATTTAATGATTGTTAAAAAAATTGATGTTAAACCAATTATAAATAGTTTCAATAAATTTAAATATAGGTAGCATACAATATAGTTTTAGATAATTAGGGGTCTTTTCCCTCTACGAGTTACGCTCGTTTCTGTTCCGCTACCGACGATTCTAAAAACATGATAATTTGGTCTGCTTTGAAACGATTACAGAGGTTTAAATCGTAATTAAACGACTCGTGGCGATCTGCTGTAATTAGGTTCTCATTCATTTCCCTTTGACTGAGGAATTATTAAGGTCGAGATAACTAACGGGTATTTTTGTGATTGATTAAATAAAATCAAACCAATAACTTAAAATAAGCTTGTATCAAGTTGCTACGTAAATAATTTTACAAATACGCTATAAGAAATTTATTTTAAATTAGACATTTTAAATGTATAGTATAAATATGATGTAATTCTCATCAAAGTTTTGTTTCTCAATTTAATGTTTATAAAAATAAACAAATAAATAAATAAACTAATAACTCTTAAGACCTATAAAAGACAAACTAAAGTTGTGTGACAGCATTAACTGCGAATTTCCAGGTTTGTCAAGCTTTTCTAAGAAAAGAATTATATAGGAAGAAGTCAAAGGCGAGAACGAACGAGAAAATCTACAGCAGACGATGATATGGATGATGATTAAATTCTCTACCAAGATCCAGAAGATGAGAAATTTTTTTAAAGTGAATGAAAATGAGTATTCAGAGTGTCCAGCATTGTGCAATAAAATCTCAGCAAAATGTGATTGAATAAAGTGCATTCAGCGAACTGTTGGTTCGATAATAGAAACTCGACAGAGATTCTCGCCAAGCAAAAGAAACAACAGTGCAATAAACCGTGAATAAAAGGAATTTCCGCCAATTTATGCCAGACGGTTATACACACACACACACACACATATATATATATATATATATGTATTCGGTACTCTGTCTAGCAGGGATGTAGTGGAGGGTATACGGAGGTATATGCCATATACCTTCTAGATTTTTTTTTTTTTTTTTTTTTTTTTTTTTTTTTTTTTTTTTTTTTTTAACCTGAATCGGGGAAATACCTTAATAAAAAGGGCAAAATTTGCAATAAAAATAACTGGTGGAAATAATCAGAGGTTCTGAGCATCTTATGCGTCAAACATACGCGAAGTTTTATTTAAGGGGTTAAAGCGGTTCTCAAATTTCTTGTTCAAGAAACGCGAAAATTTCCGATTCATTTTTAAATGTGATGATACAAAATTAGCAGGCCTGATTATTAAAGCAATTTGGAATAGTACTATAGTTCCTTTTTTTTTTTTTTTTACATAAATAAATTACTTACCGAATTATAAGCGATTTTTTTTCACGTGATGACAGATTTTTCTTCCTTTTTTCGTTATGACTAAAATTCGGTTCAAAACGCACGCTTTGACAGCATTTTCTGAAAGATATTTTTCTTTTACCAAAAAATGGAAAACATCTTTCGATTACATAGTTTCTTAGTAATATCACATACTAATTTCATACGTTTTCAAACAAAAATTATTTAAAAAATGTGTAAGAAAATAACCCTCTTGGACTTGAGAACAATCTTAAAAGTAGTATTTTCAATTTATATGCCAGAGTTGCCGGAAAGGAAAATTACCTTCTTTAAATGATGAATTATTTACTGTCAAAACTTTGCCCACTTTCACCTTTTCCGCCACAGCAATAGCGCGAAGAAAATGAAATCCTATGACGTGAAATTCCCAAACAGTTGCCACTCCATCATTGTCTATGCGTTGAAAAACCAGGTGACATACTTTTGAACTGATCTCTTCCTATAAATATCGTCCAAGGGCAATGCGCCGGAGAATTACGTCCTATTTTGTGTCCTAACGGTCAGGTGTTATACAAATCGTGACCTTTACGTATTGTTGAATGGAAAAGAATTACCATTGAATTTCCGTTTTTAGTTACTTATTTCTGTTTTGTTTAAAAATGACTATTTCTGCCTTCTTATTTAACAATGTTGCAAAAGATGCTAGTCATTTTGGTGTCAAGTTTCTGAGTTTCCCACAAAGGCGTTTCCACTTCCTTGATGTCCAACTTTTAAAACCCCATGCTTTTGAATTTATGCGATAGATGAGGATGTTGCAAAAATACTTGAAGATTACGTGTTTGTCAAGAGATTATTTTCCAGTTAAGCAAATGTCAAAACTCTTCTTCTTCTTCTTCTTTTTTTTTTTTTTCTTTTTTTTCGTTTTCAGTTTCAAAAATTTATTTAATGTCAAAACTCTTTTTTTTTTTCGTTTTCAGTTTTAAAAATTTAATTGAAAATTCCCATTTACACCCAAATGTATAAAAGTAAGCATTTTTATTGGATACAATTTAAAAAACGTTATTTTTACTTTTAGTTTCCCCAGTTTATTTTAATTGAATATCTCATTTTAGATTCATGCATAAAAAGAAATATTTTAGATTCATGCATAAAAAGAAATATTTTCACTGGATTTTAATTTAAAATACGTTATTCTCATTTTTAGTTTTGCAAATTTATTTAACTGGATATCTTATATTATATCCACTAGGGAGCTCTGCAACTTACGAGCTACGCTCGTCAACTGCCGTCTCGCTTCTAAAAATCAATTAATTTGACCTGCTTTTAAAAAAAATGCAGAAAATTGGATTATAATTTAAAACAAGTAAAAAAAAATCATGCGTTAAGCATAGATTATGAGGCACTTTCCAACGCTTCATGAAACCTTTAGCAAAACTTCGTTATTTAGGTAAATAAGGATATAAATCCAAATATAGCCAAATATGTATTCCAATACTATTGAATAGCCCTGTATTCAATCTGACAGCTAATATACATACATTATAATGGGAAAATTTAGTTTAGCAAAAAAATGCCTAGTAGCTTGAAAATCCCCTCTTTCAGCAATTTATACTAATAGATGGAAACATACTTGAATACTTTGTTCAGCCTTGTAGTTTGCCTGATGCTTTTATTATACATCAGTGTTAGTTAAAATTTATTTTAAAACATTCTTTAAACAATTGAAATCACTTTCTGATAGATTATCGTTCATAGGCTCCATGTACCCAATTCTTTGCGTGGCCCTGTATATCATTTTATCTAAATTCTGCAACCATTTCTTAATAAATTTAATGCAGTTCAGCGTAAAAATGTATAATTTATTTAAGAATCACCTTTTTAATAATTTATGCTCATATTCAGCAACCTTGGCGAGCTCTTTTGGGTAGCTCTGTATATTAATTATAGTATTTATACGCACCATATAATGTGCATAAATTTAGTGAAACTTATACGCGCTTTCATACTTAAAATGCATTTTATCTATCCATCAGCCATCATCGGATACATATACAGTACTTTCGAAAAAAATGTACTATTTGAAATTTTTTGTGTGTCCCTGTAAAAACTATGTACTTTATATTAGGGAAGGCAGTATGGTATAATTTATACTTAAGTCTCATTGACATACATCAATTTTATTATACATGAAACAGTTTAATATATTTAAAATATGTCGCACACAGTTCCCCCTTTTACAATTACCTAATAGAATTATTTTGTGTGGCCCTGTAAATGAATAATAGCTACATTTTCACCTCATATTTTATAGAATGCATATTTTAATGCACCTCTTAAAAGCATATAAATTTTAATATGATTGACAGGGTATAACATCTTTAAAATTCCTTTGAAACGATTTTTCCCCATAGGCCGTAATGTAATGGGAAACTTTTGACTCTCCCTGTAGATAAACTAATCATGGTAGAAACTTCATTTTCAATAGGGTTCGTGCTAGGGTAAACGTCAATAGCGTCCTAAAATTTCAAGGTAATCCGAGTATATTTACGGGAGTTACAGCGCGGACAGACGAACAGACGGACAGACAAACCGAATTCATAAGCACTTTTCAGCTTTGTTGAAAAATGCTAAAAAAAAAAAAAAAAAAAAAAAAAAAAAAAATAGCGATCGCCCCATTAAAAAGTATTCATTCTTTTCCGTTTTACGGGGGAGGTTTAGGGCCGAATGAGCTCATGTCAATGGCTGTTTTCGCATTTGATTATAATATTATTTAAACATTTCTGAATCAGCTAATATAACATGAACTTAATCAACAGAGTTTTAGTTTCCAGGTATTTTGTCCACCGCGGCGTTCGCAGGCGCCATGTCGCCCTTTGGAAGTTTTGGCATCCTTTTCGCGGTTTTCTCTTATTAAAGTTTTTAAAGGTAAAATATCATTATAAAGAATGCTTTCTTTAAAATCATTAATATTTTGTATCAGAGATATTTCCAAGCAAGCCCCCTTCGAAATATTTTATCTGGATGCGGCCTTGATCAAGTTAGTTGATTAGTGGGTTAGATCAGTACGTTATATTAGGTAAAAGGGTTCCGTTAAGTGAGATAAATGTCGAAAACATTTATCATTTAATTCCATTTCTATTATCCAAATTAAAATTTCATAAAAAATATTATTTTCCTTAAAATTGGCAAAACATCGAGGTCAATAAAAAAGATTTGTTTCTAATTTTGCAACATCAGATCCCAGAGTTGAAGTACTTATACATGTAAATCTTACAAGTATAAAGCTTATAATGAATGTTTTATCCTTCTTGTCAATTTTCCTGCTTACATTCAAAGGCTTTTAATATCGAAGACGAATGAATAATGTGCTGATTATTCTAATAATGTCTTGAAAATTTATGCCATTTCTTGTCATGTTCAAAACAAAGCTACTATTTTACATACGATCTGAATGGATTCAATGAACTTTTGTCAACTAAAATTAAAAATATTTTCATTGCTGTAATTCTTTAAAATAAATATGTCATATTTATAATCGAAATAAATTCAATGAACTTTCGTCGAAAAGTGTATGAACTAAAATTCAAAATATCTTCACTGCTATAATTCTTCAAAATGAAAGTTGTGAAAATTTCAAATTCCTCACAAAATTCCTCCCTAGTGGTTTTCTCGAAGGATTATCATTGTGTTTGCCATACAACCATTTCATATTTTTGTATACGGCAAACACAATGTTAGACCTGCGAGTCAATCACTATTGGTATTCATTTTTAGCTCACAGGCTATCATAGCCTGAGAGCTTATGTGCCCGCCCGTTCTGTATGTACGTTCGTATGTTCGTGCGTAACGCGATAACTCATGATAAAAATATCGGATTCACTTGAAATTTTGTATATAGGTATATCCTGATAAGGCGCTTCCCTGATTAGTTTTTGGAGTTCATTCGATATGTATAAGAGGGGAAACGGGGGGCTCATGCCGACCTCCTTAATTGATATAAACGGGATTTTCATGCAGAATTAACAGTCTTCGTTCAAAATTTAGATATAGGATCATTCTGATGAGGCGATTCCGTGACTGTCATTAGGTTTTCATTGAATAAGTATAAACAGGGGGAAAGGGGGGCTCATGGCCCTCTCCTTAATTGATATAAACGGGATTTTCATGCAGAATTAACAGTTTTCGTTCAAAATTTAGATATAGAATCATTCTGATGAGGCGATTCCGTGACTGTCATTAGGTGTTCATTGAATAAGTATAAACAGGGGGAACGGGGGGCTCATGCCCCCCCTTAATTGATATAAACGGTATTTTCATGCATAATTAACAGTTTTCGTTCAAAATTTAGATATAGGATCATTCTGATGAGGCGATTCCGTGACTGTCATTAGGTGTTCATTGAATAAGTATAAACAGGGGGAACGGGGGGCTCATGCCCCCCCCTCCTTAATTGATATAAACGGGATTTTCATGCATAATTAACAGTTTTCGTTCAAAATTTAGATATAGGATCATTCTGATGAGGCGATTCCGTGACTGTCATTAGGTGTTCATTGAATAAGTATAAACAGGGGGAACGGGGGGCTCATGCCCCCCCTTAATTGATATAAACGGGATTTTCATGCAGAATTCGTTGCAGAAAGAGTTTTCGTTCAAAATTTAGATATAGGATCATTCTGATGAGGCGATTCCGTGATTGTCATTAGGTGTTTATTGAAAGAATTTAAACAGGGGGAACGGGGGACTCATGTCCCCCCCCCTTAATTGATATAAACGGGATTTTCATGCAGAATTAACAGTTTTCGTTCAAAATTTAGATATAGGATCATTCTGATGAGGCGATTCTGTGACTGTTATTAGGTGTTCATTGAATAAGTATAAACAGGGGGAGCGGGGGGCTCATGCCCCTCCCCTTAATTGATATAAACGGGATTTTCATGCAGAATTTACAGTTTTCGTTCAACATTTAGATATAGGATCATTCTGATGAGGCGATACCGTGGCTGTTATTAGGTGTTCATAGAATAAGTATAAACAGGGGGAACGGGGATCATGGCCCTCCCCTTAATTGATATAAACGGGATTTTCATGCAGAATTAAGTTTTCGTTCAAAATTTAGATATGGGATCATTCTGATGAGGCGAGACCGTGGCTGTTATTAGGTGTTCACTGAATATGTATAAACAGAGGGAACGGGGGTTCTAATGCCCCTCAACTTGACTTGTATAAATGGATTTTTCAATCAGAATTGTCAGATTTCGTTCAAATCTCTGAATAGTTTTGGAAGTTTAATGGTTAAGTATAAAAGAGGAGAATAACTCCTCTTAAATTATATAAATGCTAAATGGGTTTTTATTAAGAATTATCCGATTTGCTCTGAATTTTGGATATAGGTTTTTTAATATTATAAAGCATGTACTTGATAGTTTAGGAGGTTCAATGATTAAGTATAAAAAAGGAGAAAGGGGAGAGCTCTTTCCCCTTCTTAAATTTTTTTTTTTTCGAACGGAATTAACAAAAATTCAAGGCTGTTATGTACAATCAATATGCGTAGCCTGTGAGCTCAATGCCATCAGTTTAACTGGGTAATATTCTTTTTTATTAGCTCACAGGCTATCATAGCCTGAGAGCTTATGTGCCCGTCCGTTCTGTATGTATGTGCGTTCGTGCGTAACGCGATAACTCATGATAAAAATATCGGATCCACTTGAAATTTTGTATATAGGTATATCCTGATAAGGCGCTTCCCTGATTAGTTTTTGGAGTTCATTCGATATGTATAAGAGGGGGAACGGGGGGCTCATGCCCCTCCCCTTAATGGATATAAATGGTTTTTTCATGCAGAATTAACAGTTTTTGTCCAAAATTTAGATATAGGATCATTCTGATGAGGCGATTCCGTGACTGCTATTATGTGGTCATTGAATAAGTATAAACAGGGGGAACGGGGGGCTCATCCCCCCCCCCTTAATTGATATAAACGGGATTTTCATGCAGAATTAACAGTTTTCGTTCAAAATTTAGATATAGGATCATTCGGGTGAGGGGATACCGTGGCTGTTATTAGGTGTTCATTGAATAAGCATAAACAGGGGGAACGGGGGGCTCATGCCCCTCCCCTTAATTGATATAAACGGGATTTTCATGCAGAATTAACAGTTTTCGTTCAAAATTTAGATATAGGATCATTCGGATGAGGCGATACCGTAGCTGTTATTAGTTGTTCATTGAATCGTATAAACAGGGGGAACGGGGGGCTCATGCCCCTCCCCTTAATTGATATAAACGGGTTTTTCATGCAGAATTAACAGTTTTTGTCCAAAATTTAGATATAGGATCATTCTGATGAGGCGAGTCCGTGGCTGTTATTAGGTGTTCATTGAATAAGTATAAACAGGGGGAACGGGGGTTCTAATGCCCCTCCCCTTAACTTGCATAAATGGATTTTTCAGTCAGAATTGTCAGATTTCGTTCAAATCTCTGAATAGTTTTGGAAGTTTAATGGTTAAGTATAAAAGAGGGGAATAACTCCTCTTAAATTATATAAATGCTAAATGGGTTTTTATTAAGTTTGCTCTGAATTTTGGATATAGATTTTTTAATATGATAATGCATGTACTTGATAGTTTAGGAAGTTCAATGATTAAGTATAAACAAGTATGAAAAATCATGCGTTAAGCATAGATTATGAAGCACTTTCCAACACTTAATGAAATATTTAACAAAACTTTCTTATTTAGGGAAATAATAGTGTATAGCCAAATATACCCAAATATGTATTCTAGTACATTAGAACAGCCCTGTATTTCATATGTCAGTTCATATAATGGGAAAATTTAGCTTAGCAAGAAAATACCCAGTAGCTTGAGATTTCTTTTTCAGCAATTCATAGTATTAGATGGAAACATACTTGAATACTTTTGTTCAGCCCTGTAGTTTACATTGTACCTTTATTACACGTCAGCATTAGGATAAAATTTATTGTAAACTAAAACACTTTTAAAACAACTGAAATCACATTCTCATAAATCATCATTCCTACTCATCCATGTACCGAATTCTTTGCGTGGCCCTGTATATCCTTTTATCTATATTCTGCAAACATTTCTCAGTAAACTGAATGAAGCTCAGCGTAAAAATACATAGCTTATTTAAGAACCACGTTTAAATAATTTTCGCTCATATTCAGTAACGTTGGTGAGCTCTTTATGGGTAGCCCTGTATATCAACTATAACATTTATACACACCATATAATGTGCATATATTTAGCGAAATTATAAACGCGCATATAATAATTAAAATGCATTTCATCCCTCCATCAGCCATCACCGGACACATATACGGTACTTCGGAAAAAATATACTATTTGAAATCTTTTGTATGGCCCTGTAAATGCTATGTACTTCATATTATGCAAGACAGTAGCGTATAATTTATATTAAGCTTTAGAGACATATATCAATTTTATTATACAGGATAAAGCTTAATATATTTAAAATATGTAATGGGAATTTTTTGATTCGCCCTGTAGATAAACTAATCATGGTTGAAATTTCATTTTCGATAGGACTTGTGCTAGGGTAAACGTCAACAACGTCCTAAAATTTCATGGCAATCGGAGCATATTAACGATTTTTCCCCATAGGCCGTAATGTAATAAGAAACTTTTGATTCTCTCTGTAGATAAACTAATCATGGTAGATACTTCATTTTCAATAGGGTTCGTGCTAGGGTAAACCTCAATAACGTCCTAAAATTTCATGACAATCCGAGTATATTAACGATTTTTCCCCATAGGCCGTAATGTAATGGGAAACTTTTGATTCGCCCTGTAGATAAACTAATCATGGTAGATACTTCATTTTCAATAGGGTTCGTGCTAGGGTAAACATCAATAACGTATAAAAATTTCATAGCAATCCGAGTATATTTACGGGAGTTACAGCTCGGACAGACGGACAGACAAACCGAATGCATAAGCACTTTTCAACTTTGTTGGAAAGTGCTAAAAAGGAGAAAGGGGAGAGCTGTTTCCCCTTCTTAATTTTTTTTTTTTTTTTTTTTTTTTTTTTTTGAACGGAATTAACGAAAATACAAGGCTGTAATGTACAATTAGTATGCGTAGCCTGTGAGCTCAATGCCATCAGTTTAACTGGGCAATATTCTTTTTATTGGCTTATGCACCACTTCACTTCCGGTAGACATGGATCCCTAGATTCCCCTATTATTACTCTTACATAAAATAAAGTTTTTTTCTTGTGCTCTAAACCGTATTTTTTTGTGCTGACGGCTCTTGTAGTATAACGGGGTGCAAAATTATAGGAACGATACAAAAACAAAGAAATTATTTGGTGTTTGCTATGTAAATGCGTATCTTTTTGTTTTAAAATTAAATACATGATATTCCAATTAATATTAAAGTAATCGTTTTCAAAAATTGTATAGGTTTTTTTAATCTTTTAAAAAATATACATTTTGTTAAATTTACGTAGGAGCAAAATGATAAAAACGTAGTCTATATTTCTAAAACCGCGGAGCATGATGGGCATATATATTTTCAAATATCGTTTGAAAAGGCATTTAACAGATTCTGGGAGCATTCATTTAGCTTGCAAAACATTTCGATTACAGGGAGAATCAAAATGATTTGTGACTTCGAAAGAGAAAAATTCTACCTTATAGCAATTTCGGAATGTAATTTCAAAGAATTGCCGATAAAAATTAATTTTCAAAGATTGCTATTTTTGATTTCTATCAGAATCTACTATTTACGTTACTACAAAATTTACAGGGAGGCCAAAAAATTCTTTTGAAACAGTCCAAAAGTTTGATTATTTACACGGTTCCGCTTAAAATAAAGTTAGCAAAGGAATTTGAAAGCCAGACAAAGTCACCAGCATCAATATTGATCGTACAAAGAACAATAAAAATGTGAGGAGTTCTTTAAAATGTAAAACCACGTCGATTTAGCAAATGGCAGTAAAAAAGCCTGCTTTCTTCTTGCATAGAAATGCCTAAAGGAGCAAACGAATTGGTCTAAAATTATCTTCAGTGTTGAAAAGAAAAATTATTTCAGTATTTCATACAAAATTAATCGATATATGCATGGCTTCGAAATGAAAGCGTATTTTTCAAGCCTCAGTTATGTGAAGTCCGTTTAAGAATACAGTAGACTTTTAAAATCGCAAAAAATGATCAAATTGTTGAATTTTCATTTTTAGCATAATAACATTATATGAACTCCCTGCTATTGAACACAAAAAGAATTTTTCAATTTCGACTATTTTTACTGGAGTTACAAGCATTTTTATCCAATCAGCTGATTCTGCCACGCCCCTTTGTTTACTTTTTTGCCGATTCGCATCCGTAAAATTTAGCCTAGTTTTTAGTTTTACCATACAAAATGTTATTATTTTACACTGAATACTTATTAATTTTGTGATTTCGCAAAACAATACTTTTAACTGTTTCTTTTAGCGTTTGTTTACAATGTAATTTAGAGGAATTGCTTTTTGTCCCCAATCTTTTTAGCGTAAAAAAAAAAAAAAAAAAAAAAAACTGTTAATATCATATTATATCATATATATTATAAAGCAGAAGTTCTGAAACTTCCAAACGAGTGTTTTCAAAAACTACCCGATGGATTTTTTTGCCGATTGTATCATTCGATGGGAAATATTTTTCCAAAGGTTTATGATTCAAATTTACAGGGATAACTCTGATTTTTCGTAGTAAATTTCGTATTTTTCGGTTATTTTTGACAAAAGGGTTGCCAGTAGCTGTTTTTGGCGAAAATTATAATTGCTAAAAGAATTAAAATGGCTATATCTATTAGAAATATTACAAATATCTTGCAAATAATAGCAGAAAATAACTACTGATAATATTAATAATAATAAAGAAAGACCGTTTAAATGAGGCGTAATATTATAAATATATAATTATCTTGAAAATAAAAAAAATATTTGTAATGCTTAAAAAATAAATTAACGCGAAATATAATAATTGGTTCAAATTTTGGCGACTGATCCCTGGCGTTAGAATAAAAACATGAATTCCAGAAAATGATTAAATGAATTTTGAATGATAGTTATTTCCCTTTTTATTATTTTCTTTCTCTTTTTTATCGAATTTCCGTATAATATAACTTACAGCAGAAAAAAGCAGATCTGATTGTAAAAGACACTGTAAGTTGTGAGTTACTATTCGTTTCTAAACCATTTTCATCTTGCTTTTGTTGCCAAAGAATGTGATTTTAAGCCGAAAATGCACTACTGACTTGATGCCTGACTTAGGTGCTTAATGGTCGCAATAATGTTTTTTTTTTTTTTTTTTTTCAAGTGAAGGTAATTTTTAGCGTATATTTTAATATTCAATCATAAATTATATAGATATGAGTATAACTCTTTTATTTCTTTTTGCAAATGTTTTTATTGTTAATTTAATTTTTCTTGCGCCATTTCGTCAATTTCACTTACAGGAAAAAATTCAGTTTTAAAATTTAAAAATTGAAGAAGGAAAGATTACCCCATCGATTAAAAATCTACCGCCAAATACCAAGATTAAATGTCAATAATGGATGATCGTAAATGTCACATTCACTTGACATTAAGCATAATATAAACATTAATTATGTCATCAAGTAATTTTTAATTCGACATTTTATTTCTACTTTTATATATGCTCTGCTAATTTGTTTTTCGTTATTTAAATGAAAATTTATGCTAATCTATATAATCTGGCTAATAGTTTGGCGATTTGTATAATTTGGTGAAATTGGTCGACGGTATAACCAAGTAGTACTGAAGGAAAAATTTTGCAATTCAAAGTAAATTTGTGCAATTATGCGTTATTACTATAGATAAATTCAACATTTTGAAATAAAAAATTCCCGCTGAATAAAATTTACAAGTCTTTTTTAATTGACCATTTCTTCTTCAATATTTCTTCAATCAATATTTCGCTATTCTCTTTCGCGCAGGCTAACAAAAATGTATTTTAAATATTTTATTAGATAAAACGTAAATAACATTTTTCTATTTTAAAAAAATATATATTTTTTTTAAAACCTAATTCTACCATTATGTGTCTTACAGGACAAAATAGCAGTATTACTTTTAAAAATGGTTCTATCTCTTAATTGTATGTTATTTGTTTATTTGGGTGTTTGAATTTAAATTGTCATCAAAAAATGCGATTTTGTACAAAGAAGGCATAAGCCGGAGCGATGTTCACAATTACTAAAGTCTCTCACTCTCTTTTAAATGTGTGAGAGCATTTTTAGGATATTTTTTATGTTTAATTGTAAATATATAAGTAGCAGTTATAGCAAAAAAATGCATATAATGTTTAAATTTTAGTATAAATGTCTTCCTCATCCAAACTGTAAAATAATTTAATTGCAACTTTTTAAAGTTTTGGCGCAGATGTCATATACGCACCACATTCGCACGATTGCAACAAAATGGCGATTTTATGCCTCGCATGGTAAACCGACTATGGTTGTTTATTTATTAATAAACTATTTATTAACTTTCATTTTGTTTTTTAAAATAATATAAATCATTTTGTTCTATAGCTATTAATTAAACTTTTTTATTTATTGTTTTTTTTTCAAATAATACTACATAATTAAAAAATATTTATGAAGTTGGTAATTAAAAATCAAGATCTCCAAATTGGCGCCAGAAAAAAATTGCGCCAATGTAGTGCATACATGACATCTGTGTCAAAGTTTTTTCACTATACATAAGTAGGGAAAATGCAGTATAAATACCGATTAAAGTTTTTTCTAAATATGGAAATTTTGTCACAGATTTGGTCATATACTCATCGGGATATCTCACTGGCGCCAAAATGGCATTATTTGCCTCATATGGTAACCCAGCTATAGTTGTTTATCTGATGATAAGTTGTTTATTTACTTTCATTTTCTTTTTTGAAATGATATTTGTTGTTTTGTTCTACAGTTACTTTTTTATTTATTGTTAATTGCTGTTTAAAATGATAGAAAATAATAAAACATATATAAATTTCTTTGGTATTCTAAAACGAGGATTTTGCCACATTGTAGTTGCAAGAAAATCGTGCTAAACCTATTGCGTACATCATGTCTGTGTAGGAATCTTTTGTGAAATATGAAAAGTGTAAATTGGCTACTACTTGATTATCACGTCAACCAATTTCGCCAAATCGTTCGCCAAGTTATACAATTTTACATAATTTTATCGTAAATAACTAAAGAGAAAATGCTTAAATACGAAAGAGCAAATAATTTTGTTTTCATTTTTCAGGAGGATATTTTGCAATAATAAAGTAATTGTTGTAGTGAGAATTTTAATGGTTTTTTTTTTTTTTTTTTTTTTTTTTTTTTTTATCGTTGGCAACTTGCTGTAACGAAAAATGTTTATTTTTTTTTCCTGCCATTGTTTTGTAAGAGCTGGTTTTGTCAAAGCCATGTTAAGATGGTATTCAAATTTTTGAACTCTTCCCAATTTCCACCTTCTTGAGCCGATTTTGCACATTTGCAATTCCCACTGAGATATTAACCATCTCAATGTACTTGACGAGTTTGAAGATGATTCTTGCATAATTGTGCCTTTTATCGCGCGGACAAAATTTAATATATATATATATATATAGTCGAAATTTTTTTTTTTTTTTTTTTTTTTTTTTTAAAGTCTTAAGTGAACTTAAGTTCACAAAAAATCCACATGATCAGCGCTATAGCTGCAATAATCACGTAAATTATGTATATAGCACTTTAAGAATAATGTGTAACGGCAGATCCAAAGTCCCGTGTCATACTGAAAAAAGATATCAAACTATTAAACTTTAAAGGAAATAAAAAACGAGTAAGAAAAACAGTATAAAGACAATATAAAAAGGCTGTGGATCTCATCAGCAGTGGGCAGTTTTAAAACACAGCAAATACATATGAATGGAAATGGAAAAGGACTATTATAATGTAGTGGCAGTGGGTTTCGATCAGAGTGTTACAATTTAAAAAAATCAAATGTACAAAAACATTTGAAATCATAACACTCCCCCACCGGACCCAAACGCCACAGAAAACAGCATATAACACATTTAAAATTGATACCGCCGAAATGAACAAGTATGTAATATAACTTAAAACAGAAATAAATAAAGTTGCATTTCGGTGGGGGAGTGTTATGATTTCAAATGTTTTTGTACATTTGATTTTTTTAAATTGTAACACTCTGATCGAAACCCACTGCCACTACATTATAATAGTCCTTTTCCATTTCCATTCATATGTATTTGCTGTGTTTTAAAACTGCCCACTGCTGATGAGATCCACAGCCTTTTTATATTGTCTTTATACTGTTTTTCTTACTCGTTTTTTATTTCCTTTAAAGTTTAATAGTTTGATATCTTTTTTCAGTATGGCACGGGACTTTGGATCTGCCGTTACACATTATTCTTAAAGTGCTATATACATAATTTACGTGATTATTGCAGCTATAGCGCTGATCATGTGGATTTTTTGTGAACTTAAGTTCACTTAAGACTTAAAAAAAAAAAAAAAAATTTCGACTATATTCTGCATTTCGATAATTATGCTGCTATAGCGCTATATCGCTTTGCATTTGTCTTCGTGTTCGGATTAGATCTGTTTGTTTCGTGTCCATTTTTGTTTATTTGTTTTTTTTGTATTTGCAACGAGTATACTCGCTCGACAAAAGTTAAATAAAAAATTCATCATTTACTTTAACTATGGGACTAAAAAAGTGCACAGATAAACGTTGTAAAACTTGCCCGAATGCGGACTTGTCGGTAAACATTTATGCGAATAGTACAATAGACCTGAATTATAATTTCTGTAAAATTTCTCATGTTGTCTACTTGTTAACTTGCATGGTGTGAAATCAAAGGTATGTGGGTGAAACTTCTGACGAGCTACATAAACGCATTAATAATCATCGTTCTATGTCTGAAAGAAACACCGGTAATTCGACTTTTGAAATTAAACATTTTCACTTACATGATTTTAAAAATGTTAGTATACAAATTTTAGAACAGATTTTTGATACCTCATTTCGTTTACGAAGTGAAAGTTTTTACATTCTACGTGCTAAATCTTTATATCCACATGGGTTAAATACTAAACTTTGCTATCAAACTGATAATTCAATGAGTGTGTACAGTTTGTTTTCTTCAGTTTACACATCTTCATTTCAGTACAATAGAGGTAAAAGAGGGAATCACTCTAACAAAACATTGTTTGCTAGATATAAAAATATTAATCCAGCCATTATATTACTTGATTTATACAATCTCTTTATTAAGAATTATAACATTAAAGAAATCAAAACTATTTTATTTAGTTTAAATTTTAAGATTCTACGTAGCTTACAGCAAAAAATTAATGATTTTAACTGTGATAATTTGCAATTTAAAGATTTATTAACAGACTTTTTATTGTATAAAATAGGTAAATTTAAACAGTGCAATATGGATAAAATATATTTTGTTAGTACTTTCCAACAAAAAAGTTTTGATAACTTATATTTAAATAAAATTATTACTAAACATAGTGAAATATTTCCTATAAAAAATTTATCTATTATTTCAACTTTCAGATATGTCAATACTTTGGGTAATAAATTATTTAATTATAGAGAAATTGCACAAAACTTGGATTCCTTTTTAAATGTCCCTTGAGATTGTAGCTCATATCAGAATTCCCCCTATTATGATGACAATTCAAAACATGTAGTGACTGGTAACCTTAATTTCATATCTAATGATGAATTGAAACATCTAATGAGTTTTGGAACAAAATTCAGATTAAACAGGAAAATGAATCTAAAAAAGTCTTTCAGTCTATTCAAATCAGAGCTACATACGTTCATACTTAATTTAAGCTATAAATACAATAAACCTATCCCCCTTTTTAACGATTGGAAACTAAAAATTTTGGATGATTTTAAAGTTTTTCAAACTAATTACATGAATGACTCTACTTATACTTACCACAAACTTACTTTTGATATACAGAGGGAAATTTCAAAATTAAAAAATTCTTTTGTTTTTTGTTCAGTTGATAAAGCATCTAATAATTTTGCAATAATCTGAAAAAGCTTTTATGCTGGTCTGATACATGCTGAGCTCAATAATAGTGTGACCTACAGTTTATATGAATCTACAATACAAACGCTTATAAAGAAACATCTAGCTTTTTCTAAAAAAGCTCATATTCCTTTGCCTAAAGTTAAAAATTTGTCTTTTCCTTTTCTATTCGTAACCCCCAAATTTCACAAAACGCCTGTTAAATATAGATTTATATGTAGCAATGTAAACAGCATCGGTAACGAATTTAATTGCAGGTTTGAAAAAATGTTAAAGAAGATTTTGGATATTTTAAAATTTAAATATAAAAATAGTAATGTTTATTGGATTATTTTAAATAGCTTTGAAATTAAAAATGAATTGACTAAAAATGACATACAGAATATACAAACTTTTGATTTTGAAAACCTTTTTACTAACATTCCTATTGCAGAGTTGAATAGCATTTTATTTAATATTATTGATTTGATCAGTGGGGACATCGATATGGATCTTAATTTATTTAGATTATTGTGTAATTTTTGTTTATATAATAATTATGTATATACAGGCTCAGACATTTATTTACAAAGTAATGGGATAGGAATGGGGACTAGTTATTCTTCCACGGCAGCTAATCTCTTTTTATTTTTTTATGAATATCAATTTTCAAGTGTAAATAAAGATGTTAACTTTCTGGCTTTCAGATACATTGATGATTTAATTATTTTGAACTGTGATCGTAATTTTTTGGAAATTTCATCCGATATTTATCCTGATATGCTGGTCCTAAAAAAAACTAATGAAAATAATAACGCTGCTGACTATCTAGATTTAAAAATCCACATTACAAATGATTTGCAAATTTCCATATATAATAAGAGAGATAATTTTAATTTTGAAGTTAATCAGTTGGTTAACTGGACTTCAAATATTCATAAACGTGTTTACATTAATATAATTATTGGTCAAGTTTTCCGTTACTACAAGCTCTGTTCAAATAAAAATTTTTTTTTAAAGGAACTGCTTCATTTAATTAATATTTTACAATACAAGAATAATTTACCTCTAAAATTTATTAAAAAATATACTAGTTTTACTGATAGTCTGCATTTTTAAGTAATTGCTATATGATTGACAGTTAATGATTTGTATAACTTAAAGCCTTTTGGACGGTTTTACAAGGATGTCTGCAATCGTGTGGCAACGACATGGAAACGTATACGGATTGATTTTGGATGCTGGTTTTTAGTTGTTTAGTGTGGCTGTTTCTCTGAGGCTTGGGTAATGCAACTTTATTTATTTCTGTTTTAAGTTATATTACATACTTGTTCATTTCGGCGGTATCAATTTTAAATGTGTTATATGCTGTTTTCTGTGGCGTTTGGGTCCGGTGGGGGAGTGTTATGATTTCAAATGTTTTTGTACATTTGATTTTTTTAAATTGTAACACTCTGATCGAAACCCACTGCCACTACATTATAATAGTCCTTTTCCATTTCCATTCATATGTATTTGCTGTGTTTTAAAACTGCCCACTGCTGATGAGATCCACAGCCTTTTTATATTGTCTTTATACTGTTTTTCTTACTCGTTTTTTATTTCCTTTAAAGTTTAATAGTTTGATATCTTTTTTCAGTATGGCACGGGACTTTGGATCTGCCGTTACACATTATTCTTAAAGTGCTATATATATATATATATATATATATATATATATATATATATATATATATATATATAAACTTTTTAGGTGGGAGTAGCTTTGAGTTTCTGGCTTCACATAATGAAAAGTTGTGAAGAAATTTTTCAGAAGTTGTACCATGGTCACGACTGTAATAATTAATATTTCTTCAGATAATGGAAAATTTTAAATCCTGTCCACAATGGTCTCATTTCGCTTCCAAATGTGCACTGTTAGTAATAAACTAAAATAGTTACTTCTAAATAGCTGGTTTTTGTACAACGTTTAAGATAATTTAATATCACAATGGTGTCTAAATCGTTTTCAGCAATGAGCAAGGTGCTGCTGGAGGTCCAAATTATTTAAAATACAAATTTAAATTCACCAGTTCGTTTCATCCGAGGTTGATTTTGAAATATTGACCAGCGCAGCGGGCATAGCCTGCTAGTATTTAATATATTAAAAATTTTTAATATATTTAACAAAAAATTGTACAATAAGAGGTTTTGCACCTCGCATTTTGCACCTCGGTATATAAGCATTAAAAGTCCAATTCACGTGATTCTGTATTAAATTAAACATTTAATTAAATTAAAATCTTCCAGAAATTCGGATTTTTGAAATAATATACAGTGCCAGCAAAAAAAAAAAAAAAAAAAAAAAAAAAAATCTTGACACTTGCGATTTTAGACGTTTTGTTAAATATCTAGAAATATACATATGGAATTATTCTGAAACTCCAGATGTGTAAACAAAATAGTACAGGTCATATATTTCGCGAAGATTTCCCCCCGAAATCCCATAGGCTACTGTCGACAAATTGAAAAATAACGAAGATCTTTTGAATAATCCTGTCAAAACTAACGCAGCAAAAGCGTTCAAACTGCAGATTATGATTAAATGGCTTATTGTAATAAACTGTGTTTATTTTTATGAATACAGCATCATGTATACTCGAAGAGAAATTAAGGCTTTTATAAAAACAGTCTCAAATTTTGCCAAGTTTTTTGCTTATAATTTGCAGAGTTCTTAATAAAAAACAATGTTCTTTTCAGAAAATATGACAAACAACATTGTACACCATGTAATGAAAATTTTAAAAATATTAATAATTGCATGAAAAACTAGTTGGATGTTTCAATCCCAAAACTTTCTTCTATCTCATAAGTATATTTTAATTAAAAAAAAAAAAAAAAACGTGGTGACCCCAAAGTTACCCACTATCGAATTTCCTCGAACATTTGACCTAGCCTAATGAGATTCTGGTATCCGAAAAGTCTAAAACGCAAAATTTAATTAATATTCTGAGAAAATGAGCTTAGTAGTGCCTCATGTTGGATAATTTATACTAAAATCTAATAAGCATCTATTTATGTCAAGATCTAACAGAATCTGAAATTTGATGGAATTTCGTCCATTAGTTCTTGAGATATAGTTATAACAAAAAAATTGCAAAACGTAGCACAGCAACACCATATCTTGGACAATTTATGCCAAAACGTAAAAAAAGCGTTTGATTATGCTATGGTATAAAATAATCTGAAGTTTGATGAAATTCTGTGCATTAGTTCTTGAGATATAGCTAGTTTAAAAAAAACGTGTAAAATATAGCACTGCAGCAGTATCAGTTGAAGGATTTATAATAAAACGTAATCATCGTGTAATTATGTTATATGTCATTTTGTAACAAAATCTGAAGTTTGGTGAAATTCTGTGCGTTGGTTGTTGAGATATAGCTATCGGAAAAATCGTGCAAAATGCAGCATAGCTGCATCACCTGTTGCAAGGTTAATACCAAAATGTAATCAGCGTCTAATTATGTTATATATTCTAGTGTAACAGAATCTAAAATTTGATGAAGTTCTCTGCATTAGTTCTTGAGATATAGCTATCGCAAAAATCGTGTAAAATGTAGCATAGCAGCGCCACCTATAGGGCAGTTCACATCAAAACCTGATCAGAGGCTATGTATCTCAAGGTATCGCGGAATCCGAAATTTGGTGAAATTCTGTGCATTAGTTCTTGGGATATAGCTATCATGAAAATCATGAAAAACGTGGCATAGCAGCGCCACCTGCTGGTCAATTTACACCAAAACTTAATCAGCGTCTATGTATATCAAGGGGTCACAGAATCTGAAGTTTGGTGAAATTCTGTGCATTAGTTCTTGAGATATAGCAATCTTGAAAATCATGAAAAACGTAGTATAGCAGCGCCACCTGCAGGTCAATTTTCACCAAAACTTAATCAGCGTCTATGTATATCAAGGGGTCACAGAATCTGAAGTTTGGTGAAATTCTGTGCATTAGTTCTTGAGATATAGCAATCTTGAAAATCATGAAAAACGTAGTATAGCAGCGCCACCTACAGGCCAATTTTCACCAAAAACCAATAGGCACTAATTCATATCAAGGTCTAACTGAATATAAAATTTTATTAAATTTCGAGCATTAGTTCTTGAGATAGAGCGCCCACAAATTTTTTGTCACATACAGACAGACACACAGACAGACAGACTCACAGACAGACATTTTCTAAAAATAGTCAAAACGTATTCAGGACCTCCTAAAACGTATAAATCCGTCGAAAACCGGAAGTCGAAAATTTTCATGAATCCAATGTCGACAGCGTTAGAGAAAAGTGGACTGATTTTATTATACCATAGGATTTTATTGATTATTGCCAGGGGGCAAACATTTAAATGAGCTTTTGATTTGAGAGCGAGGGCGCTCGATACAAACGTGTTGTTCGAAGGACAACGAAGCTCAACTGAGCGTTACATCATTTATCAGCTAGGTGGCGCTGATCTCTTAATCAAACTTCGGGAGCGCACATACCGGCCCCCATTGAAGTATTCTGATAGTTCAATGATACACAACAATTAAATATACAATAACATACAGATACTACTACAAATTAATGGTTACACATAAAGCACTTAATATACATACAATAAGAAGAAATAATAAATTCAATAGAAATAGGTTAAGCTTAATTAATATTTTCGTTATTTACAATTGGTAGAACACAAATATTAGAGATACTTCTTTTGTAAGTTCCGGATGGAGTCCGGACTATTACAACCCTAACATTGTCGTCATTTCCCTTGATGATTTCTGAAATACGACCTATTATCCATTTACAAACTGGTAGGTCTCCATCCTTTACCAGAACCATCATACCTGGTGCAACATTTTGTTTTTTAAAGAGCAAATGGCTTAAATAAGAATTGGACCAATTTTTCCAAATTAATTGCACGATTTTTTGAGTTTTTTTGCCATCTGTCGAGCAAGTTTTCTCTTACATTAATCAAATTTGGCTCAGGAAGAGCATTAATTGGTCTACCAATCAAGAAATGTCCTGGAGTCAAAACTTCATAGCCTTCTAATTCAGAAGATAATGGGGAAAGAGGGCGCGAATTTAGAATACCTTCGATTTGAGTAGTAATAGTTAAAAATTCTTCAATGGTTAATTTCGTAACACCAATAGTTCTTTTTAAGTGATATTTGAACTGTCCGACGCCTCTCTCCCAGAGTCCTCCAAAATTTGGGGAACGAGGGGGAAGAAATTTCCAGAGAACTTGCTCGGATGACAGAAAATTTGATACATCATCATTGTTTTTATTTATAGAATTTAATAATCTCTTTAGTTCCGCACATGCTCCAACAAAGTTGGATGCATTGTCACTAAAGATAGTATTACTTTTGCCTCTGCGAGCAAAAAATCTTTTAAGTGTTGCAATTAATGCAGCAGAAGTTAAGTCAGAAAGTAGTTCTAAATGAACTGCTTTAGTAACCATGCATATGAAAATGGCCACATAAACTTTATTAAATATCCCTTTTCTCTGGTTGCGATATTTAATAAAAAATGGACCGCATAGGTCAAGACCTGCATTTGAAAACGGTGGCCCTTGTATTACTCTCTCAGGGGGTAAATTACCCATTATTTGACTTACAATTGAAGGTTTTATTTTGAAACATTGAACACACTCGTGTACAACCTGACGAGCAATGTTTCTTCCATTAATGGGCCAAAATAACTGTCTTATACTATTTAATAGCCCTTGAGGACCAACATGTAAGTCTTTTTTATGATAGTAAAGAAAGATAATTTTAGTCAATTTGCTACTAGGGGGTAAAATAATTTGGTGAGATCGGTCATAGCTTAAATTTGAGTTGGTCAAACGACCACCCACTCTTAACAGATCATCTTTATCTACGAAGGGATCTAAAAATCTCAACTTACTTTTTACAGGGACAGACATGCTCTTTTTCAATTCCGAAATTTCTGATGAAAAATACTCACCTTGAGCTCTCTTAATTAAGAAATTTCTAGAAACTCTTAATTCATCTAGAGTTAAGGAACCCTTAAGTTTTTCCTGGTTTTTACAGTTGTGGACAAACCTGAAAATAAATGCTAACACTCTCATTAATTTAATATAACTATTTGAAATGGTAAGAAAAGAGTTCAAAAATTCATAGTTTATAATTGAAGTGAGAACCGGAACTGACTTTAGTTCCTTTAAAAAATGTTCGTCTTTGTTATGAGAGTCCTTTTGTGGACAAAAATTTACAATGTCTTGTTTCAGGAAATCGGGTCCTTCAAACCACAGTTTATTTGTAGCAAGCGATTTTGCATCTTGACCTCGGGATAACATCCGCTGGATTTAGTTTTGACGGCACATATCTCCACTCGTAGTTTTTGGTAAGTTCTTGAATCTTAGATACTCGGTTCGCTACGAAAGTTTTTAGAAGATGTGGGGACATGTTTATCCATGCTAGGGAAATCGTAGAGTCCGACCAAAGTATGACTTTGTCGATTTGAAGTTTCATAGCTCTAATTACCTTTTGAGCAAGTTGGCACAACAATAGACATGCTGAAAGTTCAAGCCTCGGTATGCTGACAGTTTTGATAGGGGCAACTTTACTTTTGCTGCAAATGAGGTGGCAAACAGGCGAATTTGAGTCAGTGTTCGTTTGAAGATAAAGGCAAGCTCCGAATGCTTTCTCACTGGCGTCAGCAAAACCATGTAAGAGGATAGTTGAAGCATCTTTAATAAGAATACATCTGGGAATTTTGATGGTTTCTATAAGAACTAGTGAATTGAGGAAATTGTCCCACTCTTGAGCAACATGAAGTGGAATTTTATCATTCCAGTCGCACTTTAGCAACCATAGTTGTTGCATGAAGATTTTTGCACGGCAAATTACAGGGCCGAGCAAGCCAAGGGGGTCAAAGAGTCTTGCAATTTGACTTAGAATTTCGTGTTTTGTGTAGTCAGAACTTTTGTTGACGATAACTTTAAAGTTAAATGTATCACTAATGCAGTCCCACATTATTCCGAGAGTTTTTGTTGAAGTTTCTTCGGCATTTTGATTAAAGGGAAATGTTTGATAATCAGGATTTATTTCTTCAATAACATTAGAACGCCATTTATGCAAGGCCATCTGACCTTTTTTGAAGATGTCTGTTAATTGTTTTTTAATTTCAAAAAATTCGGAAATGTCTGATGCACCTGACAGACAATCGTCCATGTACATATCGTTCTTTACAACTTCGGCAGCTAATGGGAAATTGTTGGCTTCATCTACCGCTAACTGTTGGAGCACTCTAGTGGCAAGGTATGGACTGCTTGCACAACCGTAGGTGACCGTTTTCAGAGTGTAGATTTTATCAGGTTCCTCCCTCCCTTCTCTCCACAATATTTTTTGGTATCTAGTATGCGACGGATTTACTTCTATTTGTCGAAACATTTTATTTACATCAACTGTAAATGCGAAAATATGTTTTCTAAAACGAATCATAATTGAAAAAAGATCATCCTGTATTATCCCTCCTTTAAACAATAAGTCGTTTAAAGACTTCCCATTAGTAGTTTTACAACTCCCATCAAAAACAACCCTCAGTTTAGTTGTAGTACTTGATGGTCGCAAAACACCGTGATGAGGGAAAAAATATCCTTTGTCAGGATTTATGTCATCGGAATTTTCTTCCATGTGTCCTAAAGTAGTGTATTCTTTTAGAAATTCTGAGTATAATTCCTTTAATTTGGGATCCCGCTCTAAACGGTTCCATAACTGATTTAATCTTTTAGCGGCAATTTGTTTTGAATCTCCCAGAGAATTATCTATCATTTGAATCTTAAAGGGTAATTCAACTACATATCTGCCGTCCGGTTTCCGATAGTGAGTCTTTAAAAAATGTTCATTACAGTAATTTAATTCCTCACTAACTAAGGGTTTTAATTCACTTACTTGCTCTATTTCCCAAAAAGAACTTATTTCTTTTTCCAAATTTTTATAATCTGTTACTAAAAAACAAGAATCAGAATAGTCCCTTAAATTTGAGATAGAATTGCATACAGTTCCTGATATAATGTGACCGAAAAAAGTTTCTACTAACATTAATTGGGAATCATCAATTTTAATTTTATTAGACCCTATTAATTCATAGAATAACTGCGCTCCAATCAGTGCATCTACGCGTTTCGGCTTATTCCAATTATTATCCGCTAATTCTATGTTCGACGGCAATTTTAATTTTGACGTATTTATATATTTGGGTGGTAGATTAGCGATTTTAGGAACAACTAACATATCTAATTGATAAGATTTAGTTTTGTTTTCATTCGTTAATTCCGTACTAACAAATGATTTAGCGTTTAAACATAAATCATTAAGTCCGGAAATGGAAATATGAGTTTTTTGTTTACGCAATCCTAATAGATTTGCAGCATAAGAAGACAATAAATGCGAGGAGGAACAACTGTCTAATGCAGCAATTAAAGGTTGAAATTCCCCAGAACCGTCCTTCAAATATATCACAGCTGTGTTTAAAATTACACAAGATTTATTTATTTCATTTTCCTTCGCGAAAAATGTTTGATTATCAGGAGAAAGGGAGGGGGGTGAATCCACCTGTCGCCTCTCTGTCTGATCTTCAACAATGAATTGCCTTGTAATATTATTTTCATTTAATGGATGAAGTAATGAATTATGCTCTTTGCTGTTACAAGAAAGGCATTTATTTTTAGATAAACAAGGATTAGGTAAATGGCTGTTTAAGCAAGATTGACATAAATTGTTATTTTTAACAACTTCTGATCTCTTTATCACGTTCATTTGTTTAAATTTCTCACATCTATATAAAGAATGTGAGTCTTTACATCCTAAAATACACTCTTTTCGCTGTTTTGATTTTGTTAAAAAGGATTTTTCCATGTTTGGCTTAGTGCCAGATTTCCAGTTATTATACGGAGATTTTTTTTGTTCCTTTGAAATAACAGTATTTTGAAGAATACGACTTCTTTCTTCCAAAAAGCTTAAAAAGCTAGCTAATTTAGGAATTTCGTTTTTATTTAATTTCATTTCGAACGATTTTTTTATTTCAGAATCCAATCTTTGAAACAAGATGTGCATTATTAAAGCATCTGACAGCTCATTCGATTCAAATTCAAGTAATTTTAATGCACGCAAATTACATTTTGTATTATCAATTAATTGCATTAAATGATTAGGAGAATCGGGTACTTTTGAAAAATTAAGTAGTTTAATAATATGGCAATCAATGACAGCTCTTTTATTTTCATATCTTTCTTCTAAAGATTGCCAAAGCGATTCGTATGTATCTTGAGCTGACTCAAGCCTCTTGGCTTCACCTTTTAAACAACCCTTTAAGTAGCATAACTGCTGAGTTGAATTCAGATTTTTATTATTACCGATAATAGACATAAATTGAGATTTGAAGTTTTGAAATTCGTCATATTTTCCATAAAAATTGGGTAGAGGTAAGTCTGGAATTTTAAAGTTATTACTAACAGTAGGGTTTTCTTTATTCATATTAACACATTCATATTTAGAAAGAATAATGTTAAGTTTTACCTCTGAATCTTCCAGTTCATCTTCTAGCTCAGTTGCTAGTTCCAAAGAATCAGTTATGTCGACATCTTCCGGAAGAGTTGTATACGATACTATTAAATTACGTAATGACGTTTTAATTTCCAAAATAGAATCCCTTTTGCTTTCTAAGACGAGTCGTTGTTCTTGCTGCTCTTCTAGCGATCCTTTTAGATGAATGCATTCAAATTCATTAATGAATTTCGTAATTTTATTTACTTTTGTTTTCAATACGCCGCGTTGGCGATTTAAAGTAGTTAAAGTAGTCATGTTTTATTTAGCTGTCCTCCGGGTCGGTTAGGACCATATGTCAACAGCGTTAGAGAAAAGTGGACTGATTTTATTATACCATAGGATTTTATTGATTATTGCCAGGGGGCAAACATTTAAATGAGCTTTTGATTTGAGAGCGAGGGCGCTCGATACAAACGTGTTGTTCGAAGGACAACGAAGCTCAACTGAGCGTTACATCATTTATCAGCTAGGTGGCGCTGATCTCTTAATCAAACTTCGGGAGCGCACATCCAATACTTTCTTCTTGTAAAGATAGAAGAAAGTAATAAACAGATTTACTAAATAAAGTTTCAGTGCGCATGCGTGATCTCATTCAAAATATAATTTGCATAATGTGTTAGGTAAATGTATACAGCAACTTTTGTAAAAGTCTCAAAAACATAACTTGAAAATTCTGAAAATTATCGTCGACAGAATAAGATCGAAATTGTTATTCCCAAAATGAAGAAAAAAGATGAGGGGTTGTATCCATATTCCATTGATTAGTGTCTACACAATATTGCACGTACTGCTATATTTGGATATGGCTCCTTTTTTTTTCTTTTTTTTAACGGATTTTCTTGTTATTCTATCGACGATAATTTTCAGAATTTTCAGGCTATATTTTTGAGACTTTCACAAAAGTTGAATTCAAAACAAACTTAACGCGACGGTTCTCCATTTCTGGGATCGGAGGAGATAGCGTCACATACATACAACATGCATACGGTCGGATTTTAATAATGTAGGTTTACGTGTGATAACAATCATTTAAAGTCGTAAAATCTGTTTTTTTTTTTTTTTTTTTTTTTTTTCGATTTGTTATCACGATTTTGTTGATATTGCTTGAAATGGGCTTGACTGACGTCATTTCTCTCTTCTTATAAGGTAATCATTATTGATTCTACAAACTATTAAGAGCATTACAAAAATTATCATATTGCTGAACAGTAGTTAACAGAGTTGAATTCAGGGAGTGGTGTTTTCATTGGTCAAAAAGCTCAGGAAGTTTGAGTTTGAGTGAACAATGCTTTGAGGTCTATAGCTACAAATGGCTGTTACCTCGAATGATCCATAAACCACAGAAACAAATATAGAACACTTTATTATTACAAGAAATCCAGTACATACATTTTAATACACATCACAGGGACAACACCCGCACACCCATGCCGCTAGCTGGACTCGAACCAGGGTCCAGCGGTGTGGGAGGAGCTCACGCTACCGACCACGCCACTGGATCGGCTCAAAAAACTCAATTCCCCACCGGAACTCTATGATGTCCCCACTCCTCGAGCCACAGAAGTCCGTCCCGGATAAAAGTGTCTGAATTCAACATTGGTTAACATAGTCAAAGAGCCAACAGCACAAAAACCTATGTTATAGAGCACAAGAAAAAAAAACCCTTTATTTATGGAAGAGTAAGTAATAGGGGAATTTAATGATCCGTGTCTTCTGGAAATGAAGTGATGCACAAGCCAAAAGTTAATACCATTAATGGCTTATTCATAGGTTTATCGATGTGTTTTCCTGCTCCCAGTTTTCTATGTTTTCATGCCTTTGATTGTACGTCAACCACAATGTAAAACCTACGAGTAAACCACTAATGATATTAATTTTTGTCTTATGCACCACTTCACTTCCGGCAGACATGAATCATTAGATTCCTCTATTACTATTCTTCCATAAAGTAAAGGTTTTTTCTTCTACTCGATAACATAGGTTTTTGTGCTATCGGCTCTTGGACTAATAGTGTGTAGTTTAAACCCGTTAAAATAAGTATATAAATTAAAACTATCAATTTTTGAATCATTTTTGTGGTGTAACTCAGTCAGGAGTGACATGGTGACTTTATGTCCATCAAAAACATTAAAAACTAGTTAGATGTGCCAATCCCAAAACTTTCTTCTATCTCATACGTACATTTTAATATTTTTAAAAAATAGTTACTCATTTTAATGCTTTAATAATTTTAATTCAATACCATACCAACTTTGATTTTCATTTTAAATTTCTGCTTCAGTCAATTAATCGGAGTAAAAATGAATTTCCGTCTCTGCACGAGCCGATAGACAATAGAATGAGAGGCAGTTTTTTTATTTTATTTTTTTTTTTAATTCAGGGAGGACCTATTTGCCTTACCAAAACATAATCATATACAAAAAATTTAGTTCAGTTCTAGAAATAATTTCATACACTTTTAGGTGGCACAACATTGAAAATGGCATGAAATTCGCTATTGCAGCGCCCCCTTCAGACGGATTTTTTTTCAAATTCAGAGAGGATCAACTAGCTATAGTCATATACTTACACAAAAAATTTGATTCAATTCGATGCATAACTTCATATCGGTACAATACTGAAAATAGCACAAAAATCGCGATTGCAGCGCTCCCTTCCGGCGGAATATTTCAAAAGTGAAGGAGGACCTGCTTGCCACAGCCAAAAACATTCACAAAAAATGTGGTTCAATTCTATGCATAACTTCATACACTTTTTGATGGTAGAATGGTGACATACGGACGGACACACGGACACACACACACAGACACACACACACACACACGGACAGACGGACATTTTGTAAAAACATGTTTTTTGGAATCTCTGATCCCTAAAACGTGTAAATCCGTCGAAAACCAGAAGTCGAAAAAAAAAAAATCGATTACAATACTTTCTTCTATTGAAGATAGAAGAAAGTAAAAATTAACTTTTTCTCTAGTTCAACGTTCGCAACCTTTATTTGTACGACACCTTTCAGTTAAAAAAAAAAAACATTGAGTTACTTAATAGGAAGTGCATCTAATATTAGTATAGAAATTTTGCATGATCTCTATAAGCTGTCGTCTATCCTATCCTATGAAACTGGCAAATTGTCGTACAAAGAATGCTCTATCATGAAAAACATGAATTGGTAATTCCAATCTGTAATACATTGAATAATAATTAAAACAACAAATGTGAAGAAAAATGCGTTTAATTAATATTATCAAAACTCTGAGATTTCCATTACTGGTGTTTACTTATGAGGGCATCTATATCACAATTAAAATCGGTCAATTTTAACTTTAAGTCATACACAGTTTGTTTCTGTTTGATGTTTTTCAAAAACAGCTAATTAGAAAGAGCACTTCACACAAATATGTCGTGTTTTATACGATCAAGGACTTCAAAGCTGATTTAGATATTTTTGGATATCTTATTCCTAAGTTTATCCAGAAGGAAATTAAGGATTTTTCGAAAATTGCGCGATCCTCGATTGTTCTGCGACCCACCAGACCACTCGCAGCGACCCAAAAATGGGTCGCGACCCTTTTGTCTAGAGCCACTGTTCTAGTGAATAATTAATAAAATCTCAAATAAAATCTCAACTAGTCGTTGGGGGCCACCGTAATACTTACCCATCATGTATATGAAAATAAAACATGTGAAAATTATTTATACAATGCATTGCAATTCATAAACAAAATTTAAATACTGTTAATATACATAGTAATGCTATATTAAAGAGCTGCTGATGTACAAATTTCGACAAATTATATAAAACGCCAAACTACTCAAGTAGTACCGAACTGCGTAAAAAAAACATCCTTATAACTCCAAAAATAATAATTCTATTAACTAACAATTAACTGCGTCGGATTAAGCGTCTCATTTCCAATTAAAATATACCTCTGAATTGAAATTTGAATGAAATACAGGGTCATGAAAAGTCGAAGAATGTGGAAAACAGGATTACAAATATCTCGGCAACTAATAATCCGATCGACTTCGTTCTATATGCAAAATGTGTGTTATTTTATTGCCTTTTATGTCCATTTCTTAGAACAAAAAAATTCGAAAATTTTTATATACCTTTCATCAGAACGAATTTTCCGAGAGTCCGAAAAAAATAGTTCCGGATTATCGAGGTTGCTGATATTAAATAGGCTTCGTCCCATTCTTACATACTAACTACATACAAAATTTCAAGTCTCTATCTCAATCTGTTCGGGAGATAGAGCGTTTACAGACAGACGGACGGACGGACGGACGGCAAAAATTTTTTTCTAAAAATAAGTTTTTCGGAATCTCCACTATCTAAAACGTGTAAATCCGTCAAAAAAAATTTTTCGATTTTCAAAACGATTGCAAGACTTACCCTATACTATGTATGATGGGTAAGTAATATAAAAGCTTGCATTAAAGGGTTAATATGAAAACCATAAGCTAATATGAGTGCTGTTTTACTGAAATATAATCATGCAATTTTAAATGATAAAAATATTTGTTGCGAGATGATCTAGTGAAAGTATGAATTTTGATTTAGCGGTACACTCGTCTAAATGTTTGGGAACCTCTGTGGTATTAAAGAACAGTGATACACCTCGTGATCATCAGAAATGCAACAGGGGATAAATAAGAATCAAGAATAATGATATTTGTTTAAATTATCCCTATTTATAAAAAGAAATCTGATGAGATTATCCCATCATTTAAAAAATGTAAAAAAGCTCAAATAGAATTTATTTTTGTATTTTGTTCATAGCGTGCTTGATACAGTGGAATAACCAAATTCTGTCAATCACATCACATTTATTAGATACAGGGCAATTACATAAATACAAAAATGAAATAGTTGACAAAAATTGATCGTATGAAATACAAACAAAACAAAATTCCTCAATGAACCCCTTGAAGGGCGGTGGTACATCTATGAAACCACTTAATTTTAATTATCAAACGCCACCGTGGAACCGGAATTTTGGTCAAACAAAAATTCAGTTTATTGAATGCGGGAAACATGGGTTTTTCTTATTTAAACATAAAGTTTTTTTTTCAAATTCTGGTGCATTTCTGGTGTATTCAAATTCTGATCATTAATTCCAATATCTTAAGCAATGAATGTGCTGTGCACCGCAAAGGGTTAAAATCAGTAGCGGCTCGTCAGGGAGTGCTGCATCAGATTTTTCTTACCACTAGAATTTAACAGAATCTTTTCTATTACTTATTCGACAAATTTTGTTGATTAAAGAAAACTGAAACTAACTACCATACAATTTTAGTGGTATGAATAAATTGATGCAGCACTGCCTGACAAGCCGCTACTGGTTAAAATATTTTCTTGATTACTTAACTCAAACTGTGAACTAATAGGAGCACGAAACTGTTGCCCAGAAGTCCGTAATATTAGTATTAAGAATGCTACTTTTCAAAACAGGTTGATGTATATCTTGCCGGCAGTGCTGAATGTTTTGATAGTTAATTTTTATAGCAGAATGCATTCAAATAAAAGTTTTAACCAGCACAATCATTCATTTCCTTATTATTTAACCACACAATTTAAACTGTAATTAACGTTTGGCCCACGTATTTTACCATGTATGTACAAAAAAAAATCTAAAATTTTGCAGAAACTTTTTTACATGATTGAAAATTTCGGATTCTGCATGCAAAAATGCATAAAAATTGTCTATTACAAATCAGTTGGAAATTGCTGTTGCCTAGTATTGTTTTACAGAAGCAATTTACTGCAAATGTATGTTTTGTAAGTTGTCTAACCAGTATGCATATGATTCAGTAAAAACCATTATTGTCAAACGATTTTTTTTCAGTCGTTTGTAGTGGACGAATGGAAAGAATTAGTATATTAGCAGTAGCGCAAAATTTTGTCTACAACTCTCATTTTAACGCTTGGGCGATTCCTAAGTTCTGATTTTCTTTTTAATCTTTCACTTTAAAAAAGCCAGAGAGCTGGACTGCGTACTCTGCTAGTAAACAGATATCACTTTCACATATGAAAGTATGAGGCAATGGGTACGCGTGAGTTAATCAGAGCGTCGCAAGACAATTATTCGCCTGTTAGAAGAGAAACAACTGTTTCATTTTTCTGCATTAAACGTTTAAATGGAATATATCTATACTAATAATATAGAGAAGTATTGTTATGTTTGTTTGTTTCTAGAGAATAATCTTTAGAGCTTCCAATTCGTTCAAAAAAATAATAGTGGCAAAATGCTGGTGATCAACTTTTCTCTAACATAGTCTATATTTTATGCCGGTACAACGACTTCCAAGGTGAAGCAGCAAAAAATTTTCAAAAGTTGAGCGCTCTGAGATAGTGTTGGTGCTAGAAACTTGAAATTTGGCTTGGTAGTTGCATTAATATGCAAATACTATAGAATCCTTTTGCGTGTCCTTGTAAACGAACCATACATGATACACAATTCATTTTCAATACCTAACATACTTTAGAAATTTTCAATATTATATATTAATTGCATGACAATCAGAGAATACATTTTAGCGAGACAGAGCAGGCAAACCGAATTCATAAACACTTTTCAAGTTAGCTAGAAAGTATTAAAAAGTACATAATTTCATCTTTTTGATCTTTTCTTATTTTCTTTATCGTAAATATAAATAGAATTATTTATTAAAAAAAATGTTTTGCTGTAACTCAAGCTTCAGAATTCGTTGTTAATACTTTGCCTACAACTATTTCTGCCGAAAAGGGGCACATAACCTATATCTTTAAAAAATCAATTATGCCCACATTTTATAGAATCTGTCAGAAGGAGCTATTTATATCAAGAAGTGTCGGGAAAACAAAAATGAAAAGCCACCAAAGGGAATTATTACAAGAAAGAGAAATAGTCCTACACGCATTTAGCTGTCACTTTTCAAAGTTAACATGAATGATATTCTCAAAAGATCACAATAACCTCCTCTTAATACTCTGTGACTTGTATTTAAAAGAGGAAGTCAGCGACTTCATAACACATTTCCATATTAGAAATAATACTTTTATTTTAATTTCAGCAACAAGCATAGAGGTAAATGTTAAATGCAATAAATTGAATAGTTGCAACACATTTAGTTTTCGATTAGCTTTTTAAGAAGTGTAACTCCATTATTTCCAAACTATAATATTTGTTAGCTATGATAAGTACGAATTTATATCAACAAGTTATGAGGGGAATATTAAATGCAATATATTGAAATGTTGTGTTCATTTAACTTTTTAAGAAGTGCAACTCCACTCTTTCTAGGGTTTCGTTCATCTGACGAAACCCTATTCGTCTCTGTCCTCTGTCTGTCTGTCACAGAGTCCGTACACAAAAACTGTATAAGTCAGTGAGTTCAAATTTTGTGCACTTACATCTTATAAAACACTTGAATTTTCTTGAATACATCTTGTTTAGATTATGATAGTTGTTATATGTCAAGAACTTAATTATATCAATGAGATGCAATGAAATGATTAGATGCAATATATTGAAATATAGTTTTCATTTAACTTTTTAATAAGAGTAACTCCATTCTTTTTTTAAATTATGATATTTGTTATCTATGGTCAGAATTTAATTATATCAGTTATTTTAAACACCTGTCAGTGATATCCTTCTTAACGTTATTCATTTTTGTAATAGACGTTTGTAGAACGAAATCCAGACAGGGCAATAACTTTGAAAGATAATGTAGATAATTTTCGATCACCAAGATCTCTCTTTTCCTTCTTTTTTTTTAATGAAGAATATAAGGTAAAACAAAAATTTCCCTCCTAAACTGTATGCAATATGTTTTTTAAACACATCAAAGTAGAAAAAAATTGTAACAAATTAAACATATTTAAAAATACCAAAAAACATTTTTTTTTTTTTTTTTTTTTACTCTAAAATTGAGATTTGTATTTTATGTCAGGTAAGTTCTGCTGCCCTCTCTCACTAAAATCTTTCCGTTTAATATGCTTTTTTATTCATATGAAATGAAAAAAAAAGAAGCTATATGACACGAATTGATTATTTCCAGCTGAGCGAAAAATTGCCCAGGCCGGGAATCGAACCCGGATACTTGGTTTACAAGGCCAATGCTTCACCTATTAAGCTATCTGGGCGATAGCCGGCTGAGATTTTTCGCAACCTCATTCAATTCGTATGATAACTTTACCAATCAGTTTGATTGTGTTAAAAAATAATAAGCTATATGATGTTTTCACAGGATAGTTAGTTCAAGGTTAGTACTTCCATATTAAAAAATCCTTTTTTTTTTTTTTTTTTTTTTTTTTTTTTTTTTTTTTTACACTCTTATTTAGCTGAACCTGTTTTTTGTATGTAAAAATGGAATTTTGAAAGTTATTTTCTGATTAATTAGAATTATAAAAATTATTTTGATAACTGTGTTTCCGAATACAGTACAACATTTTAATATTTTTACAACTTAGTTAGAAATAAATACATTGATTTTAAGACATTTTTTAATTACCCCGCTACAGTGATAGTTCATCAAGTATTCTTTGTAACTTGTACAACTGTATGCGAGTTGAAACAACAATAAATTTAATGATGCACAAATAAGCCAAAAAAGGCCAAACAACTGCGAAGTTGCAATAATGAAACATTTTAAAGATTAAAATGTGGGAAATTAATTATAAATAAAAAATGAAGAATAATATTTTAAAAAAAAAGTTACAGGTATGTTTTCGCTGGCTTTTGATTAACATTAGCGATTTGGTGAATAAGAAATTTAAAACAATCGCCAAATAAAAAGAAATTTTAGCAAAATAGATTAGATGTGGAACACTGAAAAATGTATCTTTAACTTTTTATTGTATCCTTTTTTTCCCGAATGTTCTAAAATAAACTAATTTTTTGTAATTGCTTATTTAATAGAAATTCAGTTTTTCGCTATACTACAGAACCTATTAAATATAAATACATCCTAAATGTCTCAATGTTTTAGGCATTTTGTGAGCTGTCTAAATAAAAATTAAATATTGTTATGAAAATATACTCTAAATATGATGAGATTACGATTCGTAAACAATAGAAAAAATATTCCCGGACAAAGATTAGTTTGCATATAACAAATAAATAGTATGGTAAATGGATAATTTTAACACCGCATTGCAGCAAAACTTTTCTCTATCTGGCGCTTGATTCGAGTAATTTTGTTCCTGTTTTCGCCTGTATGACGCCAGTGCATTGAAAGTTATTAACTAAGAATACATATGGCATACAGGGACCTCGCTAAGGGGAAGGAGAGCCTCCCCCCCCCCAAAAAAAAAAAAAAACATTCGCGAATTCTGTTACACTTGGCAAATTTATAAACTTAGTTGCCCAATTTGTTTACGACTTTAATAAGAACTACAATACACTACAGACCTGGCAAAAGTTACAAACCTGATTGAGAATATTATTAAACTGTTTATTAAACTGTTATCTATATATTTTAAGATCTATATTGAGATATTTTAAGATCTATATTGCATTTTCTAATTGTGGTAACTTGACAAAATTATAAAACTGGCTTGCAAATTATGAAACTGTTTGACAAGCTTGTTAAACTTTCTTCTCTTTTAATCAAATCTAAGATACATTTTCTAATTCAATTCTAGTATATTTGGCGAAATTACAAAACTAATTGGCAAAATCACTTTTAAAAAACTGTAAATTATAAAACATTGTTACACTTAGCAAAGTTACAAACTTAATTGGCAAATTTGTTTACGACTTTAATGAGAATAATGCATTTTTTATTCCTCATACACTTGGCAAAATTTACAAATCTAACAGGGAATAGTAGTAAACTTTTTACAAATAAGATCAATATTACATTTTCTAATTGTGGTAAGTTGGAAATATGCTAGAAAATTCGTGAGAATTATTTATTTTTTGTTTTTCAATGAGTCGGCAAATTCTGAAATTTGACTTGGCAATTTAAGGTTCTCCCCTAATAAAATGTCTTAGCGATGGCCCTGATGGCATAATCATTTCTGTCTTTGGCTGTTGCTAAACTGAATTGGTGTTGATACACTATGTAAAGCGACATCCAATCTTTGTACAACACCGATAACAATCTCCACCGTATTGGCGCGCGCACACACACACACACACACACACACACAAAAAAAAAAAAAAAAAAAAAAAAAAAAATGTCCTTTTGCAATTTGGCGAGTTTGATTGTTCTTTTACTCACCAAATGGAGCATTTTGCCGTGATTTGGCGCAATGGCGAGCGACAGCAAGAACTCTGGTTAGAGGTAAATAATTAATATGTAGATATTAATTAATTTGCCATCATACGTTGAAAAATGAATTTAGAAATCCTAAAACATATAGCCTAAATAATATATCGTCCTTTTATTTGCTGCTCTGTTTATTGTTTTTAATTCTGAAATTTAATAAAATAAATAAATTTAAGAATTCAATTTCTTAAAAAATAAAAAGAGTAACCATCATATATACTTTCTAATAAATTCATTTGCTTGAACTTTCCACAAGTGGAAAAAACAGTAAATTAGTTATCCATGCTAAATTAATGTACTGTAGCGGAAATTTTTGAGGAAAAGTACACGAAATGCAGTCAAAAAATTAGATGGTATTTATTTCCAATGTGACCAGTAAAAAATTATAAAAGAGGTTTTTTTTTATTTTTTTTTATTTTATTTATTTATTTATTTATTTATTTATTTATTTTTTTTCAAAACCTGTTTTTCTGTCACATTTTAATTATTTTTAGTTATCTGAAGAGAAAATTTTTATTCTTTGGCTTTTACTCCTATTATAAATCATTAGGCAAAAATAAAATTTACTGTAGGGTCCTTCCATATCACGTGTGAGACAGCTTTTTGTGGAATGGCCCTGAAAGGAACAGACTACTTTGATATCTAGGATTTAAAATGTGGACCTTTTTATTATCTATTATTTTTTATTTTTTATTTTTAGGGTTTCGTTCATCTGATGAAACCTTATTCGTCTCTGCTCTCTGTCTGTCCGTCTGTCACAGAGTCCATACACAAAAACTGTATAAGTCAGAGACTTCAAATTTTGTGTACTTACAGCCAGGGTTGGCAAGTTTTTGAAAGTGTGCGGTTTTATCCGGTTTAAACCGTCATGTCAAAAACCTCTTGTCAAAAACTTCGTCAGAAACCTCAAATACTATATTGATCTATAAAATTTCACATTAAATATATGTCACTCATATACAACATTAGATGTAATATTATAAATTCACTATTACTGTATTGTTTATTAATAATTAGTATATAGCAAAGTATTACTGTTAAAATACAATTTTTTAACCTGGTAAAATTTTTATTTCAATTTTGTTTAGCAAAATTGTGCTTTTTAAAAAGTAAATACAAGTTTTGAAAATGCTCACATGAGCTGAACATTTTTTTCCTTTTACTCAGACTTTTTAATTTTTCTGGTACTTTAGAGAACTTACAGCATTACCTAGGATTTAGAAAAACACCTCGAGAAGTGCATATTGTTTTCTTTTGTTGTTGTTTTAATGTAACAATAACATGTAGCTATCTCAGTTTTCTTTTACTCTGATCTCATGAGGGATTCTGGCCCGAATTTTCCGAAAAATTAAAACAATGATTTCTGGGTGGGTGGGGGGGGGGGGGGGGGCAGATTTTGTCAAGAGATTGTGAACAAATGCAAATTTCTCCAACAGATTGCGAAAAACAAGACATTTTGTCAACAGATCGCGAAGAAAAGCTAATGTCGTCAACAAATCGAAAAAAATAGACAAATTTTGCTAACAGATTGCGAAAAAACAGGCAAATTTCAAAACAGATAGTGAAAAAACAATAAATTTTGTCAACAGATAGCAAATCAGATCTTTCCAGATCGTCACAGATCGTTCTTATCTCAGTACTACAGGGAAGACAGTTAACCCCATTACTTGGTGGAAAGGTATCATGCTATAGCTTTTCGGCTGAACCTGCCTCTAAACTTGTTCAACTAGCAATGCTTCTGCTATCAAGCCGTGCTAGCTCAGCATGAATTGAGAGAGTATTTTCTAACTTTGGCTTCCTTCATACACTCTAAACTCAGAAATCTTTTGGGTGTAAATAAATGTGCTAATTGGTTAGGATGCTGCGGGGTAAAATTGATCCAGATTATTAACTGTACAAAATCATTTTTTTCTGTTTGAACATTCTAAAAAACAAAAAGTTTCATTGCAATCAAAATAATTTACATTTTTTTTTTGTAATTATTAAATTACAGTAATTAATGTTAAATAAAAAATTACTTAAATCATTAAGACTTATTCAATGTTTTCCTCCTGTTCTTAAAATGTTTTAAAACACATTACATGTTTTTGACGGTTTAAGCCAGTTTTTGGCAGTTTAAACCAGTTTTTGACACTTGTTTTGTCAAAAACCAGTTTCTGATGTCAGAAACCCAACCCTGCTTACAGCTGAATGTCTCATGTAACATGACAAATCATAGAATTTTGAAAAATCTATTAATTTAATTTAATTTTTTTTTTTTTCAGTGTCATCTGTTCATTTTTGCGATTTACATTTTAAAATAGAACCTTAATTTGAAGTCTTTTGTGTGGACATTGTAGCTTGCAGGTAAAGCGTTTCGCTAGTAAACAGGAGATTGTTAGTTCGATCGCTGGTGCTGCAACTTGAAAATTTCATATTAAGATGTATTTAATCAAAAGAAATTTCGTATTTTTTGCCGATTTGAGGGTTTGTATTATTAGGCTTTCGTTCATCTGACCTCCATAATATTTTTTTGAATTTAATTTTCTTCCTATTTTAAAAACTATTGCGATTTATTAAAGATTCTGCATTTTTTAATTTCGTTTAAACAATTTTTTCATTTTTTGAAATTTTAAATTTTATTTATATCTCCGCTAAATTTTTTTTCATTTTGGATTTTCAAAAAAATTTAAAATTTTGATTTTATTTAAATAATTTGATTTCAACATTTTTGATTTGATTAAAATAAATAATTTCCTTTTATAATTTTTTCAAAATTAAATTTGTTGGTACTACTATCTATGTAAGAATTTAATGGTGATAAATTAACAATATGTATTTAATACTTAAATGATAAGTTGTTTTGAAAGAAACATGAAAAGAAACCATCTGTGCGATCTGCGATCCCACTTACTTGTTTATTAAAGGCGTGCACCTTACTAAGGTCTGGGATTTAAAATGAGGAGATTTTTAAACATATTCAACGGTCATTTCATATTACATGCTAAACACCTTTTCTATTTTTATTACTGTTCTTTTAACAACACTATTGTATCCTCAAATTAAAACATCTATGCTAATATAAAACATACATTTTTTTTTTTTTTTTTTTTTGGGGGGGGGGCAATTTATTGTATAGTTTATATTTTAACAACTTATAATTAATAAATACATATATACCGGGTGTCCCAAAAATGATTGATGGATTTTAAAATTCAATAACTTGCAAACGGTGACAGCTATTTAAAAAATTTTTGCAGGAGGGCTATGTATAATGTCAGGAGTTTTTTTACCGTAATTTTTTATTTTAGGTCGCATCTCAAACAATAGGTGGCGCTGGCGGCGATTGAAGGCCAGGTGATCAGTGCTGAGTGAAGCGTCGATCTGGCCTTCAATCGCCATCAGCGCCACCTATTGTTTGAGATGCGAACTAAAATAAAAAATTGCGGTAAAAAAAACTCCTGACATTATGCATAACCCTCGTGCAAAAATTTTTTAAATAGCTGTCACTGTTTGCAAGTTATTGAATTTTAAAATCCATCAGTCATTTTTGGTATACCCGGTATTTGTGCAAAGACGAAAGGCACATTTTGTCCGTTTCTCATGAAATGGCCCTATATTAAATTTCAAAATTCGGGTTGCCCCCGCGTCCTCTTGCCGAACCCATGACTGATATATTTAAAAGGTCTCAGGGCTGTTACGAGTCAAAAGATTCATAATTTAAAAAACTTCTTCTTTCTTTTCTTTTTTTTTTTTTTTTTTTTTTTCTTTTTTTGTAAAGGAGAAAATTTTCTAAACCAGATTTGTTATGGATAATACAGTAGAACCCCGTTAATTCGGACCCCGTTAATCCGGATCGGTTTGGCCTTTTTTTTTTTTTTTTTTTAAGTTTGAGAAGCGATTGGCTAATTTTCATAACATTAACTTGTTTCATCGTCGTATTCTAAATAAATAAATAAATAAATTAAAAAAAAATTGACATTTTTTTAGAAGAACTAAGCAAAGTAAACATTTTTTCTGACTGTAAATATTCAATAAGTTAACATAAAGGTGATTTTCTGTAAGTATGTTTTATTTTATTTCATTTTTTCTAATTCGCCGGATTTTCGATAATCCGGATTGGGTCCGGTCCCAATTAATCCGAATTATCGGGGTTTTACTGTACAATCAAGTATATTTTATGAACAGAATGCTTTGCTGAGTTAGGATTTAAAAGTATGAGTACGAGTATGTTTCAGAATTAAAAACAGTTGGTAATTTTTTGCTGATAAAAGCGAACGAAGAAAACACACACGATGTTTCAGTATACGGCACACGGATATCACACGCTTTTGTAATTTCTGAAGTTAAATTTGTATATATTTTGACGATATACTAATTTTTAATGCAAAGTTAAACACATTGCGCCTAAAAAAAAAAAAAAAAAAAAAAAAAAAATCTAAGCATAAAAATGTTGTGGGAGCATCGATAAACAAATTTAAGTTAAAATATATACATATAATGCGTAATTTGTGTAAAAAGGAAAATAACAGTAAAAATTAGTTGAAAAGATACCTTGCCATAAATTTTAATACAGTGCAGTTTAAGTTAAATGACTTCGAATTATTTTTCCAGTCGTTGTTTACATAAATACCTGATTTATTTTAATTGTAATTAACTAGAGACTCCCTGTACTAGCGAAAACAATACCATGCAATTTTGATCCATTACTGAAGCAAAAATAAATCTGAAATGTTTTCTTACCCATTCTTTTACGATTTTGTCTCCGCTTATTTTACTGTACCTACAAATTACACGTGCCCTTGAAATCTATATAATAAAGGCCAAACGTATCTGTGCGTAACGCATACGTCATGTTTTGAATGGCAACACTTTCCGATGAAATTTCGGTTTTGCAATTTTCGCTTTTGTAAATTTTTAAACTTCTAGACATTGCGCGTTTTCAATCTTTATACCATCGTTTAGAGAAAAAAATGCACTTTTAAATGCCGTTTATTAGAAAACTGTATCTCAATTTGTTTTTGAGATATTAATTTTTTTGTAGTTTTTGGTTCAATTTCTCTAATGGTGGCAACATGAGTATCGCATGTATGAGGGAAAAAGAGAAAAAATAGCCATAGAGTAAAAAAGAAAAAAAAATAGAGATGCAATTTAGTGGCTGGAGGCAGTGGCGTAGCTATGTTTTGGCCTATCCTATGGCGCCCGGGGCCAGCAAGAAATTTTGCACCCCCACCCCAATATAGATATATAACAATTTGTCTCAATTTGGCGCCCCTAGGCCTCGGCGCCCGGGGCGGACGCCCCCCTTGCCTCCCCCTTAGCTACGCCACTGGCTGGAGGTGACGCCAAAAATGTAACTCTAAAATTCGCTGCATTGCATCAAACACAACGGCGTGCTTTCACAAAAAAGAAAAACTTTTAGCGATGCAATTTTAATTCATAATACAATGAAATGCTATTTTATAATGCTAAAATATATTCAGATCTTTTTCATTTAGAGAAAAAATTATGTTAAAAAATTCGGTCTCTATTTCATGTGATTGTTTTGTTTGGGTCGAATGAGAGACTTATATCGGAAGAATAACGCCAATCAAACCGTTTTAATCGCATACGGCACCTCCATCTATCTCTTTTCTCCATGGAAAATAACAGATCACTGTATATTTTAGTTGTCATTTTTTCATAGCATCTGAAAAATACAGTAATTAAAAACCTGTTATGTCAATACATCGTCGGCTATAAAACCCGATGAATGTTGTTGGTTTTATTTCGTTTTTATCTATGAATTTAGTGACTTTTAGTTCGTTGTAAACTTACTTTACAAAAGATACACCAATTAACCTTTACAAAAATGTGTTTTAAAAATATCTGGGTGTCATATTTTCTTAGTTGTTTTTAAAAACTGAGAATGCAATTTTATTCTTTGGCGAAATCTTTGGCTAATAACTGCTACCTTGCGTCTAATACGCAGGGCCGTAGTGAACAATAGGGAGGGCTCATAGTTTTTTTTCTCTCTCTCTGACGCAGAAAGATAAATTAGTGCATATTCGTATTGTAGGTACTCTGTTTCTTATTAAACTGTTAAAATAACTTCATTTTATGCTCAGAAAAGTATATGATGATGAAGTTTTGAGTGTATAACTGCTGCAAAATAGCCCATCATGCTTCATATGTACAAATAGGATGAGGGAGTGTTGAAATACTTATATTAGATACAATTTAGTAACTCTGCAAAACTGTGAAAAGGTTTCAAAACTAAATTAGATTTTTAAACAATATTTCATTTGAATTTTCGGAACAGAAATTCATTGAGTGACCTTGGAATCTTTCCCGGGGGGGGGGAGGTCAAAATATTTTAATGGGGGGGGGGGGCTGAGCCGCCCATAACACCCCCTTAGCTACGGCCTCGCTAATACGGAAGTACCGATAATTTTTAAAGCTGTATATGATTACATAAATAATATGTTTCATATAAAATTGCTATTTGGAATTAGTTGGCAGTTTAAAAAGCCTATTACGCAGAAAAAATTTATTAGACTTTCCAATTTTAAATTAAAAAAAGTTTTTCATCTTTACTTTGTGACCCGGCAACCCCGGGTTCGGTGTACTAGTATTTTTAATTTCAAAGATGGGTAACAATAAAGTCTGGGAACCGCTGCGAGCATATTATTAACCTTTTATGCACCAACGATACTTTAAAGTATCATTAAATTAATTTGTTATAAAAGTAAATTAATACATCGATAGTTATAATACTGTTTAGAATGATTTACAGATACATTACTCTATCTTGTTCCAAAAGCATTAATGGTTGCACAAAGCAAAAATACGCTGTAAAAAATAGTTGCATAGCTTATGTTTCGGAAACGGCAACTAGTTGCCTTTTCTGAAACGAATCGATTCATCTTGAGCATGAAACGGTTTAGTTAAAAAGGAGAAAAAGCTGAAATTACGGAATAGGTCAGAAAGATTTCCGATCCTTTTTTAGACGTTTCGTATTCAAAATGGAATAAGATGAAACATGCAATTTATTTTCAGAAATTAAACGTTTCGCTTCAGATGTGAAACGTTACTAAATTTTTTTACAGTTTATTTTTAAAAGGATGTTTTTGGGTGCTTTCGTAATTATATAAATAAGTAACATCTACAGTTGTAGTCGTTCAGTTCGTCCATCTGTCTTTCCGCATATAATAACGTAAAAACTACCCAACCGAATTGTTTAAAATTAAAAATATATAATTGTTACACAATTTTGTCGAGACATTTCAAATTTTATGAAATTCGGATGCATAGTTCAATTACAGGGACCAAAAAAAAAAAAAAAAAATATTCCGTTACATTACGGTCAATGCGAAAAAAACAGTTTAAAGTGTATTGTAATGATGTTACACTCTTTCGAACATAATAAAATTGATATTCATCTATGAAGTATATACTAAAATATACATTCTGTACAATATGTGGTGCAAAGAATATTTTTTATTAATTTACAGGGCCACACAAAAGTATACCATTACATAACGGTATAGGAGGAAACATTGTTTGGGGCGCGTTTTAATTATATTAAACTATTTTACATTTCATGAAATTGATATACATTTCTGAGGTTTACTAAAGGTTACTTCTTGTATAATAGAAAGTAGATAGTATTTAAAGGGACACAGAGATAGTTCGAGTACGTATACAATACACGAAGTATATTACAGAAAGATCTGAATATTTTTAAAACTTCGTTATTGTACGAACGCACCTCATTTGCTACGTTTGACGTGCAATTTCCGACTTGATCCCATTATCATCTTTGCAGTTTTCTTGACGTAGAAAGATCTGGGGAGAAAAGTTTAATTTCAAAAATGTTTCTACATTATTGTATTGTAAGAGTATTTGTGTTTGTAAGAATATCTGTACATTCCCTAATTCTATAAACAAGGCCTGATTACTGCACAGGCCAACTAGGCCATGGCCTTGGGCCCACTGCTGAAAGGGAATACATATTAATTAAAATGATTTAGAAAATAAGTTCTTAATAATATTACAGTTGATGAAATTATTTTTTCAAAAATCAAAAATGATTTTGGTTAACTTGGCAACCGTATGATAATATAATGATAACCCTTCAAATACTCCCAAAAGGAAAAAAATCTATTATCTACTATTTTGGTGCGAAGGTCCACCGAAACTGTGCTGGGCCTTGGGTCCCCTACAACCTTAATC